>CM053646.1:21676547-22907504 GCA_028654395.1 Scutellaria barbata
CCAATATCCCCCGAACCAAACCACGACAGATATGAAACTCATTTTTTCCTATACATGAACAAAAAACAAAAACAAAACACATCAGAAAATACTCATCTCTATATTTTAATAAGTGTCAAACTGGAGCGAAAGAATTGATTTTTGTCATTATACAACGTTAGGATAGACTAATAATAGTAAAGCAATTTCACGTTGTGTTAATTAAATTGATTGATGTTGTTTAATTTGAACATTTCAGGTTTTTTATTGCTAGAATTAAATTACTATTTTAAATAATAAATAGTTAAACTATGATATTGTTATAACTAATCGCTAGAACATTTCACGTCAAATACAAGATACTGTCCTTTATCAAAATATGTACTATCATAAATTTATACAAAAAATGACAAAAAAACAAACAATAATTAACATTAATTACGTAAATTAACTAATATCAACTGGAATAGATAGGCCAATATTTTTTTGTATATAAAATTTAATAATATTAACTAACATTAATTTCAACAGTTTAAAAACAAAATCGTACAGATTTATTAATATGAGCTCACAACCTAAATAATTTACATTAACACTATGATCGTATTTTTTTATTTTCGTATACGATTAATTAAAAGTATTTTTATGTACGACAAATAGTACAATTTTCGTGTACAGTCATTTATAACTATTTTCGTGTATACTACATTTTATGTATTTTCGTGCATGAAAATTATTTTCGGTATTTTCGTGTAACATAAATTTATAAGTATTTTCATGTATGAATAATTTAATCTTTTTTTCGTGAACAATAATATTTCGAATTTTTGTGTACTATATTTTTCAGAATTTTCGTGTACAATTTTTTTCGAATTTTCGTGTATTATATTTTTTCAGAATTTTCGTGTATAATTTTTTTTCGAATTTTCGTGTACTATATTTTTTCAGAATTTTCGTGTACAATTATTTTTTCAAATTTTCATGTATAGTTTTTTTTTAATTTTCGTGTACTATGTTTTTTTAGAATTTTCGTGCACAATTATTTTTTCGAATTTTCATGTATAATTTTTTTCGAATTTTCGTGTACTATGCTTTTTCAGAATTTTCGTGTACAAATATTTTTTTGAATTTTCGTGTATAATTTTTTTTCAAATTTTTGTGTACTATGTTTTTTCAAAATTTTCGTGTATAATTATTTTTTCGAATTTTCATTTGCTATGTTTTTTCAGAATTTTCATGTACAATTATTTTTTTGAATTTTCGTGTCTAATTTTTTTTTTAATTTTCGTGTACTATGTTTTTTCAGAATTTTCGTGTATACTAAATATTGCGTGTTTTCGTGTATGATAAATTTTAATTATTTTCGTGTATACTAAATTTAACTATTTTCGAGTAAGGTTAATCTCATTTTTGTGTACGAAAGTAAAAAGTATCTAACATTGGGTGACACACATAACAGAAAGCATTAAATAAATATCACAACTATACAATTCAATTAAACATGAAAATTAATAATTATGTACGGTTTAATATAATGTTATATGATAATATTCACATGGTGGTAACATACCTTTCAAATTTTTGAACACGCAAATATCTTCTGCGCTTCCAAGTTCTAATCTACAACCAAAAATATAGAAATGCTTATATGAGTTCGAATGCTTTTTCGACTTCAACTGCATATATAGAATCGGAATAAATAAAGGGACTATACTAACAGTAAATTTCGTGCAAGCATAATTTGTCTTAGCTCAGATATGTCATAATAGGGGGGAGGGACATTACACTATAGTGAATTTCAAATTGACACGTGGTGGGAGGGGGGTAATACTATGCACATTGGGGATGAGGGGACATAAAAGTATAATTGAGCAATTATTGTGAGGCCTATAATCACTATGCATGTTGATTTCATGTAGAAAATGGGTATTTTGGTACAAACATCTATATTTTAGGTTAGTTTGGGGTGTAATATTATATTGATGGGTAAAATGGATTTAATTTATAGGGAAATGGTTAGATTGGGCAATTTTCCCTTTATATTATATTAGTTATACCTATATGTAATAATTTAACTTTAAAAAAACCCTAATTTCGGCACAAAAAATCCTAATTTGGGCACAATTTGTACATATATATATTTATGTGGTATTACTCGTACCTTTAAGTGATTCAGTGATACCTATATATAATATATAAATGTATAACTAACATAACTAAAATGTATGACTACTATAATTAATTAAAGGTATCAAAATTATTAATAAATGTCTAAAAATATATTAAGGTACAGCTAAATCCTAAAAGGTATGACTAATGTAACATAAAAGTACAACACCTGAGAGAAAATTTGAGTGGGTTTTGACACACCCGTCCAGGTGTGGGGGGCGCATGCAAGCACGTAGGTGGTGCTTAAAAATGGGCCGAGTCTGTTGCACAGATCCTAGATCCATACGCAAGTTATACAAAAGTTTTTCTTTTTTTAAAGAATTTAACTTGTGTGCAATTGGTAAATAAATCTTAAATCCATACACGTGGGTCAGATCAGGCCCAATCGGACTCGGATCCACGCACTTTCCTCTTTTTTTTTTAACCTTAACCTTTATGTTTTTTTAGTCATAGATTTATGTTTTATTAGTCATACATTTATGCTACATTAGTCATATCTTTATATATTTAACTTTTTAAAAAATCTAATTTCGACTCAAAAAACCCTAATTTCGACACAATTTGTACATATATACCTTCATGTGGTATTACTTGCACCTTTAAATGATATTAGTCATATTTTTATGTAATACACAAAGGTAAACCCTTTTAAGGTATAACTAACGTAACATAAAGATATGACCAACATAACATAAAGGTACAACACTTGGGAGTGAATTTGGGTGGTCGGGTTTAGGCGCACCAACCCAAGCGCGTGGGGGCACATGTAGATGCTTGAATATCACGTGAAAGTGGATCGAATCTGTTATACGGATTCTAGATCCATACACAAGTTATATAAAAAATTTATCTTTGGTCTATCAATCATATTTGTTAAAAAAACACAAGTCGATATTTTATCCAAAATGTTTGATTTGTAGAGATGTCTTCCCCCAAGATATTATAGATCATTATTGTAACACCCTATACCCATATGACGTATATATCATATTAACATATTCATCATATAGGCAAATCATGCCGACGTGTCATTTATCCATATAAGTATAAAAACAATATTTAAAAACTAAAATCATATAGGATTAAGACACGCAACTCATATCCCAACATAATTTATATTAAATACAACTTATGATACACGTGTTCAAAATGCAAAATGCAGAGGAGGAGAAGGTTGCACGAGGCATCAGCCGGCCGACCTGGTATAGCGCGATGTATATACACAACCCACGATAAAAAGCTATCGAACCTAAAAAACAATTATGCGATTTTTATGAGTCGCAACTCAGTGAATATAAACCATTACTTCATTAAATAACAAGCAAATAACAATCCACTTTACGATAATCAACAATATAATCATACATGTGCAAATGCCACTATGTCCAATTTATTATTTTGTGAACTGCTCAAGCTAGGATCTGTCCCGGGATTTCCAATATGCCATTATGTATATAGACCCGTAGGTCTCCAATATGATCATGACCCGTAGGTCTCCAATATGAATTTGACCCGAAGGTCTCCACTGTGTATACAGATCCATAACAAGACAGTCACATGTCTTTTTAATGTCATGCCATATGTTATGCAACACATCAATCATCTGAACATATGATCACGTATACATTTGCCAATATATCATTTGATCCAATGATAAATCCATATAAATACACATCTTTATATAACTCACATAACAACATTGCATATAAATTGCATCTCATTGCGTATAAATCACATAACATATAAGTCACATATATGGTTTACACTCACCCGGCTAGGATAAATGATTTGTTCGTCACTCTGCTTCCTCCTCTCGTTCTACAGCCCGTGCTCCTATACGATTCAATGCAATTTAGCCTAATCGTCCCCTTAATATATTTATTTCCATTATGCAATGAAATGCAATGCATGTATGTTTAATTTCATTTATTTCATATATGCATATGATATAAGATTCTAACAGCCTTTATTCTTTCGACGTAGTCAACTATGTTCAGAATTCCCTTTATAACTTGAATTATAAAATTCCGAGTCGAGCAAAGTAAAATTCGGTAGAAACTTAACATATAACTCTACAACTTTCATGTTTAACACTTTTCCTAATTCAATCTCCAACCTGCATAAAATTAGGTTGCAAACACAGCATGATTAACCGTTTTCGAACTAGACCAAGCCCTGTAATTTTGACATTATCTCACTCAATATTTAACCGAGTCATCCACGGTTTGCTCCTGAGTTTAGCTAAGAGATAGAGCTATAAATTTCATGTTCTAAACTTTTCCTAATTCGGCTTATAAAACTAGCAAAACATCCGATGAATTATAATAACTAGAGACATATATAATTCACTAATTTCTTTATACCTTTCGGGAAAAATCTTGAGAATTCACTCCGATCAAATCGAAGAACACGTCCCTACGAGCTCCCCCTCAAATTCTGAAGAAAATCGGTGAAGAAACGAAGTTGAAATCACAAACCCTTCTCTATTTTTATTTTCTTCTCATTCCTCTCTGTTTCTTTCTCTCTTAACTCTCTGTTTCTTTTTCTCACTGCAGCTTCTGTCAATTTTCTATTGCTGTCCTTTCTTTAATTTATTTACTACATCCACCGCATTTCCTCAGTTGAACTTAAATTTGCTTTGCTTTTTATATATTATATACATATGTTGTGTACTTATATATATATATATATTATAATATTATTTACTTTAACTTATATATACATTCACATATAGCACTGTACGTGCATCACTTTTACATATGTATATTATTAATATTAGTTAACTATTGATATGCATATGTGTATATATATATATTATAATATTAATTAACTATATATATATATGCATACCTACTTGTCGCAGGCCATTATATATATTAATATATATATATATTTCATGTTTGCATATATATATATATATTTATATATATATAATTTAAATTTATTTTCTTTACCAAATTCAACATAATTTATATCATCATTAATCAAATAATTTATATTATGCACTCGAAGATTACTCGAGTCTCAATTCATTATAATAGGGGTTTCTCAACACTAATTACCTAAGAGCCTATAACCAATATGAAATGCATATGATGCATGAAATGAATGCCCAATGATGTATATGTTTTGGTCGAGGATGTTACAATTCTCCCCCTCTATAAGAATTTTGTCCTCAAAATTTGTTATTCCTCTATGCAATGTATCAATAAGAAGATCAGTTACCAGTGAATAAATGCGGATATAACTTTTTCATCTTTTCTTCTGTTTCCCAGGTTGCTTCCTCTACACCATGATTTCTCCAAATAACTTTAACCATTGGAATTTCTTTGTTCCGCAACTGTTTGATTTTGAAATCTGCTATCAAGACTGGTTCTTCTATGTAGCTTAAATTTTCTGCAATCTGTACCTCTGAATCCTGTAATACATGTGAAGGATCAGATCGATATCGTCGCAGCATGCTAACATGAAAAACATTATGAATTTGAGCCAATTCTGGAGGTAATGCTAACTCGTATGCCAATGGTCCCACTTTTCCGATGATATCATATGGCCCGATATATCGAGGACTTAACTTTCTTTTATTACCGAATCTCATAACACTTTTCCAAGGAGAAACTCGTAAAAATACTTTATCACCAACCTGGTATTCCATCTCTTTTTTATGTTGATCAAAGTAGCTCTTTTGTCGGTCTTGTGCAGCTTTCAATTTGCTTTTAATGACATCGACTTTGTCAATTGTGTTCTGAACAATGTCTGGCCCTTCTAGAATTTCTATACTCTCTCTATCCCAATATAGTGGACTTCTGCACTTTCTTCCATATAACGCCTCATACGGTGCCATTCCAATGCTACTGTGAAACTGGTTATTATAAGCAAATTCCATTAATGGAATATATTTATCCCATGAACCTTGAAACTCAATAACGCAAGCACGTAGCATCTCTTCTAACGTCTGTATAGTCCTTTCTGATTGACCATCTGTTTGAGGGTGAAAAGCTGTACTAAAGTGTAATTTGGTCCCCATAGCTGTTTGAAAACTCTCCCAAAATCGAGAAGTAAATCTCGGATCTCTATCTGAAACAATGGACACTGGTATACCATGGAGTCGTACAATTTCTCTGACGTACTTCTCTGCCAATTGATCTAATGAACAACCCCAACGTAAAGGTAAGAAATGTGCCAATTTAGTCAATCTATCCACAATTACCCAAATAGCATTATTCCCTTGTTGTGTTCTCGGTAATCCCAAAACAAAGTCCATCGTAATCCGCTCCCATTTCCAAACCGGAATAGATAAGGGTTTCAGTGTACCTGCAGGTGCTTGATGTTCTGCTTTAACTTGTTGACAAGTAAGACATCAGGAAAAAAATTCAGCAACATCTTTCTTCATTTTTGGCCACCAGTAATGTTGCCTTAATGTGTGGTACATCTTTGTTGTACCTGGATGCATCGCGTACGGTGCATTGTGTGCCTCGTCTAAAATTTCTCGTCGTAAATTATCAACGTCAGGTACACACAACCTGGTGCCAAACATTAATGTACCATCTTGGAAATCAAATGGTGTGTCTTTACCTTGTTGCACATGTTCAATAATTTCTGTCAATTTTTCATCTTTGGTCTGTGCATCTTGTATTCGTTGTTTCAATATCGAACGAATCTCCAACATAGCAATCAACACTCCACTTGTATCTAACTGTAGTCTTGTGTTCAAACTTCGTAAAGCAATTAAATCTGAAAGTGGAGCTAAATGCATATGTGCCACTGTACCATCAGACTTCCGACTTAACACATCGGCTACAACGTTGGCTTTTCCTGGATGATACTCTATCGTGCAATCATAATCCTTCAATAGTTTCATCCAACGTCTTTGTCGCATGTTCAGTTCCCTCTGACTCATCAAATACTTCAAACTTTTATGATCGGTAAATATTTGGAATGTCTCCCCATAAAGATAATGCCTCCAGATTTTTAAGGCAAATACCACTGCCGCCAACTCTAAATCATGAACAGGATAGGAAACTTCTTGTGGTCGTAATTATCGTGATGCATAAGCAATTACTTTCCCATTCTGCATTAGGACACAACCAAGTCCTTGATGTGAAGCGTCACTGTAACGACAAATCCCCCAGTGCCTGTAGGAATTGTGAGTATTGGTGATGTAGTTAAACGATGCTTTAATTCATTAAAGCTCTGTTGGCATCTGTCATTCCATTGAAATGGAACATTCTTTCGTAGCAGTTTTGTGAGTGGTGCTGCTATAATGGAAAATCCTTCGACAAACCGTCGGTAGTATCCAGCCATACCCAAAAAGCTTCGAACCTCTGAAACTGTTGTTGGTACTTCCCAATTTATCACTGTCTCAATCTTTCTAGAATCGACCTCTATGCCCTGTCCAGATACTATGTGTCCCAAAAATACCACATGGTCCAACCAAAATTCACATTTACTTAACTTTGCGTATAATTATTTTTCTCGCAAGATTTGTAACACTATTCGTAAATGATCCGCGTGCTCCTCTTTACTCTGTGAATATACCAGTATATCATCAATGAAGACAATGACAAATCTATCAAGGAAAGGTTGGAACACTTTATTCATTAAAGCCATAAGTGCTGCTGGTGCATTGGTCAACCCGAATGGCATCACCAAAAATTCATAATGCCCATATCGAGTTCTAAATGCTGTCTTCGGAATATCATCTTTGGCTATATTTAGCTGATGGTAACCAGATCGAAGATCTATCTTGGAAAATACTTGCGCACCCTGTAGTTGATCAAATAAATCATATATCCGCGGTAATGGGTATTTGTTCTTCACTGTTACTTGATTCAACTTTCGGTAATCTATGCACAGTCGTAATGTACCATCTTTCTTTTTCACGAAAAGCACTGGCGCACCCCAAGGTGATACACTAGCCCGTATATACCCTTTGTCTAGCAGCTCCTGCAATTGTTTCTTTAATTCCTGTAACTCCAATGGGGCCATCCGATATGGAGGAATAGAGATTGGTGCGGTGCCCGGTATCAACTCTATGATAAACTCTGTCTCTCTATCTGGCGGTAATCCTGGTAACTCCTCTGGGAAAACATCAGGAAAATCTTTAACAATTAAAATATCTCTGATCTCATCATGTGTAGTTGTACGATCTACAACATGGGCCAGATATGCCTCACATCCATTTCTGATCATACGGAAAGCTGTTGTTGCTGAAATCAAACATGTCGGTACAATCCGTCGATCACCATAGAAAATTACTTTAATCTGTCCAGGAGAATCTATCACCACTTCTTTAGTATAACAATCCACTTTAGCACGATGTCTCGATAACCAGTCCATACCCAAAATAACATCAAACTCACGCAGAAATAACAGGATCAAATCAGCTGGTAACTCTACTGTATCAATCCGCATTATACAATTTCGATATACTGTATGCACCATTATAACTTCACCCAATGGAGTATGTACTCCTAAGTTGTAATCTAGTGGTTCGGGTTCTTTATGCAAATGCGATACTATGGTGGATGATATGAATGAATGAGTGGATCCTGGATCTATCAATACATGTATTTCAAAATCATTTAAATAGAGTTTACCGGTAATGACCTCAGGTGCTGTAGCTGCCTCCCGCTGTGACATAGCAAAAACTCGTGCCTGACCCTGTGATCGTGTTCCTGGTGCCTCCGACCTTCCTCTACTAGCAGTAGAGCTTAACGTCTGACCTCTACCACGACCTCTACCAACACTTGCCCCTGATACTACTGGTCGAATATTTTGCACTGTTGGTTCTGATGCCGCTCTACCAATGTTTGATCTATCAGATCTAGCTGGGCACTCCCTAAAAAAATGTCCTTGTTGTCCACAGTAATAACAACCTCCAGTAAGCAATCGACACTCTCCTGTATGATATCGACCACAGTGTTGACACATAGGTCGTGTCTGTATTGTTGGGCTAGGTCCTCGGCCACCTCCACGACTAAAAGGTTGTGCACGTCCACCCCTCTGACTGAATGGACCACCTCTACTAAATGTCTGTGCTGGAGAGGAAAAACTCTGACGTTTAGTTGGCTTCTCACTTGACTCACCAATATGAGTCATCGACTCTCTCTTTTGCCTTTGAAAATATGTTTGTTTTTCCTTTAACAAAATCTCAGCCCGAACTGCTGCAGCACGTAAGTCCGTATAAGTATGGAGATCTCAAGGCGTAATCTTACTTCGAATATTATATGAAAGTCCCTCCTCAAAACGTCTACATCTGTCTCGTTCAGTAGCAACCATCGCAGCCGCATAATGTGATAATTGAGTAAATTTAACTTCATATTCAGCAACTGACATATTCCCCTGTTTAAGAGATAGAAATTCTTGTCATTTGTTATCTCGGTATACCTCTGGCATGTATTTATCTCTGAACACGGTGAGAAAATCATCCCAGGTAAGGATTGACGGTTGTACTGTAGCATGTGGAACTGTCTCCCACCAATCATATGCATCCCCTTGCAACAGTGACACTGCAAAGTCAAACCGTTCTTCTACAGTGCATCTCATCATTCCAAAAACTCTCTCTGTTCTTTTAAGCCATGTCTCAGTTTCAGCAGGATCAGTAGTCCCATAAAAGTCAACTGCTCCTAATTTACGGAGTTCCTTGAAATTTCTACTTCTAGAACCTGTACCTGGCCCCTGTACCTCTTGTTCTACCAGTCTAGGTGAATGTTGTGCAGGCTCATGTGATGCAGGTAATGTATGAGATGCCTCTATAGATTGATGTGGCACGGCTGATCCTTCTCTCCTCAATGGGTCATGCTTATGAATGTCCATGTTTCCTATTTATTTAAATATAATTTCAATATCAATTACATATCACATATAATACTTATGAATGCATACTGACACCGAGGAATCATATCCCCGCACTGATACCAAACCAAACTGTAACACCCTATACCCCTATGACGTATATATCATATTAACATATTCATCATATAGGCAAATCATGCCGACGTGTCATTTATCCATATAAGTATAAAAACAATATTTAAAAACTAAAATCATATAGGATTAAGACACGCAACTCATATCCCAACATAATTTATATTAAATACAACTTATGATACACGTGTTCAAAATGCAAAATGCAGAGGAGGAGAAGGTTGCACGAGGCATCAGCCGGCCGACCTGGTATAGCGCGATGTATATACACAACCCACGACAAAAAAGCTATCGAACCTAAAAAACAATTATGCGATTTTTATGAGTCGCAACTCAGTGAATATAAACCATTACTTCATTAAATAACAAGAAAATAACAATCCACTTTACGATAATCAACAATATAATCATATATGTGCAAATGCCACTATGTCCAATTTATTATTCTGTGAACTGCTCAAGCTAGGATCTGTCCCGAGATTTCCAATATGCCATTATGTATATAGACCCGTAGGTCTCCAATATGATCATGACCCGTAGGTCTCCAATATGAATTTGACCCGAAGGTCTCCACTGTGTATACAGATCCATAACAAGACAGTCACATGTCTTTTTAATGTCATGTCATATGTTATGCAACACATCAATCATCTGAACATATGATCACGTATACATTTGCCAATATATCATTTGATCCAATGATAAATCCATATAAATACACATCTTTATATAACTCACATAACAACATTGCATATAAATTGCATCTCATTGCGTATAAATCACATAACATATAAGTCACATATATGGTTTACACTCACCCGGCTAGGATAAATGATTTGTTCGTCACTCTGCTTCCTCCTCTCGTTCTACAGCCCGTGCTCCTATACGATTCAATGCAATTTAGCCTAATCGTCCCCTTAATATATTTATTTCCATTATGCAATGAAATGCAATGCATGTATGTTTAATTTCATTTATTTCATAGATGCATATGATATAAGATTCTAACAGCCTTTATTTTTTCGACGTAGTCAACTATGTTCAGAATTCCCTTTATAACTTGAATTATAAAATTCCGAGTCGAGCAAAGCAAAATTCGGTAGAAACTTAACATATAACTCTACAACTTTCATGTTTAACACTTTTCCTAATTCAATCTCCAACCTGCATAAAATTAGGCTGCAAACACAGCATGATTAACCGTTTTCGAACTAGACCAAGCCCTGTAATTTTGACATTATCTCACTCAATATTTAACCGAGTCATCCACGGTTTGCTCCTGAGTTTAGCTAAGAGATAGAGCTATAAATTTCATGTTCTAAACTTTTCCTAATTCGGCTTATAAAACTAGCAAAACATCCGATGAATTATAATAACTAGAGACATATATAATTCACTAATTTCTTTATACCTTTCGGGAAAAATCTTGAGAATTCACTCCGATCAAATCGAAGAACACGTCCCTACGAGCTCCCCCTCAAATTCTGAAGAAAATCGGTGAAGAAACGAAGTTGAAATCACAAACCCTTCTCTATTTTTATTTTCTTCTCATTCCTCTCTGTTTCTTTCTCTCTTAACTCTCTGTTTCTTTTTCTCGCTGCAGCTTCTGTCAATTTTCTATTGCTGTCCTTTCTTTAATTTATTTACTACATCCACCGCCTTTCCTCAGTTGAACTTAAGTTTGCTTTGTTTTTTATATATTATATACATATGTTGTGTACTTATATATATATATATATATTATAATATTATTTACTTTAACTTATATATACATTCATATATAGCACTGTACGTGCATCACTTTTACATATGTATATTATTAATATTAGTTAACTATTGATATGCATATGTTGTATATATATATATATATTATAATATTAATTAACTATATATATATATATGCATACCTACTTGTCGCAGGCCATTATATATATTAATATATATATATATATTTCATGTTTGCATATATATATATTTATATATATATAATTTAGATTTATTTTCTTTACCAAATTCAACATAATTTATATCATCATTAATCAAATAATTTATATTATGCACTCGAAGATTACTCGAGTCTCAATCCATTATAATAGGGGTTTCTCAACACTAATTACCTAAGAGCCTATAACCAATATGAAATGCATATGATGCATGAAATGAATGCCCAATGATGTATATGTTTTGGTCGAGGATGTTACAATTATCAAAAAATCATTTTTAATCTAGGAGTTGAACTTGCATTCAATCGGTGTATGGATCTTAAATTCATTCACGTGGGTCGGACGGGCCCAATCCATCCCGATCCGCATATTTTTCTTTTCTTTTTTTTGCTTTTTGGCCTTTATGTTGTTTTAGTCATACCTCTAGGTTATATTAGTCTTACATTTATATAATATTAGTTATTGTACCTTTATGTAATATTTAATTTACGAAAAATCCTAATTTTAGTAAATAAAAAAATCTTAATTTCGACACAATTTATACATATATACTTTTATGTGATATTACTCATACCTTTAAATGATGTTAAGATATCAATGTTTAGATTTTGATGAGATAAACCAGTCTTGTAATAGGAATTTAAAATACCCAATTTCTCACAGTGTTTAAGTGAAACTTAGACTAGATTTGAGTTTGTAGTCTTTAAGAATGAATAATGGAGGACTTTGAAGGAAAGCTTGTATGCAACAATTAAAGAAGAATTGAAGACTCTGCTTCAAAAGTTTAAAAAGATACAACTGCAAGAAGAACATACAACTTATCTATAACTAAGAGAAGATTACAATAATATTATAAGATAAAAATACAACAAGATGTGATGCAGGATGCATAAATATAGTAAACCTACTGCATGCTAGGAAGAGACTTTAAATGCAGCAACAGAGTCAACTCAAGCTGCAATACGAGGAACAGAATCCTCAACGGATGGAAATGAAGTCTGTAGAGACAAACCAAAGTTGCAGGTTCAGACCCAATTAGAATAAGACGCGTGGCCTAACAAACTGTAGAAAGCTGCAAGCTGCAACTGTCGCATTAATGATTTGCAAAGCAAAGTCAAGCAACATTTAATGCAAGTCACATCAAGAATAAATACATCAATTTCAAATGAAGAATGATTTCTTCAACGAGCATTGTTCTACAACTATAAATAGAGAAAGAGAAGACTGGAACTGGTTGCTGAAACTTACGATCCCTAAAGTCTAAGCAAGAATCAAGCTAAACTTTTAAACAAAACAAGACCTCATTTCAATCACCCAACCTCGTGAAGTAGTCAAGTCAAGCTTAGAAGCTCAAAGTGCAAAGAGACTATGTCACTGCACCAGTTGAAGAAACCTTATATACTTTTACCTATTTGATAAGTGTTATATTGTTTTATAGGTGTCAAATAGTTGATATGATTGCATACTTGTTGTTTGTTATAGTTGTTTAGGTTAAGACAATTACCTTATGTGGGTATTTTGAATCATGTGCGGGTTAGCCTTTGATACTTGCAGCAGCTGTATGTAAGTTGAGTTCCAATCGGTGGATAACTTGTTAAGTTGTTAGTTTGTTAGTTCTACTTTGTAAATCAAACTTACTTGACGAAGTTCTTGCTTGAGGAAGCAGTAGAGTGGACGTAGAAGAATTACACCACCTTTGAACTACTATAAGACCATAAGTGCTTTCATTACTTTATATCTGTTTTGTGCTATATGCAAGGATGAAAATATCAATATCGTATGTCATATTACAACTTTGATTTTACAGATATATCGATATCGCATATCAATATTGCAAAAAATTTGAAAAAACAACGAAAATCTTATTAAAATTTTGAAAATTTAATATGAAATTTTAGGGATTATTTTTACACATCACTACACATATATTCCACTTAAAATCACATTAAAATAATATATTTAAAACTAACATATAGATAATAAGCACTATATTCCGAATGAAAACTGATAATATATTACATAATACAAGATAAAATTACTAAAATTACATCACACAATACATTAATACGAAAAGGATGACCTATGAGGTTCAAACATAGTAGATGAAATGTCATCTTGATCCAAATAGTACTGATACCAACTCATCACATTAGAGTACTTATTAATATAGTTATGCACATATCATTCATAAGTTGTTCTATCTTGTCCAACTGCTTCACCATGAATTAGATAGTATATATTAATCCAATCATATTGTTGATATTCATTTTGGCCTCCATAGGACATTTGAGGATGTGGGTGATAAAAAACATCTCGAGTAGTCCAACCAAATTGTGAACTTTCATAGATATCAGGAACATATGAATTTTGAGACATATCACTAGGATCATTACTACTCATATTTATTAAATCAAAACTGACTGAAAGTTGTTCAATATCAATGGATGAACTTTTTTCTTAATTCCAAGCCCGTCTTTGAGTGTATTCTTTTCCAATAGCCCCTATTCCTAAACCTCTTTCTTTGCTTCCATGATCCATATCTTGTGTTGCATGAGTAACAGTAACACCAGCCTCACCATTTCCACCATCATCATTGGCATCATTTTCACCATCACTATTTCCACTATTTTCTCCATTAGCAGAGCTATTTGATTTTGAATTGGAAAATGTATGACCAACTTCTTGTTGTAAAACTTGATCTACATCAATACCATAATCACGAGCCATAGCAGCTACTTTCGGATTAAGGTTTTCTTCATTGTCATCTAAGTGTGCAGGTCGAACCCATTGAAAAAATGGATCCTCTTCATCATCATTTTTCTCTGCAGTTATATCCAATAGGTTTAGATAATCATACTCTGCAATCTTATCATTTTCAGTTTCTATATCTCATATCCTTAACTTCATATTGTAATAGAAAAAGACAAGTTATTGAAGTTTTGGATACGCCAGTCGATTCCGCTGCTTAGTATGTATTAATGCAAAAGTGCTCCAGTTCTTCTCACATGCAGAAGAAGATGACGTTTGTGATAAAATGTATATTGCCAAATTTCTTAATGTAGGCGATGAATGGCCATACATAACCCACCATTCAGCTGACATATACCAATAAACAGAAAATGCATATGAAGTTGATATATATATATATATAATATTTGAATTATGAATTTAACTCATCTCAAAGAATTTAAACTAATAAAACTTACAATGAACCATTGTATTTCAAGAAGTAATGGCAGTATGATCAGCAAATCCTTTTCTTCCATTACAAAAATATATAAGTGTTGGTCTCAAGTGGTCTTCGAGGTTCAGAGGGGAGTGAATGAACCTTCGTCGATTATAAAAATTCTTTTTTTTGAACTTACAGCACATATGAGTATTGCTTACAGTACTAGGATGCAGTGTTGTACGCTATAACTTAAAGTTCTTCGTAGCGAAAAATATATTTTGACTGAAGACTTGTTTTCTCAAATATGTTCTCTTTTAAGAATCCTTTTATGCTTATGATAGAATAAATATAAGAAGCAACACAGATAATATAAAGTGAATAAACACTTATGGTTTATAGTGGTTCGAAGGTGGTGTAATCCTTCTACGTCCACTCTACTGCTTTCCCGAGCAGGAACTATGTTAAGCAAGATTGAATTACAAGATGCAACCTAACAATCTATTAACCTAACAAGTCAATACCTACTAGAACCCAGCGTACACACAGCAACTGCAAGTTCTAAAGGCAAACCCACTTAGGATTTCTGAACTTCCACACAGAGAAGTTGTCTTTCTCCTAAACAACTAAGTACAATCAGCAAGGATAAATCCTATCAATTGACGACACCTAAAATAAACTAGCACACAACAAATAGGTTTCGCATGACCTAGAAAGAAAAAGAAGTTTGTGCTACTATAAGGCCTCTAAACTCCTCCCTCATGTACACTGTTGTGTTGCCCATGGGGACGGGGTAGCCCCGACTTCCATAGGTCCTTGGTTCGACCTCTGTCCACTTATGCTGCTTATAGGAGAACCTATTGGTACTTGATCGGATTTAGGAAACAACTCTCAGAGATCTTTTTTCCTTTTGAAAGATACAGGAGCAAAACAATCAACCTATTGATATTGGAAGACCCAACCGATTCTTCCAATGTATCATTTCTGGGTCCAATAGAATTCATAGGTATAGGAAGAAGCCCCCTCAAATAGAGATTTTTTCTTTCGACCATATTTCGATTGTTAATACGATATATAAGTATATATATTGTTGTTTCTTCAACTGGTGCAACTAAGTGAACTTCTAAATTCTTCTTCGGATCTTTCAAGTTAAAACTTGTTCACTTCACTTAGGTCGAGTGACTGAAACTTGTAAGTATGTTTGAGAATATCTTGATAATGCTTAGACTTGTAGAGCACAAATATTTCAGTAACCAGCTTCAATGTAGCTCGACCTCTATTTATACTTGTAGAGAAATATCCGTTGAAAGAGATATCTCTCACTTGAATTTCGGGTTCTGATCAAAGACATGGCTCGTATTTAATGCATCCTAACTTATCTTCTTAGAGCATTCAGTGATGTGGTTTTGGCTCACAGCTTTCTGCAGCCTGTCAGACCACGTGTCATCTCTGTATTGGCTCTGCGCCTACAACTTTGATCTTGTCTCAACCGGCTCTAATTAACTTACTTCGACCTTCATTCATCGTACTGTATTTATACTTCCTCGAGTTGCAGGGCATTGCTTCTATTTGTTGTGGTTGAGGTTTATTGAAGTATGTAGCAAGTATTGGCTTCTGCTCTGTATCTTCAATCTTCTTGTAGCAACTACTTACTTATAGTACTGATGTATCATATTCTTGCAGTGGTGCTCTAACTTCTACTTGCAGCATTACTATAACTACTTCTTACAGCATAGTATCTTTTCTTCTTCCAGCTGCATTGCAATAACTTCTTCCTGCATCCAGTATCTTCTGCTTGCAACGTTGCTTGTCTTTCTTCCTTACTTGTTGTATTACTCCAAACCATACTTATAGTTTCTTCATACTTATGTTCTCTTGATGCAATACAGCTTTGTTGAGATTCTCCATCTTTTAAAATCTATATATATATAGACTCAACCCTAGTCTATAATTTCACTTAAACATTGTGAAAAATGGGGTACTCAAACTTCCTATTGCATAGATGGTTTGTTTTATCAAAATCTAAACACTGAAATCCCAACAGTAAGCTACACATGTATTACCAAAATAGATGAGTACTCTACTGCAAGAATACCACAGTAAAATCATGAGTACTCTACTGCAAGAATACCACAGTAAAATGGTGTTACTGAAAGGAAGAATAGAACTCTTAATAAAACATGATACACTCAAAATAGATGTTTGATCAACAAGGATCTTGATAAAACCCTCTATTAAATCTGGTATGGATATACACCAAATATTTCATATTTGTACATATTTGGATGTAAATTCTACATTCTCAATAATGAAAAGAACATCTACGGACATTTGATGCCAGATCACATGAAGGAACATTCTTGAGATATTCACCAATAAGCAAAGCTTTTAGAATATTCAACAAAAGAACTCTTATGGTTGACGAGTCAATATATGTGGTATTTGATGAACCACATTGTGACATTAATGATCTGGATAAATCTAATGAAGAAATATCACAATTAAAGATGAAAAATAAATCTGAACCTTACATTGAAGAGATTTCAATCCCTACAGAGGATAAAGAAGAAGAGTCCACAACACAAGATATAGCTGATTAGGATACAACTATTCAGCCTAACAACTTACATCATAATGAAGATCAACCTAGATCGATACAAGTTTTTGAACCAGATAGAACATGGCTCAGAAATCACCAAAAAAATCTTATCATTGGAGATCCTAATGTTGGGTAAAGGACAAGAAGGTCAATGCCTCATGAAGTCATGTCTGCATGTTTTCATCTCTCAAACAGAACCAAAAAGTATTGAAGAAGTCCAAGAGCATGGTATGGCACATTATCTCTATACCTGCTGGAGAATGGCTTCAAAAATAGAACAGTTCATAAAAAACTGTTCAAAATCCAAGATGGAGAAAGTATTCTCCTAGTATAGATATATATTTATGATATATTATTTAGATCTACAAATAAAGATCTTTATGAAAAAATCTCAAGTCTGATGTAGAAGAAATTTGAAATGAGCATGATGGGAGAACTAAGTTTCTTCCTTGGGCTGCAAGTAAAACAACTTGATGTTGAAGTCTTCATCAGTTAAGTAAAGTACCCAAAAGAGCTTATCAAAAAGTTTGGAATGGAGAATAGATCAGCAGTAAGTATCTTTATGGCTATCTCCATTAGCCTTAATAAAGATGAGGATGGAAAAGATGCTGATATCACAAAATACAGAAGGTTAATCGGGTCACTGTCTTATATCAACAGGCCTAACATCATATTTACAGTAGGAGTTTGTGCTAGATTCAAAATTTAAGATGGAGAAAGTATTCTCCTAGTATAGATATATGTGGATGATATAATATTTTGATCCACAAACAAAGATCTTTGAGAAAAATTCTCAAGTTTGATGCAGAAGAAATTTGAAATGAGAATTAAGTTTCTTTCTAAGACTTCAAGTAACATAGTTTGATGTTAGAATCTTCATCAATCAAGTCAAATACATAAAAGAGCTTATCAAGAAGTTTGGAATAGAGAATGGATCAGCAGTAAATATCCCTATAGCTAACTCTATTAGCCTTGATAAAGATAAAGATGGAAAAGATGTTTATATCATAAAATACATAAGACTTATTGGATCTTTACTGTATCTTACAGCAAGCAGACCTGACATTATGTTTGCAGTTAGAATTTATGCTAGATTTCAAGTTGCACTTAAAGAATCACATCCCACAGCAATAAAAAAAGGATTATCAAATATCTTAAAGGAACTCAACATGTTGGACTTTAGTATCTAAAAGAAAGGGGATTCAGTCAGATTCAAACTTTGCTGGTTGCAAGCTTGATAGAAAGAGTACGAATGGAACATGTCAATTTCTTGGAAATCGACTAGTATTATGGTCCTGCAGGAAGCAGACATTCATTGCAACATCTACAGCAGAGGCAGAATATATTACAGCAGGAAGTTATTGTGTGCAAATTCTCTGGATACAGCAACAACTAAGGGATTATGGAATTAAAGAAAGAGAAACTTCAATTATATGTGACAATATGAGTGTTATTGTTATTACACATAATCTTATATTACACTCAAGGACTAAGCATATTAACATCAAACATCACTTGGTAAGAGATCATGTTCAAAAGAAATATGTCATCTTAGAGAAAGTTCATACAGATTTTTAGCTAGTAGATATATTCACCAAGCCGTTATATGAATTAAGATTCTCTATGTTTAGAAACGAGATGAGGATATTAAAATTATAACTTAAGAATGGATTCAGATCTCTATTGAAAATAAAGTTATAGCAAGTCGAAAGAAAGCTCGCACAAAACAAGGGGAAATGCTGAAATAATGATAGAATGCAGCAAGTTATGTACTGCATGAGAAGCAATCTTATTGCGAAACAGTAAGTATAGGAAGCAGCAGGAGGATACAACATTATAGCCAAGAGTATTTATTACTCTCAAACCTCATACAATAGCTGCAATCTTAAAATGCAATAAATTAGGCGGTAAAATATGTGTGAAATAATAGCATTTAATGTTAATCCATTTTTGTGTCAGAAGTTGAAAAGACATCATTAGAAGTCAAATCTGCACTATTTCAGATATTTATACAAAAGCCCCTCCATCTTTTTACCTCCACCATCAGATTGTTTCTCTTAGATTAATCTTGATCATTTATCTTACTACAACCTTTGATAAACAAAAACCTGTTGGTATCCCCATAATGATCATTATTCATAAACCCTAAAAATTGGAGCAGTTTCTCAAAATTTCAAAACCTCTCAACTTCTCCAATCAACTGCTCCAAGAACAAAATTAGCAGCAAGACAAACCATCGTTCTCAAAGAGAGACTCGTCAATCCAAAACACATCTATGTCTCGGACATGTATGATTAATCCATCAATGCACTCATCTTCTAGTGCATGCAGAAGATAAAAATATCAGGACTCCTAACCACTATTTATGCTGGATTTTCCATCGAATCCGCTCAGAGATTCTATGCGTATGCTTGTTTATTGGAAGACAAAAGATCCATCCTCTTCAAGCTG
Source organism: Scutellaria barbata (assembly GCA_028654395.1). Classification (NCBI taxonomy): domain Eukaryota; kingdom Viridiplantae; phylum Streptophyta; class Magnoliopsida; order Lamiales; family Lamiaceae; genus Scutellaria; species Scutellaria barbata. The sequence goes on from CM053646.1 coordinate 21,696,784, forward strand.
GGTGAAGAAAATGATGAAAGAGAAATGAGGGAGGTAGGATTCTCGGCGAAGGATTATTGCCTCCACCTTTGACATTTTCTCCGAATGAATATCTCCGAGCTAACTCCTTATATATAGTGATGACATCAATGAAGAGATGTGGAACCTCTTCAAATAAAGAGAAGTTAGGGCTGAAGTTAAGAAGAGTGCCACGAAGAAGTTGTTCAAACCCAAGTTTGAACTCCTTCATGACATATGTGTATACTCTGTTGAAGGCTGAACGGATAGTTATGACAAATGCACAGATCTCCACTTCAAGTTCATGTTAGCCATAATGAAGGGAGAAAAGGTGAATTGGGCATATTCATCTTCAAACGGTTTGGGAGCAAGTTGAAAAAGATACAGTATGCCGAAATTTTGGGATTACCATCTACACCATCCTCTGCAAGCTTGGCGTCAGACTTATTTCTCCCACCCCTATTCCAATTGGAAAATATCTTAGTGAGAAGAAGAAGAGGAAGACCTTTAAGAAGGTAGCTGAAGATGCAACTGCAGTTGTTGTGAAGAGAAAACAACCCAAAGCAGCAACTGCATCCTTGAAACTAACAACACGTTCTACTGCTACTGAAAAATCCAAAAATGACTACCCAAATATGAAATTTAAAGTATCTTCAAAAGAAATAAATACAATGGGTGTCATTATAGCGAAAGTTAGTGATCAAGAAGACACTAACATGTCAAATATAAGCAGCACTACATTAGTTGCTTACAGTGAATCAAAGGCTGAAGTGAGGCTACAAGAAAAAGAAAGAAGGTCAGTCTAGCCCGATAAATCTGATTCTAATGATAACAATGTTCAAGTCATCAATAGGACTCCAAGGAGAGTAAAATCAAATTTATTAATGATGATGCACTCTTGGCATAGAAGAAGTTAAGAAAGTTAGTCAGCTTACGCAGCAAGAAGAGAGTTGTTGCATCCAAGAAAGTTGACGCTGCAAGAAGGATTGTTGCAGCAATCCCTATTTCCCAAACCCTTATGGAAATCGAGTCAGATGAGCAACCAAAACCTACAGAAGAACAGATTAGGTATGTTGATCCAGTTGCTACAAGAAGTCTAATTGAACATATTACCGAGGAGATTGAAGATGACTTTGAGGAGAAGTACAATCTCTGGAGAGCCATAAGGGCCAAAAGGGAAATCTTGTTAGGATGGAGTAACTTTCTTACTGTAAAAAGCATAGTCCTTGAATGGGCTAAATCTGATGGCATACTTCACCTACTGCAACTTGGGTTTGCAGAGTCTATCCGAGAGGAGATGACTAAAGAAATCTCTATAGCTCAGAAAGCGTTGAAGAAGGGAAAAGAAAAAGTGGCTAAGCAAGAGGAGTCAGCTGAGCAGTCGATTAAAGTAGGAAGGGAAGAATTGCAGCTCGTCCTAATTCCCACTGTAGAGGCTGTAAGAATGGGTGATAAAATAAGATTCGCAGAAGAACAAATCAGCAACCTTGGAGAGGAACAAGAAAATGAAGCAATGCTGCAACTAGCGCTGCAAGCTAGTATGAAGGAGAAAATAATGCAGCAAACTCTAAGGATGTAGCAGGGTGAAGGATCTTTTGGAGCTCACAACCGAACTCCCCTGCATATAATCAAGTAGTTGTTGGGCTCTCATCCATCATTTCTCTAGACCCACTGGAGGAAGAGACACAACAACTGGATTATGGTAATTCCCCAGCTCATGATATGCAAAAAGTTGTGCGGCTTTACTTGAGGGGGAACCTTCAGCCATAATAAAGGATGTTCTTAATGACCTTGAAAAGGAAGGACTGGCCGATGATGCAACCATGGAGGAAGTTATTGAGGTGTTACTCCCTATAGTGGCTGATATAGTAGTACAGCATATTGAAATCCTAGAAGAATCTGAAGAAACAAGACTAAGGATTGAGGCAGAGATTCTTGCAGACATTGAACAAACAGTATCTCAGGCTGTAAGTTCAACAAGAAACTAGCTTTACTGGAAGTAGTGGCCCAAGAAGAAGCTAGAGCAGAAGCTGGTGGAGTATAGCAAGCAGAATCTTGAGAGGAGATTGTTGTGGAATGACTGTCTGTTGAGACGGTGTCTTCTGAGAAAACCTTAGGTAAGGTGGTTGTTGAGACAGTACCCACTAAGGATTTGAAGACCTTTGAAGCAGCGGTCGTTAAGATAGTACCTTTAGAGGATGTTCTGATGGAAGATATGGTCGAAGTAACTATTGTGCAACAAGAATTACCTCAAAAGAAGATTGAAGCGGCATCTGCTGCAAGTTTTCCAGAATCAGAAACAAATACAGCAACATCAATAGTTACTGAGGAGGCCTAAGATGAAGGAATCCTTGATGAAGATGATGTTGATGACATTCATGTCCCCAATGTTCACGATAAATTTGCTTATTTCAAGGGAAATGGCTCCAGAAAGAGTGATCATTCAGAAGAAGCTGACCTGGATGCAGCAAAATGTCTATCTTTGGAACAGCAAGCCATGGTTCCATATGCTACAACTTCATTAGAACCTATAATAGGCAGCTCAGTACCCTTGTCACAGAAAGAATCGATCCAGAACCAATCTTCGCGATCATGAATTCAACATGCAGAACAACATCAATATCAATGACAAATCTCATGTTACGTCCATTTTTGATCTTAGAAAGGACATTGAAGCATTTCCAAAAGACATGTAGCATTGGATGAGGGATGAGTGAATCACTCAATACAAGAACATGATAAGGATTAAAAGAGAACTGAAGACATCAGCGACAGAAAACAGCAAAGAAATTGAAAGCTGTAAGAAGACAGTAGATGTAGTTGTTGACAAATTGGTTTCTCACTCAATGGTCTTAGAGACTCTGTTGGACAACGTTCTTGATCAAACTTAGAGAACATGGTGTAGGAACCGTCGGATCGCCGACCCTATACGATCATTCGAATCGGGGTCCATGCAAATATGATTAACGCGCAGTGGATAAATGAATCATACATTTTGTACCGATATTAGTTCTAAGGTCAGAACTGTAGATCGAGGAATCGATGGAGCCTGGACCTCACGATGTTCTGCTGTATTCCTCATTTTTTTCTCGAACGTTGTGTGGGCAACGAACTATCGAGACTTTCAGCCACCTTCTACTAAATCGTATCTCAAATTTCGTGTGTTTAGAAACGGTTGACTTGAGGCTTATTTATAGGCTACAACAGGGACCTTGAGGAGGATTAGGAATCGGTCTCCTGATAGGCTTAGGAGTCCTAAATTCAATCTGAATATACTTCTTAAGCCTATCAATAATATCTCAATCCACTAAAAATATATTATTGAACTACCGTCCCTTATCCATATTAAATATGGGCTCCTATTTATTATGTGTGCGTTTATCTCCCCATGTTTAAGATATCGAATGTCCGTTAATTAAATGAATTACTGACAATTCAATTAATTAACATTTAATTCCAAGAGTAGTATCACTCAACTTTATTATCATGTCGGAATAAATCCACCTGTAGGGTTTATATGACAATCCTTATGAGCTCCTCAAGGGGACATCATCATCCTAAATAATTAGGACACGATTTCATTATATAATCAACAGCACACCATATAAACAACATTGTATCCCAATTTACCGAGCTTATTGATTTAATAAATAAATCTCACCCATTGGTAAATTAAAGAAACATATATCGAGTATACATGCCCGTTATCATACAATGATTAAGAGAACGCACATCCATAATAACAGAGGTCTTGTTCTATTTATGTAGTCAGTACAAATAAAACAACTTCAATTGGTCCTACTCAATATATACAAAATGTACTAGTGTAATTTTATAATTAAGATAGATTAATACCAAATTACACTACAACCATTCCGATAATTTGTCCAAAATTATCTCGATTGTGAGCTACCATTTATAATCTATAAGGATTGAAAGAGAACTGAAGACATCAGCGATAGAAAACAGCAAACAAATTGAAAGCTGTAAGAAGACAGTAGATGTAGTTGTTGACAAATTGACTTCTCACTCAATGGTCTTAGAGACTCTATTGGACAATGTTCTTGATCAAACTTAGAGAACATGGAGTGTCAATGATAGACTTGGCAACTTTGAGATGATAGTTGGTGAATTACGAGATATAATGTTAAGTACATTTCTACAACATGCAAAAGGCGATAAGCAATTGCCAGCCTAGTCTAGCCCCATCCTTACACCTGCTCCTGCAAGAAGTCCTTGATCTGTTGTAATCGGATCGACTGTTGCTCCATCCATGACTTTTTTTATGCCAAAAAGGGGGAAAAAAGAACAGAAGAAGAAGATGATGATGATCTTCCTTTGAGTAGGAAGAGGAGAACAACCTCCCACTGTTGACGCCCTTGCCTTAAAAAAATGATGAAAGTGAAGGTGGTGCTGGAGCAGCTGTATCCAGTGCTTTTGTAAGAAAAGATACAACAGCTCCACATTTACAAAGCTCGAGAAGAGAAAAGAGTCAACAACATCATTCCAAAAGAAGATGAGCAAAGCTGAAGTAGAAATGATGTACAATCAGAAGATGGTTGCTCAAAGGACTGAAAGAGCCAGAAAGAAAATGGAAGAAAAAGTTTGGATTTGGAGATTTGGGGTGATTGGAGAGGCAGAACAGAGTTGATGAAGAACGTTGATAGAGCTCTATTTCAATATCCTAAATAAGATATTCTCCGTCTAGACACAGATAACATATCTGTTGAAGTATCTATTCTAATGGATCAGAGGCCAGAAGGAGAGAATATTATTTGGGGCCTGTTTATTTTCAAAGTTATGAGACAACCAATAGACAGAAATCCATCATTAGAGCAGATCACACTTTTCAAAAGATCAAAATATATAAGATACTTCAGATATCTCTGCAGAGAATGAAGATTCAGGAGATTTCAAACCTGTAAATCTGCATTGAGAAGATATGAGGAGCTTATTAGGGATGAAGAGCTGGAAATTCAGAATCGGCAAATAAACCTATTAAGTAAGGCAGGATCGTGTCATACTGTGAAGACTTTTGGCTTAGATGAATTCAAATTGTGAAGATAAAGAAAAAGTTAGAAGAATCTTATTTGGAGTCAATTCTAGACTAGTGGAAAAGCTAAAAAAAGAAGATAAAAAGAAAGAATACCTTCTGAAAGAAGACCTGAGGAATCATCAACAAAGAGGTCTCTGTTTCAGAAGTAACAGATGTCTAGAAGAACATGTTGCAGTGCTGTATTTATATAGTAATATTCTAAATGCTATAATATGTAAAAATTTCTTACATCAATGAAGACATTTTCCTTCTGCGGATCAAGTTCATTTCTTATGAGCTATTGCATGATTTACTTTATGCTGTTTTGAGATAAAGTTTAGTATTGATACATCTCTTGTGTATCTAAGTTTAAATTTATGGATACTGTGTGGGTTAGACTTTGAAACTTGCAACAGCTATGTGTAAGCTGAGTTCTAGTAAGTGGATAACTTGTTAAGTTAGTTTGTTAGTTGTACTCTGTAAATCAAACTTACTTAACGAAGTTCTTACTTGGGGAAGCAGTAGAGTGGGCGTAGAAGGATTACACTACCTTCAAACCACCATAAGACCATAAGTGCTTTCACTGTTTTATATTTGTTTTGTGTTGCATGCTTATATCTTATCATTCTTCATAAATGGTTTCTGAAAGAAAACATATTTGAAGAAAACGTTTTACAACAAATCATCTGTCAAAAGTAATTTTCGCTGCAAGAACTCTTAGATACAACAGACAGTACTACTCCATAGTGTTGTAAGCTTATTTTCTTGATATGCTGTAAGTTCAAGTAACTTGCAGTGTAGCCTGTTCAAAAAGATTTTGTAAAATCAACAGAGGTTCATTCACTCCCTCTGAACCTCTGAGGCCACTTGGGACCAACAAATGATATTAATCATATATTTATGTAATACATAAAGATAAGACTAACATAACTAAAAGGTATGACTAATATAACTAAAATATATAAAATGTATTAATAGATGTCAAAATTTATATCAAGGTAACTAAACTCTGAAAGGTATGACTAATGTAACATAAAAATATGACTAACATACATAAAGGTATAACTCCTGAATTTGGATGGGTTTGGACGCACCCACCCAAGTGCATGGGGGCACATAAAAGAGGATCGGGTTTATTACGCGGATCCTAGATTCATACACAAGTTACACAAAAGTTTGTATCTTAATCGAGAAGCACTTATATACCCCGAGTATGGATTCATGCCCCCAACCCGACCCGTTAACTTGCATGACTTTATTTTTCTCTTACGTAAACCCTAATTTAGTGTCTCTTCTCCTCTCTTTTCTTCTTCTCTTTTCTTCTTCACGTTGCAACTCCTCCTCCTTTTATTTTTTTTCTTCTCAATTCTTATATATTATCCATTCTTTTTTCCAATAATCATATTCTTCTCTAAATTTTTCTCATCTTTTCTTCTTTTTTTCTCTTTTTCATAGTATTTTTGGTGATTTCATATATTAAATTGCTACTCCATATTCTCAATTCATTTGATTATAGTTTTCTGTATAATCAATTATCTCAAACAATATGAAATCATGATTTACAAAAAATTTGATGAAGAAAATAATGAAATTACGAACACTAATACATTTTACTTATATGAGTAACACATTTTACTTATACAAGTAATACCTTTGATTTTAATAAAACTAAGTATTAAATAAAACAACTCATAGTTTTACATATAATAAATAATACCTTTTAATAAAATAGAGTAATACATTTAAGATATATGAGTTATACTTTTAAGTTATATGAGTAATACCTTAAGTTATATGAGTATTACCTTACATTCAATAACTCTTAAAAATAAATTTAAGATTCTAAACTTAGACTCTACAATACAATGATACTTTTGAGTATATGAGTAATACCTTTAATTATACGATTAATACATTTACATGAAACAAGTAATATCTTTCACTAATAAAGTAACTAATACCTTAAGTATACTTTATGAGTATGCAACTAATACATTATGAATAAACAAAGTAATACCTTTTAGATACATAATTAATATTTTTAGACCTTTGTGATAAATAAGTAATACCTCTACATATAACAAGTAATACTTTTAGGTAAAATAAATAATATTATTCACTAAAAATAAAGTAATACCCTTAGATAAAACGAGTAATATCTTATGAGCATACAATTAATAACTTTCACTGAACAAAGTAAAAGAAAAGTGATACATTATGAATATGCAGCCAATACCTTATGAGTATATAACTAATACCTTGATTGGAAGAATTTATGTAGATTGGGTGGTGCGTATGGTGTGGTGGTGCATACGGTTGCACGGACACGGTCCACACGTTGGGTTGAGTTGGGGGCATAGATATAAGATTCGTGTCTTGGGGTACATAAGTTTTTACGTTTTTAATCTTGTAACTTTGACCGCATTTGTAAATGATTTCATCTAATTATATCATTTTTTTTCATTTTAGAGGATGTTCGGGTGAATGTTTAAGAGCTTATAAGCTCCTTTAAAGTGTTTGAGTAAACTTTAAAAATAAAAACTTATTTCATCTTAAAATAAGATGTTGGGAGTTTAAAAGTTTTTTTTTAAGTCAGGGGATCCCATTATTTGGAGGTTAGAATCCAAGTTAATTTTAAAATAATATCTTATTTTTTAAAAATCTTCAAATTTAAGCATTTAAAAATTACACAACTGTTATTACTTATAACATCTTATAAGTATTATCATCTTATTTATTCAAACACTTCAACAGCTTATTTTTAAACTAAAATTAAACATTTTATAAACTCAAAAAACATCTTATAAGATGTAATTAGCCATTCAAATAAACTTAATCAAACACCTTCTTGTCTAATTATAACTCGAAACATTACTCGATTTTAACCTGAGTTTCACCCAAAAATCCAATGAAAATGTATACCATATGAGTTGCACGTTATATTAAATTTGAAAATATGTCATATGGCGCCGCAAGTCATTTGTCTATTGATTGACCATAAAATAATTCAAAAGAAGAATATTCTCAATTATCACATCACATATACGTGTTCTACCTTAGTTTAGTCACTGTAGAAAGGCTTCAAGTTGCATATTGAGAGATATTGTGATATATATTGTGTATATCAAATAATTTATTGATGCTACGATTAAATATAAAGGATAAACTTTATTTTTTATACACGTCAGCTTAAGTGACCAAATGAGATGAATATTATCTAACTTTTGTTGTGTGGTTTTGATTGCAACGAAACTATGACATACTACATATCAGAATGTATTTATTTCCCATATCACGTTAAGGATATGATAGTTCAAATAATCATTTCTTTCCACTCTTCACTGTTCTCATTTATAGTGATATCCATAATTTTGAAGGGGACTTTTAAACCAATTTGCAATCATAATATCTACTGATATTACATAATCACACATAATTAGGGTAGGGTTGATGTTTTTTAAAAGGTGATATAGAACATATATAAAACCTTAGATAATTATAGTTTAGTTACAATTCATATAGTTACAGTAAATATTCATATTGGGGTTATTAGCCGACATGGAAAATACTAAAGTTTTAATATATTAATATGAAATATATAAGATTAATATTTTCGGTATATCATTGTATATTAAAATATCAAAAAATCTATCTGATCATACTAATACTGATCGAAAATTTCGATATTTTTTAGTATAATAAGTGAGGTATACAGATATTTTCGATTTTTTCACTGGCCTTATACGTGTGTCATTTAACTTTTTTTGAAATGGAAATATCAATATTAATGATTGCTTAATTATATGCATCTTAAGGTCATAGACTCATACATATATACTCGAAACATTTAGCCTATATTATAAATTTTATCCTAATACTTTTTAAAATACCTTATATTACTTTACCATCATCTGGTTGAATTCCTTGTAATTGATGCATGTCATGAGTTCATAAAAATATCAGATTCTTGTTGTGAATTCCTTGTTTGGATTTGTTGGGTACTCAACACATTTTTAATAATTAATATAGTTGATATGTTATATTTTTTGGTTATATTATAGGGTGCATGAGGGGATTTTGAACTTGAATTTATAGTGGTGGATGTTGAAATAACAAGGGAGGGATAAGTAACTTGAACTTTGTACTTTTGAGGTGGATTTATTGAAACTGTAATGGCGTGACATCTTGAACTTTGTAGCTTTTGACATGTATTTGTTGTAACAAACGTTGAGTTAACTAAGATGCACAAGATGTTGATGGTACAATGTTTATGGCAATTAAAATTTCAAATATTAAATATTTGTACTTTTTTTTTTTTGATTTACAACTTTTTAGTTGAAATTAAAAGAAAAAAAATTATGAAATTACTGTAAATATCAAAGACAACATAAAACATTGTTGTGAAAATCGTTGTGGAAAAAAAAATGACAACAATTAATAACCCTTGTAAAAAATCGTTATGCACTTGTTGAACTACACACTCAAAGACAACGTTTATGACCGTTGTGCCAACTGTTGTGATTTTATTATGGGACAACAATTATTAACCAATGTAAACCAATATTTATAAATTACTACCATATAAATGATCGAGAACATATGCATCAATGATTGAGTTTGAGATTAAATTCATAATATCAATACCATCAAGATTAGAGATCCTACTTCAAGTGAAGCAAAAATTTTAATTTTTTCTTTTTATTTTGCTTTTCACAAGATTAAAACTTACATATCCTTTAATATAATTTACAATCACCTCATTTACTTTTTTTTTTTTTTAACAAAAGTTTGAAGTCCGGTTTTCCACTAAATTTTGGTTGTAGCAAGCATAAAGTTTCTCTTACGTACATACCCCACTCTAGGAAAAGGGAAACAAAAATAAGAAAATAAAATAAAGAAGAATTCATTCCTTGAGAAATCAATTGCAGACACATGGACAAACACTTTTCTGCAGTTAATTCATTTTTCTAAATGAGAAAGAAAAAACAAAATCTTCTAGAATTTGGGAAGACAGTACCCCACAATTTGAGTTCCCAATTCTTTTCTAACACATACTAATTAATGTATGGTTGAATGGATTGTATACATAATTAAATTGGTGTGAACAAAATCTTGACATTTTATTCTACAAGTCTAACAATATGATGAGGTATGTAAATGGCCTACGTGTATTCATACTCTTTATACTTTGCTTGATCATGAGAGTATGTATCGTGCTTGCTTCTACTCATTGCAGGTATAACATACTCCCTACATATTAATTATTCATACATTATATTTAATTGGATGAAATATTTCACGAATCACATTCTGTGAAAATAAAGTTTGAACGATGAGATCCACACAATTCAATTCACCTTAAATCAAATAATATGTAGATAGTTAAATTTACTACTAATCAAATTTTATTTTATATAAAATTATATAATAATTAATGGTAGAGATTAATTAAATATATGATTCCAAATTTAAAAACTAAATGTGTTGATATCTTATGTATGCTTCATTAGCCAATCAAAAGTTTTCGTTTGTCAAAATCTTGCATAATTTATTTGATAATGTCTTCAAGCTGGTTTGAACATAACGGGTTCTCATGGGTTTTTCAATGAAATGTACATACAAAATTTAATTAATTTGATCTTGAATTAAGGAATCGTATGTAATTGGTCCCTAGGATCGATAAATTAAAATTGACATTTATTATCTGAATGGATCACTTCATCTAAAAAACCAAGATCCAAATAAAATTGACTAATAAGTAATAAGAGAATATTTCCCACCAAAATCTCACCTTATTAAAGTATATACATGTCTTCTCAGATGAATTAGGTTCAATTAGGGTTTTCTTCCTTTGTTAATTTCATCTTGTTATTTAGCAAAAAAGTTTGAAACGGTTGAAATGTGTTCGAGAAAATCGTTTGGATCTATATATACATATATAAGAGATATGGCTGAAATGAAAGGGAAAAAAAATCACTTTCTTTCATTAGTATTTAGCATTTTGAACTCTATATTACTTATTTGTTGATTTGAATTAAAATTTGTGATAAATGTGTTGGGAAACTTTTGGTGTGGATGAATGAAGAAATTTTAGTTTGAGGTATATATGTTAAAGAGATTTTATGATTTATATGATTTAGTAGAGATCGATATATCTAAATATAAATGTATATTTAATGATATTCGGAAAGTTCTAATTAAATCATTTCAATGGCATAAATTATGCAGAATGGTGGCAAATGAATTTGATAGGCTAGGCCTAACCCCATGCATCTATAGATTTTTTTTTTTCTTTTAAGGGAACAGACCAAATTTATTTTCGTTAATATTTCTTTGCTGACAGATTAGTAGAGTATGTCTATAAAAAACAAAAAGGTCAAAATTATTATATTTCCACAATTTTTTTCACTTTTTCTAATAATGGTCATGTAATTAATATATAGTTTTTTTAAAAATTTCATCTTTCATAAAATTATATAATTACCCGATTTTGGTCCAAATTATTTAATGGAAAATTAAAATTTTCACCAGAATTTTGAAAAGTAAATGGCACGAGATGTTAAATTTTACGGTTTTTGGTAGTCCAATGTTATAGTTACTTAAAATCTTTATTTATTAGTTTTTCTTTTGATTATAATTTTTTAATCAAGTTTTATAAATTTAAGTTTACTAATTGTAATTGTAATATGTTCTCATAAGAAAAAAGCAATTTAAATACACTAATTTTATATAAAATCGTCTGATAATCACGTAGCTACAAACTAAGGTGTCCGGGGTTCGAATCCCTCCACGCCCCCAACCGATCGAGTTGGGGAATATCCATATTGTGAGGTGGACATTGAAGTCAAATGGGTTGGTTAATAAAAGTTAGCATAGTATTCACGTTCATTATAGTGAAGGATTGTACATTCCAACAGAATGTCAAAACATGACTTAGTAATTAGTAAAAATCAAAATATTATTTGTTATATGTTAGATTATCATTTATTGTACATTACGAAACACTTTAATACATTACATCCAAATTGTATGGTAAAGTATTATTTTGAACATTTAAGTATAATTTAATAAAAGTTAAAGTATCACTCATATAATTAGTAAAAATCAAAATATTATTTGTTATATGTTAGATTATCATTTATTGTACATTACGAAACACTTTAATACATTACATCCAAATTGTATGGTAAAGTATTATTTTGAACATTTAAGTATAATTTAATAAAAGTTAAAGTATCACTCATATGCATCTTTGAATTACTTGTTATATAAAAAACAACCCAAATTATAATTTTGTAATAAAAAAAATATATCTTATATCAATTGTAGGACAAAAGATAACTCATATATAAATTGTGGCCTATTGAGCCCCGACCCATTAAATTAAGGGTGAATAACTCCAAATACCCTAATAAATATAACACCCACTCTTTTATACCCCAAAACATATAACATTACACTTTTCTACTCATTTTGGTATAAAGACCAAAAATTCCTTTGACATTTTATGAAAAATGCTATTTCCAATCTTAATTTATTGTGTCCAAACCATTTGTGTCAAGCTTTATGTTCAAACTCGGATATAATCGTATTGGTATCTTGGATGGAAATATTTCTCGTGCCCCAAAAAACACTCGTATTTATACTTGTGATCTGGTCTGAAAGGTATAACAATGACAAGTACTAAGAGATTTTTATTCGAAATATTGTTTTTCCAAGTTTTATATTTATTGAGATCCGATGCACGAAAATGGTATCAGAGCCTATAAAAAGCCCCAAGCCTCTCGCATGTGATCTGACACGAAGCATGACTCTCCGTAGGGGATAACCCATGGCTCTGAAAAGAGGTTTTGGGTTGGCAAACTGATAGGTACCATTTTCGGGTGTCGCCCTATAATTGATCCAGGCGATCCCTCAACCCATTGGCAGAACCTTCGGGCTCTGAGTTGGGGTACTGACCGAAAATGGTATCAGAGCCATGTTTTATTGAAGAAATAAATTAAATTAGGTTGTACAATATTATTTTCTTGTGCCTAACGGAGGAAAAAATCAAGAAAATGTATCCGAAAATATTTCGAGATAACACAAATGCAGGATATCATTAAATGACATCCAGCTCAGAGTGGAATATAATTATTCCAGACACGTCTAAGGTTACCCAAGACCTTAGAGAGATCCAGAAGACCATAATTTATTATGGTGAACAGATGGAGAAGATAGTCCGATCTCTATCCAAGATCCAAAGAGAAGTTTCAGATCTAAAACAAGAAATTGTAGATCTGAAAAGAAGATCATCCAAGGGAACTGATAGATCCATGAACGAACGTATGAAAGACTCGTTCGGTGGTATACCAATCATTTCCAAAGGAAAGACTACGGAAGTTCCGAAGCCCAAAAGCAACGACGAACTCCTACTTGATCTCATAAGACAAGTCGGATGGAAGTCTCAAGAGTAGATCTTGCGGAGTTAACTGAATCCCTTTCCAATCTTGGAATTGTGGATCTGGTAAACCTCAGAATGAATAAACCTATTCCAAAAAAGGAAAAGGAGAGCACGAGTACGGCAGTACCTGAAGTACCTGTTCCTACCGAACCCATTTGGAAGCAGGATGGGGTTGACTATGAAGAATACATAGCTCGACAAGCCAAGAAACGACCGGGAAGGTTTAAAGGAGTATCTAAGAGCCCTTGGGCAAAAACGATGCTTGAACCAACACATCCGTTCGGATTGATGCTCACAACAGACATCATCGATTTCAGAAATATGGAAATATTGATCGATGAGTGGATGGCATCTATGAAAGTTGCTTCATCAACACTGGACGTTGATAACGAACATTTTTGCCAGATACTGGTAAATAGTTTGCAAGGTTCGACCAAGAAGGCATGGGAAATGACCGAAGCCGATCTCAAACAAGAAATCTTATCTAACGATAATATTTTAACAATTGTCGAAAGGATGGGTCATTTGCTCAAAATATGTTTCCTCGGGGATGGATATTTTGAGAAAAGAAAAGACGAGAAGAAAAGAGAGTACACGCAAGCTCTGTTTGCTCTCGAATTAAGAAATATATGTTATACGGATGAATATATATATTGGTTCCGCAAATATTATTTCCAAGCAGATGTACCATGGAATGTGGCAACAGATTTATTCTTTGCAAAAATCTGCAGTCCATGGAGGGAGATGCTTATGCAAACCTACAAAGTACCTCCAGGCCGAGTCGATTCAGTGGCCAGAAGGATGTCCTTTTTTAAGGATAGCATAAGAGAGTGGTGTCAACAAGCGACACTACAAAAGAATAAGAAAAAACTAAGAGGAATGGTAAAAAAGATTCATCTTTGTTGCGACAACAATGATTTTCCGAGTATCATCGGAGAACCACAACGAGAAAGACACGGAAAGAGAAAGAAACACTTCAAAAGAGGGTTTCAATCTAAGTTCGGAGGATCATACAGAAGACCTTCCAGACAAGGGAGATCTTGGTGGTCCAAATCAAAGGCTAGATCTTACAAATCTGGTCAAAAGTCTGGTCCTTCCATGTTTTCTTCACAGAGATCTAAATCCACAGGGAAGACAACAGGAGGAACAACCAGGAAGAGAACTTTCAAACGAGCTCACACTCGTGCCAATGAAAGTTTCAAAGATTGCAACTGCTAGACGTGCGGTGCGAGAGGCCATATTTTGCCCGATTGCCCACAAAAGTAAAAGGACGTGCACCAGTTCGAGTCCACAGAAGACATCCGTGATGCTGTCTTTTATGGTGATTTGGTGCCGGTTTACAAGTTCGAGGACATCTCTTCAGATGAAAGCATCTATGAAGAAGAGTTCGAAACTGATTCAGAGGGTTCCTATGGATCATCTACAGAATCAGACGAGTAGCTCCGGCGAACAGGATGATAGACTCCAGACGTCGGATAGTCTATCAGGATTCTTCTCAAAAATGACCATCTCTAATAAGACGATGGAAAAGATCATGAGACGGGATTCAACATTAGGTCCATATGATGGATTTAAGAGAGGAAGTCTTAATCGATTTTGTGATAGGATCGGGATAAGACAGCGCAAGCACCATATAATTTATCGGGTGAACTCAGGTGAGTTTTCTATTCCGATAGATCTAACCGGTAATAAAGTAGAGATGCAACTTATTCCAAAAGAAGAAATTCTTGAGGAACTGAGTCATCTCAAAGAAGAAGTAGCGGTCACGATGAAATAGATCCATATTGGAACCATTGAAGTAGTGATTAAAGCTACCTTCAAATAAGGAATTGATTCTGAATTGCATTTATCTGTAATGGATAGAAGAATCAATAACTTGAGTGAAAGTTGTCTTGGTACGATGGTAGATAATTTGTATGCTGGCAAACTTATGTTTGACATTCATTCTAGGATTGCATACAACCTAGCTGACCAAGATTTTAGTAGAGTCTTAACCCTTCATCAAGATTTTAAAAGACCTGATCTTATGAAAGAAGGAAATAGATCATATTCTATCACGTATAGAATTGCATATGCGATTTCCAACACACATCATTCAGATATGTTTCTTAAGAAAGAGTATATAGAAATTCCTATAATTTTCAAGGAATTCACAAAGGTTAGAACACCAGACCCAATCCAGATACCAAGGCTAGGGGGTGTTAATTTGCTAATCAAGGATCAACCTATTTTAAACAATAAATCATTAAGGTTTGATTCTGAAATTAGTAGCAGGTTGTCCTTTTCTGAAGGTAGGATTCTAAGCCTAAGAGGAAAAGAACCATGCGAGGATTTGTATCCACAAAAAATTAGGGTAAGAAATGTTAAAATCAAATGCCCTAATGATGAATGGAAACAAATCCATATTGTTTTTGATATACCTAAAACTGATAATTTGTTTTCTTGTGAGGAAATATATCATTTACAACAACCAAGTATTAATAGATACGAAGGCATGTTAGAAATAGCAGGCTATCATGTATCTGTTACAGGAAGTGCAGGCATAACCAAAGGAGTTATGATCCTAGGGTTAAGTTTTCTTGAGGAACATAAACCCTGGAGAAGAGAAGAAAAATGGATGGAGTTCGACCTTGATGGACATACAATCAGGGTAGAATAAAACCATTATGCCAGGAATTAAGCTGGAGGAAGAGATCATTGATCTCAGAATACAAAGAATTCAGGCAAGGACTTTGTTAAGATCTTTGCGGGAGCAAGATCGGCTAGAACAAAGAAGCATCCAAGTAGTTATAAGGATGCAAGAGGCTGCGTTAAAAATAAATCAAATAAACGCACGAATAGACATGCTAGAACGCTGGAGTAGAGGGATTTATCCAAACAATCCAGACGGGTTGTAAATTATGCCAGGGAGGCATACTGAGGATGAGATCCAAGATCTCAGAAAAGAAAAAGATGAGTTGACAGAACGCATAAGAGTAATGCGAGATAATAGACAAACTCATCAGATACAATTTCAAGAGTTGATCTATGAGCACAATATAAGAAGCTCAAGGATAAACATGTTAGAATCTTGGAAAATAAAAATATATCCGAACGATTCTAAATGACAAGTATCTTCTCTATATATATATCTGTAGGGATATTATATGATCAATATAAGATGGAATATTTTGCAGCTTATATTGACTCAGGTTCAGACATTTGCACAGCAAAGCCAGGAGTTTTTCCCAGCGAAGCAGTGGAAAAATTACCTATTATTGCAGGAAGGGACTTCTCACAGAAGATTCTAATACTCAATAAAGGTATTCGAGAATCAAGAATAATGATCGGAGGCGCATTCGATACCCCTTGGTATAAAGTAAGAATGCCACCTATCTATATTCATGATACAGGTGCTGATATTTTGCTTGGTAACAATTTTATCCAAACATTTGCAAAATATGAGCAGGATAATCACAAGAACCTGTTAACCTTTACTACTAACTGTGGTAGTATGATACAGGTTTTGCGGCGAGAAAAGGCTTTTAACAGGATCATACCTATTAATTTTCACAGCAAACGTGGTGATAATGAAGCCAAGTTGACTCATCCTAAAATGCAGGATAAGAGGAAATTTGGTGAAGCTCTTTTGTCATATAGACAAGAGGGATTAGAAGAAGCATACGAATGAGCTATTCAGTTTCTCAAAAATACCTTACAAGAAGGACCACCCCAAATTGACATTGATGAGGAAAGTTTACTTTCCCTTGAAAATGTTAAAAGGCTAATTCAGAGGAACTACAATGAAAATCCTTTAGCCTGGTGGGACAAAAACCAGATCTAAGCAACGTTGAAGGTAAAAGAACAATACCGATACGAGTTGATTCGATACAAGTCGATCCAAATGAACCTTGAAGATCGAAAGGATATACAAAAGATTATCAAAGAACATATCGATCTCAAGCTAATCGAAGCAGGTATTTCTCCTTATAGTAGCCCAGGGTTTTTGGTAAGAAACCATGGCGAAATAAAGAGAGGAAAAGCAATGTTAGTAATTAACTATCAAGGTATTAATAAGATTACCGAATTTGATGGTTATTACATACCAAGTAGAGAATACTTAATTGATTGTATTAAAGGGTTAAAAGTGTTTTCAAAATTTGATTGCAAGTCTGGATTTTACCAGATTAAGTTAGAAAAAGAGTCTAAAAAATTAACTGTTTTTTCTACACCACAAGGTCAGTATATCTGGAACGTAATGCCTATGGGTCTTGCAAATGCACCTCAGATATACCAACGAAAGATGGATAATCTTTTTAAAGATTATTTTGAGTTTATGTTTGTGTACATAGACGATATTCTAATGGCATCTAAAAATATGAAAGATCATTTAAAGCATCTTGAAATATTTTCAGAAGCATGTCATAAAGAATGATTAGTGCTCTCTGAAAAGAAGGCAATAATCGCGGTTAATAGAATCGAGTTTCTCGGTGTTATTATTGACCATGCAGGAATGGAACTACAGGAACATATTGTGGAGAAAATCTGCAATTTTCCAAATGTTCTTAGAGATAAGAAGCACCTTCAAAGCTTCTTAGGAGTGATTAATTTTGCAGGTTCATTTATTAAGGACTTGGCAAAATATCGAAAGGATTTCCGTCATTTATTACAAAAGGATGAGAAGACCAAATGGAAATGGGAAGATATTTATTCCCAAAGAGTTCGTGAGTTAAAACAGGTTTGTAGTAACTTACCAAAGCTCGCGATTCCTCAAGATGAGGATCAGTTAGTTGTCTACACAGACGCTAATGATTTCAGATGGGCCACGGTGCTCATGAAAAAGACATCTACGGGTGAAGAACCATGTAGATATACAGGAGGGTTGTTTACCGAACAACAAGCCAGAGTCTGGCATATTAACGAGAAGGAATTCTTTGCAGTTTGGAAGGCTTTTAAAAAATGGTCTTTATTTTTATTAGCCAAAGAATTTATATTAAAAGTTGATAATACTAATGTTAAAGCTTTTTTGAAAAACAAACTTGAATCAAAGATTGAAAAAGCTCGTATTATCAGGTGGCAAGCAGAATGCCAATATTATCTTTTTGATATTGTCATAGTGAAATCTAATGAAAATGTTCTTGCAGATTTCTTAACAAGAGATGGATATCCTTGAAGCAGATTCAATCACGATACGAGCAAGGCACTTTAGGGAAAACCTTGAGGAGCTCTACAAGGCATTTGAGGTGCTAAGGGTAAGAGCCGAAGCAGCATCTTATGTCCAGAAAGCTGATTTGGACAAAGTCCAAATGACCCTACATGCAACCATAACTTCAAATAGTGATTTGTGGAATGCATTAGTGGAACCTTTAAACAAGGTCTGTTCACCATCGGTGATGCAGAAAGAGTTACACGAGAAGAGTTCATCATCGATGAACAAATAGGGTACTTTTATACCCGAAGCAGGACATCCTGCTGATAAAAGTTTTTCATCGGATACCGGTGAAAAGGCTGATAAAGCCAAACCAAGTGTTTTATCGGACTTCGATAAAAATATTAATTCGGAAGGTCAGGAAGCAATTCCAGGCAACCCGAGTCAACCCAGCACCTCTGGGGTAAAAGAGGAAGAGGTTAACCTAAGGCCCCAAACTGGCCCTAGACAGGTTAACACTAACCAAATTATTTCTCCTTTACAGGTTTACCAAAAAACATGGGAGAAATTGGTTACAAGAAATGGGATCAATCCGAACAGAATTACTGCTGATTGGTCTGGTAAGTATCCAAGACTTTAGATGCTTCCCGGGGTAAACCCTCATGATGTGCGGGAATGGTTTGATTTTGGAGCAATTGCTTCAGTTTTCACTACCGCACCCAGTTTCCCGGAGATTTCCAAACTACCGGACTGGATAGCTACTACTGTGCACGATTCATGACAAAACAACCCATACTTGGGTCGAGGAGATATACTGGAGCTAAAAATTATTTCTGCTGCTCCAGAAATCACAGGAAAATGATCTCATCCAGTTTTTCAATTCATAAAACTACAGAGATCTGAGATGGGGGCGATAAACCGCGCCAAAACACCCCTAGAAAACAGCCATTTGGTAGTCGCCCTAACTGAAAACGATATATCAACCAGGCGAGCATGGGGTCTTTGGGTCTGTCTCACCGAGATGGACAAGGTGAAGTATCCGTTCAAAATATTTCATAATTTTGTGAACGGATCATTCCTGTTAAATTCCATGACAGGAACAACTTCCAAATTTGCTGAGAACCTCTTTGAAAATAAGAGAAAATTAATTTGGGAAAACAAGGTTCCAGCAACGGAACAAACAAGGAAGAAGATATGTAATATGATACATATCGGAAGATAGGAAGAGCGGATATGCTCTTACTGTCAAGTACAAGAGAAACCGCTGTTTGGACAGGGTTTCAAAGTAAAAAAGGACAAACCCGATTACCCAAAGAAAAAGGAAAAAGGGAAGGGTTTTTAGAAAATAAAAGCCTAAAATGTAATAAAAGGAAACGGGTCTAATTAGACTCGATTAATAACAAGCTGTATTGTATCCTAAAAATGTAATAGATAGGAATATAGTATAAAAGGTTCAAATACTAACCCTATACAGGTCCAAAAGGGTCTAAGGGACATTTCTTGGCTTTATCCAGCACATGGCATTCACGACAGACATGGTGTAATGGATGGTCCCACTTTTGAATAATCCAGCACCTAGGATTGAAGATTGCCAAAAGAAAAAACGTGGAGGACCCTTCCACTAAAGCAGAAGATTCGTTGGCCGACGCAAAAAGACAACGAGTCACACTTACCAAACGGTAGGTGAGAAATAAAGAAGGATAGCCCATTCCCCACTAACCAAGTGGAATGCTGGCGAGGCAATAATGGATCCACACAGGAGTGCATTGATGCCTATAAAAGGAGGCCTTCAGCCTCAGAAGAAGATCATCGAAAATACACACCACTTCTTTTTATCATAACTTTTGAAAAATCTTCTCTCTAAATCTGTAATAGTTTAGCTTTCAAACTTTCCTGTTCATGGGGGTTTCCCCTTCTCGAGTCTTAGCCATGATGGGCTAAAACAAGTTTCTCTTCCAATGGCAGAGAAAATTTATATTGTAAAATAGTTTAGTTTGTTTTCTTCAATAAACAAGGTTGTTGCTTTTCGACATTCTGTCCAAAAATCTTATAATTTTGAGTGAAAATTTATCCAGCAGTGAGTCTCCCCGTGATCTCCTTAAAGGCAGGAGGCCTTTGAGAAGGATTGCGATCTGGGTTCCCAAGAAAATCGATTTCAAAACCATAGACTGCGGGCGAGTGGTTGGATCTTTGATCCGTAAAACCTGAACCAAAGTTCAAGGGAATTTAAGAGACAAAGGCGATGTATGATTTAAACTCAATTTTATTTTATTTACGGAAGCATGTTGGGCCTGATATTGATCAGAGGGCTAATCCAGATCTAATAAATATAAATGTGGAAATAAAAAAAGAGCTAATAGCATAAATGACACTTTGGAGATTAATAAAAGTCAACAAGAGTAAAATAGTATTTTTCTTTAAAAAAAGGGTTAAAAACATACATGTTTATATTGATTATGGTAGGAAAATGTTATACTATATAAACTAAGGTATAAAAGGGTTTTGGTTATATAATTTGAAGTAGGATGAGAAATGAACCCTTAAATTAATGTCCTAACTTGATATTTACATCCGTATGGGTCCCACTTCTCGGAGCAACAAATGATTTAGGTAGGCCATCGAATCATGAATGGGCCCCCTGGTATAGTTCGGATACAGCAATGCCATTGGTTGTTGACATGTTGTCCAGAATGTGCCACGTCTTGCACCACACGCACAGCGCTCGTACAGTGGCCCCCATTTGAACCGTGTTTACTGTTAAGTGTTAACTACTTGCTGGACAACAATTCCGAAAAAATCCACTCATGCCAATTTCCATTTTGGAAATTAAATAAAGTTGATTTTTCAGAAAATGTTATTCCTCCTTTCCCTAAATAGAATTTTGTTTTTTTTAAAGATGAAAATATTATTTTTGAGTAGATAGAATTATGTTTTACAATTACAGTAAATATGTATTTGTTGACGCAGATACACGTGTTTGATTTAAAAAAATAATAAACCTCGTAGATAATAAATTTGCTGTGCTTTAATTATTTTTAAGTAAATAAAAATATTAAAAACCATTTAAATAAATTAAAAATCCCTTACACTATTAATTTTGTTTTGATAGAAGAAAAAGAGATTGAATGGGCTATTGAAATGACATTATAAATTTGAAATATATGTAAAAGAATTTATTGCCTAGTTCTAAAAAATTTGGAATAAGTTATCTCTTAAACTTGAAATAATTTTGAATTTGAAAAATTATTTTAACAGTATATTCAATTTATGATATTTCTTATATTCACAAGGTTAATTCATTTGATCATTTGATCTTCTGTTTAAACAAGGATAGTGATTTAATGTTTTTAGCTACGAATTTCAAAATCTGTTACAAATTTATAAAAGAATTTTAAAATTTTAGTTGGTTATTTTAAAATTTATTAAATACCTTTCAGATTTTATTTTGGTAAATATTTTATAATATTTTCTTATATTTAAATTGTAATAGTTGATTTTTAAATTCTTGAAATAATTTCAGGTTTTATTTAGACTAACATTAATTATTTTTCAAATTTTTAATATTTCTGATGCTTGTGTTTGTATAATAAATCCAAATCAAATTTATCTTCCATTCAGATTTGGGTGGAAATATTTTAGGGAAGATGTATTTGATAATTTTTGGATATATCTAGCTAAATAATAACAAATTGAGATTATATTATTAAAAACTTTAATGATAGGAGCAAGGCCACGCCAAGGAGTGAGCCGCCAAACATTGGAGCCCACATTCCACCATAGCCACCCTATGTTTAGTTGCCAATTATTGAATTTAGTGTCGACTTAGCTCTTCAGCTTTGCCCACCTCTTCTTTCAGCTCAACCGGCTTACGTGATTGCTCACCCTAAATGACTCACTTGATTGCCTTTTATTTTTATTTTAATACAAGAAATTTAGATAAGCTAAAATTTTAAGGTATAATTTATGATTGTTTAAAAAACAAAAACCAGTATGACATGCTGGAGGATTTCTACTTGTTGGTATAACATTATTAATATGTGTGGTACACTTGAAAATCACTTAAAAAATAAAATGGGAAAAATCAAGTTAATAGTTGGACTCTTTATCTATAAGGTGTATTTGTTTTGTATTTAGAGTTTTACGAATTGCGACAAACGTCGTTAATATATGATTTACAAACTAAAGGATCACAACAATAAAAAACGAAAATGATACCATAAGAAAGAAAGTTGATATTTGAAACTTTTTAAGACACAAGAAGAGAGTACTTGCTGCAAGAATGCAGATTAGTTTTTATGTTTAATTCTGCTTATGAATGCAAGTTATGGTGGACTTGATGAAATAATTTAATACATGATCTATTTATAGTGTTTGAAGGGTGATGACGTATTTTGGAATTAAGCAATTTTTAGGTTGAGCGAGTGTGAGTCGCATTAGTTCGAATTAGATGCACTCCTTCAGTTTAGCTCACATCACATTTTCAACCATTTACACTTGTTTAGTCCTAGTTGCAATGGTTCGTGTTGGACCTAGATCATAAGCATGACCATTTAGGTTTTCTCATGATGTTGCATAAGTGCAAATTGCGCCCATTGCAACGTGCAGGCTCGGATGGGGCAAACCATCTATGTAGCAAGTTAGCCAAAATGGCTAAAAGTAACCTAAAACTACACTAGGATGCATAATAAAATAAGTACATATATTAAATTTTATGTAAGATGATCTCATATAAGTTTTGGGTTAAATATATCACTTTATTTATAAAATGTGTGTGGATTCTGGATTCAATTCAAAAAGAGTGTTTATCTAAACTTATCACGCGTTGGTTAAAACGCTTAAAAAGATGTTTATTATAAGTTACTCAAGAGTATTTTTTTTGATAAAATATTAAAAATAAAATTGTATTTCATCTTAAGATATTCTGCCTTATTTTTAAAACAAGATTTTACAATTTGTACTTGTTTTCTCTAAATTTGATCAATTATATTATACAATTGTCATTAGTAATATCTCATAAACTCATATTATTTATTCCAACACAGTCAATCTATTTTAAAATAAGATAAGAAAATTTATAAGCTATAAATAACATTTTATGAAGACCCAATGACCATACTATCATAATTGATATAAGAGATTCTTTTTAAACTACAAATCATAGTTTGTTCATCTTCTACCACAAATCATAAAATTTGACAAAATTATCCTTTTGATAAAATAAAAAATATGCACTGAGTGACTTCTACAATATTCGTGTAACCCTATGATTTCATAGGATTACTCGAAAATAAATTAAAATCTATGTATTTCAATTTTCGAGTAATCCTATAATTTTATAGGGTTCTACGAAAATTAATTAAAATTCATATAACCTTATGATTTCATAGGGTTATAAGAAAATTGTATAAGTCATTGTGTGGGCAGTGATTTCTGACTTTTATCAGAATAACAATTTTGTCCAAGTTTAGAAAAATAACAAAATTATTTTTAAACAACAATATAAAAAAAAAAAGCAATACACTATTTGATTGTGTGATATTAAGGAGTATTTCACCTCTTATGGACTGCTAAACCTATAACATTATTTTATCCAAATTTAGTGGAACATATATCCAAGTATATGTGAAACTGGAGGGGGTTGAAAGTGGGTGCGTTACAACGGGCTAAATTGCCGTTTAAGGCAGCTTGGCTCTATTTTCTACGCATATATTGATGAAAAGCAGATGATGATCACCATAATATACATCGTGTATATATAGTACAGTTATGTTGGGAATAACAGTGAATGATCATTAGAGTCGGTAGTGGTGTGGGAAGTGTATTGGTCACGACCAAGATCCACAATTTTTATTTTCAATCATGTCAATTCTCAAACACTTTTTTTTTTTTATTAAGTTTTAAAAATAAAATTCCTTATTTGATTTCATTTCAGTTGAGTCAACCTCAGTCTAAACTATATTTTATTTTTTATAATAAAAGACTGTAATTCGGTCAAAAAAATAAAACACTAAAATAAGATGCACAATGCTGCAATGGACATCAAGTCCTATAATATATATATATATATATATATATATATATATATATATATATATATTATGACGTGTTTTATATTATAAAATGCCTACAATTTTGTAACATGGATACTTTGGTATCAAATTCTTGTTCTATATTGTATTGTTAAAATATATACATACCTATAGTTTGGAGCATGTAAAAATGTGATTACCAATGTGTTTTTTCTATGAACCTCACCAATTAGCATTGATACGATCTATCCTACATTATAAATTTAGTTAGCATTGCCAAACTAATTTCAACCTTTGATATACACGAGAAATTAGCTTAGAGGTTCAGATACAATAGTGGTATGATCCTTAGACCATCTCCGCATTATATGCTTGTAAGAACTGTTTTTGATCTTAAACAGTTTTCACAAATTTTTTATACTAATTATTTCATAATATTGATCCCTATTAATTATTATTATTATAATTATTATTATTATTATTATAGTTGTCATATATTTTTTAATATACATTATTTATAACAATTTTTGAATGTATAGTGAAACCTCGATAAATGAATGTTCGATAAACGAATAACCTCAATAAATGAATAATTTTTTTCGGTCCCAACTTGGGTCAATGAGGTAAACGAATGTTCAATAACAAATAACCTCGCTAAATGAATATTTTTTTCTAGTCTCAAGAATATTCATTTATAGAGGTTTCACTGTAATATATCACAATTTATAAAATTTAATAACACTCAAAATATAAGAAAGAAGGAAAAAAATGAAAATTAATAAAAAAAAAAAAAGAAAAAAAAAAGAGCGCAAGATTTGACTTGTGTAAATATAGCAGAAAGAGAGCAATTCAGATAATTTGAGCATTCATCTAGCGCACTGCTGAAGAAGAAAAACCATTAAAGTTAGATAATATATTGGTGTTGGAGATGGTCATAAATCAAAAACCAAAGATAATACAACAAAAGTTCTGATAGAAATCTTATTTTCGGTTAAAAAAACACACTAACTCATATATATATATAGATGTGTGTATATGTATATATGAATATATATCTACCTTATATTGATTTTTTTTTTATCTAACTCATATTACTATCTACTATTTCAATCTCACTAGCTCATACAAGAATGAATAGTAAAAGGTGCTATCAAAATTATATATATATATATATATATATGAAGGGGCAACCACATAAATAGCCAAATATAATAAGAAAAAATTTAAATTAGACAAAATATAATAAAATATTTTTTTAACGAAATTAAATGAATACTCATAATAAAATGAGTCTCAATCATCATACACACAAATATGATAGACATATGTGCATGTCCATGACAGGAGCCACATGAACTATACGGCACAAGTCACACGCCCAAGCGACAAGAGCTACACGAACCGCACAAGCTGCACGACCAATGTGCCACAAAAAGCACGAGCTACACAATCTGCACGACCCATGCAACATGAAGTACGGCAGATACATATATACATACAAGGCTTGCCTCCATTTTAATAAGGGTGTTTTTATCAAATACCCACTTTTTTTTGGTAAATATATTTTTTCGTATAAGTTGTCTAGTTAATTTTTTTGTTATCTTATTTGACTATTTCTAGTTATTATCACTATATATGAATGTATATACCTTATATAGATGCTTTTATCCAACCAACTCCTACTACATCTACTATTTCTATCTCATTAATACAAGAACGAATAGTAAATGATGTTATCAATAAATATAAGACATCGATCTATTAGTGAAGTCAGTATATTAATTAACCAGATCTTTTAAACACATTCATTCATTTACATGGTATCAATTTGAAAGTAAAGGTCTGAGTTTATTATTCTCAAATTAGTTGGAAGTAAACCTCCAATTTTACTATAAATGATAACTGAAAACAAGAAAGCTTAATTTGATCCAATCATATAAATTATTAGATGCTAGTAAGATTATTCTTTCTTAAAATTAAATGAAATCTCTTTATAAATACATGTAACATTGTGATTGTCCCAATTATGTGAGGTGGCATACCAAAAGGGATAGTTAACCAATTGGAGATAAATGAGAGAAGAATTAATTACAATGATTAACATAACAAACACCAAAGTTCCTTTTTCACCATCAAAGTGTTTGTTAAAATAATTACCTAGCAACACAATATGAATATATATGGGGGGAGAGAGAGAGAGAGAGAGAGAGAGGAGTTGTAATGAAGTGTGCACCGTGCGCATATGGGGCCCAATATTGTGTTTGAAGAAGAAGAAAATGGTGGGGACAGTGGGCCCCATTTTGGCCCAACTGGACAGATGGGTTATGGTTTTTGGGCAGCAACGAGACTGTTCCATTAAGTCATCATAGCAAATATAAGGGCTCAAATAATACTTTATTCCTCCTTTTATTTGGTGTCTTGTCTTTTTTCTCAGTCTTACCACACACTTTATTCATTCTCATTGGTTCATTTCTTTGTGCTTTGGGCCCCACTTTCTCCATCCAGATCTTTCTTACAAATCAGCTTTCATCCTCTGTTTCTATGTTCTCAGTACATAACAACTATTTGTGTATGCCAATAATATTCTCTTATTTATCAGGCATGTTACCCTATTTATCGTGAATTTTCCTTTAATCTGCCATAATGTCGATAGTTGGGGATTATTATTTTCTAATATGTATACATTGTCTCATTTTTATTTTGAAATATAAAATAAAATATCATTTAATTCAAGAGATTTAGTTTGAGTTTGGATTTTGGAGAATCTGAATTTATGAATTTAAAATGTTAAAAAATATAACTAAAAACTAAATATGATTTTAAAAATCGTTCAAATAATTAAAAAATTAATTCAAAATGAAATAATGGATTTTAAATCTATTAAAAGGATAGATCAAATATATATATTCACAATCATGAATTTATAATTATGAATTTTTTAAATTCAAATCCTTTCATCTAAATATAATCTTAGCAACTCATTTCACAAATTGTATTTAATTAGTTTGGTGAACTACAAATAGCCTAACTTACTTATTTTTGTCTTAGAAAATCAAAACTGCTAAAACAACTAAAATAAATTCCTGAATTCGATTTTGTTTCTCTTCATTATTTCTTTATTCATGATATAAGTTTTTCCCAATGAGTTTTATATTAGAGTTTTAATGAGGTCTTTCCTTCCTCGAGTCTTGTTGACTTGTGATGAGCTCTCTCATTAATTAACACATTTGATTGATAATGTAATGAAGCTTAAATTGGCTGACATCATGCCCCACATAATAGAAAATTGTATCCAAGTATATTAAAATCATTAAAACAGGAAAAGAAAAAGAAAAGGATAGAGAAAAGCAGACAAAGTTGTCTTCCCTGATAGTGTAACATAGAAATCACATAAATACATTGAACACTCGCATTCTGCAACACACTTCTTCCAATTTTGCGCCAGATTTTATCGCACCAAACAATTCAGCTCACTGTTGTCAGAGAGAGACAATGAATATGAAGCTCAGCTAATTAATCAACTTACATAACCTTTCATCATTGGGGTTTCCCCTCTCTCTCTCTCTCTCTCTAGAATTTCCTTGTGTTTATATATACAATGCAAGTCTCATATGTTCTTTCTATTCTCCCCTTGCTCAACTACTTCTTCCTTTTCTGATATATTCACAACTCGAAACTCCTTTCTTGAGATCTGATCCCCAATAAAAGGCAAGAACAAACACTGATCATCGAGTAGTTCTACAAAACCTTTGAGGGTTCAGATCCCAAGAATATATATAACTTCTTCTTTTCCACTTTTTGTCTTGTCCTTTCTTTGTCTTCTAGCTGTCGGGTTTTCCCATCAATCTTGGGATTCGGGCCAAACTTTCTACTCTCAAATTCTTCTTAATTCCTTTATTTCTGGGAGAAACTTTCTACTTTGGGATAGCCTGATTAATTACCAATCCCCAGGTCAGTCAACATTTGATTTTGTTACTTTCGTCTATGCTGGGTTTAACCTTGTCTCTCTCTGTGTGTGTTTGCCTTTAAAATGTTCATTAATTTTCCAATATTGATGTAATTTAATTGGTGGGCATTACTTATTTAAGTTATTCATGAAATCTCTTTGATTTTTGAGTTCATATTAAAAAAGAGATCTATTGATTACATACATTAAATCATACATATATAAACCAAAAAACACTAGGAGGACGATTAATTTGTGTTTCATGCCATTATATATAGTGATTTCGAGAAATTAATCCAACACGTTGATCATATATATTGATGATATGTATTGATGAGAAATCACAAGAACGATCCATGATAACTTTATCCATTCAATATTTTAATGCATGGGATAACTTTTAAATATTTTGTGTTTATGGGATAATAGAAACTTATATCATGTAATTAATTTCTTCTACAACATCTGGTGGAATATCTCATAATTGCATGTTTCTCACTTTTGTATCATTACTTTAGGGATTACCTTGTCTTTTGATTATAATCTGCATGGTGTAAGTAATATTTAGGTGCCAACAATAAAGTCATTTAGTGGTGAAATCATTAAATGAGACAAACAATATATATGCTTGATTTTTTCGTTACATACACTAATTACGAGTCACTTATATTTACTCATGTTATTCATAATTAGATTTTCATTTTACTGTTTTCTTTTTTCATTCTATTAGCACACCGCTAAGGGTAATGTTCCATGCACTTAGATCATCAAATATTGACTATTACTGAAATAATTGAGCATATATTCAAGAAATCATTGTAATATATTTTGCACTGTTACTTTTCAAATTAATGACTAAATTTTATACAAACAATTATTTCTTTTGTCATTCAGATAAAAATCAGGAGACACTATGAATAGTTTTCTACAAGTTCCTCCTGGTTTTCGCTTCCATCCTACGGATGAAGAACTCGTAGATTATTATCTTAGGAGGAAGATTACTTGTAGAAGAATCGAGTTGGATGTGATCAAAGATGTTGATCTTTACAAAATTGAGCCATGGGATCTTCAAGGTATATTTGATGGAATATCTCAATTTTCATCGAACATGTTCACTTTTTTACAACCAATTTTACATATATTTGTTTTCGTCTTTTGACTATTACGTTATATAGCTCAATTTTCGTTTGTTGTGGATGCCAGAATTGGAGAACCACATATTTAAAGGACCAAAATGAGATAAAAGTGATAGTTAAAGGACAAAATTCAAAATACGTAAAATTGACGGTAAAAAATGGTCAAAATATAAGATACATGACAAAAATCGTAATTTTACTTATATTAGATGAGCAGTACTAGTTCTTCATCTATAGAACCCGATATCTGATTCTAAATTAGGACTCCATATAATGTAAACTAATAATAATAATTGTTGATCATATTGTTTAGAGCTATGCAGAATAGGAAGAGAAGAGCAAAATGAATGGTACTTTTTTAGCCACAAAGACAAGAAATACCCGACAGGGACACGAACTAATAGAGCGACTACAGCAGGATTCTGGAAAGCAACGGGACGCGACAAGTCTATTTACTCTAAGCAAACAGAATTAATTGGAATGAGAAAGACTTTGGTGTTCTATAAAGGAAGAGCTCCTAATGGTCTTAAATCTGATTGGATTATGCATGAATATCGACTTGAAACCGATGAAAATGGAACCTCCCAGGCAAGTTTTCTCAAATTCATCATCTTCATTTCTTATATATGACACTGCAACAACTTCAATAGTTGTTGTAGTGTTTCATCCATGGTGGAGGAGTCTAATCTTGAATTACTATACGATTATTTTCAAGGAAGACATTAAAATTAGATCCAATTGATCATAGACATTTTTTCTTTAATAAACGTTCTTTTTTATTTTTTTGGTATAAGATTATTTTATGTGGTACACATGACAAGTTGCACTAATTTTTTGATAAATGCATGTGGATATATAGATGGTCCTCAACTATATATAGATAGTAGTAAGGGAGAAAGATGAGTGCAAAACCTTCTCTTTGAAGGCATGTCCATCAGAATCATTACCCTTATATCATTACCATCATTGTTGCATATCAATTAATGGTATAATAGTTTCTTTCTTGTCTCCATCAGAAACAAGAAACAAATTATAAAAAATAAAAAATAAGAAACAAGCTGCATATACATTACACTTTTCCTAGCTAGCCTAGCCTATTTAGAATTTCATGTGGCTAATTGAAGATAAACTAACTAGTTGCCAAATATTTGAACACATGCAGGAAGAAGGGTGGGTAGTGTGCAAAGTGTTCAAGAAAAGAATAGCCACCACTCGAAAACTGAACGACTACGATGATTCAAACATTTGGTACGAGGATCATCAACTTCCATTCAAGGACATGGATTTCCAGTATGGACTAAACATCCCACCTAATCATCATCACTTTCTTCATGAGCTTCCTAATTTGGAAAGCCCGAAAATACTTCACCCACATGATCACACCACCCTCCCCTCTTTCGGGCTGGGCTCGTCCCAAGAATACATCCTCCATCAGCCACTCGATCACTCCATGATCACATTGACTAATCACGAACAATCATCGAGTGATCAAGTGACTGATTGGAGGGTTCTTGATAAGTTTGTGGCTTCTCAGCTCAGCCAAGATACCGATGATACTTTCCCTGCAACTATTGAACAATCCAGCCCAATTGACACGAAGCAAGAAACCATATACGAAAACGCTTCAACTTCATCTTCGAGCTTCCTCTGGAAGTGATTCAAAGACTTAATGATTACTATATAAATATATATTCAGTTTCTTGTAAATATATAAGAAAACTGAGATTTTAATCTAACTTAGCCAACCTATTTTAATTTAAAGCTGGTGGAATTAATTGGTATTTGCATTTGCTGCAAGAGATGGAGTTGCAGCTACCTAATTAGCCAACTTATTTTAATTTTGTGATAATCTGATGATAACCACAGTTGTGTTCATGATGATAATCCTGTGGTTAATACCAGATCTTTGTAATGCCTGAACCATGAGGCTACAATTATAATTATATTTTCAATTTTTTTGTTTGTTTGTAAAATATTTCTGTTTTCTTTTTAGAATTTTCTATTGTCATGATCATGTCTAGATATTGGCTATCCTGGTAATGAATGATGTTAAGTTGTTAGCCACACATCAAACATAGAATTAATGGAGCTTTTTACATTTAGGGACTATGTAAATTAAAAGCTAGTTTGATTGTTTGAAGTATTGATGAACCCAAAATTTTTACTTAGCTAGTCCCACTAATTAATATCATCATTTTAACCTATTACATAATTTTTTAATTTTGCACTTATACAAATTAAAAGAATTATATTGAAAGGAAGCAAAAATAACGAGAGCTGCAAAGTGTAAAGTCGCTCTAACTAAATTGTGCAAATATAATGTTTGAGTAACATACATATTCCTCTAAGTCAATATACATTTATCAAATTGCATTTTCTACTTATTCTAGATACGAGTTTTAATCACGTGCATTGTACATGAAGATCAATTCAAATTAAAGAAAAAAATAATACAAATATTGTATACATAACACTTTTATATTAGAGTTCTAATTATAATAGGATTCTATAAGATTTTGAATAAATTAGAATTCTAATATAAAATTATTTAAGTATGAAAATCCTAAATTACTGTTGTAACCTTAAATAATAACCTATAATGAAGATATATTCGACAATCCTTATTTTGTAAAAAACATCCACTTTTATATAGATAATAGATACGGTAGGTGGTCTAGTATATTGTAGGTCTACTTGATGGTAATAATTGCATTATGAGAGGCTATTTAAATTAAAGGGTGGCATTATTACATAATCTTGAAATGCAATGAAGCAAAGTTTAGCTATCGAATGAAATCCCTTTTGTTTGCAGTCTGGATAGTGCAACCTTTTTTCTTTTATGGCAGATGGCAGTAACAAAATGGATTTTTTTGCAATACCTTTATAAAAGGTTTCTTATCCTTTACATATAAGTAAACTCCAGCTTTTAATAATATAATGTGAAATGGAAAGTCGCATGCATCACGTTGATATGAGCTTTGTAAATATAATATATAATATTCCTTCAACAAATTTTTGGTTTAAAATTAAAAAAGTGCACATTTGCATGCCTCATGATTAAAAAGCAACTAATTAATGAGATAAAGAAGAGGATTAATGGTCCAATTAATTTTAGAAGTTGTGTATTAGCTAGTGTTGTTTCTCGTGGTTGAGCACGCGTTTTATGTATAAAACTTGATTTCAAACCTTTTGGAACTTCAATCGAGTAAAGTCGCACTTTTGATGGTCTAACTATGACTAAAGTTTAATTGATGGTTTGAACTTGAATTTAATGTATTGAATATTATATATATTACAAGTTTACTTGAATTTTCCAAACTTGTGAGTTTATATACAATGAATAGAAACTATTAGTTAGAGGGATTTTATTGATACACTCCTGAAAGATAGGTAAACTATATATCAATATAGAGAAGCACTTTTGTATATCCATGCCCCCAACCCGCTCCATCTCGCCTCTGACCCGTTTATATATAGATTTTTTTTTTTCGTATTGAAGATGGACGTTGTCATAGCTCAGAGAGTCGCGATCTCACAGCTGAAGAGAGACGCGATCTCTCAACTAGTTTTTCTGCTCAATTTTTACTTTTAATTTCTTCTTCAATTTCTTCACATAATCAACTATACTGAAATATTTTTTTTTCTTATCTTCCTAATCTAGGGTTTGTTTCTTCTTGCTATCAAAATTACCTAAACAATAATGGATAGAGATTCAAACAATGACCAAGGTAAAGGTTTTTGGTTTTTCATATATTAGATGAACATTTATACAATGAAAATAATACAAAATATTGATATAAGTATTCTAATTTTTAGGTTCAAAATCAAATACAATTCATATATTGTCAAGTGAAGAAGAAGAAGAAGAAGACAATGTTGTAACATCAGCTTTTCTTAATCACATTATTGAGACAATAAATGAAGGTATTAGATACTGATTTTATTTCATCTCTGTGCATGTTTACTTTTGAAATTATAATGAAAAATGCTTTGAGGTATTACTGGTTTATTCTATAGGTATTACATATATGTTCTACGAGTGTTATGAAAATTCTGACTGTTTATACTAATATAAATCAGGAATACCCAAAAATATTAATATATTATTGTTTATGACACTAGTTATATTTTTAAGGTATTACTGATATGATTTATAAATACTAAATATATACTCTTCAGGTATTATAAAATTACATAATTGAATTTTATATAAGTAAAATCTTCAAGTTATTATGAAAAATGTTTTGAGATATTACTGGTTTATTCTATAGGTATTACATATATGTTCTACAAGTGTTATGAAAATTCTGATTGTTTATGCTGATATAAATCAGGAATACCCTAAAATATTAATATATGATTGTTTATGATATTAGTTACACTTTTAAGGTATTACTGATATAATCTATAAGTATTAGATATATACTCTTAAGGTATTGTAAAATTATATCATTGAATTATATTTAAGTAAAACCTTTAAGTTATTATGATTTTTTTTGGGTAATACTATTTTATTCTATAGGTATTACCTATATGTTATATAGGTATTACAAATATAACATGCTTGAATGATATGTCTTCAATTTATTATGAAATTACTTTTGAGGTATTATTGATGTATTCTATAAGTATTTGACATATATTCTAAAGGTATGACAATACTTCTTATGTGATGACATGTCTTATTCAATTGATGTTAGTGACTCTCGACTTAGATTAACAAGACATACACTTGAGACGATCTGCCCCTTAAGATGGACCCCACAGAGCGCATTCGTCTCCGGGCCGAGCAAGCTAGGAGACAGGGACAGTCGGCCAGAATATCTGGCCGGGAAAAAGGGTGTGGCTTGGAGCCCCCGGTCACTGCCATGACTATAGCTGGGTAAGGGGTGTCTCCTCAGCGATCTTCTCGACGCTCTCCACCGGCCTAACGTCCCAGACAGGCCGCTACTGCCCAGCCTTCTAGCCTCCAGGAAGTCACCATCATCATTTCTCCCGACGTGTGGGAATCAAAGACCCTGCTGGCCAACTCGGTTAGCATCTGTGGGTGGGACCCTGCTCGAATTGAGGGTTCCAAGGAGTTCATCGGGCGACGGTAACCTTTTCAGATCAGCTACACCTGTGCTTAGATATCGAGCACTAATCTGATGAAGAAACTTTCTCTTGGGGTCGAGCCGACCATAGAGGCTCCCGTCAAAGCCTGGACGAAGGATCTGGAGAAATATGTTGGGCAAATGTTTGGCATCGATATGGACGTATACACATCCGTCCTCCAAGCCCAGGCCTTCATCTTCTCGACCAGACACCTGTGCTTAGATGTCGAGCACTAATCTGATGAAGAAACTTCATCTTGGGGTCGAGCTAGCCTTCTGTTCTGCTCGAACTAGCACTGAACTCACTGCATAGTCAGATACCGCCAAGTAGAGCTGCAACTTTTCACCGGGCTGAGGCTTGGCCAAGATAGGGGCCTCCACCGGAGCTCTCTTCAGCTCTTCCAGTGCCGATTGGCATTCACGATTCAACTTGAATTGAGAATTCTTCCTGATGAGATTGAAGAATGGCCGACACTTGTCAATGGACCTGGAGATGAACCGATTAAGGGTTGCGACATTTCCTGTCAGGCACTGGACGTCCTTGATCCGCCTCGGTGGGGTTAAGTTCATGATCGCTGGATTTTTTCAGGATTGACCTCAATTCCTCTTTGTCTCACCATGTATCCAAGGAACTTTCCCGAGCCGACCCCAAAGGAGCACTTCTTTACGTTCAGCTTCATCATGTACTTCCTCAAGATGTCAAACATCTCTGTTAGGTTGCCCACGTGGTAGGCTATCTTTCTGGACTTGATGAGCATGTCGTCCACGTAGACCTTCATTGTCTTCCAGATCTGGGCGGCAAACATCTTGTTTACCAACCTCTGGTAGGTTGCCCCCGTATTCTTCAATTCGAACTGCATCATAGTGTAGCAGTATTATGCTCGGTCGATGATGAATGTTGTGTGGACCTGGTCCTGCTTGGCCATCTGTATTTGGTGATATTCGAATATGCATCCATAAAGCTCATGAACTCGTGGCCGACAGTAGTATCGACGAGCTGATCGATGTTGGGCAGGGGAAAACAATCCTTTGGGCAGGTCTTGTTTAGATCGATGAAGTCCACGCACAGCCTCCAAGATCCGTTTGCTTTCCTGACCAGGATGGGGTTGGACACCCAGGTTACGTACTTTGTTTTCCTGATGAAACGGTGTCCCAACAACCTCTATACTTCCAACTCCAACCCCTCATGCCTGTCTGGGCTGAGTCACCTCCTCTTTTGGGCCATTGGCTAAGCTGTGGAGTCGATGTATAGATAATGACAGGCATCTTTCGGTTAGATACCCTCCATATCTTCGTGGGCCCATGCGAAGACATTAGTATTGGCCTACAAAAAAGATATCAGTTCAGATCGAAACGACTCTTTCAACCCCCTACCAATTCTCAACTCTACATTTGGTCTGCCCGGATCCAACTTTATAAGATCCAGCTCTTCAACAGGTGTTGCCCTTTTCTTAGGGCCATCATTCCTTGGATCCAGGGATTCTTATTCCTCCTCGGGCTGTTGCTCTCCCTCTATCAATTCTCTACCGCCACTCTGGTCAGCTGTGCCCAAGGAGGACCCAACCTCAAAGGTTAGGTTGATTAGCAATTCAGGTAGAACTACCGATTATGGTGGCTCCTCTTCTACCTTCATATTATCCTGGTCGAGCTTAATAACTTCAAGGATAGTGTTCTCGAAGGCATCCTCCATCTCCTCATCATCCGAGCCAACCTGAACGAGCTCTATCATGTTGAGCTCTCGTGGAAGTAACCCTA
Source organism: Scutellaria barbata (assembly GCA_028654395.1). Classification (NCBI taxonomy): domain Eukaryota; kingdom Viridiplantae; phylum Streptophyta; class Magnoliopsida; order Lamiales; family Lamiaceae; genus Scutellaria; species Scutellaria barbata. The sequence continues at coordinate 21,733,346 of CM053646.1, forward strand.
TGTCAGTTTCTTGGGCTGCCAACTGGTTTCCCTTCACAATATAGACTTCGTCACCAATTGGAAACTTGAGGACGAGGTGGTAGATAGAGACTAGTGCTTTTAGCTTGGCCAGAAGTGGCCAGCCCCAGATGGCATTGTATTGGGAGTTAAGGTCCACTACCTTAAACTCCATGGTTGTGAAGACCTCCCGATCACCAGTCCCGAACAGGACCTTGAGCTCACACGTGCCGAGGACCCTTATCCTCATTCCTCGGAAACCTTAAATCATGTTGGAAGAGGGCACGAGCTGGGATTCGTGGAACCCCATCTGTTTGAACGCGGTCAAGTAGAGCACGTTGGCAGAGCTGTTTGTGTCAACCATGACCCTGTGCATCATAGTCCTACAGATATTGAGCGACACCACTAAGGTATCACTATGGGGGTAGACTATCCCTTCACTATCCAACTTAGTAAAGAAGATAGGTGCATGGCGGGGCTCCACCTTAGGTGGAACGCATCTCTGAAATACATTCCTAGCCTCTCTGGCCTGCTCTTTTTGGGCTTGCTTGGAACCCCTCTGCTCGCTAAAACTATTGTTGATGAGGGTAAGAATTTTCCGAGCAGTCCCGGTCGGTGGAGGTGGAGGCAGTGCTTGTTGCTGCCCTTGGCCCTGTTGTCCCTGGCCCTTCACATACTTCTTTAAATGGTCCTGATCTATCAGCTTCATCAGCTCGGTCAAAAGTACCCAGCACTTGTCAATATCATGGCCCAGCACTTGTTAGTATCATGGTCTTTCACCTTATGGTACTTACAGTACTTGTTTTGGTTAAAGTGGGCCGGGTCAGCTCTTAGTGGCCTTGGCTCTGGCAGCAGGTTCTTATCCTTAATCTCTGTATAGACCTGTGCAGGAGTACCGTAAGGATTTTGGTTTCCTGGCTCGGTCCTCCTGGTTGGAAGGCTCTGAAATTGGCGGCCGGCCTGAATGGCCTCATCGGCTTCCTTCTCTCTTTCTTTTTCTCTTCTCGTCGTTCAGGCCGTCTCTCTCTTTCAGATGACTTATCATTCGGGATCGTCTCTTCCGGCCCAATGTATCGCTCTGCTCACGTCAAGAAGTCGTGATAGGTCTTTGGGCCCTCCTCATGTACAGACCACCAAAACCTGGTTTGGGGCCTCAGCCCGACCATAACGGCCATCAATATGACATCATCTGACACCAGCTCCATCTTTAGGACTAGCTTATTGAACCGATCCAAGTACAACTTTAGAGGCTCGGCCTTCTCCTGCCTCACGTTCACCAGCCTCTCCTTCGGGATCGACATCATCCTTGACCCTATGAACTGTGTCAGAAACAGTTATGTCAGTTTGTCCCATCCTCCGATCGAGGAGTCTGGGAGTGATCGGAACCATTTCTGTGCCCGATCTCCCAAAGTAAGCGGAAAGGTCTTGCACATCAGTTCCTCTCCAATGTCTTGAAGCTCTATCCAGGATAAATACTTGTCCAGGTGGGTACTCGAGTCAATTTCACCGTTATACTGTCCGATGGGCGACATCTTAAACTTGATCGATGTGGTCAAGGTGGAGATGTTTCTACAAAGGGGGTGACCCTCTTCCAGCCCCCTCGATCAAATCGGTTTCTTCTGGCCTGAATATCTACTAGCCTCTTCCGTAATTCCTGCTCTTCTGCCAGCTCGGAGTACCGGAGGTTGTGGCCGGTACTCTCCTCATGAGGCTGCTGGGCCTCTTCTTTCTTCTCTTGGGTCCTAACTGGCCTTCTGGCCTTCAATGCCGAGGCCGACCCCATAGATCCTGGGCATATCTGATTTCTACCCGATTTTCTGTGCAATCTAGTTGTACTCTCTTGTCCACCCGAGCTCGAATAGGTGACGAGCTTCTCTTGGGCCCCTGGTCTTCTGCGACCCTTTTTCCCAGGTTCCGTCTCCACTTGGGTTCGTCTGAGGACTCCGAATCCTCCAGTAGCCCATTCGCCGTCTGGGTATTCTCCTTCTGCTCGGCCTCTTTCAGTCGCTCGTTCAGTTGAGTCATTATGGCTCGAATCTCACTTACAGACATAGGTGTCCGCAGAGTCTCCAAAGTAATGGGGGCCGTCTGGATGACCTCTTCCCCTACAGCTAGGTGTGGACGACCATATCCACCAGGCTAAGAAAGCTGAGCTTGGGAATCTAGAGTTGTGTGTTCTTCGTTACTCATGATGAAATTTAGAGTTTTGTTCGCTTGTACGGACGTCCCCCTCCTTCTAGCACCAAAATATTGACGTCAAAATTTAATTAATAATGTAATTCTTAGTCTAACACTCAAATTAGTCAAATTTGAATGAAATTAACTGAATCGGGTGAAAAAATGAAGTTAATATATGAATGAAAGTGTAGAAAATACTGGCCTGGAGCTTACTCGGGTAAATTAGCTCGGCTGATCCTGGACGATTTTTTAGTGACCTGTCAGGATCATATGTTATTGCTTAGAGAAATGAGCTCTCTAGTCTTAGTACAAAAAAAATGTTGAACTCTTTACAAGTTGAAAATACTATTATTTATAGCCTAGGAAGAGCTCGAGTAGTGGGGATCATACCCACTACCTTCTTGACTTTCGCCTATTTTTACAGGAGTTGGCGGTTTAATCCCCCACGATCTCCTAGCGGTTGGAAACACCCTGCTCAGAATATCATGTCCAGGTCGACCAGGTCCATTCGGACCCGCCACGAAAATGATCATGGCCGGCTCATATGAGTATGCTCTGAGCTACCTGCATCACTCTTGAAGGCCACCTTTGTAATCCGGTCAGGTTAAGTAATCTGATCTAACCCGGGTCGGGTGGTCCAACAATACCTTAAGTGAATACATGTGATACCTTAAAAGTCTTTATCTGATACATTAAACACACACACATATATATGCATGTGATACCTCGCAGATGTTCATATGATACTTTAATTGAATACATGTAATACCTCAACTAAGAATAAATATCATACAAAAAGCATGAAACCTTTAAGATATAAGAGTACAATCAATTTAATACATACACATACATCAGAATTATAAGCATATACTTAATTAAAGTACATAACTAAATAAGAACAAAATAACATAAAACTCAAAATATTAAAAACTTATCAACTTATCTACCTAGAAATGGCCACTGAACCTCTCTTACTTGATTTCTCCGCAACAACAGTAATTTGTTTTTCACTTCAAAAAAATTAACAAAAAATATAAAATCAAAACCTTCATTATATAAATATCAAAATACATAAACAATATAGAAGACCAATCCAATAAATAAAAAATACATATACAAAATTACCTATTCTTTTCCACAGTACACATTTTCTTTGCTTTCTCAGCCTCTTTTTTCTTACTCACCTTTTTTCTTACAAAATCATAACATGTGATCTTAAATGAATATATATGATATCTCAAGTATATTCATACAATACCTTAAAACTATTAATGTGATACCTAAAACTTATTCATATAATACCTTAAGAGTATTAATGTGATACTTTAATCTTATTCATGTAATACCTTAAACCTATTAATGTGATACCTCAATCTTATTAATGTAATACCTTAACACTATTAATGTGACACCTACTCAGTACAAGACAAAAAAATACCTATCAACTGCAACAACCTCTTTCCCTTTTTTAAATTCTTCTTCACAACCAATTTCTTTTGTAAATTTACCAGAATTTCATCCTTAGATCTTTTACGCTCAGTCTTCTCATAATCTAGTAACCTTTGTTTTATCCATTGTCCTAACACAAACCAAACGAATTTACATAACATAATTATTATATCACTAAAAAAAACATAAACAATAAAAATCCAACAATCCAAATAGTGAAACACGAACATCAATATACTAATATAACAACATACTAAATATCAAAGAGAGATACTTAGTGATTATAACAACATATTGAGTACCAATATCACATAGATAAACAATCTGTAGCACCTAAGAAATTTTTTTTTTAAATAACTATATAATATATATTGCCTTAATGCATGCAAATAACTATATAATATATATATTGTCCTAATGCATGCATATAACTATATAATATATATTACCTTAATGTATACATAACTATACGATATAAGCTTACAATATATGTTATATAGTAATAGATTATATAATATTAAGATAGATAAATCATAAGATAAGATATATATATATATATATGATTATAATATAAGTTATTATGTATATAACCTAAGTAAAATGACGTGAAGGATATATATATATGATACAATTATATAGCATAAGTTACATGGCATGAAGTTGCATGTTAGCATAGGTAAGTAGGTGTGTGATAAGTCAATTTTCTTCTAGAAGGATAATTAGTGGAGGTAAGGTCATTTTCTCAATCATCATCTTTCCAGACGAACACTTTGAACCAAAGTAGCAACCAAGCCATTTCTTTTCTTCCTTCTTCTCCATCCACCTTGCAACTGAGTTGACCACCATTTTCCACCGCCGATCTTCATATTTTCAGCAAGGTAAACGGAACAAGGGTAGAACTCTTCGAGCTTGTCGTAAAGACGGGTTCGTAACTTGAAACCGTTGAGCTTCTTCTTTCTTTCCTCTTTCTCTCTCGCTGTGGCTGCCCTGTTCTTCCTCCACTGTCGCCATTTTCACCATTGAGTCGGGTTGAGGACTGTCGCTGGAAGCGGCGGCTGTGCTGTGTGCATGTGCAACATGGCTGTGGTGTGAGCTGTGGGTCTGTGTTGTGTGTGTGTGGTTGCGTGTGGGTGTCTTGTGGGTTGTAGTGGTGGTCGGCTATGTGTTCGCCGGAAAGTGAGTCGTTGGGCGCCGCCGGGGGCAGCGGCACCGGTTGTAGTGTCTGTCCAAGCCGCCGCCGTGGACAGCGGCGGCTGAAGTGTGTGCAGGTATATGTATGTTAGGGCGCCGCCTGGAACAGCGGCGCCGGTCGGGGGTCGGGGTGTGGGCGGTTGCCGGCGACTGGGAGTCGCCGGCCATGGCGAAACAGTGGCAGAGGAAGAAGGGGGTGACGGCAGGGGGGAGGGAGCGGTTGGGAAGGGGGGAATGGGTGGGGGGCTTTCTTTTGCAAATTTGATAAATTTAAGGACTAGCTTGCAAATGTCAACTATGCTGAAATTTAATTTGAACCCTTAGCCTTGATGAAATTGTAGATTGCTCCCTAAGTATACAAAGCATGTTTTAAGAATTATCAAACTATGATAAATAGCAAACGAACCCTCGAAATTATGAAATTTACATAGATCTCCCTAAGATTTATTGAAAATGTGTATATCTCTTTAAAATTATTGAAGCTATGATAATGATATGTTTTATTTAAATATGAACTTATATATATGAATTATGGATGCTATTATATAATTAATAGAAATTTTACCAATGAAAAATTGAGCTTTAATTATGGATAAAGATAATGTGCGTTAATTAAATTACGCTTTAAGTATCATAATTAGGTAGATAAATGTCGGACTTTGAGTTGAATAAATTGATATAGATTTTTTTCTTAGGATTTGATGATATTATAAATTTCTTATTATAATTATTGAATTCATGAAAATGACGTTTTTGATTTTCGAATATATTGAATTTATAACTATTATTTCATAGGTAAATAAAATTTGATAAATAAGACGAGTTTTAATTAAATGATAAAGAAAGATTATATAAATTAATTTAAGTTATTTGGATCTAATTATATATGATTAAATAGGGTATAAATTCATAGATTTTATTCAATTAATTAAGAAACTATAATGTAAGCTCGAGTTGGGAATTAAGTATTATTGCATTATTTATTATTATTATTTAATTTAGTGTATATGGAAATTATAAATGTTATCTTATAATTGATAGAATTTGATGTATGAATTTTGGACTCTAATTAAATTGTAAAGATAAAGTACTTTAATTAATTTATATTATTTTATACTCCTTATAACACCAATTAGGGTATAAAACCCTAGATTTATTATCGAACTAATTAAGGAAACCTAGTTTCAGGACGAATTTTTGGACTTTAATATTATTATGTTTTTAGTATAATTTAGTCAAAGATTTAATTTGAATTATAAGTTAAACCTATGTTTCGCAAGATTGCTTTTGAGACTAAAAATTATCAGCTTATAAATATTATGCTAATTAAATTAATTTACGATTTAATTATGATTTCTAATTTAAAGATAAATAACCCTAAATTCATATCTATTTTTAATCCGAATTATTAATTTCGAATCAACTTTTTAGATGATAAATTATATGTATTTAATTACAAAATAGGTTATATTTAATTATAAAATTAGGGTTTACTTTAAAAGTATTAATCTATTTAAATTAATCATAATTCGAATAGAGTCTAAGTCGAACCTTTATGTTTGTAGGCGATACTCCGGAGTTTGCGTCGTAGATAGTTTGGGGATCTAGAAGTTTTGACCAGCTGCTCTACAGGTGGGGAAATATTGCGTGTTACGGTATTTACATTTTGTTGACTTATTTGCGATTGTGAATTATTAAATTATATGAAATGTAACATGTTGAAGTGCATATGAATAAACGTGTTATGACGTATGATGAATGGAAAATTTAGTGTTTTGTTCAGTACATGTGCTTCAATGTGAATGTTTGATATGTGAATATGTGATGAAACTATGTGCGTATGTGCATGCGTATGCAAGGCGGCTAGGGCTCGCATAAAGACGGCTGATCACCGTATCATGACGGTTAATAACCGTAAAAATGTTTTCACGGCATCTAAGAACCGCAAAATGCTTTCATGGCGGCTAAGCACCGTAAACTATGTGAAAAATGATGATTGAACGTGAATGATGGATTATATGTTTCCATAGCGGCTAAGACCCGCATATGTTTGCAATACAGTTAAAAACAGTAAATGTGGGAATGAAAGTGACATGTTTGAAGATGAATGATGTTTGATTTGTGAAGAATGCGTATATTTAAATTAATTATAAGTTAGGTGATGGAATGTGATTATTTGGTGTATTTTATATGCTCACTCCCTTTATATGTTTTCTTTTATAGATTCGGATGTGGGGAGTAGAATGTGAAGAAAGATGCATATAGATATATAGTTTTGATGTAATTTAACAGGTTATTTTTGAAGGGTTGTAAATTAAGTCTGATGGCCCGTATATATATATTTTGCTGCTGTCTCTGATAACTTAAATATTTTATGTAAACCTTGTATTTTTGGATGGATATTTTTAACCTTCGGTGTTAGTTTGTTTTAAATTGTTGGACGCCCAAAATGTTAAAAATGTATATTTTATTTTTGTATCGAAAATGGGGCGTGACACAATCACTCATACATTCATGAATCTACAATTATATGTTCATTACTATTGTTGAAAGGACCAAAACATAAAAACATATACATAAGATCTGAAAAATATGTTGATGTTCATCAACATCAACACTGGTTTCTCTTAAATTCAACAAAATCAAACATACAAACTAACAAAAAAGTACATAAACTCATAATAAACAACTAATCATTCAAAAATATAGATAAATTGTCAAAAAACAAACAAATCCTAAAATTTCGAACACACATACAAGCACAAAAAAGCAAACACACAACGAACAAAATGAAAGCAAAAACAAGTATAACCTAACAACTAAAACACTATCTATGAAAAAAATGAAAAATAATCTATATCCTTACCACTATCGTTTGAAACGAAAATCTCCATAAATTTTTTAAAAATATAATCTTCCACAATATAACAAACTGATCACAATAAAATGAAAGAATGAATGAAAAATGAACAAAAATAAGAGAAGAAAATCAAACAAAAAGAAGAAGTGAGGAATGAGAGAAAACAGGGGAGAAACCGCACGTAGAGCGGGAAGAATATTTCCAATTTAAAAAAATTAAATTAATATATATATTGACCCATTTTCTAATCGGGTCAGTTTGGGGTGGGTAGGGGGCACGGATTTAGGATTCATACCCCGGGACATACAAGTTTTAATGATCAATATAAGGATTTAAAGTTAAACTTATCAATCATAAGGTTTTAAGATTTGAAAGTAGCAAATTAAGATTTTCAAATCTAAGCATTCATGACAAGGTTAGAATTCTCTCCAATAAGTATTATTGATTCAAATGATGCTGAAGTTAAAATATATATATATATATATATATATATATATATATATATATATATATATATATATAGTTTTGATTGGGTACGCACCTGAAGAATGCGCACCATGCGCACTTCTTTAAAATTTCTTTTTTTTAATTTTTTATATTTTATATTGTAGACAAAATCATTTTTTCATGCTACCACTTCACTCATAACCCCTCGTCAACATAGACACTTTTAACAATTCGCATCTGACACATCAATCATACACCTTCTTCCCAATTCCCATCCACACAGATAGTATCATGAAAAATACTAAATTAATCAATATTTTTCCAATTCTCATCCACACAAAAGCTATCATGAAAAATATTGAAAATCAATTAAATGAAGCAATCAAAAATATTCAATTAATCAATACTCAAGAAATCGTAAATCCTAATCAATATTCGATATAAAAATTAAAATACGAATTGAGCAACAAAAAGAATAAATTCTCAATAAATCTTCAAAATCAACAAATCATATCCTCCAACTCAATCATCAATTACCAAGAAATTTTCAATCAATCCTCAACAAATCTTCAAAATTAACAAATCATATCCTCCAGCTCAATCATCAATTACCAAGAAGTTTTCAATCAATCCTCAAAATCCCCAAATCTTTTTTTGTATCATCAAATATAGTGAATCTACACATGTGAAAAAAAATTAAAATAATCAGTACTATAATTTTCTAAATGTAAAAATTTTCAAAAAAGAAAAAAGATAAGAAAATATTATACCATTCCAATGATGTGGAACAATTTCTCCTGTCATGCCCACTAATGCCACAACCACAACAAACTCTTACCTTTTACCACATCTTTTTGCTGTCACTTGTGAAGAATCATTAATCTCAATCATATTTTTTTCTAGTAAAGAAAATCGCTGCACACCAATATTCATGTTCTTTATATCATTATACACATGTTCTAATTGTTGCATTTGCAAGTTAGAACCATCTTCATTGTTGCATTAGCAAGTTAGAACCATTTTCAATGAGACATGCATCATCTACTACAATAAAAGTCATTTGTGACAATTTTAAATGTCTTGTCAGAAGAGATTTATTATGAACATCACACAAATGTCAGTACCATGATTATCGTTCACTCTTCCACTCTTTGCACTTATTGTCCATTTTGGTAGAATATATTTAGATGGAAGTTCAAAGATCTGTTTCACACGAAAATATGTCAAAATGTATCTACAAACAATTCCTTTGAACTCAAATTATAAACAATTATATGTTAATGCATCTGAACTGTTAGTGTATATAAGCTCTCATTGTCTTGATGTTGAACTTGTATTAGTCCTGAATATAATATAGATTGTTTGCAACTCATCATCACATTTCAAATTCACAAAATAAGCATGACTTTGACACATTTCTTCCTGGAAAAAGTTGAAATTTTTCTTTGTGTATATCTTTACCATTTGTGCTTCCATTGACCAAAGTGTCTTCAGTGTTGGTTGCTCATTAATATCAACATGATCAGCTTCCAATTCTTTGTATTGTTGATGTCTAAAGCTCTATTAAATCGTGTGATAAAATCCATCAATAAATTTTTGACTGAAATATATCTTTTGAAAAAGAATGACAACTATCAGCTCTTTGACTACTAGAAACTCCAACACTAAATACATGCTTAACATAAGCAGGAACCCATTTACTACGCAACTCATATATGTGGTTGAGCCATTCATTATTTTTCAGCGTGGAATATGTCATGATCTCCATCTAATGTTCTTCAAATTCTCTAGTAGATTCGGAGTTCATAACTACATGATTCAAACGGTAATAATCATCTCGATTTGTCACCACATTAATCTTTTCTGAGAATTTATTAAGAATGTGCCAAATACAATACCCATGTAGGGTGGTTGGAAACACTTGTGCAATAGCTTTGGTCATTGCAAGATCTTGGTTTGTAACAATAATAGAAGGACAACTATCAGGCATAGCTTGAAGTCACTTATTAAATAACCAAATAAATGAATCTGCTTTCTCATCACTTAAAAATCCACATCCAAGTAAGATTGTTTGAATCTGCTTTTTCGTCACTTAAAAATCCACATCAAAGTATGATTGTTTGGCCATGATGGTTGATTCCGGTTATGGGAGCAAAAATCATGCTATACTTATTTGTGTTATATATTGTATCAAATACTATAACTTCACCAAAATAATTGTACAACCTTCTCATTATAGCATCGGCCCAAAATCATTTTATGAGTTGGTTCTCCATTTCTAGTTCAAAGTCGAAGAAAAATGAAGGATTTTTCTCTTTCTCTAACCAGAAGGACTCAATTAATGTTTCAACGTCCGTTCTTTTTTGTTCCTCTTCTTCTGTAATTTCTAATGTCTCGTTCAGTACATCCAACATGTTCTGGACCGCCAGATTCAATTTCCATCAATCTCAATTGTTGGCATTGCTTCAGATAATTGATCAGTCAACACTTTCTTTGCCATCAACACATGACGATACTACCTCATCATATGTACCTTTCTTAGAGTTGTAAGTCCATGATTGTGATTCTCAACATATGTACCTTTTTTGGAGTTGTAAGTTCATGATTATGATTCTCAATAAATATGCTCACAGCCCAATTTGGTCCAATTTCTCTCTTTGCAATTGCTAAATTAGCTTTGCAACCAACTCGAACTATTCCTCGATTCCTTTCACCCTTTTATTTATTTGATTCATTTTTTTGACCTTCCTTATAGCATACAAATGATTTCCATATTATTTCACTTGTCTCCTTTTTTCTATTACTGTTGTGCAATCTTGTACTAAATCCTGCCTCCTTTGCATAAGCATTATAAAATTCAAACACGTCTTTGATTGTGAGAAATTCCTGCCTGATTTTAGATTTACGTTCCTCCGAAACTTACAGAATAAATAGATTATTTGAAGAATCTTCTATCTAAAAAAAAATTTAGTTAATGCTGAAAATCTTAAAATTTCAACTAATTGTTCACCCAAATTAATGGATAACAAAAAAAACAATAATGAAATTTAGAAAAAATATTGACGAAAGTTCTCAGGGATGATGAGAGAGAAAGTCCCACCATTAAAATTTGATTCGATGGGAGATGTAGATGGTGGAGTGGATGAGAATTGGGAAGAAGGTCTATGATTGATGCGTGAGATTGTTAAAAAAGTTTATATTGATAAGAGATTAGGTCTATATTTGAGATGATAATTGATAAGAGAATCCGTATATGAAGATGTTGATAGTGATTAGATATTTGAGATAAGAATTGATAAGAAAATCCCTATGTATAGTGGTAGGGCGAAAAAATGATTTTGTGTATAATATAAAATATAAAAAATTAAAAAAAAGGAATTTTAAAGAAGTGCGCATTATGCGCATTCTTTAGGTGCATGTCTGATCAAAACTGTATATAGATGATACCACACTGATATATATATTTTGCGATAATATCGTATAATATATATCTAATATTTATATTAATATTGATATGTTTTGATATTGTGTAATGTATATCAATAATCCTTAAAGTTGTATTGATATCGATATTTTGCTATATATATTGTGTATTATATATCAATTGGTGGCCCGCATTGTACTTACTTACAATTGCTTAAATGTATAAATCTAATGTTAATTAATATGGAGTCTATATATAAAGTAAATGAAAAAAAAATCAAAGAATAAGAATAAATTTTGTATTCTATTAGCATTTTGTAAAACATAATAACCACATGAGAACTAAGACTTTGCCAAGATTACATCTTAAAATAATAATAATTCTATAATACATCACTGATTTTACAGTTATAATAAATTTATGTCAAGGTAAATTCTTTCTTTTGAGCCGTGCTTTCTTATTGGATATTTTGGGCTTTTTAAATTAATTAATTAATTTTCTTCTCATATTCTACATGTAGGTCTTTTATGCAATTATTTATGTTCTTACTTGCATTTCATGTAGAACAATATTTTAAATAATCTTGTTCATCTTCATCTTTTGATTTCTGCGATTTTGTGTAATTTAATGATTGTATAAAAAATAATCTTATGACTAAATATTTATAATTCTAATCATGAAAATCATATTTACAACTTCTTTAAATGCCCCAAATTGTTGATTCTTAATTCATATTATCTTATTCTTTTTTTTCCTACAAAATTTATGTTATATAAACAATAAATTCATAAATAATATTTATACTTCTTCTCATTGAAATCATATTTATAATCAATTTAAATGCCTCAAATTATTGATTCCTATTCATAGCGTATATGTAATATTGGACATGACCTTGGCATTATTGTAATTTGCACATATACATCTGTTTTATTTAAAATGATTTATCTACATTGACTTGCTATCAAATTGAATAATTTAAAAGATAAAACCAAATTTCTAGTATCGTTAATTCATTCTTACATACATATAAATGGTAACCAAAAAAAAAAAAACACTGTTGTACGTCATTCTTAAAAAAAAAAAACACTGTTGTACGTCATTCTTCTCTTCTAATTGATATTTGATATTTAATGGATAATATTTGTATGAATCAAGTGCATTAATCATAATCTATGTAATTGGGTGTACAGATCGGGTCTGATTCGATTCAACTCAGATCCACGTTTAATTTTTTTTTTTTTTTAGAATATCTTATGGGAATGCAATTAAGATCTTTGGGATTACAGATCTAACAATTCGTACTTGGGATATATAAATTTTTGTGTTAACAAGGACTAAAATTATTGATTGACCTTAGGGTCATAGCTGAGTTGGTAAAATATATGGTGAGTGGGGAGAAATCCTCCGACAACACAGGTACAAATCCTGTGTCGGATGGATTTACACTAAAATGTTATATCATGTTGACCTTTTCTTACATGCACATGTATATCAATCAGGAGATTTACATTTCACCTGACTAAGGGGCCTATGATAGGGTGGGGAAATTCTTCATCTCTCCCTAATTAAATGGACTAAGGTTGTTCTAGATAGAATGATTTGAAATTCAAAATTTAAAATGTATGAATTTCAAATAACTCAAAAATTAATTTAAAATGAAAATGATGGATTCCAAATCTACATCTATCCATTCACCACTAATTAATCAACTACCTTGGATTTTAAATTTCAACATCAAATCCATATATCCAAATGGACCCTAAAATTATTGATATATCAACAATCCTAATCCTAATAATAATAATAATAATAATAATAATAATAATAATAATAATAATAATAATAATAATAATAATAATAATAATAATAATAATAATAATAATTGTTAGGATTTCAGTGTATAGATTTTGATGAGACAAACCATATATGTAATAGGAAGTTTGAGTACCCCATTTTTCACAATGTTTAAGTGAAACCATAGATTAGGAATTGAGTCTATAGTTATAGGTTCAGAAAGATGGAGGAGCTCAATAAGACCATGATGCATCGAGAAAATGAAAGTATGAAAGCACTGTAAGAAGTGGATGCAGTAATGAAGCAAGTAAGAGAGAACGGCAGGTAGCGCCACTGCAAGTAGAAGATACAAGTTGTAAGAAGAAGTCACTGCAATACAGCTAAATAAAGAAAAGATACTACGCTGCAAGAAGTGGTTACAGAAACACTGCAAGAATAAGATACAACAGTACTGTATGGAAGAAGTGCTGCAAGCTGGTCAATGATACAGAGCAGAAGCAATAGCTTGCTGCATACTCAACAAACCTCGTCTATGTCAAATAGAATCAACATCCTGCAATCCGAGGAAGGATAAATGCAGTACGAGGAACGAAGAATGAAGCAAGTATAATTAGAGCCATTCGAGAGAAGATCAAAGTTGCAGACACGGAGCTAATGCAAAGACGACACATAGCCTGACGGGCTGTAGAAAGTTACGAGCCACAACCACTGCATTAAATGCTCTGAAAAAAAAAAGTCAAGGCATATTAAATGTAAGTCATGCCTTTGATCAGTACACATAATTCAAATGAGAGATATCTCCTTCAACGGATATCTTTCTACAAGTACAAATAGAGGTCCAGCTACACTGAAGCAAACAACTGATGAACTGACAAATTGAAAAACTGAACATCAAAGCATTCAAAGCTACATTCTCAAAACACTCTAAAGTCTCAGTCACTCGACCTAAGTGAAATAAACGAGTTCAAGCTAATAGATCCAAAGAAGGATTCAGAAGCTCATTTCACCGCACCAGTTGAAAAACTTTTTTATATATTTTAACATTGTTGTTGTGTGCTTAGGTTATTTTAGGTGTCGAACAGTTAATAGGATTTATCCTTGCTGTTTGTATAGTTGTCTAGGTGATAGGCAACTTCCCTGTGTGGGAGTGTAAAATCCTGTGTGAGTTTACCTTTAGAACTTGCAGTTGTTGTGTGTACGCTGGGTTCTAATAGGTGTTAACTCGTTAGGTTGATAGATTGTTAGGAAAGTCCTGTAAATCAATCTTGTTTAACGAAGTTCCTGCTTGAGGTGGCAGTAAAGTGGACGTAAAAGGATTACACCACCTTCGAATCACTATAAGTCATAAATGTTTTATTGCTTTATTTATATCTGTGCTGCATCTTATTCATATCTTGTCATAAGCATAAAAGAATCTTTAAAAGAAAAACATTTTTGAGAAAACAAGCCTTTGGTCAAAACATATTTTTCGCTGTGTAAAAAACTCTAAGTTACAGTAAGCAGCGCTGCATACTAGTGCTTTAAGTAGTAACTGCTGGTGCTGTAAGTTCAAGTAACTTGCAAAACAATAAGTTTAAAAGAGATTTCGAAAAACGATCAAGGTTCATTCACCCACCTCTAAACCTCGGACACCACTTGGGACCAATAATAATAATAATAATAACCAAATAGCCAAAAAAATCCTAACATTTTTGAGTTTGTGCTATTTTAGTCAATTCTTTAAAAATTGTCAATTTAGCCGTATTATAACCAAGTTTCAATTTGAATCAGAACTAAATTGTATATGTCCTACATGTTGGACGCATGGATAAAAAAATCATTTACATCTCATCAAAAATGAAAGAAAATCTCATCAATTGTTTTTTTATTTCACTCTCCACAACACTTAGGTCCAATTCCTTTTTTTTTTTTTTTTGTAATTTATAAATTTAAGATAATGTGTTTATTTTTTTATTTATGTAAATAACTTTTTTATTCATGTATCCGTCATGTAGAATATATACAATTTAATTTTAATAAAAATTAAAACTTAGCTAATTGCAACTAATTGGCTATAATATGATTAAAGTGATAATTTAAAAAAAATTAATTAAAACAACAAGAATTCAAAAAGATTTAGATTTGCTTCACTATTTAACTATAAATAAAAAGTCAAAAAGGAGTGGTGTGCCTCGTGGCTGCCGAGCGTGGCATAAGGGGGACAACAGATTCTTTAGTCACTAATTAATGTCCCTCCATGCCTCATGTTTCCCAATATCAATCTTTTAATACAATACCATCACCATAACCCCCACCAACCCAAATATAAATACTGGAAATTAGGGGTGCGCCAGATTTTGTTGTAATTTTCTGACAATTTTCATGTCAATTGTTCCTTTTTTATTAATTGTAGAAGATAGTAGTAGAAAATAAAAGTGTGATTAGATATGAAAAGTGTGCTAATTATAGTTTAATTTGATATATCCTTTCTAAATGAGAGTGTTATTGATATGAAAAAATCTTAGTCTCATTCGATTATTGAGTTTTGGGAAAATTAATTTAGAGAATGTTCTCAAAATTAGTTATGGAATATGTTTTCATTTTACCACATAAAATCATATAAAACAGTTTCGCAGATATTAAAACAAAAACGATAATTGACCGGACATTACAAATTAAAAACAAAATTAAAGTACAGGTTGCAATAGAAAAAAAAGATTATTTACTTTGTAAAAAGATAGTAGGTATAAAGTTGCAAATTGAAATTAAATCCAAACCTTATGATCAATTGACATTTCATTAACTTATTAATTCCCTCAAAAATGTCATTATTAAGTAACTTATAATAATAAAAAGCCTTGAAATGAGAAAGCAATTCCAAGACAAGAGCCACAATCATTCCTCTAGTTAAAGGTAATACATTTCAATCAAACAAGTATAGAAAGCCCATACATGTAAAAAAAATATTAAACAGAAGAAAGAAAATGACAGAGAGTGTAAAATCAGCTAACATTGGTGGAAAATGGTATTGAAAAATGTACTGTTTGATTACACAAAGAATAACACTTCTTCCCACAGTACTCATGAAACATTCATTTGTACTACAAAATTAAAACATGCTCTAACAAACGATTTGAACAATTTCATGCATGCTTGCTACTGCAAATCCTATACAAGTATTAAATCACAATATCAAATGATTGGGAACTAAAAGATGTTGATAAATCACGACAAGAAAGTAAGTGTTTGCTTTGCTTCCTGATCCAATTGGTGTCAGTACATTGCCGAAAGGATTGAGGAGAATACCGTAAGCAATATGACAGAGAGGTTCGAGCATACAAGCATGGTGGATGACGAGGTTTTCTGAGGCCTGCAAATTACAACAGAAAGATCAGTAATCTGTGAGCATCATAAGGTGTGATCATGTGTGCATGTGTGATGTGTGTTTGTTTTCTTGAATACTTTTGCATGCGACTCAAAGCGCCACAATAGAGAGCGTTTTCAGGCACTGGAAACTCTGTTTTGTTGCTCGTGTCTTCTGGATTGACGATTCTCATGTAAGTTTCCTGCCCAAGATACCAACGGTCAAGGTTCTCTGTTCTAAGATGCCAAACACCAACATTGTCGAGAGACACCAAAACTGCTGTCCATCCACCAGAAAAAACCTGTACATAAAAAGAAGACTAGTAAAGACTAGTGAAGAAACATCTTGGTATAAGGTGAAAGGCATTTTCAATCTAGTGCTCGTTTGCTTTGCCCGATATTGGGTAATATAGTAGTCCCTTGCATACTTGGACATATGGTGCATTGGTATATCATATGAAGACCGTTTTTATTCTGAAAATTGCCGACTAATTTGCAAGACATGAATCCCAAGAGGGGTGGTGTGACTGAAATTATCCAACACTTCAAAATCCAATTTCTTATCAATGTGAATCCATCCAACAAGGTTACGTAAGCGAGCCCTAATGTACTACCATAGAGTTTAACCTCAATGTTGATTTATAGCAACTGTGACCAAAAGTAGTCAAAAAGTAGAATATTATTCAAAATCTCACAAAAGCAGATACATAAGATAACAAAAAAAGAAAACCACAGATTTCATACCTGAACTGTAGAGCGAGATATTGCATCCCACCTATTGTATGAACCTCTATTGTTCTCAGTCCATTCTCCATAACCCATCCTGCAGATCATTAATGGCGTAATTAAAAGCTTGTAGCCTTTCATACAAACAAGTACTGATGAGATTTGAGATTCAGCTCATACCCAACAACAAAGAACGAGTAACCATCAAGGTGAAAGGTCTGCAAAACTGTGTCATTATTCTGCAATATAATTTCTATGAATCCCTTATATGTTCCGTTGATGATTGATCTATCCACACGGGGTGCCCTGTCAAGTGGCTTATTTGGAAAATCAAGCTTGTATGCACCCTTAACTTTATATGCATCAGCAAGCCTTATTGGTGTATCAGGGTTCACAAATGAAATCCCATTATAAGTTGCTCGTAATTTCCCATCAATCATGACTGGTGGCAGACTTTTGAGCACATACACATCAGTGACATTGATTGAACCATAATGAAATGAACCCTGTGGATTGGGACGGGCTCCACTGGCACTCACATTTTGCCTGATCAATGCCAAACACAGAAACACCTCAATCAGAACAGAGCAAATAATATCAAATTCAGAAAGAAAAAATAATCAAATAGCAGATCGTTCATTGTGACTCATAGATTGAGCATGAGAGTTGCAACGCTGCACACAAAATTGATACGATTAGTTAGGTTAAGGTTGCAATGATTTCTAACATAATCCAATTCATTAACTTTTATAAGGTGCCTCAAAACAATTCATTAACGAATACTTTTTTGCATCACAAGTTTCATGTGTGTAACTTAGATTACTACACTCACCTGATGGACATTGCCTGGTTTAATGAATACGATTTGTCATAAACATCACTCGGAGGATCAGGGAGTGGACCATCAGCCTTTCCTTTTGAGTTGGAATAATGCAAAACTGCAACACCAGTAACTCTCTGCCAGAGTGATTCATTCACAAACCTAGCACTTGCCACTATGTAATAATCACTGCTAGCATTCTGATCCATGGTGACAAGAAAAGAATAAGATTGTCCAACATGGATATCCAAGCTAGTGTAATTCTGTTGTGATGTGTAATAGCCCTCGGTTTCTGCCAAAAGCAAATTATGGTTCTGAATTCGGAAATTCAAACAAGTGGAGACTCCAACGTTATGCACCCGAACTCTGTAAGTTTTGCCTGCAATTTTACAAAAAGAATTATGCTCATTTGAATATATCATTTAAAATAGTGGAATAATCAAAAGTAACAACAAATTGTGGGTTTAAAGAAAACAAAGACTACAGAAACAATGTAGAAGATTATAGACATCAGAGCTGGAATGTTAAAATGAAATTATAATGTTAACTTTGTATATAATTGCTTCTTTTTTCTTTTGATATCATTAGAATAAACAATGTGCACATGATTTCTTTTCTATTCAGTAAACAGAAAAACCAATCAGGATAAGGAAAAAACAAGACATATAGAATTTCTGATTGTTCAACTCATCGAATTAACATCAGCATTCTAACATATTAGAATGAACTAACCAGGATCAACGTTGATAGTCTCATGTACAATGCCATCTTGAACAAGTGTAGTATTGTATCTATACGGCCCCTTTCCATTAATAAGAACTCCATCAGGCATGCCCAACTCTTTTCCATTGTCGAGGGACTTCCGTAGAGCCTAACGAGCACAAACACAGAATAAATCATATTGCACTCTCTAAAAACGCAAGCTCAATACAAGCATTATCTTGAAGAACAACACACAAACATACATGAACCTACCGTGTGGTTGCGAGTATACCAATCACCAATCGTGATGACTATATCCCCATCTGGAGTATCAAAAGGCAGAGGAATAATATCGCGATTTGTTACAACAAAAGATCCGAATCCACCTGATGCCCTCTGTAAGTTGAGTGATGGAAAATAATAGAAGCTGCCAATCTGATCCTTCACCTGAAATTGATAAGTCCAGTTCCATTTTGGAGGTATGGGACAGTTTGTACCCAAAACCCCGTCTTGCCATGATGCACGGCGCATCTGGATTCCAGACCTACAACCAAAGCAGCAAAAATCCTTCCTCCATGAGTGAGAGAGAGAAGAGGTTATCAATTATCAAGAAGGAAACATACCATGTGATAAGGAGATCTTCATCCAACTTATTCTTGACATTTACAACAACATTGAAATTAGTTGTGACATTGAGAACAGGACCTGGAAATTTCCCATTCACTGCTATAATCTGTAAAATGCAATCAATGGCACAATATTAATATCATCTGCAAAAACTAATAAATACATTGTATATTATGCGTACAATTCAAATTTTAATGAAAATAATATTATATATATAACTAAAATATGTGCATTTTGATGTGACTCGGTTTTCCATGAATACTTTCAATTAGGCATAGTCTTCTCCTTTCACACAACGAAGCAAAAGGCTAATCAATGGCGGAAGGGGAAAAAAAAATAATAATAACATATCAATATGCAAAGGCGTCCAAAATCCTTATAAAATCTTTTTTCGCTTAGAATTCATTTGAGAGAGAGAAAGAGATTCTCAAACGAAATACAAGTTTACAGCATTGAATCAACTCAAAAAAAAAAAAACCAGAAATCAACAAAAAAAAAAAAAAAACCTCAACACCAAACATTCTAGACTACAGTATTTAATACCTCCAAATCAAAGTCAGAAAAAATAAACAAAACGCGAAACAGAACAAGTAGAATGTGAAAATCTCAAAAATCTACTTAAAAAAAGGAAAAAAGTTAATGGAACCTGTTGAGGAACACCGAGTGGAGAAGCAGTAATGTAAGAGAGCTCTAAGTCGAAGTTTTTGAATGGATCGGCGCCCCAAGACAAGCCCAATGCGAGAGCAATGCAAATCCAAAAGAGCAAATAAGATGTCTCCATTATCAATCACTTTCAGACGTATATTGAACAATGATTCCTTATAGCTTCTCAGAACTCTCGGCTCTCACATGACAAATAGCAATCAATTTAGCAAATGCACTCGCCCACAGTAGAGAGTAAGTAACAACTAACAACTTTATATTTATGAAAGTCTGATCTGATGATGAAAGCAAGGAAATGCAGAGAGAGAGACAGAGGGCTATGCTGTGTAATGCGCGTTGTATGAATGGATTCTCTCTCTCTCTCCTCTCTCTCCAGATTCTTTTCTATTCGCCCAAAATGCGGCCTTTTCAATTTCTATGTAAATTTGCGGCGTGATGTACGTTCCCCTTTTTACCGGTCACTTGCTAGGTCGGTTGACATTCGGTGTTGACTTTACAAACTGTTATTTCACTTTTATCGCCTCACGGTGAATTTTATAAAATTTCTCGCTAATAAATATTCCTGAAATCGATTATTATTCACAATTTAAATTTATTTTCACCAATTAATATCTATTTTATAAGTAAGAAATTATGGGTTATCCATGTCGCATATGTTATTCAGAAGAATTGTCATTGGTATTTGTTCTACACTTATCTCCTATATACTTTTATTTCTCTAATTTATTTATACCAATATTTGCTCTCTTTATTGATAAAGAAAATGGCAAAATTATACAAGAATCACAAGTTAACAAATATAAATTTACATGAGAGGTAAAAACAAGTAAAATTAAATGAATAAGACAAATACCCAAAATAAATAAATATGTCCATGAGATGCAATAAATTTCCAATATTCATACATTCAGTCAAAGATAAATAATTGGCTCTTATGTTGCAAATTATTTTGAAAATTAATAAATAGACCTTTCAAAATGACATAGATTTTATAATTAACACTCCGAAAAGAAAAAAAAAATCAAAGCTAATAATAGCAATTTAAATATCCTTCGGAAATAAATTATAATTCTTACAATTTAATCATGATTCATAGATCCAAAAATTTAGAGTCTAATGCATTTTATATGCAAATAATTTTTCATCTTTAGGAGATATTTGCTCCCATTTTCAGTTCATATTTTTGAATGTTTTGTACAATTGTAAAGTTTTTTTTTTTTTTTTTTGCCAAAATGAAAATGTATTTTGAATGAATGGTTTTGGATTTAAAGTTGTGAATGAAAGTATCTTTAGTCACAAATATGAAACTTTTTATAAATATTAAATTTAACTACAGGTTTATTATTGAAATTTGAAATGACAAATATTTATACTTTTGAAATTGAACAAAACAAATATTTAATTTTATTTTCATATAATAGAGAACCTAGAAAGGATTATTTAAAGAATGGAAACAAAGATCCACTCAATACAAGATTTGGTCAAAAAAACTGTTAAGATTCATTAAAGATTCAAGAGTAGTGCAATAAATAGTAATGTTTCAATAATTATGGGAGTCCAAGACAAGAGTTAAATTGCACGTATTTTTTCCATTAGAATTCCTTTTTTTTTTCCTTTATTCTTTTTTTTTTATTCTCTCTAAATATGAAATGAAAGGTAACCGGCTATAGCCAGTGATTTTCCAGTCAAAGGGTGGGCAGTGTTATTTTCACCAACGTTCGGATTTTCTGGCAACGCTTTCACATGCAAATCCCAAGGGCCCACAAGCAATGTCGGTGGGTCCCTTGCTAATTTTAATATATTTGTTTTTTATTTTCTTCTTTCAAAATTTAATATTAATTTATCCACTTCTTTTCTTCTTTTTTGCTATGACCCCACCATTTTGAAAACTTGGCAAAGATTTCTACCCTTTCTGTCTTGCCTTAGAACATCTCCAATAGTTATACTTAAATTTTAAATTTTTTAATGTCACATCATTATCATGTTAAAAGTAAAAACAAAAAAATTATTTTTTAATAAATTCTTCATCAATCATTCTACCTAAAAATAATTATTTATAGTCCTATTATCAAATCATTTATATATCATATAAATTTTTATTAATTTATCATCTCTATTTATTTCATAATAAATAATTTTTCATAATATTTCAATAATGTAATTAAACTTTTTATTTTAAATATTTATTTAATTTAATAATACATTACCTAAAATTGGACAATATATTATAATATTTATAACATTACATAAAATTAAAAAATTTACAACACACATAATTAAAATAAGGAATAAAATTACATAATTAAAATAACATGTAAATAAAATTACAAGCCTCAATTATTCTTTAAAAAACCATGTAATTATAATGGAAAATTCTAAATTAAAAAAATGGCTATTGGAAAAATAGTCGTTTCAAAACGGCTATAAACGAGCAAAAAATAATAGCAAATTGCATTTTTTAACTAATAAAAATTAATTAATTAAAAAAAATAGCGCATTTTTCCCTTTCTCTCCTTCCTTTCTTCTTCTCCTCTTTCTTCTTCCCAGGTAGAGCTTTCTCTACCCAAGTTTTACCCCTCTTCCTCTACCTAAACCTCTACCCACCCTTCCCAACAACTTACTACCCGTTTTATTGGATAGCAAAAATTGTCATTTGAGCATATCCTTAACCATTGAAGATGCTGTTACACTGATTAATTTTTTCTTTCATTTTTTTTTCACTAGTCAATATGATTTCTCTAATACTTAATTTTCAAAAACCTTTTTAACAATATAGTGGTCCTCATTTGGTTCCAAAAATCGAAACTAATCAAGATCAGTGATTCAGTTTCGATTCTAAATCGAAACCATGAACCATATTAAAATTGTTTGATTTTGGCTTGTGTCATTTTCAAATCAAAAACGACGGTTTCAAATTGACAGTTGGAACTGTCGATCTATATTTTTTTATTTAAGTTTTATATTATATATAATTTAGTACTATGATTTTCTACTCTTTACCTTTAAATTGCATTGATTTTTATTGTATGTTGTAGCTTTTTTTTTAAAGATTTATAGTTTGTACTTTGTTTTTTTTTTTTTTATAATTTTTAAAATTGTAACTTATAAATATTATTATTTTAAATTATAACTTTTATATGTAAGTTCTAGTTTATAATTTATATCATAATTCAAACAAAATTGTTATTTTGTATTGTTGACGTTGGAATTTGTAATTGGTTAATTCCTAATCTAACACCCAAATGTATGTGAAATAAAATGTGAAGTATGCAAAAGATTGGCCCGGAGCCTATTCGGGCAATTTAGTTCGGCTGATCCTGGACGGTTTATTATGGCCAGCCAGAATCTTATGTAATTTATGTGAGAGAAAGTAGCTCTCTCGTGCTTTTATACAAAAGTGTTGGGTCCTTACAAGTTGAAATTACATCTATTTATAGCTGAAAAATAACCTAAGCATTGGAGATCATGGAGGTTGTGGAAGTTGAGCCCACTTTCTCCTTGATTTTCGCCTATTTACGTGGCATTTGGCGGTTTTGTCACCCACGATCTCTTGGTGGTTAGCTATAACCTGAGCAGTAAGATCAGCTCGGGCCGGCCATCCTGGACGGTTTATTAGGTTGGACGTTCAATGTGTCATCCTGGCCGGTCAAGTGAACTGATGGCTTTTACTGGGCTATCCAGATGTAATATAGCAGCTAGCTCGGATCGAATGTCCAACATCGTCCATTTCTAGACGGCCCGTCCATTTCTGGCCGGCCTCCTTACCTAGCTAAGAGTCCGAGTCGAGCTCTTTTGGTCGGTCCGTCCATTTCTGGCCAGCCTCCCTACCTTAGCTAAGAGTCCGAGTCAAGCTCTTTTGGCCGGCCCGTCCATTTCTGACTGGCCTCCTTACCTAGCTAAGAGTCCGAGTCGAGCTCTTCTGGCCGGCTCGTCCATTTCTGGCCGGCCTCCTTACTTAGCTAAGAGTTCGAGTCGAGCTCTTCTGGCAGGCCCGTCCATTTCTGACCGGCCTTCTTACCACTTCTGGCCTTCTGGTCGGCTCGGCCATTTCTGGCCTTCCGAGTTGGCTCGACCATTTCTGGCCTTCTTATATTTGATTTTGTTCGACTCGGGTTAGGGGTACAACATGTATAATATGAGTAATCCTAATATTTATAAACAAATTTAAATATAAAAGGTGATAAAAAAATTCAAAAATAAAATTCAAAATCGCCGGAATTGATGGTTTACAAATCAAAACCAAAACCATGAATACATCGATTTCGATTCCACCTCCCACAAATTTTCAAACCATCAACTTGAATCAGATAGATACCTCTATAAAAATGTATCTATGTCTCATTATAACTAATATAACTAAAAGATATGAAAGATATTAATAGATGTCTAAAAATATATTAAGGTACAGCTAAAAACCTTAAAGGTATAACTAACAAATATAAAGAGATATGTTTAACATAACATAAAAGTATAACACCTGAAAGTGAATTTAGGTGGTTTGAGGGCAACCACTCAAACACATGGGGGCGCGTGTAAGTGCGTGGACAACATGTGAGTTTGTGCAACAGTTTTGCACAAAAGATTTTGTCTTAGGACATCTCCAAGGGCTTGCACTACTCTAGTGCAGGTTTTGCACTATACGAGTGCAGAATCAACATTTTTTCTCCAACAGTTCGCACTACTTTCAGCACTACTTTATTTTTAATATCATTTTTATAAATTTATTAATACTAAAACTGTAATTAAAATACATATTACATGAAATAGAAGTGCAATAAAAATACATATAACATGATTAATAAAAGTGCAATAAAAATAAATATTACATTATGAAAAAAATATTACTTTCAGCACTACATTATGTATTTTTCATTATTCTTAGATATGACTCTATGTTTATATTGTTAATGAAATTGAATTAATTTAATTTAATTTTTAATTGAATAAATTTAACGTAACTAAATTTTAAATAATTGAATTAAGTATATGATTAATACAATTAAAATTTAATATGAACTAATCAAATTAATTGAATTAATATTTAAATTGAATTAATTAAATGTTTAATACAATAAACTTAATTTTTAGTACTACTTTATTTTTATTATTATTTATGAATAAAAAGAAGAAGAAAATGAAGTAGTGCAACACTACTAGTAGTGCAGAAATAGGAAATACATTAGAATAGTGCAAGTAGTAGTAGTAGTGCACCGTTGGAGAAGTTTAATCCTACACTAAAGTTATTTTAGTGTAGAGTTAGAAATGGTCTTTTCAAATATATTTGTAGAGAAATTGAATATAAAATATAATATAATGTATTTGAATTTAAATTTTAAATACGTAAACATAAAATACATTGTTAAGTTAACTTGAGAACAAATTAAATTTTTTACCATCTAAATTGAATAAAAAAAAATGATTTGTTTAAAACAAATGAAACATAACAATAAATGGGCTTATGAAAATGGGTAAAGAAAATCATTTATATAAAGATAAACATAGAACAGTTGGTTTAACTCGACAATATTGCATATACTTTAATAGGACCAAAAATCAATTCTGAATTACAATAATTATATTGTTAATTATCATGCTATTTGGATCATAAATTTTACTAAAAACGAAAAAATGGATTTAAATAACAATTATATGTTGGACTCATTAATAACATGTAAACAAAATGTCAAACAAATGAGTGAAGGATTAACAAACGTTGGGTCCATTTGTGGTATAATAGTAAAAATAAAATAAAAGATTTACAACATTTTAGTAATCATTATGTCCTTAAATAACAAAGATAGAGAAGAACATCCACCGCCATCACATGGGAGTATAATTGAACGTGATTATAGCCGATATTCATACATCGGTACAATAATTAAGGTTCCTACAACTCCATTAAATTATGAGTAGTTGCAACTCTCAATGATACCAAATAATTTAGGTCAAATTTGTTATCCTAAATTAATCAATGTGAGTTTAAAATGAAATCGTAAAAAAAATAAATAAAAATTAGATGAAATGATCTCATAATATTTACACCGAATTTCAATAAACCATTTATTATTTTTATTATATTAAAAATATTTCTTACTGATTAGTATTAAGATAAAAGACGATCTTACAAGAGAACATCGATCATCTATCGAAAATTCAATATTGTTTTGAATTTGTTTGTTTCAAAACTAGCAAAAATAATGAAGATATTAGGTGAGTACATAGTCAACTGATGAACACTATTACCACATAGATGCTGAAATTGATCTGTAAATATCACTAAATAATTATGGACAAAAAATAGAGAGTTGAATTTTGGACCGGTTTCTTAAGGGAGAAGCAAGTTGTACGTGTTTCATCTACAGTTGTACAGTCCTAGAAATGAATATGGAAATTATGACTTTTGAACCAAATTAATTTTCATGGTTTTGGTTTGTTTATTAATTAATTCCGATGCTAAAAGTTAAGTCCCTACTTTTAGCAGCAATGCCAACGGATGGATTTGGGATACATTTGATCTTATTCCAATTGTTTGAAAAAAAAAAAAAACCATTTGTCATCTTAATAAGAAAACACAAATATTTATGGACATGCATTCTAGCAACTAGTACAAACCAATCCATTTTCACACTGTCTGCCTTCACGAGCTCGCAGGTATTCAATATTTGTGTACACATTTTTATCCTATATGTATAACTAGTTATATTAGTATTTACATTATATTATTTCATATGTATAACTTTTATATATGTTAATGTAATATTTATATTATATTAGTTTAACATTTACATTATATTACTAATAGATAATATCTTTTAAATATTTATGTTATAATAATATAATTTTTATGTTTGTTTTTTAAGTTAAAGTACTACATAAAGATTATGATATTCATACATAAATGTAATACTACTATAATATAAATATTAAATTATTATAACATAAATGTATAACTATACTACATGAATTTGATGCTGATAGAAAAACATAAATAATATCACTTAAATATTATGATATTTGTACATAAAAATTATACTAATATAATATAAAGATTAAATTATTATAGTATAAAAATATAGGTATACTACATGCATTTTATGTTGATAGAAAAATATAAGTTATATCACTTAAAGATTATGATAATTATATATAAAAATTATACTAGTTAACTTATAAATTATAAAATAAAAAAAAAGGTATGAATTCAGGTCGCACCCAATTGTACCTTGTAACTCGTGCATGCAAACAGTACTATTAAGAAAATATACATCTTAGAATTTTCATTATCTTGCCCTTTTTAGATATTGTATATATTGTATCTAGTTCTACTCATCTATTCATCGTGAACATATTTTGATATTTTGCATATTTAATGTAACTATTAATTAAGGTATTAAATGCAACTTTACTTGTTTCAGTGAAAGGTATTAGTTGTTTACTTATAAAATATTACTTATATAATTGAAATATATGTTTTAGTGAAAGATATTGTATATTCATAAGGTTAGTTGCTTACTTATAAGATATTACTTGTATAACTGTAATATTTGTTTTAGAGAAAAATATTACTTAAAATATTATTTGTTAAATGTATAATCGTAATCATATTACTTAAATATATTAAGGTATAGGGGGTACCGTGTATCCCAAGGAGACACCAAACATTCTCTATAGTGCTCTATTACAATGAATTTCGAATCACTTTTTCGTATATTAAGCCTTGTTTATAGGGTAAGCTAAAGATTATAAAATATAGGAAAGTATATCGGTTAGTCTAATTTTAGAGATTTCGATATGATCAAATTGGGTTTGATTTGAGTTTGGATTTGTTTCATTTTTCGGATGTCTTGGATTTGTGGAATTCTTTTTGAAATACACTTCATGATGTTCTCGAATTGTGGTGAGGAGGGAGCATGGATCCAAGTCTTAGCCAACTCCAGCTCGAGCACAATCCTTCAAAAAGTGACTTTGGCTGACTCAACATCTGATCCACCATGTGTACTTACTCTGGACAATTTGAATTTGGATTACAACAATTTTTAGACATTAATAATTCACATATTAATGTGTATGAATATTTTTATTATCTAAGTTGAATCATACCGTCCCTCAACTAATTGGTAGATTTAGCTCACTTGGACAGTGAGCTTACTTCATATCATGTGTGCATTTTTTAGCATTGAAAGTGCTTTATTGAGTTACATCATTAATATTGATTCCAATTTAACAATGATATACAATCTCGAGTTATGTAACTGAAATATAGGAATTAATAGTATTGCATTGATATGTTTTATGTATAATTGTTATTTATACGGTCAAGGACTTAGCTAAATGCTCAAATTCAAGTTATCCAAATAAAATAAAAAATAAAAAATAAATAAATAAACCTTATGCAGTCATCTAAGGAAAATCACAAGTCACGCACAAAAAATAAAATTCCCAAAATTTCTAGATGTTCCCAATAACAAGCCATTTCGAACATTTAAAATTCATAACCTATCTATTGCTATAATTAAATTTAAGATAATGAGAACAAAAATCTCAATCAAGACAATGAAACCATTTGAAAATTTTCAAGCTATACCAAACACGTTACATAATCTAATTTTTTTAAAAAGAGAATTTATATTATCGAGTATAGAAATGCTTTTCTAACCCTTCAAAATATAGTTGAATGGTGTATGAGGTGATTTTTGAACTATGTCGAAATTTTTTAATAATTTAAAGGGTCGAGTTTTTATCCTTAGATTTGTGACACGTAAGCTTAGAATTGATTTATTAAAGAAGAGAATTCTCGTCTGTTATGTATTTGGTTGGCTTTGAATTTTTAACTCATTTCATTTCTATTATTTACCATGTAAGACAGATTATTTGATCACCTCTGAATTAGGTGAAAGATATTCTCATTATAAATAAAGATGTACAAGAAATAAATCCTAAATACAAGGACAGAAACTAGGAGTATCTCCAATAATATTTATAGAGATTTAAAAGATATGACCTATCTACCCTAAATATCTACGATATATTCCCTATTATACCATCTTTGTGAATTAAAGTTGGAATATTTCGTCAGACATAATTCTTATTTTTATGAAATCATTTCATATAAATTTTTGTGCAAATAAAAACAAGTGCAAGCAAATATTCTTAGTTATTTTAAACAGAAATATTATTAAAAACCTCCCAAAAGAGGCCGAGGTACAATATTCAGGCCAACTTATACGGCCTAAACTAAAGCCTAGTAATTAAGGGCCAAGTGTACGATGCCAACTAAAACTAGATTAATAAAGATCCAACATAGATAGCAAAATAAAATGCCTATATTTTCAAAAAAAGAAAAAAAGAAAAGCAATTTAATAAATAACTGAAGCCCAAACTATATAAGGCCTATTAGTTTAACAAATGAGGCCCAAAACAAATCTTTCTGAACAAGAGGCGGAAGCGACCTTCAGCCTTATCCTTTCCTTTTTTGCCTTGTGACATAATATTTCTTTCGAAACAAAACTCAACCTAAAGTATTACTTATTTTAACTTCGCAATCGAAATTTAACCTAAAATATTGTTTATTTTAACTTTGCAATCCAAATCTTTGTTTATCTGATTGTAAGTTGAAGTTTTGAAGTTTATAAAATTGCATCCTAAATTAATGTGACTCTTGCATACAATCTGGGTAAAATTAGCATTTTATTCATGGTTACATGTAAAAATCAACCAAAAATATTGTAAATTTTCACTTTGCAACTTATTTTTATTCTCTTATTGCAATCTGGAGTTCTAGAGTTTATGCATTATAAGTCAATTTTCGGCGATCTTTTCAGTAAAGTGTTCATGTGACTACATGTACTATTTTTAAGGATAAAATTGTCATTTAATTTATATATTTTAAAATTCAATAAAAAAAAAAAGGAAATTCGAGCCCTAAATTCAGGCATAATCAAATATAAAGATTTTGCTAGTTTTGAGATACTTTCAAATTATCACAATCAACAAAATCTTTATACTCAATTTAAAACTTAATTAAATGACAATTTGCCCTTAAAAAGAGTGGCTAAAACTTATATGCACTAGGGGCACGGATCTAGCAGACAAAATCTTTATACTCAATTTAAGACTTAATTAAATGACAATTTACCCTTAAAAAGAGTGGCTAAAACTTATATGCACCAGGGGCCCCAACCCAAACAGGTGCGAGGGCCGCTTTTACGCTCATCCACGCCCCCCATGCGCGACCACACAATAGCTGGTGTGCGCCGCGCACCACTTGAATTTTATAGTTTAAAGTATCACTCATTTACTCTTAAGGTATCACACATTTATTATTAAGGTATCACACTGTTACCCTTCAGGTATTAATGTAAAGCCAGCGTTGCTTTCTTCTTTTTCCTCTTTTTTTTTTCTTCTCTCTCCTTCTTCTTCTTAATCTCTTTTCTTATTAATTTGTTATTCTTCTTATTTGTTTTGTACATTATTCTTCTTCTCTATTTTCTTACTCTTATTCTTCTTCAAATCTCCATGAAGTCATTTATGGGGTATTATATAAGTATTTTATAGGTATTACATATGTTCCTTTTAGGTATTACAAATCAATAATACCTCAAAAGTAATTTCATAATATATTGAAGGTATTATTTACATATCATTCAAGCATGTAATTTTGTAATAACTGTAGAGTTATGTCTAATACATGTTGAACAAATTAGTAATACCTTAAAAATATTTTCATAATATCTTGAAGGTATTATTTATATAGCATTCAAGCATGTAATTTTATAATACTTGTAGAGCATAAGTGTAATACCTGTTGAACAAATCAATTATACTTCAAAAGTATGTTTATAATATCTTGAAGGTATTACTTATATATCATTCAAGCATGTAATTTTGTAATACTTGTAAATCATATGCGTAATACTTGTTGAACAAATCAGTAATACCTCAAAAATAAAGTCAATAAAATTTCAGAAAATCACTGAAATGAAACAAAATCAGTCTATTACATTAATTTATTGTCTCAACAATATAATTTAGAAAAGTTGATGTATAAATTCTTGAAACTGTTTTCATCAAAATATTTTACCTTACTCATTGTTCAATCTCCTCTATTGGTGATTGAGTATTTTTGATTGTAAGATAAAAGGAACCTTAAATATTAGAATGATAACAATTTTAGATATTTAGAAGGATAAATTTGTAGTATTGTTGATCAACGGTAAAAATTGAAAAGAAATTAAGCAAAAATTGAAAAGCAATCATATGAATAAATTGAAAAGGGAGAGAAAAAAAGAAAAAAAAAAGAAAAAGAAGGAAGAGTGTACACATAGGAAGAAAGAACAGAGAAAAAAAAAAGAGAAGAAGAAAGGGGTTGGAGAGGAAAAAAAATTAAAAAAAAAAAAAAGAATAGAGTGATCCATAACTGGCGGAGCGGGTTGGGGGCATGGATCCTGGAACCGTGCCCCCGATGCACATAAGTCCTTCTCAAAAAGAGTGTGGGAGTAAAATGATTTGCATTTTGTCAAAAAAGTTATTTAAAAACTAATTTGGACTTCATTTTTAATAAATTTTAGAACTTGTAATCGAATTAAAAAAAAAAAGATTGTAAAATGTAAAAATAACATTTTAAGCTTGTTTTTGCATTTAGCCCTATATTAAACAATAATGTTGTTGTTAAAAATAGTGTGAGTGAGTCACGTGATCACCATTTTACTGAAAAGATTGTTGGAAAATAGATATATGGTTGCACTTCTATAATTTCTAGAGCCATAGCTTTCAATCAAATAAAAAAAAAAAAAAATCGATCAAAACTAAAAAAAAGACAATACTTAAATTTAGATTGACTTTTGCATTAAATCCAAAGAAAAAAAAGAAAACTCATGTACCAAAACTTTATTTGATCAACTATTTGCTGGGAGGCCTTAAACATGTTTTGCAAAAAATCCAGTAGAAAAATGTGGTATAATAAATATATGATGCAAGGCCTCATCATTCAATATACTTGCATGCCTTAGATTCCACTCTTTAAATAATTGAACACAATAGTGTCTCGAAAAGACTGACTACCTGCATACTATGAGTACATATTAATATCGATATGCCAAAATCTTAGTTCTCGTTTTTAAGGTTCAAACGGGAACGGTCGAATATGGGCAGAATTCATCTTCCACATCGTAACAGATGCAGTCACCGTGGCCTGTGTGGCATTGTTAAACAAGAAAACGTGAGCGTCGCCATTGATGGCCGCGGTTGGATAAATTCTTGATGTGATCACTGTTCTTCCTTCTTGAGCAAAGCTCTCCACAATGGAGTGATCAACCTATAAATGTTGTTAACAATATCCAATAGAAAGATGAACACTAATTGATGAGGTTTTTAGAGCATAGAAATAGGAAAAGATTAGATCCCATATGCATTACATACCAATGATCTGATGCTAAGCTTTTCACCTTCAAGTACAGGGACTTTGCTCCCATACACTGTTTTCCCCACATCAAAAGCTTTTGATGACCTATATATATATACAACATCAATATTTTGTGACATGTATATATAATCATGTTAAATAATTTTCTCATGACTTATAGATTATGAGTGCTTTCTTATCAAATCCCACATACAAAATATTGCTTTGTTGTAATGACTTATTCGTCTAATACATTGGACAACCAATTGAGTTAAACAATTGTTGAAAAAGAAAACTGTAAAATCGGTTTTTTCAAGCGTAGATAACATTTTTTTGTATAAATTTTGATGTATCTTACCTAACTAGATAAATTCTCGTTTTACATGTGTCAGAAATCAATGACTTAAACTTGTCTGATAAGTTAAATTACTTCATCAAATATAAAATTAAGTAGAACGATTTGAAGATTAAACCAAAAAAAAAAAAAAATTGATAAAACATGTATAATTTGAATATTGAACTTTACTTGAACACTTTGCTAATGCTATTTTAATAGAGATAAATCATTATGCAATTCACTTTCTACAAAAACATATAATAACTTAAAAGAATACTAAGGCAAAATTATAGAAAACCAACCTCAACTCATCTACACAAAAATGAGTCTCGAGTTTCGAGTGAAGACCTTTAGTGATGTAGAAGTAGATAGGAGTGAGTTCAGACAGAGTTTGATGAGCAAGTACTATAATGCCAAATGGTCCTAAAACTCCTCTATTAACTGCACCTCCACTTGTTGTACAATTGTAACCAATCTCAGCTTCAACACTTGCTGCCTCCAATACCTCTTTATCTATTTCAAATGAAGCTACTATATCTACCTGCATTACACTCCAAACATGCCATTATTAAAGCTTATAAAGACCTAATCATTCCAAGTTTATGTATTCTCACCATAATTTGTTTTTTTCACTTTGTAATTTAAAGTATGCAAAGTTCTGCGCTTCAACGTCAAGAAAGTGCAAAACTCTGTATACTTCAAATGACAAAGTTTAGCAAAACATAAAAGAAGTGGAAATGTTACAAACTTTGTATATTCTCTAGACAGGTTGTCTCGCAGGTAATTAAACGATGAGACCGCCTAAAAATGAAGCTCAAATGATCTCGGAATTCACTAACCTGTGATGAAGATTGAAGTTGAAGTGGTATAATTGATCCTGGCATAAGCTTCACATCATTGAACTCAACACTATCTGATCTCAAGCTCTCCACTTCCTCTACTGGCCATTCAAGTATGTTGCTACCTGTTTTTTGGTCGAATACAATCGTCCTTGGTATAGACTGTATTAAAGATACCAAGACAAAATTAAATTTTACTTTTATTTTTTTTCATTTTTTACACGAATGAAATATTAATTAATGTTGTGTACCATAAGGCCTGCCCATCCTTTCAACAAATCAACTTCTTCAGCATCGGTTTCTTTAATCCAACCCCATAAAATCCTCCTTTGCTTATTTTGGTCATAAAAAGTCTTCGATGCATAATATTCACCATAATCATATCTGAGCCCAATTCCCACGTCCAAACCCGGGTCATCGGGTGCCCATTTGTTGCTAATCGGGTCATAGGTCCCAAGTGCATAGTAATCTTTCTTATCATCATCCAAACTCGCTTTCAACACGTGCTTAATACCCGGCCCATTAGCCGACGTGTCCAGCCCGTTTTCCTCGGTCAAAGAAACCGGGTAAAAGTCAACGCACTCCCACATACCCGTACCCGGTACTTTATGCAAGTACTCCTCCGCCAATTCATACTTTATAAAATCCCTCGTCTCGTAAACAAGTGTAGTACCCGTTTTACCAACCTTGGAGCCAATTGCTACACGCCATGTGTCACCATCCGGGCTAAGCCAAGCTGTGGTGGGGTCCCTAAAATCCTTAGAACCAATACC
Source organism: Scutellaria barbata (assembly GCA_028654395.1). Lineage (NCBI taxonomy): Eukaryota > Viridiplantae > Streptophyta > Magnoliopsida > Lamiales > Lamiaceae > Scutellaria > Scutellaria barbata. The sequence goes on from CM053646.1 coordinate 21,767,918, forward strand.
CGGCGGAGGGAACAGGATCGGGTTACTCGGGTCCTTGACCCATTCAAGGAGGAGAGGATCCGATAGATTAGCCGGGTATGCGAGACACTGGACCTGCACGAGATCGTATGTGTCGCCGGTGTACAGCATAACGATGCGGCCATCGGGCCGGATCGTGGCCGACCCGGTCCACACACCATTGATATCATACCATTGGTCAGGGACCACAGCAAGAGGGAGGTGGAGCCAATGGATGAGGTCCATAGACACAGCATGGCCCCATTTGATGTTGCCCCAAACTGCTGAATCTGGATTATACTGGTAGAATATGTGGTACCATCCATTGTAGTATAGTGGACCTATCATTAATTAATTTCAATATTACACATCCATTGATATCTGATTATTAATGCACAATATTTATTTTGGTTAGAATCGTTAGCAGAAATAATAAATTGGTTATATATGTTGATATGTTGGAGTAATTTAATTAATAAATTGAATTTAATTAATAAATTAGTCAATTTGTCTTTTCAAGAGCCATCGCTCTAAATTAAAAAAAAATATTATTACAAAAGATTATCTTAAGTATGAGATTTTTGAACAGTTGTATTTTTTTTTCTTCGAATGCATCCCGGAGTCGATTGTTTTTTTCACTTTGTATCTAGGGTTATTTTCTAATCATTTTTAGGCCAAAATCCATATTTTTATTTGAGTCTTGCTCAAATTGAGTTTAAATTGAGTAGAAATTAGAATATTGTCTTGAAGCATTCCTTTGATTGGAGATGTGTTTTAGTGTTGGTTTCATGTATTTGGTTAAATAAATTGGAACATCAAATTTAATTTTGATTGGAAAAGTGATTAGAAATTTATTTTTGGTTGCAATATGAAAACCATGTATATTTTTAATAATTGGAATGTTTTCTATGCAGGTAAACAAGTTATTTGAATATCATTATATAGTATTTTATGATTATAAAGTGGACTTTTTTCCGTACAAGAATAAAAGTAATACCCAACACATATTACACGCATACACAAAAATGGCGTAATTAGACACACCTAGTTCTTTTGAAATGATCAGAATACAATTCCTGGTCAAAGACGTAATTTCTTGGACATTAATTAGATAAAACTATTCCACCTATTTATAAGACCATCGTTTTTACACGGAAATGAATTATTCAATTAAATTGTGGGCTGTGACTGCTGAATTTTATCATATGCTAGTTAGGTACAAACATATAAATTAATTAGTACAGGCACGTCCAATACACGAGTTTTAAAAAAATATAGCTAAATTAGATTATTTTAAATATTTTTTATATTAAAAATTATAATTGTGTTATACCTATCATCAATTTTAGTGTCAATCATAATATAATTTGGTTAATATATTATTTGATTATATATGTTGCATGAATAAAAGAATACAAATATTTTTTATTTATTATATATGTTGTTATTTCTATCATATTATAAATAAAGTCTTTTTTTTTGGGTAAATATTAAAGATTACAAAGATTTTTAAATTTTCTTTTCAATTATATTATAAATAACTCAAACTAAAATTTCTCAATAGTCTCTATAATTTAATACAAAAATTATTTCAGTTTCATTAATTAATAAGTTTAGATATTTTACTAATTTTTTTTAAATAAATACACTTTTATTTGAGTTATTTTTTTCTCTAATTTTTTAATTAAAATTATATAAAAATTAAATGATATGCATAATTAATTTTCCATGAAGTTGGTAATTCTTTTTAATTAATATGTTTTTAATACATTTATTTTCTATATATGCCAATACATTCTATCTAATAATTAGATTGACATAATTTAAAATGATAACAAATTATTGAAGTGAGATTAAAAAGATTGTGTTTGCCATAAAATTATTTCATATAATATAATTAATATTATTATAATTATTAATGTTATATTTTGAATTTTTAAGAAGATGACATGTGGCATTAGTGACTGTTCTATTATATATATAAAGATTAGTTGTGTCTTACATTATGGGATTTTCCCTTACATATATATTACATTTTAGAAAAAAAAAACAAAATTACTATTGGGGAAATTAAATTTTTCCTATGGAGAGATTTATTGTTACCATTGGGAAATTACATATTTCCCCTTCTTTTTTTTTTTTTTCAATTTGTACTTTTACCCCTAAACTTAAATATATCTTCATTTTTTATCCTTACGCTGTCACGCACTTTATTTATATTAATTTATTTCTTTATAATAATGACTAATGAGCTTATTTATATTAATTTTGTTATTTATTATTAATTTAATGAGCTTAGTAAAAAAGAAAAGAAACATTGAAAGCTTATAATAGTTAATATTTATGATTGAATAATTGAAATATAAATGTATTTAGGGCCATCAACTGAATACATGACAAGTACAAGATGGGACTAGAGAGGGAGTGGGCCAATCAGGGAGTAATTGAACCTTAGCCTCAAAAAAATATTTTTCCCACTCGATTATCAATAAAAAGGAGCAATTATATAGTTATGGATAATTATTAAGTTCACGAATTGTAATAAAAAAACTCGTATCGTAATATACAATTAGTATTGATTTCGTGTGTTCTACAATTAATTATCATAATTATAGTTGGGTTTTCACCATTATATCAAAAGATTGTTTTTAACATTCTTCTCAATAAAATAAGATTTATATTTCAAAGTAAATACTTTTTTAGTTTTCTAATTTCTAATTTTATTTATTATCATTTATTTGTATTTGTAATTTTTTAAAGGTTTTTTCTTACTTAAAACACGTATTTTCCTAACTCCAATTCATATTTAGTTTTACTACCATATAAAAAAAAAAAAAAAAAACTCAAATGTACAAAAATCTTATCATTTTGGTCTCCATATATTTACATTTATATATGATATAAATAGCAAATTAAAAAAATAAATAGAATTACAAATACGAATGACACATTTGATGCATCATCCATTAAAAATAAATTTTAAATGAAAATGTTATCTAATTTTAAAATTCCCCAACTTAAAAAGAAAATCACAAATAATAATGATAAACTCAATACATAATGCATCAAAAAGAAATTTTTTAAATGAAGTTAATATAAAATTATGATTTTGTATTTAAGAAAAAAGGGACAAAAATCCTACATCGCCCCCTCCGTAGATTTTTCATAAATATTAAAATTTTCAATTTAAAATAATCATCATTTGGGAACTTAAAACTTCTATTAATTTGTATCAATGGCTAAATTAAATAATGGATAAAAATTGACCATGGATAAGAAACAGGCAGCTAAATGAAAAATAAATAAAAAAATCAACTTACCGAAAATGAAAAGAGATTTTGTGCGGAAAAAATCAGCTTTCTATTTCGTATTTTAATCATATTATTATTATTATTCATTGTATTTGAATAATTAATTATTTGAAATTGTAAAAAATAAATCCATTTAATTGATATAAAGTATAAATGATGTAGCACATAGAAGTTAGAACACACTAATGAGTGTGTACTAGAGAAATCAAACAGTTTGATTAGAAAGACGTACCATCAGGATCTGTTGCAGATTCCATCAGCCACCAGATTCAAGCCACGTGTGATTATTATTTCAAAAATGTCAAACCCAAAAAAAATTGAAACTCCAGTCAGAATCATCATTAATTTATAAGGATATATACACTTACAAGAAAGCTAGAAAATTACAATTCAAATTAAAATCATAACTGATCTGGCAACACATATTTTGAGAAAATAGTGAATTAAGGTTGCAATCACCATAACCTTTTGGGTATTTATAGAGATATATAATTCCTAAATCTGTAGAGTTTTTTTGCCCCCAAATACTCTAATTTAATTCATATTTATACTTAAAATATCAATTTATTACTAATCACATATATAAAGTGCAGGTTTTATCGGTTTTTCAATACTTGATTGTATGACCAATCCACTAGTATTTCTATTGGCCCATTTTATAGCCATATACGTCACTATCATATTTTTAAAATCATGAACTAAATAGTTTGTTGTACTGTCATTTTGAACAATCTACTAGAGATGGGATTTCGTCTGCAAAGTATAACAATTATGTAGTTTAGGAATTTACAATGTAATTAAAATAAACATTTTATATGATAAAGTGAAAAAACATCGGGTGTGTTTAGATTGGATGCATTTTTCCGAATTTGGAATAAACAGAACGTTTGTTGTGAGATTTACAAATTTTGTAACTTTATTTATTTTTCTAAAATTCTCAATAAAAACACGTAACTTTTTGAAATAAAATAATATAATAACATACATTGTTTCTATAATTCTCTATATGACAGTAACATTTTATATAACTATAATTACATCCTATAAAATTACAAACCAAACACAATATTATCAAAATTTATTAAAATCTCGAATTCAAACTTGCCAAAAATATCTCTAGTAATTAGTTATGTGATAAAATCTAGTTTTGCTAAAAAAAAAAAACATATGATTGAGAAGAGATGTTGATCATAGAGGATTCATTTACCATTCATCCAATTCTTCAGGGGTTGGAAATGGTAGGCTGTCCTCTGCCAACTCAGCATAGCCTCCGTCCACTTGGAGCTCAGATTGCCGCCGCCTAGTTGCCGGAAAACCTTTTCCGACACCCCTTGTACAACCCCTCTCGACAGCGAGATAGATCGAAGCGAAGTAGAAAGAGTTTGAGCTCTGATATCATTGACTTTAGCTTGAGGCCTGTCATCAGCTGGCTTGTGGTTGTTGATGATCATAAGAATTAATGAAACCAAAACGAAAGATGAAAATAAAATGTAGGCTAAGAACTTCTTGGTTCTGGGTTGCTCCACCGGGGGGCCGCCGGGGATGGATGTGTAGATGGTGGCGCGTTCCAAGTCATACGGCGGCACGGCGGACATGGTGGTGGTGGTGGTGCTTGGTGGTGGGCTGCAATTAGCTTCACGTTATTTATGATGACAACTATATATAGTATTATGACAGGATAAGATGGTTTAAAATTACTTTGGTTGTTGTTTCGATTTTGATTTCAAAATTTTACAATTTTTAATTTATGTTTATAATTTAAAAATATGTTTAATTTCAATATCATTTTTTGTGAAAATTTTGAATTATGTCTAAAAATATCACGTGTCAGTTATGCCCGAAAAATCACGTATTAAATTTTTATTAAAATTTTGATTTTCACGATAAAAATTTGACATATAATATTTTTCGTGAAATTAATCAAAATTTTATTGACATCAGACAGATTCATAAATTGTGGGATTAAATTAAAAATCATGATAATTGTAAAATAAAAAATAAAAAAAAAAAACACGATAGTCATTAGACAAAAAATTTAACATGGAAAATAAGATGTGTAACATTTTTTACTTGGAAATTTCTAAGCTGAATGGTAGTTTAATAATAATAAAATAAAAAATACATTGGGCTATTAGGTGTTAGATATAATTTTAATTCAATTCTTAGATCAGGAACGTTAGGCAGGTAGAGAGGACACGTGTGCAATAAAATGGCGTGTTAGTTTTATTTTACGTTTTGTAAAGTTGAATAATCTAAGGACGGATATTATGTTAATCTTTCTAGTTGGGTACTAATTAATTTTTGGAGGACTTGAATAATCTTCAAGAGAATTTTCTTTTGTTCATTTAAAAAAAATGAATTTTCTAAGATGATTATAGTTCATGTTTTCGGGAAGAATACTCACCCTATAAATATTTAACACCACCGAAACAATATACATTTAATTTTAACTTGTTTTTAAAAAAAATTAGTAATAAAATTCTAGAAAAAGAAATCATAAAAAAATTATTTATAACTATGAAAAATGGTGTAATATTAAATGACTTTAATTATCTTAATATATAACTTTTATGTCAGTGCTTTTCCCAATTATTTCTCTAAAGAAGTGGAAAATTAGGAGAATGTGAAAGTTGTGTAAAAAAGTTTTAATTTTCATCTTGATAAAACTCTAGTGTTTTGTACATATAATATGGTGTAAAATAAAATTGTTATTGAGTTGGAATTTGATGCATTAGATATGTAATTCAAAGTGCTACATTTTTTATGAAGTGCACAAAGTTAAAATTTGACAAAATAATAGTCGAAATAAGATTGGAAATCGACACACGACTAGACCCTATTAAATTAGCACGATTATGTCAGTGTTCAAGAATTTCTTTCGTTTTGTGGTAGAGGTGTCCCCAATCCCTAGTATCATGAAGAACGACCATGATCAAGAAGTTCAATTTATCTACGAAATATATATATATATATATATATATATATATATATATATATATATATATATACTATTTTTAAATCAAGTACATTTTGGAAGTCAATTAATTTTTTTGAATGATTAAATTATTAAATTAGAGTCCTAATTGAATTTGAAAAAACTAATAAATTTAAATTGAATTATACTAGAAGGGTTAAAATAGATGTTGCGAAGAATGAACAAAATATAAAATTAGTCATATTTTTATTATAATTTATATATATACACCTATGATTGGTTGTTGGAACTTGGAACGGACTTTGAACCCAAAATACAGAAAAGAATAATTTAACAAGCATTGACATTACAAGGATGGGATCACGAGCTCCAAGATCAACAGAATCGGGAGACCAACCCGTTCATTTCAAGTTCTTTCTTTCTTTAATTCCTTTTTTTTTTTTAGATGGGACGTTTTCAACTTATGTATGAGTTGTTTTGCATTCATGTCTATCTATATGTCTATGGATTTTAGGTGTGTGTTGTTTAATTCAAGTTTTGATGGATTTTTAATTCATTAATTATTGGATTAATAGTCAGAAAAATCATAAAATCTTTACTCGTATTGTCATTTTAACAATTTTTTTTATTATTGATCAAAATGATATATATAACTTTATATATGTACTATGTATTTTAATCTATATCAGCTTTGAAAACAAAAATTGTAGAGAAGTCAGCTGTCTAACACTTTAGTTTCACAGAGTTCAACGTCAAGAATTTCGATTTTATTTTTTTGTCGGATGTGCAAAAGAAATTTTCAAAACTAGCTAATGTAAAAAAAATATATTACATATATAAGTTTTTATTAATTTGATATTACTAATCGTTCATATAGAAAATAATTATCATGAACTTGGGTTGGTTAAAATGACACCTTAGGACCGGCTTGATAAAAACATTGTCTAAAACCATTTTTCTCATTTTGTTTTGCTTATTTGTTGCTTTAATTACACTTAGTTAGGAACTACTCACTTTTCAATAGTTTAAATAAAAATAGAAATATTATATCCATGGTACTAGGTGCTGCTTATCAGTTTTTTTTTTTTTATACTTTACTCACAACTTTTGCAGCTTACGTCGTATAATTACGGTTGTAGTAAAAGAAAATTAGTAAAGAATATGTGTTTTAAAAAATAAAGTAAGAAAACTTTTTTCGAATTTAATTCATAGACACGTATGCAATCATCTTCTCTCACGTTCATGAAATGCATGTGATAGGGTGGGTGGCTTTCTCTTCATCTCTATTTAATCCCTTATTATGTCCCCAACAAACTATAGGCTTAGCCTCCTTTCTACTAGATGCCTCAAAATGACTAATTTTATTCCATTCATGTGGGAGATTTCATAATATTATAAAATGTGTATATAGTATATTGTTAGAAAATTAATAAGTGGTGTTTTTTCTTTTTTTTTTTTTTGCTTTTTCAAATTGTAACACAAATAACACATTATATAATAATACTATAATAATAGTCACAAGGATAAGAAGAACGAAACATCTCAAAACCACATTCACCATAGTTCAAAGTAAAACTATATATATTTCAGCTTTTTAATTAAATCTTTTACCTCATGGTAAGTTAGAATGTAATCGAATTGAGTCACATTGAATTATATTATAGATAATTTAGATTTGATTTGTTTATATTAAATTGATTCAAACTTAATTTATAGAACATATCCATGATCTTAATTGAGCGAACTTAATAAATATAAATTAGAAATATATATATATATATAATATACATCAATTTATTAATAATCTCTAATTTCTAATAAAAATGTAAGTCTAAGCCTTGTTGCAATCAAACATTTATTAATTTGATTTAAAAAAGAACATAATTTTGATTAAATCTTACGAATCAAATAACCTGTCAACGTGGAAATAAATTATATATTTCTTAAAAAAAACAACGTGGTTTTTAATTCATTTTAATAAAATTATTTAAGAGGTTTATTTATTTAGTTGTCGAAGTGGCGATCTAGTTCCAATTTGTGGCATAGCACAACATCGTCAGACTGTTGGAAAGTTGACTGGAGTTTCAATTGGCAGGATTTTATTAAAGTCGTTTTTTTGGGTAACCAAATCTTAAAAATTTAGTTAAATTAGCAATTAATAGAAAGATTATCATGAGTAGAAATAAAATATTAAAGTATTTGATCTCACTCCAGTTTAACTTCTTTTTCTTGGACTAAAAACTCGAAACCTCGAATCCAAAAACCTGCAAAACAAACACTGGGAGGGGTTCTCAGTAGGGGTGGAGATTGGAACGGAAATTTTCGATATCCGTCGAATCCGATCCGAAATTTTCCGATTTTGAAACGAATATTTTTAATCCGAAAATCCGAATTCCGATTTTTCTGAAAATTTTCGGATGGAAATCGGAATTACATTTGAAATTTTTTGAAATTTCGAAATCCGATCCAAAATTTTCCGATTTTGAAACGAATATTTTTAATCCGAAATCCGAATTCCGATTTTTCTGAAAATTTTCGGATGGAAATCGGAATTACATTTGAAATTTTTGGAAATTTCGAAATCCGATCCGAAATTTTCCGATTTAGGACAAATATTTTTAATCCGAAATCCGAAAATCCGAATTCCGATTTTTCAAAAAAATTTCGGATGGAAATCGGAATTACATTTGAAATTTTTGGAAATTTCGAAATCCGAAAATCTGAATTCCGATTTTTCAGTAGGGGTGGAGATTGGAACAGAAATTTTCGATATCCGCATTCGAATTTCGATTTTTTCGAAAATTTTCGGATGGAAATCGGAATTACATTTGAAATTTTGGGAAATTCCGAAATCCGATCCGAAATATTTCCGAAATTCAATTTTCGGAAATTCTAATTGGAACGGAAATTTCCGATATCCGCTGAATTCGATCCGAAATTTTCCGATTTTGGAACGAATAATTTTAATACAAAATCCGAAAATCCGAATATTTTTAATCCGAAATCCGAAAATTCAAATTCCGATTTTTCCAAAAATTTTCGGATGGAAATCGGAATTACATTTGAAATTTTTGGAAATTTCGAAATCTGATCGGAAATATTTCAGAAATTCAATTTTCGGAAATTCTGATTGGAACGGAAATTTCCGATATCCGCCGAATCCGATCCGAATTTTTTGGAAATTCTGATTGGAACGAAAATTTCCGATATCCGCCGAATCCGATCCGAAATTTTCCGATTTTGGAACGAATATTTTTAATTCGAAATCCGAAAATCCCAATTCCAAAATTACATTTGAATTTTTTTGGAAATTCCGAAATCTGATCCGAAATATTTTCGAAATTCAATTTTCGGAAATTCTGATTGGAACGGAAATTTTCGATATCCGCCGAATCCGATCCGAAATTTTTGAAAATTCTGATTGGAACGGATATCATCGAATCCGATCCGAATTTTTCAAAAATTCTGATTGGAACGGAAATTTTCGATATCCGCCGAATCCGATCAGAAATTTTTCGAATATTTTTTAAAATTCCGAAATCCGATCTGAAATATTTCCGAAATTCAATTTTCGAAAATTCCGATTTCCGAAATTGAACATAAATTTTCGATATCCGCCGAATCCGAGAAATTCAATTTTCGAAAATTCCGATTTCCGAAATTGAACATTTGCGATTCGAAATTATAAAATGTAGAGTTAGTAGAGGCATTTGAGAATTGAACACAAGACCTTTCACACTCAAAACACAAAAGATACCATCAAAACAATAGCAATTGTTCAAAATAATTCAAACATTTTATATTATATACTATTAGCTATGGAAGAATACTATATACTATATATAATATAATTTATTTTATATATATTTACTAAATGTAAATATAAATATACATATTATAGTATACTTTATAATACTATATAATATATTTTATATGCTTTATACTATTTGTAAATATAAATATACATATTATAATATACTTTATAATACTATATTATATATATTTTATATACTTTATACTATATGATAGTATATAAATATATTATATACTATAGTTTATACTGTAGTTTTTTAGTATTATTTTATAATATATACTATATACTATAGTTTATACTGTAGTATCTGTAGTTGTTTAGTATTATTTTATAATATATACTATATATTATAGTTTATACTGTAGTTTTTTTAATTATATTATATTATATACTACATATTATATACTATATATTATATGCTATAGAAGAATACTATATACTATATATAATATAATATATTTTATATACATTTACTAAATGTAAATATAAATATACATATTATAGTATACTTTATAATACTATATATTATATAACATATTTTATATACTTTATACTATTTGTAAATATAAATATACATATTATAATATACTTTGTAATACTATATTATATATATTATATAATTTATACTATATGATAGTATATAAATATATTATATACTATAGTCTATAGTTTATATTGTAGTTTTTTAATTATATTGTATTATATACTACATATTATATACTATATACTATATGCTATAGAAGAATACTATATACTATATATAATATAATATATTTTATATACATTTACTAAATGTAAATATAAATATACATATTATATATTAAATATAAAATATGACTCAAAAACTATAAAAAAACTTATATGAGGTTATAACTTCCACAAAGTCACTTGGATTTGAGGTTAAAATAAAACAAAAAATATAAATCTTTTTTGAAGAATTAGGTCAAAAACTTCAAAGTGAATCGTCCCTCTCCCTCATCTCCAAAGCCATTCCAAAATCCAGATCCACTGTTTTCTCTCCATCTTCATCTTCGTCTTCGAATCGGAGGTACCAGGCAGAATCAAGAAAATATTGAGGTATTTATCTTTCCTCCATTTTTCTCACTTTAGTTTAAAAGGAATTCCTCCATAGATAATCTTCAGAGCTGCTTGCTCCATTTGTTTTAGTGTTTGGAGGGTGCACTTAGCGATCAATTGTTTTGTTGAAATGGGGATTGAGAATGAAATCAAACCAAGGTGTCCTAAATTGTATAGGTTGCTTTTCTGAGAAACCTAAAACCTCCAGATAACATACAGTATACCTTGGACAATCTTCAGAACTCCTGCTATACCTTGGTATTACCTCCTGCAGAAAAAAAAACAAACAGAGAAAAATATAACTAAGTTTCGAAGTAAACGAAGAAGCCTATTGTAAGTGATCCGAACCTGCCCGGAGCACGCCTTACCATCTATGCATTTCAATCAACATCGAGCAGAATTGGGGATCTGGGCTTATGCATGCTCAAAAAATGTAAATATTTGTGTATCCAAGGTCATATTGGTTAGAGAATATTTTTTTCAGGGCAACTATGTAACTTCCCGAAATACTAGTCTTGGCCCATATTTTTGGATTGGGTCATCTAGAGGGTGGACTTGTGATTGTTATCCCTCAGTCAAGTGATGGTGAACCAGGCCCCACATCAATAGGCTAAAGCCCAGTGATTACCTGACCTGGTTTGAATATATATATATATATATATTTTTTTTTTTTCTTTTTTTTTTGTCTATATAATGGCTTATCAATCCAAATCTGTCTTAAGGTTTCTTTTTTATCCTTTAATTTTAAATTATTACCTGACAATGTGCCCCAAATTTGTATGTGTGGATCAAAATTATTAACCCATGACATATAGGTCCAATAAAGTAGACTGAGATATGTTTGTAGTATGGTCGCCTCATGTCGGTTGAGCATGCGCTTCTTTACAACTCTGCTATTAATATGGCTGTTGTTGCATACATAATCCTCTATTTTTAGTTATGTTCATCAATTAATATGGCTGTTATTTGGTCAATTAATATGTGTATTTTTCAATTAATATGGCTGATATGAATTAATAACTGATTCAATTTAGTGCATTTTTTCAGTACAACAAGGAATCAAGTATGACACCATCTCAAGCAAGCACTGCAACAACAAATAAGAAGCAAAAGACTCTTTAAAAATCAGGACTTTCGGGCAATCATGGTCGATCCCCGGTATGGAATTTTTTTGACAAGATTAATGATGAAGAGTCTAAAAAATGGATTGGGGATTGTGAGTGCAAGTTTTGTCATATGAGGATATTTTCTCCCACGTCGATGGGAACTAATAAATTGTGGAATCATCAAAAAGTTTGTAAGGAATTACCCGATGAGTTGAAAAATAAATCACAATTTCATTGTCCTTTAAGGAGGGTTTAATTGCTAATTGGAAGTTTGACCAAGCTAAGTGTCGTATGTCTCTTGCTAGGATGATTATTCTTGATGAGCTTCCATTTTCTATTGTTGAAAAGGAAGGTTTTATAGGGTTTTGCAATCAAATGCAATCAAAGTTTCATGTAGTCAAGAGACCTACTATAACTATAGATTGTTATACAATTTTTCAAGAAGAAAGAGAAAAATTGAAAGGTTCTTTGAAAGAGAACTCCACCCGGGTATGCATCACTACCGATATGTGGACATCTATCCAAAATCTTGGATATATTGTCCTTACTGCTCACTATGTTGACTCAAATTGGATCTTTAATAAGAAAATCCTTAACTTTCGTGTCCTTCCACATCCACACAAAGGTGAGGTGATTGCAAAGGCGGTGGAGAGTTGTTTATTAGAGTGGGGTTTAGAAAAAGTTATGAGTATTACCCTTGAAATGCACGAAGTAATGATACTTGTGTTGAAGATTTGAAGAAAAGATTAAATAAAAGAAACATGTTGTTGCTTGGGGGTGAGTTTTTTCATGTACGTTGTTTTGCTCATATCATGAATCTTGTTGTGAGAGATGGAATTGATGAAATTAAGTCAAGTATTAAGCGTCTTCGGAAAAGTGTGAAGTACGTAAAGAGTAGTCCATCTCGTTTGCAAATGTTTAAAAAATGTGTTGAAGAATAAAACATGGGGTATAAAAAGAATGTGTGTTTGGATGTCAAAACTCGATGGAACTCAACCTATCATATGATAAATGCGGCTTTACCTCTTGAAAAAGCATTTAATAGGTTTGAGGATCAAGATCCAAATTTGAAAAATGAATTGGAGAATATGGGTGCTTTGGAGATTTATGATTGGGATAAATTGAAAAGTTTGCACACATTTTTAGAGGAATTTTACTTGTTAACGAATCGTATTTCGACTTCTCATCATGTCTCTTCTCACACATATTTTGATGAGGTGACCACGGTCAAATTGCTTCTAATTCGGGAATTGGGTAGCAATGATTATACTCGTGTTTCCATGGCAATGAAAATGAATGAAAAATTTGAAAAATATTGTAAGGTTGAAAAGTTGAACCCAATTTTTCTTTTGTCGGTTGTTTTGGACCCTCGTAATAAGGTGGAATATTTAGAGCTTTGGTATGATAAGTTGTTAGAGTATGATCCTTTACTCACCATGGAGAATAGAAAGATGAAGGTTGAAAATTTTGTGAGGGATGTGAAGAACTTCATGTCACGCCTTTTTGAATGTTACAAGGTAGAGTGTTTGAGTATTGTGAATGTTGAAAGCTCTAAAGTTGAAGATGATTCGATAAGCAAAGATGCTAACAAAGTAAGTAATGTGAGGGATGAGATTAGAGCGAAATTGAAAAGGAAGACCACTTTAGAGGCGGTGAATGATTTGGAGAGGTACTTAAATGATGGAATAGAGGATGGTTGTGAAAACTTTAATATTTTGGGATGGTGGCAATGAAAGTTTGCAACTTATCGTTCCGTTGCAATGATGGCACGAGATATTTTTTCCATTCCTATCACATCGGTTGCTTCGGAGTGTGCTTTTAGTTCGGCGGGTCGAGTACTCGATCCATTTCGTAGTTCATTGACACCTAAACTAGTAGAGTCTTTAGTGTGTGCCCAAGATTGGTTGAGAAGCGGTTTGTCACTTGTTGAAGATGAAGAAAAAGAACAAACTCTTTTCGAAATTGAAAAAGGTATGTTCTAGTTATTTACTTAGTTTTTTTTATGATCATTATTATTTTTAATGAAAAATCATAATATTTTTTCTTATTTGTTCATTGTAGGTATTGAAGAGCTCCAAAGATTAACTATTTGAAGACACGACATAGTGCATAGTGGTTGTTTTGCTATTTTGTCAATTGTAGAGTCATAACTTGAAATGCATTGTGTTTGAATTTGTGCTCTTGGGAATTGTATGTGGAGTTGATATTATTGGGCATCTAATTGTATTTGGTAGTTGGGAGCTGTGACATATTATAGTTAATGGCATGGCCCATGCCGTTGGAAAAATATATACAATACAAGTTGCATTTAATTTTTGATCCTTATGAATGTGCTGTAGCTTAGTTTGATGGTGGTGCATTTAGTTTTTGATCCTTATGAATGTAATGCAGCTTAGCAGTAGTCATGTTAAATGCTTGGAATATCAGATTCGAGGTCATATTATTTCTTAGGATATTAGAAAATGTTATATAGCTAATAGACCAACTAATTAATTTTGAAAATTTCTGAATTTTTTAATTTTTGAAAATTCCGAAAAAAATTCCTAAAATTTTCGAAAAATTTCCGAAAAATTCCAAAAATTTCCGAAAAAAATCCAAAAATTCCGAAATTTCCGAAATCGGATTGGATTTCACATTTCCGAAATTTTTTGTATGGAAATTGAAATTGGTTTTTCATTTCCGAAATTTTTTGGAATTTTTCCAAAACACCCTATTTCCGATTCGATCCGTCCCATCTCCACCCTTAATTCTCGGCGATGGGACTCCGACGCTCAAGTCAATAGGATTGCTAAGCAAAAATCTCTCAAGCAATATGCGTGTGTGTTTATGATAAATTGTGTATAAAAGAATGAATATAATAAGGATATATATACTCCCTGAAACTAGTTGCAGTCGGAATAGGAATCACCCAAAAAACAGGGGATGTGGATAACTGATCCACAAAAATAGCGGTCAGTTGATCTCAAATATATTCGCTCCTCTTCCATTACTGTTTAGTTTGTCGATACATTTTGGACTAGGTTAGTTCGCCAACAATATCACAGATTAGTTCGCTTCTCAAGGTGGTTTCCATGTAATAATTATAACTTTAGTTCGATTTGAGGGCGAAAATCCGGTTCGATCCAGTTCGACCATATCAAGTTAATACTATATTCAGCGAGCTCACACGTTTTGTTTTTTAACTTGACCCATAAGCCAACAAAATCAACATAGTCAAGGACAAAAATTTTGGTGCAATTGACCCAATTCAGCTCACACGCGGTTCACAAGTTCGTACGCGTTTCCACGTACTTGAGTGAGTGTGCTCAAATCCATTCAAATTCACTTTATGTGTTATACTTTTATGTTGTTATACTAACATACATTTATATTATGTTATACGTACTTTTATGTTATGTTAGTCATACATTTAGTTATATTAGTCATACTGATAGGATGATATTGTAATAGATTTTGATGAGACAAAATATGTAATAGCTAGGTCTTAACAATCTGGTTAGATTTTCATATGTAAAAGTTTAGCTAAGGCAAAGACGCTGAAAGAGGAAGAAGATACTGGAAGGAGCTTGCGCTAAGTCACTACTACCTACATAAGAGACAAGTCACTGCGTCCTCAAGCTGAGAAATTTGTCTAAGTATGGAAGGTTACTGGGAGCGAACTTGAAGCATCTCAAATCAGAGGAAGCTAGTCTCATCAGAAGAAAGAGCAACAAGTCAACTCCCAGATACATTAAAATCAGTGCATTCTGAAGAGCCGGTAGAGACACTCGAGTTCGGGCCAATCAGAAAATGCCATCTGGAAAACAGCAAGGACAAAGTATCATGCGCTGTAGAGCAAGAAAAGTGCAGAAAAGGACGAGACAGGTGCATCACAGAGCAAAGGAGGCATTGCAGAAAAGGTGTCAGAAGATCACCAACAAACCAATCAGATCGAGACATCTCACCACAGAAAACTGTCTCTTCAACGGGCAGATTTTCACTGAAGACTATAAATAGAAGGTTGAGGGCACCTGAAAATAAATTGAAACAATCATCTCACGAAGTTATCTCTCTGAGAATCAATATATTTCAATCTCTCTCGTTTCAGTCACTCAATCTACCAAGCAACAAGCCAGCTACCTTTCGATATTCTAAAGTTCAAAAGAGCTTGCTGCATTCGAACATTGAAGAAAACTTTATTTTCTTAAAGTAGATTGTTTAGGAGTTGCTTATGCAGCGTATATTTCTGCTAAGTATTTGTACTCTCTATAAAAGGAGAAAGGATCCTGTGTGGGTCAAGGAACTTGTGTGGAGATCCTGTGTGGATCGTACAGTTGGTCACTGTGCAGCTACCTGTGTGGATAGTGCTGACAGTTTTGTTTAGAGTAAAGTTTGCATTAGCAGAATCTTTGTAAATCAAGCTTACTTTAACAAAGTTCCTCCTTGAGAAGGAGTAGAGAGGACGTAGAGGGATTACTCCACCCTCAAATCTCTATATATCTGTTTGTTTGTGTGTTTGTTGCTTTAATATTATATCTGCCTGTCTATCCATCAAAGCATCCTGTAGAAAAGCATTTTTTGAAAAATACATAATTTCCACTATGCATTTCAAACTCTTTAAAATCCTAAGGTAACTTTTCAAGCAGCAACCTATCTAGTGCAATAAGCTCTCTAAGCTACCTACACCTCGAAGGACTTATATTTTTGGAAGAAAAGTTTAGAAATTTGATAAGGTTAATTCATCCCCCCCTCTTAACCCTATACTACTTGGGACCAACACATACCTTTAAATTATGTTAGTCATACCTTTTATGTATTACATAATAAAGGTATTGTTAGATATATGATCGAATTACTGACCAATTAGATCAAATTAACTTGCGATTTATTAGATTAGGTTTTGAATGCAATCAAGAACCCTAACCCTAATTGGTAATCAAACGAAAAATCAAGAAAAATATCAAACGTGGAGATTCACGTGGTTCGACCAAGTAAACTTGGTCTACATCCACAGGAGAGAGGAAAGCATCCACTAATTCCACCAAAATTACAGAGAAGAAAAGTTGTGTCGAATTTATGCAAGATTAAGGTTTACACAGAGCTGTAAAATGCAATCTCAAGAAATACTTATCCAAATCTAATAAATCTTATTAGTTTGGATTTGCCTAACAATAAGGAATAAAAGCCACATGATCTGATTTTGAATAAAAGATGATTTGATATCTGATATTACAATTTTACCCAAGAACCTTAAAATTAGCCTCAATTAGCCATGCACACCCTAATTTTCAATTGATCCAATTGAGCATTAATTCAACTTGTTCTTCTGCAATTGACTCTGGTTCTTAACCATCCAGATCACCATGCATATAAATTCATCTTGTTTGAGTCACAACAACTCATAATTCTCCATCTTGACTCAAAAGTTGAATACTCTCCTCAATCCGATTAACAGGTTTGGGACCTGTTATGCCCATGCATGAACCTTGATTAGGTTCATGCAATGAAGGAACTTTGAAGTGCATACTGATTTGATTAGCATATCCGAAGGGTCATCCGTGCTAATCTTTTTCACTCCAATTGATCCTTCTTCAATCACATCTTTGATGAAGTGTAACTTCACATTAATGTGTTTTGACCTCTCATGGAAGGCTTGATGTTTTGATAAGTTTATAGCACTTTGATTACCACAATGTATAGTAATCATTTCTTGTTTTACCCCTAATTCTTCCATTATGCCTTTAAGCCATATTGCTTCTCTAAAAGCCTCTACCATTGCTAAGAATTCTGTTTCTATTATTGACAAAGCCACAGTAGGTTGCTGGACAGATTTCCAACTGATTGCAGTTCCAAATAGAGTAAACACATACCCCGTAAGTGACTTTCTTATATCCTGATTTCCTATAAAATCCGAATCCACAAAACTTTCTAAGGAAAAAAACTGATTTTTTCTTGAATCTGTCATGAACATCAACCTCTTGTTTGATGAACCTTTGACATATCGAAGTACCAATTTAAGTGTTTCCCAATGTGTTTTTCCTGGGTTAGCCATATATCTGTGGATTGCACTCATCTATAAGCTAAATCCGATCTTGAACACACCATGAAGTACATCAAGCTCCCTACTCTAGTGGCATATGGAACTGATTCCATAAGTCTTATTTTCTCTGGTGTTTTTGGACTCTGATCAGCAGTAAGCTTAACTTGTTGTCCAATTGGAATGGTGACTGATCTGGCCAGGTGCATGTTAAACCGTTTCAGCATCTTTTTTGAATAATCTTTCTGATGTAAATACACTTTTCCAGTTACTATATCTCTTTTTATATCCATGCCAAGTATTCTTTTTACTATTCCCAAATACTTCATATCAAACTGAGCTTTAAGCTTCTGTTTCAATGTTGCGATCTTTTTCTCATACTTGCTGGCTAGAAGCATATCATCTACATACACTAATAATAAGTAGGTGATCACACTTCATTTTTCTACCTCTATGTATACATACTGGTCACGCTTGCATCTAATCAGACCTAGCTTGCTCATTACCTCATTAAACTGTTTATACTACTGCCTTGGACTTTGCCTTAATCCATAAAGTGATCTTTGAAGCTTGCACACCTGGTGCAACAAATCCCTCAGGTTGCCTCATGTAAATCACTTATTAAAGATTATTATGGAGGAATGTTATTTTAACATCAAGTTGATATAATTCCAGATTCCACTGAGTTACTAGAGCAAGAAGAAGTCTAATGGAACAGTGCTTCATAATCGGTGAGAAGACTTCATTGAAGTCTACTCTTTCTCTTTGGGTGAATCCCTTAGCAACCAATCTTGCTTTAAACCTCACTTGTTTAGTTCCAGACACTTTTATCTTCTTTTTGAAGATCCACTTACATCCCATAATTTTCTGTCCTTTTGGAGCATCTACCAAGGTCCAAGTTTCATTCTTTTCCAGGAGCATCTACCAAGGTCCAAGTTTCATTCTTTTCCAGTAATAGCAGTTCTTCTCTCATGGCTTAGATCCTCTTCTCCTTGTTAGGTGACTGCAGTGTTGTTCTATAGGAATCAGGTTCTTCATGTTCAATGTTCCTAGCAACTACTAATGCATAGGATACCACATCTGCATATCCAAATCGATCTGGAGGATGTATATCTCTTCTTTGTATGTCTCTTGCTAGTCTATAGTTGCTCTGAGCATCATTTTCGAATTCATTTTCAGATGATTCTTCCTGTTCAGTCTCAATATGATGCTAAACTTCATTTTCTTCTTCTGTTTGTTGATGCTCACCATCAGGCTCCACCTCAATTTGCATTCCCTCTTGATCAGTTTTTTCTGTCTGATTCTCAAGGCTTATGGTTTCATTCTTATATCTCATTACTTGTTCATTGAACACTACATCTCTGCTTATTATACATCTTTATCCAATAGATTTCAAACTCCATAGTTTATACCCATTGGTGCCCTGTGGATATCCAATAAATATACATTTCAATACCTTTGCCTCTAATTTGTCTTATTTGACATGTGCAAATGCCTGACAGCGAAATACCTTGAGGTGTGAGTAATCTAGAGGCTTAGAATACCACACTTCATCAGGTGATTTGTATTTCAGAACAGATGAGGGGCACTTATTTACAAGATAAGTTGTTATGTTCACAGTCTCTCCCCAAAATGACTTAGGCAGTTTAGCATCCAACAACATACATCTCACTCTTTCCAAGAGTATTTTATACATTTTCTTAGCCACCCCATTTTGTTGAGGATTGAGAGTTATTGCTCTGTGCCTTGTAATACCTTTCTCCTTGCAGAACTCCTTGAATTCCTCTGAAAGATACTCCAAGCCATTATCAGTTCTGAGGTGCTTGAGTTTCTTTCCTATACTAGTTTCTTACTGAACTAACCAATGCTTGAAATAGGTGAAGGCTTCACTCTTATTCTTCATTACATACACCCAAGTCTTTTTGAAGAAATCATTTATAACTGTCATGAAGAATTTTCCTCCTCCATGAGTTGTAGATTTGGTTGGCCCCCACACAGCTGAGTGTGCATAATCCATTACTTCCTTAGTGCTGTGAATTCCAGTGGGATATTGAAGTTTGTTGGCCTTACCCATCACACACAATTCACAAAATTCCAGTTTTAACAGGGTAGCATCTCCAAATGCTTTGTTTTTGGCCAGTTCTAGTAAACCTTTCTCACCAACATGTCCGAGCCTTTTGTTCTACAACTTGTTTTTATCTGCACTTAAAATTAGGTAATTTTCTGCTAACAGTAGAACCAATCAGAGTAAACAAACCATTACTTCTCTTACCCTTCATGACAATTTTACCTCTGGTTGTAATATTGAGAAAACTTCTCACATATGTTGAAATTATAACCAGAGTTATAAAGAGTGCCCAATGAAATTAAATTCCTTTTTAGAGTTGGAATGTACCTTACATTATGGAGCTTTTTTTATCTTTCCATCATGAAGTTTGAGCCTTAAGGTTCCAATTCCTTTCACTCTGTAGCTCTGTTTATTCCCCAGTAGAAACATACATTCATCCTCCTTGAGTTCAATAAACGTAGATACAATTGGACACATGTGAAACGAGCAACCTGAATCCAGCACCCACTCTTTTAAGTTCTAAGTTTCTGAAACACACAACATCTCACCATCTTCATAACCCTCTTCGGCCACATCTACTTGGGGTTGTTTAGGTGGTTTTCCAACCTTCTTATCATGACAATTCTTTTGCAAGTGACCAACTCTTTGGCAATGGAAACACCTCCTGGTCTTCTTGTTCTCCTCTCCAGATTGGTTTGAACTACGTCCATTACCCTTCTTGTCTTTCTTGAAGTTCCCTTGTCCTTTCTTCTAATCTTTGAACTTAACACTTAGGCTTTCAGGCCCTTGATCAGATCCGGATCTAATTGGCATCTAGAGTATCTTTGTCCTCAATGCAATCAACACATCATCAAGGGAAAGTGTCTTATCCTGTCTTCCATACACAAGAGAGTCCTTGAAGTTTTCAAGAGACTAAGGTAGTGAGTGAAGTAGTATAAATGCTTTATCTTCATCATCAATCTTCACTCTTATATTATCAAGATCAACAAAAATATTGTTAAATTCATCTACCTTCTCTGACATCTTTCTCTCATCAAGCATCTTGAAAGCATAAAGTTTATGTTTCATAAACAATTGGTTAGCCAAGGTCTTAGTTAGGTACAAAGAATCTAGCTTATCCATCAAGCCCTTCGTTGTTGTTTCTTTGCAAACTTCTCTTAAAACCTTATCTGCAAGGCATAGGATTATGGCCGTCCTTACCTTTTTATCCAACTCCTTACGCTTCTGGGCTGTATTTGATGAAGATGCAGCAGCGGCTCCATCCAGGACTTCATCAAGCCCATGTTGTGTAAGGATGGCTGTCATCTTAACCTTCCATATGTTATAATCATTACTTCGATTGAACTTTTCCACACCCATCTTCATTAATCCCATCCTCTTGCAAGCCCCGTTCCCACAGACGGTGCCACTTGTTAGATATATGATCAAATTATTGACAAATTAGATCAAATTGACTTGCAATTTATTGGATTAGGTTTTGAATACAATCAAGAACCCTAACCCTAATTGGTGATCAAACGAAAAAATCAAGAAAAATATCAAACACGAAGATTTACGTGGTTTGATCAAGTAAACTTGGTCTACATCCACAGGAAGCATCCACTAATTCCATCAAAATTATAGAGAAAAAAAGTTGTGTCGAATTTATACAAGGTTAGGGTTTATATAAAGCCCTAAAATGTAATCTTAAGAAATACTTATCCAAATCTAATAAATCTTTTAAGTTTGGATTCGCCTAACAATAAGAAATAAAAGCCTTATGATCTGATTTTGTATCAAAAATGATTTGATATCTGATTTTATAATTTTGCCCAAGAACCCTAAAATTAGCCCTAATTAGCCATGCAAGCCCTAATTTTCAATTGATCCAATTGAGCATTAATTTGACCGGTTCTTCTGCAATTGACTCCGGTTCTTAACCATCCAGATCATCATGCATATAAATTCACCTTGTTTGAGTCACAATAACTCATAGGCATGATTGACACGAGTAATACCACATAAAAATATATATGTACAAATTGTATCGAAATTAAGGTTTTTTGTACCAAAATTAGTTTTTTTTTAGTTACAGGATTACATAAAGATATGTTTAATATAATATAAATGTATGATTAAAACAATATAAAGGTCAAGGTCAAAAAAAAATATACGGATTCGGATCGGATTCAGGTCCACCCAGAATATATGAATCTAAGATAATTTATTTTAATGAGCCCCATTAAACGATTTTTCAAAAACGTTGTAATCACGTAAACTCTGAAAATTAAATTAAGCTCATTATTGAATTCATTTATTTGCACATGTCTAGAGGACAAAAACAGTTTACGTTATGATAGGTTCAGAAGCTGCATGAAGGTCATTTTATGAGAAACTTAATATTGGGTTGCAAATCAAAAGTTTGAATATATATTCAATAATCAAAACACAAAATAACAATATATTTTATTGTTAAAAGTATCAACTAATATAAAATAAAAAAATGTATGAAGTGATTATAGATGATAATGATGTTTGTGGAGATGTATCAATAAAACTTGGTCTCAAAATATATTTTTCTTTATATCAACTTTGTCCACGTATCATTGAAATATAAAAGACTAGGTCTTATGCGAAACTGTTTCACGGATCTCATTTTGTTAGATGGATTGGATCGGGTCAGACATATTAAATTAGGTAATACTTTTGTATTATATTATGTAATATATGTATATAATACAAATGTATTATACATAATACAAAGGTATTATATGATATATAGAAAAATATTACCTAATATAAACAAAAATATTACATATTGCATGAAAGAAAAGACCACCTAAAAAGTTAGGATCCGCATGTTTTTAACGACCCGACCCGACCCAATTTAGGCCATCTATCTTATAATACAAAAGTATTACTCAATATATAGAAAAGTATTACCCCGATACACATAAAAGTATAATAAATTTCATAACAAGACTCAATTTATAAATTAATTTTCAATTCTCGATTCAGATTTTAAAGTTTCTCAATGAGGGGCTCAATTTAACATTTTTTCTCAATTTAAGGCTTGAAATTTAGATTGAGTTCTCAATTCAAGACAAAAATTCTTTTTTTTTTCTTTTTTATTATATTTATAATTTATTTATATTTTAATATGTATGAATAAAAGTATAGAAAATCGATTTTAATATTTAATATAAATTATATTTTATGAATTAAATTAATTATATTTTTTTCTTTCTTTTTTCATATAAATTAAGATAAGTCGGATGAAAATTGTTCTTAAAGCGCTCTAACTTAACTTAATTTATCCAAAATATGAATACATATTGAAATATAAATAAATTTATAAATATAAATAAAAAAGAAAATGAATTTTGTCTTGAATTGAGAACTCAATCTAAATTTCAAGTCTTGAATTGAGAAAAAATGTTAAATTGAGCCCCTTATTAAGAAACTTTAAAATTCGGGTCTAGAATTTAAAACTAATCTATAAATTGGGTCATGTTATGAAATTTATCCCATCAAAGTATTACATATTTCTTTATAGTCCAATTCAACTCAAAAAAAGTATTACCTGATATACATAAAAGTATTATTCAATACATATAAAAGTATTGCAATTTTCTTATAGTACAACTCAACTCAAAATGATCTTATAATATAAAATATTACCTAATATAAAGAAAAATATTATTTAATACATACAAAAGTATTACATAATTTTTTATATTCAATTCAATCCGACCTATCAGACTTTGCCAAAATTGAATAGTAGCTTCTCTATACAAAGAAAAATAAAATTGTTCCAGAATATTTTTGTCGAAAAAAATACACATTTAAAAATGAACCAAAAATTATTTTTATGTGAAATTCATATAATATCATTGTATTAAATAAATAGAGGTATATAAAAAACAAAGTGAAGAGTATAAGTGTATAACAAAGAATTAATGAATTATAAATAATTATATATTCATTATATTGAGAAAATATATTTTATTTTTTATTTTTCTTTCTCTTTCCCTTTTGGAGCATTCCACAACCTCAGTCACGTGTTGCATGTGATGGGAATTCATCTCCACCACCAATCATAAATCATGAATCCCAACGCCCAACCACCTACTATTGGGAGAGTGCCATACCACTTATTATCATATAATTCACGAAACAATTTTTACTTTTCTATTTAAAAAATAATAATTGATATTTTTTTTCCTTTGAAATTAACAGTAACCGTTGGAAGAATTATAAGCTTTCTCTACGGAAGATATGAATGTACAAAAGCAATGCAATTTGTACACGAATTTTAAATTCATATATACGATTTGTATTCAGTTTGTTTTTATGCATACTTATTGTTCATTAATTTCTTTTAACTACTATTGGAAATGTACTATCGTAATTGTATGATGTATATTGTAGAAATGACAAGTATGATCAATCCCACAGAAACTAGCAATTTAGGCACCAATCAATTACCCAAATTCTACTCTTAATTTATCTAATTAAGTTATCCGATATCACCATTTCAGATGAATTAAAACAGAAAATAAATAAAACAAGTGAATTCACTCAAGAATAACAGATATACTAAGATATATTTTAGGACATGCTTTCATCTGATTCTCATCAAGATATCACTTTAATCAATCCAATTTTAATAATTAATTATCATATATGAGCAATCATAAATATTGAATTAACAGCTCTTCTTGAGTTAGTTAATTGGTGGATTAAAAAGCTATCCAAGGTATCTCATCATATAAGATTATTAATCTCTCGATCTAATTCCACTTATATGTCATGTGTTTATTCTTCCATAATTAAATCACCTCTCTCGAATTTTGATTTAATTACTAAAACATGTTCAATTACCGGTCAAACTATCAAACAAGCAATCAAAACATAAATACACAAGTAGGATAAAGAAATCAAAAACTTGAATTAAAATCAATGATCCATCAGATTCAACTCAAACGATTAACAAATTCTGGAAACCTAAACAAATTAGCAAGACATGATGAAAAGCAAATACAGAGACAAGATTGAAAACATCATATCAAAACTAATATTATCTAACATGAGAAGAAATATTAAAAACTCTATTTGAATGACGCGATTTTTTGATCTTTTTAATTCTTCTTCTCTTCCTTCAAATACTCACAAAAAATATATATTTCTCTCCATGAATGCATGTATTGATTTCTTGAACAATTCTAGATATTTATATCATCTTGGAAGTCTTCTAGATTGAGTAAACAAGTAAAATATACCAAAAATTGGGGTTTTCATACGAAAATGAATTTTCAGGCACGATCGTGCTGTGTAGCACGATCAACCGATCGACCATGCCTTAAAACACTGCCCTTCACACCGCATGGTTTTGACTGTGCTATGGAGCACGATCGTGCCACATTGTGCAGTGCTCTCTATGTTCTAGCGCACGATTGTGCTGTGCAGCACGATCTCATCATGCGCTACGACATACATGATTTTAACTTGCATTTTCTTTCGCTTCTTACTCGTTTTATCATGATTTCCTTCTCAGCTATCAATTATACTTGAAACTTGTATTTTTTCTCTCTAAAAATATGAAATTAATCACAAACCCATCAAATGCAACTGATATTATAGAATCACATAAATTACTATAAAACATACTTAAATATACTCAAATGAATATATAAACACACGCAGAAATAAAGAAAAATGACACTTATAGCTCACACATTTCCTCACGTTTTTATGGGCCAGTACACTATTCGAGCTCAACCCTCCCACACTTATTTGTGTTCTGTCCAACAATACATTTTAGTTATTTGACTAATACTATTACATTACATTTCAAAATAATGAAATAATATCTTGATGTATATTTAAGTAAATGCATTTACATATCTACATTATATGACAAACGCAATGCAATATGCTTGCGTTATATTTTAATGATAATATTTTTTATGTATATTTATATGATACAATTAATATAATTGTGATTAATACATTTAATACTATTAATACTTTTTCGCCAATTACAATTAATATATGATACAATTTATATGTATATTTATCTTTTTCGCCAATTACTATTAATACTATTAATGTGCTTTTTCGTCAATTAATACATAATGTTCGAAAATATAACTTTAACATTATAATATTACTTTAATATTAACTAATTAATATTATAATGTCAACATTAATACTAACTAAAGTTTTCGAACATTATTACCATGAATAGATAATTGGCGAAATTTTTTATACTAACATTATATTTTCGAAAGTTATAGTATTAATACATAACATTAATATTCTTTCTCATGAATACTTCATTTTCGCCCATTAACTTTAATTTTCGAATATTAATATACATTTTCGAACTTTATTATACAAACGACTTAACAAATATTATTAAATGGGAAAACACTAGTTATAAAATATAAAATAGTAGCTATTGACAACATTACTTCATTTTCACCAATTAACTTTAATTTTCGAACATTGATATACATTTTCGAACTTTATTATACAAATAGCAGCAATTTTCAAGAATTACTTAACAAATATTATTAAATGAGAAAACACTAGTTATAAAATATAAAATAGTAGCTACTGACAACATTACTTCATTTTTGCCCATTAACTTTAATTTTCGAACATTAATGTTTTCAAATACTATAATTTATTTTATTATTTACTTTCGAACATGAAGTTATATTGTTTTCGAAAATGAAGTTATTTTATATTGTTTTATTGTTAAAATGAAGTTACTTTCGAACAATAACTTTCGAACATTGATGTTGTTTTATTTTGTGAAGTTTTCGAACAATATAAAATAATTTATTTGTTAAGTATATTGTTAATTTATTTTCGAATAATATAAAGTTCACAATTTTAGTAATATTATAATATTAATGTTTAGTTCACAACTTTAATATTATAATATTAAAGTTTTCGAACATTAATATTAGTTCACAACTTTAGTAATTAATGTTCAGTTCACAACTTTAGTAATATTATAATATTAAAATTTTCGAACATTAATATTTAGTTGACAACATTAGACTAACTTATATTAATGTTCGAAAACTTTAATATTATAAATATTAATGTTCGAAAACTTTAATTGAACATTCACTAATACATATACTAATTTTGAAACATTCACTAATACATATACAATTTTCAAACATTCACTAATACAAATTAATAATTTTCGAACATATATAATTTTCAAAAAATATTAATGTTTGAAAGACATTAATAATGCAAATTAATATTAGCAATAGTGCAAACATTCACTAATAGAAAACTAATTTTCAACATTCACTAATACATTAATATTAAAAATGTTCGAAAATCAATAATGTTCGAAAAGATGTGATTTTCGAACATTAGTAAAACAATTATTTTCAAAAATAATAATTCTTAATGTTTGAAAATATTAAATTATTACTATAGTAATATTACTAATATTTTGGAATATTACTAATTAATAATATTATTATTAGTATTTAACAAAATAATAATAGGATAAATAACTAAATCATGGGTTTGATTAGACTCGTGGGGCCCATTTGAAAGTTAATTTGACTCAAAAATGGATATTTTGAGATCAATTATTATATTTAGGGGTATTTAAGGGATCAATTATTATATTGATGGATAAAAAAAAGATCAATTTTTATAAAAATGGATATAAAGGGCATTTTTCCATAAAAATATTAGCTAATTGAGATATATCAGCTAATATTCAATCCTTCACTTCTAACAAATTGTAACAAATTTTGCAACCAAAAACAGTATTTATGGTCACTATAAACCTTTAATCTACTTTATCATTTTATAACATAAAACATATTTACATATTAAATCTTATTTATTTCCATTATATTATTTTAATATAATATTGATTTCCCTTTGTATTTTCAAATTTGATTATATTAAAAAGAACAAATAAATGCAAATTTAAACAAATTCAATTATATATGTGATTCCTACAGATTATCGTCTTATTTTTAATCTTCTTTTTTTAATCACATATATATTTAACTTCTAACATTTTGATGATCCCTTAACATAAATTCAACTTTGGATGCAATTAGCTCTTGTTAAGATGCTAAGGTTAAAATAATGATAATAAACAATTTACTCCAAAAGAAAATTAATAATAAAGGCAACAATATAAAAAAAGAAAAAAGGCAGAACACAACTAATGTTACAGCATTCAAAAAACATAAAATGTGCATCACAATCAATAATAGCCTAATTAATTTTGATGAAAAAACACAATGGAACAAGATAACTTGGAATGATTACCCCATTCCATCTTCAAACATTTACAAAAATTGCTTGACTTTTACTACCTCCAATCCATCACTCCAAACAACAATTTTGCACTTACATGTCATTATAGAACAAACATATGAGAGAGAGAGAGAGAGAGAGAGAGAGAGAAAGAGAATTGTAATAATATATAGTAGAAAGAACCTTAGAAAATGCAATAGAAATGAGATTGTGAAGTAGAATGAGATACAAAAAGTTGTGAAGTTACAATGGAAGAATCAAGAAATGTAACAACCCTTATAAAGACCAACCTTGGGGAGGCCTACAAGGAAGAATCAACATTGGTGAAGAAAACAATAAGAGAAGGGGTCCAAGGGCATCCTTGGTGCTCCAATCAAGAAATTATCCAACCAAAACCACCTCAGCTCCTAAACCCGCGTAAATCTCGTACCATAAAAGAAAGAAAAAATTGTTTCTAACATATGTGTAACTACTAACGCGTACTCTTTTCCTATGCCAAAAACATAATTATACCCTACTTTTCTTCTTCCACGTCACCAATGCCTTTAGGAACTCCATCACCTGCATGTTTCGCAAGTATTGTATTTTCATCACCCATTGGAAATAGATCGTTCCCAATCAGTCCTACAAACTAAACAATAATAATGTCGAGTGTAAAAGTGCTAATTAATACCTCTGAAGGATCCCTGAGAGAGTAAAATGCATTGGTTTCTTTGGGCATAGAAGAAACTATAATGCCATAACCTCGATTATGCTCTCTCAAAACCTGCAACACATTGTCTTAGTTAAGATATGTATCTCTCGTTTTCATTACTAGACTGACAGGCGATGTTTTAATAGGCTTGAGGAGGCTACCTTGAATGCATCTTCATCAGTGCGATCATCTCCAACATATATGGGAAGAACATCATCACAGTTCATTAACCCTACAATATTATTCGCATCAATATTATACAGAATGACGGGAATCAGTCATTTTTAAATAAACAAAATGTTTAACTTACCAAGTGATTCAAGTAGAAATTCAACAGCTTTACCCTTGTGCCAGTCAAGAACTGGTCGTACTTCCAATACCTTGCGACCATGTGTCAACCGCAAACGAGAATACTCTTTTACAATTTCATGGACAGCTTGACCAACTACTGTCCAGCTCTGTAAATGTTTCGACCAGAGAGAGAGAGAGGTAAAGTGTTCGTTAGTCAGAAAAGAATGAGGCAGGAGCACTTAGTCATACAACCAAGACAAAGAAACCAGACATTACCTTCTCATCCACATTACGGTAGTGTACAGAAACACAGAACTTGTTGTTTTCAACTTTTGCACCCGCTATATCTTTCGTAATCTCAACAAGAGATTCATAAACCTCATCAATCATGGGTAAGAATTCACTAGCAGGCTGGAATAAGTTAACTTCCTTCCCCTATTACCACATCCAACTTCGTAAATTATAAATCCATAATAATAAGTTAAAGAATAGCTCAAGATCGTACTATAGAAAGATGACCAATACCTGCTTGTCAGTAGACCTAATGCAGTTTTTGTAGCCACTTGACGGGGATCGAATGGGGCCCATTATGTCCATCCCATGACTTCCAGCGTAATAAAGTTCAGTTAGACCTACAAACTCATATACCTGAACAAATGACATGGGATGAAAATGAAAATTAGGCCAGATCTTCATTTGAATACAACACAAATTAGAACGTAAAAATGCCGAAATAATAATTAATCTCCGTCAAATCACCTTGTCACGACTCCTGCCACTAATTATAGCTGTGGGGAAATACTTAGCCACATTGCTAACAGCAGTACGCATCTGAAAACAAAGAACAAAGCCCATTGCATTAGTAATGTTGGTCTCTGTTTAATTTGTTCTTAAAGATTAATATGGATAGATTCTCACAGCATTCGACATGAAGGCATGTTCAGGGTTGTCGACAATTGGAGATAAAGTTCCATCATAATCCAAGAACAACGCTATTCTCTTTCCTTTGGCACTATTCAATAATAGCTCAAAAGACAAAAGTGCCGAAGGATACTTAAGCTGCAGATTCAAACATGTACTATTACAACACTACTTGTCAAAAGTAAAACTTGGAAGAATATCAAATTCCAATGGCATAAATGATTGTTTTACCATCCAGTTGCGGTAAGCAAGATCGCAATCAGTTACTGATGTCTCATTGTTGGACTCTTTTGTTATCTTGTTATGAGTTGGAGATGATGATTTCATAGCATCAAATAGACTGGACCGTACATCATCGAGGATTCCGGGCTTTTTCCTCGGGATTGTGAGGAAAAGCGTGGGAGAGAACACAGACCCATTGTGCGAATATGGCAGCAGAGCTGAATGAATGCCTAACCTTGCGTTATTCATTGGAGAAGTATCAGTGAGAACAGGAGCCGCATTGTTTGATTTGAGATCCATTCTATCCAAATCTCAGGCTTCAAATAACGTGTCAGCAAGTGAAGTTGTAAAGTCTTTCGCTCGAATTAACCAACCCTTTTGTTGATAGAAAACCACCTATTCAGATTATAGTTATCACAGCTGAAGAGAATGCAGCCCATCAAGCAGAAGACATCTGAATTCTGATGCAAAATAATAAAAGAAGTTAATAATTGAAAAGGAATTTAAAGTCAGATTAGTCTACATGAAGCCAGTCGACTCTTACTCATTCATCTATCTTCCTTCTTAAATCATTACACAATGCTGTCAGCCAATAGATAGAACTGCAGGATTTCAAGAAAAATAATCAGACTTTTCTCAAAAGAAAAAAAAGAAAAAGAAAAAATGTAAAATTGCCATACACATAGCAACAAAGGAAGTAAGCTGACAGAAATGTAAAAGATATACCATAGTCTGTAAAACTAAATGAAAGATACAAACTTACCTACTTAGTAATCAACTTCTAATTGTCCTAACTCATCTATAGGATAATCCCACATTGTCCATGGTTTCCTTTTAATTTAACTGAAGGGCACTATGGTTGGCATTCAAAGTAACCATGCTTAGAAAATTAGAGAATTTAAGCAATGAGGAATCAATAATAGTACAAAAGAGCAAAAAGAGCTCAAACCAGAGGAGTTGAATATTAAACCGAAAAAGAACATAAGTACATGATAGAACCAATGTTATAACTAAATGACCTGATCAGAAACTCTGCAAACTCGACCACCTAAAAGATGAAATAGAGGGAGGACTCGAGGGCATGTAGACAAATACTAACATCCAAGGTATAAAATGTTTTTCCAGCAAGCATTACACAACAAAGCACAACATAGGCTACCATACATTATGGTCCTACAAAGCAGTATGGAGAGCATTAATCAACATGGACCAGATGCATTAAAGTATAGAAACACAACAAAACCGTGTCATTCATGAAAGCAACTGAAAATTTGGGTGTATTCATAATGTCATCTCAATCACATAAATGCCGGTGACCACCAGTTATTACGATTTTGAGAAACAAAATTACCGTTTCATCTTTTATTTATCCTACCTTAGTACCTTACAACCAAAAGAGATTATTGTTTGACCAATTAAAGAACAATATCTCAACAAATGTGTACATAAATTGTTACAAGTAAAAAAATCCAAGATGACATTGACAAAATGAAAAGGACTGCATATGTAAAACAGAAGAAACAGTAAATAGGTATAAAATACAGCTTCAAGCCGACATATTAGAATCATGGCTCAGTCTTTGAACAAAACATGGCCACTTGTTGGGAAAAAAACAGAAATAACTGAAACTGAACATCTTTGAACAAAGACTACAGATTCTTGGAATATTTTTCTAAATAAAATTAGGAGAAAAATAAAAAGGGAAATGATGGAAATAAACAAACACAGAAATACCCCTATTATCACTGGAAATGGATGATAGTTAAATTTCGTTTAAACAATCTGTGTGAAAATCATTGAAAATCGCATTTGCCCTAACGCAGTGATTTTATTTTATTTTATTTTATTTTTAGAAAAACGATAACAAAAGCCCAAAAAGCAAATACATGAAACACAGTACAAAAATATACCAAAAAGAAAAAGAAAAGATTAATCAAGAAATATGTCAATGCAAGCTCCATACCTGTATATTCCTGAGCCCAAAGATTCGAAAGAAGTGCAGATTAAGACCTGAAAAAACACACAAAATTGTTATTATAGTTTTTTTAAAAGTATAGTCGGCGAACAGCAATCAGACAAAGGCATTAATAAGAGAGTCAAAGAAGAAGATTCAGTTAAGAAAGGGAGATGACGTTACCTTTGCTAATAATAACAACAAGAAGAATCCTGAGAAAATGAAAAGGAAAATGCAGAAAACCAGAAGAAAATGTATGAATGAGGAAGGCGAGAAGATATTATGTATGCAATATACGTGAACGTAAATGAAGAAGAAGAAGAAAAGGAGAGCAGAGATTTAAGAGATGGGGGTTTATATAGAGAGAGAATGCAGAATGAGACGTGTGTAATTAATTGTATTGAAGAAGAAGGTAAGAGGAAAGAAGAGAGAGAAAGAGAGAGTGTTTCTGGTAGAAAGTTTCAACCCCACACGCGATTTGACTAACATCACACACACTCTGCGTGTGACGTTAGCAAATTGATATAATAGTGCTTCTTTGATTAAATAATATGAGTTGCATTTATTTAATAAATTAATATAATTTTATTTAACTGTTTGTAAAGTCTCTAATTTTATGAGAGAATGAAAAATGAAACAAGATGAGATTGTGTGCATTTTATTTTTTATTTTGTAAAATTATAATTTCATATAAATTGTTGTGAGGAAGAGTGTCAAGTACGATTCTAATTGTTATTATTACTAAAGTCAAGTCAAGCTATGAGATATTTAATAGTTTAAATGTCAATTTAATGTTGTCAAAAAGAGTGCAATGCATTCCTAATTTGTATCTAATAAAGATGAGCAAGTCATTGTTAACAAATACTATCTTTTATTTTTTCATCTTTGCCTAACTCATAAATGTTTCTCTTAAAATGTTTCTTACTGATTAAGTTCCAACTTAAGATTTTGAAACAAGTAGATTCAGCTTAAATTGAAATAAAGAAAAAATATATAAACAAATAAAAGGAGGTAAAATCATGAAACTTTTAATTTAAGTGAATTCCATCTTTATAAAAATATAAATAGCGATAATTAACTTTTCAATTTCGATTATCCATATTTTTTAAGTGTTTATTACATTTCTTTCACGGTTCGTGGGCAATTAAGAAAATTTAAAAGAAGATAAACTATTTTACTTTTTCAAAATAATCTTTTCACATAATGAACATCGATTTATTCATTAAAAAAGGAAAAAGTTTATGGGGTGGGAATAATGAGATAAAAGGAATAAATTTTACAAATATATGCAATGCTTACTAAAAAAACATTAAACAATTGAAAATTAGAAGGAAAAAAAATCAGATTCAAGGAATGAAAATAAAATCCAAGTATAAAGCAGTTATTTTGGGGCGCCTAGGTTTATAAATATATTTTGGTGTCCAACTAATTTCTAGAATTAGCTAAAAGTTGGCAATCTATAAAGTGAGAAAAACACGGATGCCACGTGGACGTGGTGAGATATGTGTCAGTGCTGACGCGGCCACGTCGGATGTGGGCCCACGGGGCATGTAAGGTCGTCGTCAACGCCAGCTGGATTAGCGTCGGTTGAAGCCCTAGCTAGCCCCCACCCACCCGTGCAGCAGCCCCACTACACTTTTTCTATTTAATAACATATTACAATATGTTTTTTGAGGAAATCGTTTTTATTTTTATTTTTATCCAACTATATTTTAATATTACCATGTTACTTCTGGAAGAAGAAAGTCTAATTATCGTGCACTTCCAATTAGGTTTCGCAATGGGGTGGGACCGGATTGGGGACCTTCCCGTCTCTATCCCCACGAGGTTGCACAACCTAAACTAGTAGTACGTATCAATATATTAATTAAAAATATCTATTTTTTTTAAAATATATCTTTATATTAATTTAATATAAATATACATTAATTTTATTTTAAACATAATCATTATATGTGGATTTCATTATTCATTAATTTTTATTATATTATTTTATTTTGAAAAAATATATTTTTTATTTATTGTAAATTAGATCACATTAATTACAATTATCAGTCAATCATTAAAAAGGGAGACAAGAATGCATTCTTAGAGCTAAACACACACTAATTACATAAAAACACACACTTATAAACATATCTACATTAATTAATACACCTTTTGTTTTAATTAAAACATATCAAAATGAATTAATGTGGTTGCTCTTATTGGTGACATTTGGTGGGTGTCATCACCAAATGTTACCACAAATATTATTTGTTTAATAGAAGAGAGAGTCTAAATGTCATGACATTGGTCACATGACACTCATTTTGTGTGCAATTTATACACATGTCATTTTTCTATTGGTCTCAATTAATTTTTTTCGAATATAATTTAAAGTATTAATATTGAAAATAATTTTTATTTAAAAAAATTAAAAAATATCAAAGTTCATAAAAAAAATTCTCTATAAATAGAATCAAATATTGACATATTTACTCACCAATCCAAAATTCATTCTCATTTATCTTACAATCTCAAATTCTCTTTTTTCTTATTATGGATCCTAATAATCCAAATTATTTTTCAGATTCCTAAAATTACCCAAACTTTCAATCTTTTTTGAATTATGAAGATTTTCCAAACTCTCAATATTTTGAAAACTCTCAATTTTCTCCAAATTTCAATCAAGTTCCTAGCCAAACACCACAAAATATCTCTCGAAATATATTCCAAAATATTCGAGAGACGAACACAAATCAAAAGGGGGAGGGGGGAATATTAGTTGGTGTGTGAAAGAAGATGTAGCACTAATGTCATCTTGGTGTTTTGTTTCGATTTGGTATTGATAATTAAATATATAATTTGTAGTTTGATTATTGTAATTTCGATTTTGTATTTCAATTATTGTAATTTCGATTTAGTTTATTGTGAAATATAATAAAAAATATGCTCACAAAATAATATATAATTATTAAATATTGAGAAAAAAATATTGAGTTGGGTTGGGTTTGTATCACTAATAAATTATAAAAATGTTGTAATTAGGTTGGGTTGTGAATTGTATAAATGAAAGAGAGAGAAATTAATATTTTATTGTTGGATTTGGTTGAATGGGTATTACTGGTAAAAGTAGTCTTAATTAGTTTCAAAAAAATTATTGTAGAATAATATCCTAAAAAAATATTTATTTTTTCATAAGGTTTAAACTAATTATTTCATAGTGTAAATAAAATAATTTAATCATATCAATAAAAAATTATATATTTAATTAAATATTATAAATTATATAGAATCCCCATGAAAAATATGATCTCCGTCCCCGTTAATTAGAGAAATTAATTTCACATCCTTGCGAGTACGATTTACCGAAAATCTTCGCCACAATATTATACCTACTTTCAATAAAATACTAAATGTTGTTTTTCAAAAATAATAATAATAATAATAATAATAATAATAATAATAATAATAATTTATCTATATCTTTTTATTAACAAGAATTCTAATGATTTTTTCCAACTTTATTCATATCTTTTTTACCTAAATTTTAATTCGGTGATATACGTATAAAAACTTAAGTGTTTTACAAAAATCTAGTAGAAACAAAAAAAACAAAATGATGACAAAATTAAGAGAAAATATTATATAAAAACTCATGTGAAATTGTCACATGATGCGACGGACATACTTATAACAGAAAAAGTCATAGTTATAGAAAATATATTTATTTATAAAACATAAAGTAGTGTTTTTGTGCACCAAGTGCATGGGTTATGATCCATGCAACTCGGCATGCGGATCGGGTCGGGTTCGGTTTAACCCAGATCCACGCCCAGTTTTTTTTTTTTTTTAATTTATGTCATAACCTTTATGTTGTAATAATATAACATTTATGTTGTAATAGTATAACCTTTATGTACAGATTTCATAACATTTTCACTGCATAACTTATACTTTTTTCACTATAAAAATTCATGTAATATAGCCAAAACCTTTATGTTATAATAATATAACCTTTATGTACAGATTTCATAACCTTTTCAATAAATAACTTATAGTTTTTTTACTATAAAAAATCAATATAGCCGAAACTTTTATGTTGTAATGATATAACCTTTATATTGTAATAGTATAACCTTTATGTACAAATTTCATAACTTTTTCAGTGAATAACTTATACTTTTTTCACTACTCAACACTACAAAAGGATATGTGCATATAACTAAAAGGTTATAAGGATAGAATTAAAAGGTTAAGTTCGCTAAACTAAAAATTTATGTCAATATACAGCAGAACTAGAATTTGAGTTAAGGTTTGGGCTAGGATTTGGACGCGTGGGGCACGTGAAAGACACTTTCAGGTAGGATTGATTCAATTACACGGATTTAGGATTCGTGCACTTGATGTATAGAAATAATTGTGTAAATTCATAATTGAAAAATATATATTTACACTTTAAAATGCATACTTCCATCTCATTGCATGTGAAATGGTATCACAAGAGCCAACTTTATGGAATTTTACCTATAATGCCAAATGTTTCATTCATGGTCACAAACTACCAGAGCGTCGTCCCTTCTTATTAGTAATTAAAGAGTGACGAATAATTGAAATAACTACAGAATTTTAAAATTCAACAAGTATATAAGTTGGTTTGAATCATCCAATGAAATTGAGAAAGTTATTAGAAAATCAATTTTACAAGTAAATTGTCGAAGAATTTCTCCCCTCATCATAACAAATCGTACTAACTAGATTATGTACCTAGTGCCAAAAATAAATTAATTGTTGAGTATTATAGTGTTCAATGCTTTAATATTAACTTTTTTTTTTTAAATAAAGGGTGTATTAATAAATAAAAAAGGAAGTACATAAATATCATTTTTGTATAAAAATAGACTTTACATAAAACATTCAAAAATAACAAATTGAAAAGGATAAATTTTATAATAAGATTCAACTTATAAATTAGTTTTGAATTTTAGACCTAAATTTAACGTTTTTCAACAAGGGGCACAATATAATATTTTTTTCTCAGTTGTATTCATATGATTAATAAATTCTTAAAATATAATTTATATTAAAATGATTAATATTAAAATCGTTTTTCTACACTTTTATTTATAAAATTAAGAAAATAAAAGAATCTTAATTTTATGAATTAAATTATATATATTTATATAAATTAATACAAATCGGATGAAAATCGTTCCAAAATTACACTAACTTATTTTATTTTATCTCAAATATAAATACATATTGAAATAATAATAAATCTATTGACATAAATAAAATTTAAAAAAAAGAAAAAAATTTAAATTTTATCTTAAATTTAGAACTCAATCCTTAAATTGAAAAAAAATATATTAAATTGAGTTTTTTATTAAAAAACTTTTAAATTTAAATTTAAAATTAAGAAGTAATATATAAATTGGATTCTACTATGAAATTTATTCAAATTAGAAAATGTATTTCCATGGTAGCGGTAATTAATATGGGCCTATATCAAAAAATTCAATATATTTGCATGAGGATCCATTGGGCTGGGGCCCCTCCAACTTGGTGTGGGCCTCCCACTAAGAGCCTACTATTAATTAGGTCAAAGGTCTCCTCTAACATTAGTAGAATTCATATTGGTCGTGCTAGTAATATAATCCATTCGTTTTAAAATAATTACCGTTTTGAAGTTGATATGTTATTTCAAATAAACTTTTATTTTCAATTTTTATAAAATTTTATTTCAAAATTATCTATATTAATATTTCTTAACTAAAATTTATGGATTTTATTTGATATTTTTTATAGAATTAATCTGATTCTATTTTTCAATTTTAAATTTTAAATTTTTTGATAGTAAAACGTATATTTGTCCAATTTTTATATTTTTTTTAGTTCTCTCTAATAAATCATGGAATTAGATTTTTTTTTCTAAATGCAAAAAACCTGTAATTATATTATTATGAACAAACTTGAATTACAAGTTACTGCAACTCTATTAATTATAAAAGATGTTGGTCGCTTTAACTTAAGTGATTTGTGTTAATGTTAGAATCTGTACAAATATAAATTTCTAGTCTAACACCAAAATCAAACCAATCATGTCTGAAAGAACCGAACTGGATAATAAAACTGAATAAAACATATAGAAAAGATTGTGTCCGGAGTCTACTCGAAAAATATTAGTCGGCTTATTTTGGGCGGTCAGTTGTGGTCGGCTGGAACGCATTTTATATAAAGAATAAGAGAAATGAGCTCTCTTAGGTACTTGAATACAATAAGAAAAATAATCTTTTAGATCATATTTTCTTCTATTTATATAGCCTAAAAAGGGAGCATAAGTAGTGGGGATCAACCCCACTCTTTTTCCCTTGATGTTAGCCTATTTTCTAGGAAGTGAGGGGTTAGTTTTCCCTCACTATTTCCTATTTTTTTAGGGATAGCCTATTTTCTCGAATTTTTTCTTCCGTAGCTCGACCTTCTTAGCATCATACTTCTCAAGCTAAGGAGAGAGTGACTCTGTAGGCCTAGTTGACCTCCTCCTAAGAACTCTTGGCAAAGACAACTAAGGTGGTCGATCTCAATCACTAGCATGTGGCCGACGGGCTATGGAGGCTGCCTAGCTCCAAGCCGAGCTCGTGGCTACCAAGGTTGTGCCGATGGATGGAGTAGTTGTTATACACAAGTACAAAGCCTCCGCCGAATACAAGTGTGAGGGTGTTCTAAACTACCTCACTGTTTTTATAAATGCCATCTATGTAGCTAGGTAGGAGAAGCTCGACGACCGCCCTCTAATGGTAGCACTGGCCAGCTAAGTTCAGAAGCAGCCCCTCCCATCCTATTACTTGGGGATGATGGGCGACCTACCAGGGTATCTTCCTCCCGGGTTGGAACATCTCATCATGACAGCTCTGCCGATCCAATTGATGTCCAACTCGGACTATGTCATGGCAAGGCCGTCTGGCTCTGGCCGGGTGGGAAGGGCCAATACTGGGGTGACCATTGTTGATGCTCCGGAAAGGAGAATTGATGATCCCGACTAGTAAATTTTTGCTAGTTAGTTTTTGTTTTCTCTTATGTTCGGTCGATCTGGCTTTTTTGTAAGATGTTCTAGCCTCCAAATCAGATTCATTTGAATATATATAATTTTTGTTAGTAAATATCTGATCTGCTCAGACTTTATTTTTCCTGCTCTTCCATTGCTTGCCTTGTATAATATTTGTATTAATAACTTGATCACTTTATTCGAGCACTCCTCGCAGATCTGTTGTGAGCTGAGCTCATGGATAAAAAAATCTCGATATTTTGGTGAAATATCGCAAAAATCACAACTCCAATATTATAAAGGGGTGCAATTTATTTTGGTAAAAATATTAGAGAAATATTGTGATATTTCGGAAAATTTCAATTTCGGTTTCAGTTTAAGAGTATTTTTCGAGGAATTTCGGAGATATATCAAAAAATTTCGGTTTCCGTTCAAATATCGATAGAAAAACTTTTTGTAGTTTTTCCTTTCTTTTTTTTATATTTTATTTTATATTTTTCTCTAAAACAAATTTAAATTTTATACATTATTTCTATATTTGAAGTCTAACATGTGTTGCTTTAAAAAATTTATTAAAATGTTCATATATTCTTTACTAATGTCTATTACCAATATAATTAAATCGATATCATAAATAACCACATTAATTAATTAGCTTTAAAATTCTAGTAATTATAAATTTAATTTATAAAATTAAAATAAAATTAATATTGAAATTGTATGTTTGACATGTGGCACATGTGGTCTTACTTTTATATATATAAAGATAAAGATAAATGTATGTTTACTAAATTTAAAATCACATATAACTAATGTATATTTCATTATTGAATTGGATAGATAAATTAAAAACAATCTATTAAATATATATTTCGCTATTCATAAATACAATCAATATTTTATACCTCTTTCTATTAAATAAAGTTTATGATTCAAATATTATTAATTTATAGAAATTTTTATTGTATCTAAACAAATCAAACAATGAAACATTATGATTATCTTGTTTCTCTAAGAAAAGATTACAACTATCTTTCTTGAGAAAACAATACCATTACTTACGGAAAAAAAAAACTCAAATAATATTTTGTACAAAATTTGTCATGTTATCATAGTAGACAATGTTTATATAGTATTTTATCTATATATTTATCGTAAAAATATCATTTTATTTGAAATTTTTACTTCAATATATGTATACAACTATAATAATCTGTAAACTAGTAGATATATTTTTCAATTTTTTTACAAAGTTTTCATATATTTTTTTAAAATGTTCGACATTTCCACCGAAATCGATACCAAAACCGATATTTTCGTAAAATAAAGGTACCGATATTTTCACCGAAGCCGATATTTTCATCCTTGGTTGAGCTTAGGTTGTGGTCGGTTTAATATTGTGGTGTACCTAATTTAGTCGGCTGGTGTTTTGATCTTTCAACCTTACTAGCTTGCTTGATCAAGATTGTAATTTTATCTTACATCTAAACTGATCGACTCGGATTTGGTTGTATCCTGCTTTCATCCATGTCGGTCGAATGAGGCCGTAGCTTTTCATTTTACGCCTGATCGACCCAGACTAAGCCATAATCTTATCTTTAACACGATTAGATCGGGTTAGACCGTAGCCATATCTTAAGTCCATGTTTGGTGGGTTCGGACTAAGCCATACCCTTATCTTTAACCCGATTAGATCGGATTGTGTCGTAGTCTTTTTTCTTTCGTCCGAGCCTGATCAGCCTGGACTAGGCCATAACCTGTTTCTATCTCGATTAGATCGGGTTAGGCCGTAGCCTTTTATCTTTCATTCGAGCTTAATCGGTCCTGACTATGCTATAACCTTGTCTTTAGCCCGATTAGATCAGGTTAGGTCGTAGCTCTTTGTCTTTCGACTGAGCCTGCCCGGCTTGGATTAGGCCGTAACCTTATATAATTTCAATAATGAATAATGGGCAGAATAATCTATTTTATTCGATCATAAATTGGCATGAAGTAAAGCTGAATTACATGAATTTCCTAGCACGCTAGTGAGAATACTTTATCAAGTGTTCTACATTCCAAGGTTTGGACACAATCTTTCCGTTAAGGTTGGAAATTTCGTAAACGCCTCCTGTCGAGACATGCACGATCTTGTACGTTCCTTCCCAACTCGGTCTGAGAGGTCCAATGTTGGCTTCTTTGTGTGTTGAAGTACCTTTTTGAAGATTAGGTCTCTAATCTCGAATTTTCTTGTTCGGACTTTAAAGTTGTAATATCTTGCACTTTTTTACTTATAAATTGAGTTCCTTAGCTCGGAATCAATCTTCTTTCTTCAACCAAGTTGAGGTAGGCCATCATTGCCTCTGTATTCTGCTATTTCTGATAATTTTGGACCCTCCAAGTCGACATGCCAATCTCGACTAGGATAATCATCTCGACCCCGAAGGCCAGTGAGAATGATGTCTCTCTATGACTAATTGGTCGTCGTTCTATATGACCAAAGCACTCCAAGAAATTCATCCGCCTAGGCAGCTCTTCCAACCTGGTCTTCATAGTATGTTTAATGATCTCGTTGATTGCCTCGACTTAACCATTTTCTTGGGAGTGGTATGGGGTAGAAAATAACTTCTTGATCCCTAAATTTTCACAAAGATCTTTGAAGCCTTCAGAATCAAAACTGCCACCCATTATCAGTTATCATCGAGTGTGGGATGCCAAAGCTGTAAATTATGGACTTCCATATGAAGTCGGTAATTTTGGCCTCGATTATTTTTGCAAGGGTCTCCACCTAGTTGGTGAAATAGTTAATGACAACTATTACGAATTTCACTCCCCCACGACCCGTCAGCATCGGGCTGATCAAGTCAATTCCTTACTTAGCGAATGGTCAGTGGGTCAAATTCAGGTTTTCAATTGGAGATCTTATCAAAGGTGTATATCTTTAGCATTGATCCCATTTCCTAGAAAATTCGATTGCATCTTTTTTTAGGATTGGCCAAAAATAACCTTGTCTGATGATCTTGAAGGCCAAAGATTAGCCTCTTATATGTTTGCCACAAATTCCCTTGTGGTCTTCTTTCAGCATGTACTCAACTTCATGTTTATCTAAGCATCTTAGAAGGGGTAGAGAGAAGCCCTCTTATACAAGACTCTATCCTGCAATGTATACCTAGTAGTTTGGATTCTCAACTTCCTGGCTTCGCCCTAATCGGAGGGCGCCATCATCTCTTTCAAGTACTGGATGATTGGGGTCATTCAGTTATCTTTCTGGTTGGCGGCATAAATCTCTTTTTGGTTAAGATACGAACTCGCCATTGTTCCAATATTGACCGAGCTGATATCTTCTGCCCCTTCATCATAGCGAGTCGAGCCAGTTCATTGCCCTACGCGTTCTTGCTTCTAGGAATCTACTTAGTTCAAACCCTTCTGAACTCCGCCGATACTAGTTTTACCGATCGTAGGTATTTGGACATCTTTTTCTCTCTGGCATTATACTTTCTAGAAATTTCGTTGACGAAGTGAGTCGCTAAAGACTTTAAGGTCATCAATCCCGAACTTCTTGGCCATGTCCAAGCCGGTCAGAAATGTATCATACTCAAAATTTAAAATGAATGGTCGAGCAGGAAAAAGATTGGTGTGTGCCTGGACTTTGTTCTGGGTGGAACGCACTTTTGATAGGCGTTCCTGGCCCCCTTTACCTACTCTCTCCTAGCTCGCTTTGACCCCATCTACTTTTCCCAATTATTAATGACTAGGGTGTGGATTCCCCTAACAGGCTCATTCAGAGAAGGTAGTGGTACGTTCGGTTGTTGGCCATGTCCAAATCGACCAAAAGTGCCTCATACTCAATCTCGTTATTTGTTATCGGAAATTTGAAATGAATGGTCGAGAAGAAGTATTTGTTTGTCGCAGAACAAAAGGATTGGTGCGTGCCTAGGCTCTGTTCTAAGTAGAACTCACTTTTGATCGGCGTACCTGGCCACCCTTACCTGCAGCTCTTACTTGCTCTATCCTAACTCGATTTGACCCCTTCAGCTCTCCCCAACTATTATTGACTAGGGTGTGGGTTTTTCTAACAACCTCATTCAAAGAAGGTAGTGGTAGGTTTGATTGTTGTCACTATCCTTCTTGTCTCGAGTTCTTTATGTATTTTTAAGGTGGTCCTGATCAATCAACTTCATCAGCTCGGCCAAAAGTGTCCAGCACTTATCGGTGTCATGTCTCCTGACCTTATGGTAGCGGTAGTACCTATTCTGATTCAACCGAGCAAGGTTTGCTTTTATAGGCCTCGGCTCGGTTAGCAAGTTCTGGTCCTTAATCTCATTGAAGACTTGGGCCGGACTGATTGTCAAGATTTTCTTTACTTAACTGAGTTTGCCAGGTTGAAAAGTCCTAAACTCTCTCATAGGCGCGAATGGTTTTGTGGGCTTCCTCCGCTCTTCTCTCCTCTTTGTTCTTTCAAAGGACCTTTTGTTCGGTATTAATTGCTTCTTCTACCCCTATATATCTTTCGGCTCTAGTCAGGAATTCGTGATAGGTTTTTGATCCCTCTTTATGGACTGACCACCAAAACCTTGTTGTGGGCCTGAGCATGACCATTATCACCATCAAAACAACGTCATCAGATTTCTGCTCCATCTCAAGGACCAACTTGTTGAATCTGTCTATGTAAGCTTTCAAG
This sequence comes from Scutellaria barbata, assembly GCA_028654395.1. NCBI lineage: Eukaryota > Viridiplantae > Streptophyta > Magnoliopsida > Lamiales > Lamiaceae > Scutellaria > Scutellaria barbata. The sequence goes on from CM053646.1 coordinate 21,812,306, forward strand.
GTTTCATTCATTTTCTGTCTCTCATTTACCAACCTTTCTTTTGGGGTCGACCTCATCTTAGACCCATGAATTGTGTTAGGAACTGTTCTGCCAGCTCATTTCATCATCATATTGAGTAGTCGGAAAGGGATCAAAACCACCATTATGCTCGGTCACCCAAAGTTAATGGAAACCTCTTGCACATCAATTCCTCCCCTACCCCCTTAGAGCTTCATCCAGGACATGTACTTGTCTAGGTGGGTGCTCGGGTCAGTTTCACCACTATATAGTCCGATTGGGGGCATCTTAAACTTGGTTGATGTGGTCATTTCCAAGATTCGTTCCACAAAGGAGTGGCTCTCTTCCAACTTTCCTATTCAGTCCTGGCCTTTCTAGCTTGAATCTCACTAGCCTCTTCCTTAAATCTTACTCTTCCTCAGCCATTGGTAAATACCTTGTTGTACGGCCAATGGTCTCGTCATTGGGCCGTTGAGCCCTTTCTCTCAAATCCTGTTTCCTAACCTCCTGGCCTCCAGTGCCGAGGCCATACTCATCCAATCGAAAACACTTATTGTCTCAGCTTGGTGGTCAGCTCAGACTAGTTGTCTTCTACTGTCTATTCGGGGTCGTCCCGAAAATAGGCTCTTCATGGGTCTTCAGTCTCCTTTTTCCTAATTTTTTTTCATTTCTATCTTAATTCATTTGAAGACTCTGCGTCTTCCATCAACCCATTGATCCTCTGGTCCTTCTCCCTCTATTCGGCTTTCTTTAGTCATTCTCCTAATTGAGCCATTATGGCTCTTATTTTCTCAAGATCATCAAAGTTTTAGGGATCCTTCCAGTTGTGGGGATACCCTGAAATACCTTTTCTAGAGTGACCCGATTTGGCAGACTAGATCCGTCAGGTTATGAGAAATGGGTCTGGGAATCTGGTATTAGATTTTGTTCCTCGTCGTTCATTGTAATATTTAGAGTTAAGTTCTTTGAATGATTTCCCCTCTTTCTAGCCCCAAAATATTGACGATAGAATTCATACAAGTCTAAATTCCAAACCAAACACCCAAATCAAACCAATCCATCCTGAAAGAACCAAATTGGATAATAAAATTGAGTAAAATGTGTAGAAAATACTATGCTCAAAGCCTACTCAGTCAAATTTAATCGGCTTGTTCTAGTCGGTCAGTTGTGGCCAACCAAAACGTATTTTATATAAAGAATAAGAGAAATGAGCTCTCTTACATGCTTGAATACAATAGTTTTGGATCATATTTTCTTCTATTTTCTATTTACAAGTACAAATTCCTAGCCAAACACCTAAATCAAACTAATCCGTCGTGAAAGAACCGAACTAGATTATAAAATTGAATAAAATGTGTAAAAAAGACTATGCTCGAAGCCTACTCAGGTAAATTTAATCAGCTTGTTCTGATCAGTTGTGACCGACCATAACGTATTTTATAAAAAGAATAAGAGAAATGCACTCTCTTGAGTGCTTGAATACAATACCCCTTTTTGGATCATATTTTCTTGTATTTTCTATTTACAAGTACAAATTTCTAGCAAAACACCCAAATCAAACTAATGCCACCTGACAGTTGTGGCCAGGCGAAATATTTTTATATAATGAATAAGAGAAATGAGCTCTCTTAAGTGCTTGAATACAATAGGTTTCTAACCCCTTTTGGATCATATTTTCTTCTATTTATCTAAATGGGGAGCACGAGTAGTGGGGATCAACCCCACTTCTCCCTTGATGTTAGCCTATTTTCTAGGAAGTGTGGGGTTAATTTTCCCCACAATTTCCTATTTTTCAAAATAGCTACTAGGTGAAAGAAAGTTTTCTCGGGGCACCTAGCCTAACAACTTTCCTGATCTTGCTCGTGATATCTTGGCTGGACAACAATAGTGTTTCGGAACAGTTATAAAATCGGTCCTAATCAGCTCTTCCAATTAACTGATCAGAGTGAAAATCTCTAGTCGGACCCTGATCGGGGTCTAAAAATTTGGAGTTGAAATTAGGTGATCTCAATTTGATAGGGACTATCGAGTGGGGGTTCAATTCAGGATGGTCTTACCTCCCATTAAATCTTCCTCCAATAGTATTTTGATTTTCTGAAATTTATTAAAAATATAATCAGAAAAACATGGTAAAGTTTGTACGTTGTAAATGAAAAAAAGTTTTCAACAACTACTCGTGATATTAGTGTTTGTTTATGTTCTCATTAATTAATCTTTACAATCTTGTTTATTTCAGTAAACATGAACATATTTGACAAAATTATAGAAATTTTTCAATTTGCACCTTAAAAGTTTTGTATTTTTCGCTTGCATCTCAAAATTTATGATTTTTTGTGTTGTAATCTAAGGTTATTTTGCAATCACTTTTCCAACCAAAATTGAATTTAATGTCCCGATTTCTTTATCTATAACTGATAAGTCGAGTTATTACGTGTTTTATGAGTGTTATTTGACTATTTCGTGACAAACATGTATATCTTTCTGTTTGTATTTTCCCGAGTTATTGTTATTTGACTTTCTTAGACCATGATGTGGTGTTTTCATTGAATTCAAATTTTTTATGCAGCATTTTGATGAAGTTTGGACCAAACTCTATGTGTGGATATGTGGATCCAGCCCATGAATTAGGCTCTTGACTTTATTTTATTAAATATTGATCCATGAAAGCAGCCTAATGAGAAGGCCTTTAATTAAAGCCCATGACTTTTTTTTTTTTTTTTTTGGCTTCTTGCTATGCCCTGTACATCATTTCCACCGATAAACATAGCCTTAAAGAAAATTGATCGGCGGATATTAGTCATACTTTTCTTGGGAATTGCGGACTGGAAAAAATTCTTTTGGAGGAAGATTTTTGACAACAATCTTCCTCTATTTTTTGATTCGAGGGATACTATAATTGGAAAATAATAATTAGTTACTCATTTAGTTTTATTGATTTAATTACCGTGTTTAGTGGCTAAGTATCTACTCTAGTTGGAGAATGATTAGTCTTATATTAATCGATGACGGTATTTTAACTTTATCTCGATTTCTTCATTATTTGGTTTATGCTAAGCGTGAGATGTTTATTAATCTTGTAAGTTTGATCATCTTGCATGGCTGATTTATTATTCATAGCTAGATTACATGATATAATTCATAATTGTTATATTTGTGTGACATAGTAGCAAATAGAGTTTCACCTCTGAGATAACAAAGTTTAGATTGTATGAAACAAGCATATCGTTTTCATAGTCTAGACTCTATTGTTTTTTTTTTAATGCATTCTATGAATTGAATTTTGAATACATATTTTGAGATTATTCATTAGGTAGATTGAAATTCGTATTTGTCAATTAATTAACGTAAGAAACGAATTTGAATCAATTTGATCATATCACTGGTGTAAGGGTGAGATTCAAGAGGAATTAATAATACTGGTGAGTTTTATTTCTTGATTACTCGCGATATTCGTGTTTCTCTTGCATTTAATTATTTTTGTATGATTGCAAGTATCCATATACCAACCATCCAAACCCCCCATCTTATATGTTTTAATACATGATTTATTCAATTATTTCAATATTTCTTGTGGGTTCGACCCCTTACATATCCTACTACATTCAATGGATTTGTGAAGGTGATTTTATATATATATTTGGGTGCCAGCAACAGCACACCAATAATACATGAAACACACACAATAACACTTCACTTTTCAAACCAAATGAAAGCCTCAAATCAATTTTCTAATTCACATTCAATTCAAACTTAATTTGAACAAAAAATCGAATGAAAATTTCAATTTTTATCGGATAAATGACCTAAAAATGACATTGGTTGCAACTTGAAAAAATCATGAACTTTAAAAACAAAATAGTTGGTGTTAATTTTTGGTATTGGTTCAAAACTCTGTGTATTTTGTTTTTAATGTTCTAATATAGATCATTTGTATTTAAATTTATTGTATTATTTACTTATTTTCAATTGAGTGTTCATGAATCCACATTTTTAGTTTTTATATGAACATAATCAATCATTTCTTTGTGAAAAATTAATGAACATGTTCATGAGTGGTTTGTGAACATGTTTGATTATTAAATAAACAAACGAACATGAACAATTCTAATTTGTCCAAGTCCGACTCGTTTACAACCCTATATTGGTGCACCCCTCTTTAATGATGCAATCTATAAATAAACATGCATCACATATTAATAAAAATTCAAAAACACGGTAAAAAGCAGAAAAAAACTAAATCATTTATCTCGTGAGAGGCAAATAAGAAAATTAAAATTTGAGATGAAATCTCAAGAAAGAATTCTGATGTAACTCGAGGAAAAGATAAGCAAATGATTGTCATCACAAGGAAAACCAAAGAAAAATGAAGAGAATCCCAACAATACAGAGAGCTAAAACAATTAACATTCAAAGAACACAAGCATAACGCCTCTGTGATCTATCTTCCTGAAAGCAACATACATTAGGCAAAAATCGAAACGTGAAAAGTGGACTTACAACCTACAAGCATGCTTCAAAAGCCTCAAAACCAGTTGGCTCTTGATCAAGCATTCGAACAACCTCAGCAACACCTGCAGAGAGTTCCTTATTGATCGTGCCATCAGGCATATCGAACATCCTCCTCCTCATAGACAAAGATTTTCCAGGTTGTCGAGGTTGAGGGTCCACAACATCCACCATTGCTTCCAGCTCATCCACCATACTTCGTTTTGCAGCTCGAACCATCATATCAGCACCCTATAGTTTATGCTTATAATAGTAAGTAATTTTCATAATCCTTTCACATGTTTCAATAGGCAAAGCAAACACTTTTTTTGTACCTCAATAGCATCTACAGTGAGAAGTAAGACAATGATTTTCTCGAAGAATCTTTGGTGTTCTTCTGCATCTCGGGTGAGACAACGACGGTAAGAGAAGTTGTTAAACAAAGCTCTAATGTCCTTCAATTTGGTCTTGGCGATTGCCAGCTCCCTAAGTGCACGTAGAGCCTGTGACCTTCGGATAAGATATGCCCGGAAACTCTTCTGAATCAGAGTTGCTGCTTCTTGCCTAGACAACCCCTTCTTATCCCATCTCTTATCTGCTCTCTTGGCAAAAGCCTGTTACCATGACATATGACACTATTATAATACTACCAAGATACAAAAACGAAGTACTCAACTAAACGGAAAAACATTACAAGACAAAGTTCAGGTGACATCATACAGACCATTTTTGTTTTTATTTATTTATTAACTTCTGGATGGGAGCTGAACTTCCTTTCGGAACTTCCCAAAATAGATTGAAGCGACCTTTCCTTAACCCGTTTAAAGCTTAAGGGTGACATCTATTGATGACCCATTTAAAGGAATTTGAAAAAAAAAAAAAAATTAAATCAGAAATGTACAAAGCAGTATTTTAGAGCTTAACAGTTTGCAAGGGAAAACAAGAAATACTAAGAAAAGTTTCAAACAAACAATAGAGGGGTCATCAACAGTGTAATTTTTATAAATAGAAATTTCCTTGAAACTCCTTACTGTAAAAATGATTCAAGCATTTAATAAATTCAACATTAGACAGCATTCTTTAAAGTGGGTTTTGGTCCCTGCAACAGATCACTCTGCAAGATCTAAGTGGGCTCATATGGCAATTTGAAGCCTATATAAAGTTGAATTAATATATCTTGAAGAACTCCTAAATTCTATAGCCTTCATTGCTGTATTCTCTTCATAATATATCAGAGCAAAATAATAAATGGTTTTTAAAATCAGATCAATAAGCTCTATAATAATTGGAAATAAGGAACTCATTTATCATTACTTCTAGAACTTTAATTGCATATCATAAATGAGATTTTCGAAATCAAGTTGGAACCATATAAGTCTCCTTAATCAACAGTAATCATCAATCTTAAATCAATCAAAAAGTGCACAATAGCGATAGCTAACAGTATGGTTTCGAGGTCCAACAAAAGGATGCTGCAAGAAAATCGAATTCAAACCCATTCTCACAATCTATTATGGTAGATCAGACATTTCAGGAAAACAGCAATAAAGAAGCATTGAAGTTTAGAATGAAAAAATGAATAAATCTACTATAAAGAGCTGCGTTGATAACATTGATCACATAAACAAGTAATGGTGGTACCAACCTGCCTCAAAACAAGGCTACGATGATCAGATGGCTCTTGAATGTCAACAAATTTTGTACCCTTCTCTTTCTCACTCTTCTTCTTCTTCTTCTCGCTGCAACTATTGCTACTGGACACCTTAACAGTGTACCTCTGCTCAATCGGGGAGTTGTGAGCGCCCTTCCCCTTGATCTCAGCCGTCAACTTGTAACTCTTCTCGGATCCTTTCTTCTCCGCCGTCCATTTGTATTTGCGGTCATCCTCTTCGCTCTTAATCTCCGCCGTCCACGAGTACTTCCTATCTCCAAGCTTGTTCTCCTTCTCCTGGCTCATCAATCGGCCAAACCCTAACTCGAGAGCCGAAACGCGGTCGTTCAGCGTCTGCAAATGCAGCTCCCTTCGGCGAGTTGAGGTGCGAGTTAGATCGGTGAAATTTTCGAAATCCTGGAAGAAAGAGGGAGCAGGGGTGAGGTCTAGGAGGTCAAGAGTATAGTCGAGCTCATCCGAAGAGAAGAAAGGATTCAGTAGCAACATTGGCGGTGGGTCGAAAATGGAGGTTTGTTGGAGAAAGTGGTATGACGCAGAGTGTTCAACAATGTCGAATCTCCTGCTGAATCTGCTCATGTTTCAGCTTGAATGGGGAGAGAGAGAGAGAGAGTTGAAGTCCAAAGAGAGAATCCAAGTGAGAGAGACTGCATTTGAGGATTAGGTGAACATAAAACAATGACTCTGAATTTGGCATCTTATGTGCGCGTCGCACGTGGCCGAGTGGTAATTAATAATGAGATGAAAAATTGATAGAAATATTGACATCTTAATTTTATTAAAATATCGATCAATATATCTATTTAGATGAAAATATTGATTATTAAAAAAAATAAAAAATTTATAAAAATTGAAAAATATATCTGACAGTTTACAAAATATTATAACTAATATTAATATATATATTGAATTTAAAATTTTAAATAAAATTATATATTTACAATAAATATGGAGATGAACTACTATTATATAATATATAATAGAGAAAATGACCAACTCTACCACTTTTCATTAAATTGTTGCTCCAAATACCACAAAATTTAAAAGATAATCCACATATATCACTTTTGCTATATTGTAATCCTCATATACCACAAATTTTAAATAGGTCAAAGAAGGAAAGATCTGATGGAGCATGACTAATTGAATCAGAAATCATAAAATAAAAATCATCAAGTGGGCAATCAATACTTACACGAAATTATTCTAGACTAACAATTATAAATTGTTACACGAATTCTTTGGTGTTAATATATGATTATAAAATTAATTTTCCTACACGAAAAATAATTGTCATACTAAAGAACATAATTCTTTAATCTTAGTTGTACACGAAAATACGAAAAAATGTACGCTGTATTTACATTTTTCTATTGTAATATAGTGCCCAAAAAATTTCATGTAAGGACATGACTGATTGAAGTAAATAATAAAATAATAATGGGCAATCAATACTTACACGAAAATTGTTGGTTCCAAGTGGTGTCCGAGATTCAGGAGGGTGAATGAACTTTGATCGATTTTGCAAATCTCTTTAAAGACTTACTGTACTGCAAGTTACTTGAACTTGCAGCGCCAGACAGTTACTGCTTACAGCACTAGGATGCAGTGCTGCACGGTGTAACTAGAGTTTATACGCAGCGGAAAAATACTTTTTATAACATAAGACTAGTTTTCTCAAATGTGATCCTTTTCAAAACGTTTTATACTTATGACAAAGATAGATTTAAGAAATAAAACACAAATAAGAAAGCAATAAAACACTTATGGCTTATAGTGGTTCGAAGGTGGTGTAATCCTTCTACGTCCATTCTACTGCTACCTCGAGCAGGAACTTTGTTAAGCAAGATTGGTTTATAGGACTTTCCTAACAATCTATCAACTTTACAAAGCAAACACTTACTAGAGTCCAGTGTACACATAACAACTGCAAACTCTAAAGGCATACCCACATAGGGTTTCTAACTACCACACAGGGAAGCTACCTAACTCTAGACAACTATACAAACAGCAAAGATCTCTCCTATCAACTGTTCGACACCTAAAACAACCTAAGCACACAACAACAAGGTTAAAAAGTATATATTTTTTTTGTTCTTCAACTGGTGCGGTGAAGTGAGCTTCTGAATCCTTCAAAAGATCTTTCAGCTTTCAGTTTGCTTCACTTCACAGAGGTTGAGTGACTGAAACTGAGAGTAGACTTGAGATAGAATAGCTTGAATGCTTGAGAGTTTTTGCACAAATGTTTCAGTAGTCAACTTTAGGGTTGCTCATCCTCTATTTATACTTGTATGAGAAATATCCGTTGAAGGAGATATCTCTCTTTTGAATTTTGAGTACTTGATAAAAGGCATGGCTCACATTTAATGCGACTTGACTTTCTCTTTCGGAGCATTTAATGCGGTAGTTGCGGCTAGCAGCTTTCTGCAGCGCATCAGTCCACGTGGCATCTTTGTATATGGTTCCGTGTCTGCAACTTTGATCTTCTCTGGAACGGCTCTATTGGTTCTTGCTTGGATCTTTGTTCCTCGTACTGCATTTATCATTCCTCGAATTGCAGGATACTTATTCTGTTTGTCATTGGCGCTGTTTGACTGTTTGAGCAGTAAGCTTCACGCTGTATCCTAGGTCTGCTTGCAGCTGAATGTTCTTTGCAGCGCTGCTGTAACTTAGACTTTTTTGCAGTATCTTCATTCAGTACTTCTGTATCTTTTCTTGCAGTACTCCTGTATCTTTTTCTTGCAGCGATGCTGCACGCCGTTCTTTCTTATTTAGCTGCAGTGCTGTAACTGCTTTCTTGCAACGATGCTGTATCTGCTTTCTTGCAGCAACTTCTTTCTGAATTTCTCGATGCAGCTTTATAACATATGAAAACCTCCATCTTTCAACACCTATATTTAGACTCAAATCCAGTCTATGTTTTCACTTAAACATTGTGAAAAATGGGGTATACAAACCTTCTTATTATATATTTGTTTTGTCTCATCAAAATCTATACATTGAAATCCCAACAAAAATATTCTGGACTCTGACAAAAGTTATATTTACATGGATTCTTTGGTGGGAATATATGATTATAAAATTAATTTTCGTGTAAGGAATTAAATTCAAGGTCTTTGATGACAAAAGTTATAAAAATAAAATAATTTTTATTTTAATATAGTGCCAAAAAAAATTCGTATAAGGTTGAGTGATTGAATTAAGTAATAAAATAATAATAATTATCAATGCAGTCAATTGTTACACGAAAATAATGGTAAAGGTGACAAAAGTAATATGTAGGGTACATTTTTATATAGAAAAATAATGAATTATTACACGAATTTGTTGGTGGGAATATATGATTTTAAATTTTCTCTTAAAATTAATTGTCATACATGAAATTGTCATATGAAAATACACAATACCTTAATAATGTTAGTCCTACACGAAAACAAAATGCACATGATGTATTTTTAATTGTTATTTTGATATAGCGGTCAATATATTCGTGTAAGGAAAAAAATGTGTTTTTCTACTTACACGAATTTTTTTTCTACTTACACGAAATTAATTAATTTCGTGTAGGTTGATTTTTTTTGTTTTTTATTTTTTAATTCTTACATGAAAAGTTTATCATTAGGGATTCCTTACACGAAATTAATTTAATTTCGTGTATGACAATTAAAATTAAAAAAAATTTTGTGAAAAATTGTACACGAAATCAAGTTTGACCTTGAATTTAATTTCTTGAATGAAACTGTCTATTATTTAATTGAGTGAATTAAATAAATACAATGCAAACACTGATTTTGGCTCAATTTCGTGTAGGAAATCTTTATAATTGTGGACCCAACCATATGGAGTAAAAAGTGGCTGATAAGACAAGACGAAGGTGAAAAAGTGAATTTAACAGTACACTTGGGAGTCATATGCATACAGTCTATGTAAGTAAATCCTCTATACACTAAGCATATGCTAATAATTTGTAAAAAACTAGATTCAATATATGATATTATGATAAGATATCGAAGAAGAGTTAGTAGCCAATCAATATTGGAGAAATATTGAAGATTAAATATTGTTTACAAGGTATGTTACTAGCCAACAATTCCTTAGTTTATTGTGAATTTTCGTGTTATTTTTTTTATAGTTTTGTGTTTTATTATTTATTGTAGGATGAGGCATTGTCTTACACGAAAAATATTTATTATTTAGTGTTTATCACAATCAATCATTTCTTAGGAATATAACATAATTTTATTTTTTATTGGTTTCTGTTGTATTGTATTTACATGAAAAAATTGATACTAACTATGTCTTACACGAAATTCTAAAAAATGAGAACTTACACGAAATCTGGGAAAAATGAGGCTTACACGAAATTGTAAAAAATGAGACCTTACATGAATTCTTTGAAAAATGAGGCTTACATGAATTTCTAAAGAATGAGACCTTACACGAAATCTAAGAAAAATGAGGCTTACACGAAATTTTAAAAAATAAGGCCTTACACGAAATTTTGAAATTGGAGGCTTACACGAAATTTTCCTCTGCAATATTGTAGCCACGAAATCATGTAAATGGTTTTCAATGTAAGATATCATGAATTCGTGTAAGCCTCCAATGATGTAACATTTCTTATTTTAATTATCTGAATTGTCGTGTTATATATGAATATGAACTGGTGTACGAGCTTATTTTCCAAGGTAAGCCCACAGCTCTACATAACAATAAACTTCATAAATGAATACATTGATTATTCAATTCAAATTAGATAATGAGATGATTAGCTGAGTTTATTATGTTTATTTTTTTGACAGTGTACAGATTATGAGTGTTATGTCGGTAGTCGTTTGGTACGAAGGCTATTGGGAAGGTTTGAAGTATAAAAACGGTTGTAAAAAGGAGGTTCAACTTGAAAGAATCACTTACTATAATTTATTCATGTGTATCCATGAACTTGTGTGTGCTGACATGAATAAATGGGGATATGTGATTCACTCAATAGTTGAGAGAAAGAGCAGAGTTAAAAAGAAAACAATAAAGAATGATTTTCATTAGGAACGATTATTATTCATCATTGAGGATGTTCTAGTTGTTTTTGTCTTGTTGAAATTATTGGATGATGAAACATCTTATATTGTGCTGTCAACAGAAGGTCAAAATAGCTTTGTTGGAGGTTTCAATGTTAACGTTGGATCCTTCAATGAAGTAGAGAAGATGGAACGTTTCATCATTCGACATATGCGCAGACATGACATAATCAGACAACATATGCAATTAAAATTGGAGTCGTAATAACATTCCTTTTAGATTACAAAATGACGAAACATTTTATACAAGGTGGGGTGTCCCCTTTGAGGTGAGATCGTCACAGGTTGGTACATTCTCAAACGATTAGTGGGCAACATGGCCATCATCAAATGGTCATGTGGACTTTGAATCAAATTGAAGTGTTGACTATATTGACTTGAATAGGTCTCCAACTGCATATGAAGATGAGCAGTTGGTACAAATTGCTAACATTTTACATTCGACATAGGACGACGAAGGCCAATAAGAGGGATATACAACTTGTGACGGTATTTTCAATTTTCCTACTTTCATACAATATATTTACATGATCTTGACGATGCACCTTTTTAATATGCCTATTTACATTGTTTTAGTTTCATAGCGTGACGAAGATGAATCTGATTCGAAAAATGATATGAATGATGACTTCGAGTTAGATGAAGATGATGGCACTGTATTGGATGAGGAGCATCAACTTGCCTACGAGGAGTTTTTGACATATTTTAACAGATCCAAATGGTTTATCCCGAAGATGCCATCTATGGAGTAACAATATAGGTCTGATTTTATCGAGAACGAGCCTAGTCTCCATAATTTACAAAAAGGATCGACTTTTGGAACAAAAACAGAATTAAAAAATATAGTTGGGTTTTACCATTTAAAGAATCGAGTTGAATACCATGTGGATCATTCAGACAAACATTGATGGTTTGTTAAATACAAAAATAAAAATTATCCTTTCACACTCCATACATCTGAGAAGTATGGGATTTGAAAAATCTCGAAAGTTGTTATTCCCCATGAATATTCGTATGATCTGAACAGACCTAATGTTCCTCATCGAATTACATCTACCTTGATTGGTGAGTACTACGTAAATGTTCTTCGCAAAGAAGATTCCCAACTGGTCGCTAAAAGCATATTGCGCGAAATGAACCAAAGACATGGGGTAAATCTCAGTTATAAGGTTACATCCAGGGTAAAATGACATGCAATGACTTGCATATGGAGATCTGTGTAAATCTTTTTCAATGTTGCCATCGTATTTGGAAGTCTTGAAGACTGCTAATCCCGGTTAGTATACAGCTTTAGAAACACTAAATAGTGACAAATTCAAATACGTGTTCTATGCTTTGGCTGCATCCATTCATGGATCAACATTATGCACGACCAGTTATAGTGGTTGATGGTTGCCATTTGAAAGGTCAATATAAAGGTATTGGATTTATCGCTGTTACGAAAGATGAAAACGATCAGATTTTTCCTCTAGCTATTGGGATCGGAAATGGGAAAAATGATGAATCGTAAACCTAGTTTTTAAAGCATGTTCGAAATGCATATGGCTGCCCAGATCAACTACTAATTGTGTGATCAACACATGAGCATCAAAAATGCTATTATTGAAGTCTACCCTGATGCGACTCATGGTCTATGTTGTTTTCATTTGCAACAAAATTTGGCCAAACATGGATCTCATTTTGTGGGACTTTTCCAAAAAGCTGCTTATTGTTATAACGTTACTGATTTCGAAAGGTTACACTCTTGACTTTGTACCTACGTGCAATGGATTTTTCTAAATTACAATTTAGTTTGAAAGTACATACCTTTTCTGATGTCTCTATTGACAAGTACATGATAACCCTTTCAGAAACTAATACACAAGGTACACTTGACACCTTAAGGAATGCGAAAGAACAAAAGTGGTATTGTGTCAGACGCCCTGTACGAAGATTTAACTTCATAACGTCTAATGCAGCTGAGGTGTGGAATAATCGCCTTCTTTAGGCCCGAAAGCTGCCTGTGTGTTTTTTTTTGGAGTGTGCCAAACGAGTAATGAAAAAGTGGTTTTATGTGAGGAGGATTGCTGCTGAGGAAAGAGAAAGTTTTCTAACAAAGTCAGCGCATGACATGTTAATAGAATCAGTGAAACATGGATGATGAATGACTGTAGATAAACTTACACGATATAAATTCAAGGTTTCAGATTGAAGTAAATTACACATCGTTAATCTGTCGACGAGCACCTACAAGTGTCATTCTTTCAAAGTGAGTTGATACCATGTTCTCATACATGTGCAGCGATCAGGTACGAAGAATACTATGCTTTGGCATTTCTATGGGTTGAAAAACACTAATTACTAACCCGTACTTGATTCATTACATGTTGTTGCCTGTTTGAACAGCTTTGCAAGAGAGTCAGTGAGTTCATACGTCGTCCCACACTACACCCAAGGATTAAAAAATCACGATATTTTGGCGATATATCACCGAAATATCGCGATAAATTGACCTCCGATATAATAATGCTATGCAGTTATCGCTAAATATCGTGATAAATTGACCTCCGATATAATAATGCTATGCAGTTTTTTTTCGTTAAAATATCGCCAATATATCGACAATATATCGGTAAATATCGTTTTAATATCGATATCGGTTAAAGCCAATGTAATCTTGTGCCATATTGCCGATATATCGGCGATATATCGGCACTTTTCAAAATATCGATAATGTTGTTTTTAGAAATTTTTCTTTTTTTTTTCCTTATTTTCTTTTCTTTTTTATTATAATTTTTTTATATATATATTTAAAAAATATCTATCAAACTTAAGCTCTATATCTATATTTTTATCTATGATTAGAATAAATAATAATTTTAATTAAATTGTTGAAATAAATTAACCCACTAGCATTTAGGTTTTTCTCATAATTTAATTAAGTTTAGTTAATTTTTTTTTATTTTAAGAAAATAATTATGATGTATATATTATATACTATATAATAATAGTTTATCTCTATATTTATTGTAAATATATCATTTGATTTGAAATTTTAAGTTCAATATACATATTAATGTTAGTTATATAAAGACACTTCTCGAAAAATAAGTTAAAATGCCTTGGTATTGCTTAGGTATTAAGCATGTACAAAAATTATTAAATTGTTCTATTTATTAGTATCTTTTTATAAAAAATTTGTCATGTTATCATAGTAGACAACGTTTATATAGTATTTTATCTATATATTTGTTGAAAATATATCATTTTATTTGAAATTATAAGTTCAATATATGTATTAATGTCAGTTATAATGATATTATAACTAGTAGATATATTATTTAATTTTTTTAGAAAGTTTTTATATTTTTTTAAAAATGTTCGATATTTCCACTGATACCGATATATCCGTAAAATTAGGATACCGATATTTTCACTGATATCGATTTTTTCGTCCTTGACTACACCATAGACTGATTGAAAAGAATGTGGGGTCGTGAAGTAATGCCTGTACCAAGTCCGCATGTTTAGGTTGTATCTGAAGACATAAAAAATAACGTCTGTGTTGCCCCAGACAAACCTAAACAGGTTGGCCGATCGAAAGCTTAGAGGATTCTTTCAACAGGCAGCAGATCTGCACATGCACATTATTCCGGGTCCTGTAGTCGTTGTGGGCGCACAGGCTACAAAAAGATATGTTCTGAACAAACGCAAAGTGATTTTCAACCCGTACAAACTGAAGCCAACTACAATGTTAACGCTCCCCAACAGCCGGTTCCAGTCTTGAGAAAAAAGAAAAAGTGCTCAGTTTGTAAGTTGAAAGGTCATACGAAAAGAAAATGTCCAATATTTTTATCATCGACTATTGCTGGCGATTAATGTGTTAAGATTTTTGTTGTAATCCATTGTTTGGTACGAAGACTACTGTTTAATTTGTGATGTTCTGTACGGATGGAAAAAAACATAACATAGCTGACATAGATTAATAAAAAGTGTAAAATGGAGTAATAAATCTATATTGGGCAAACGTTTTCAAAACTGTAATAGTGAAGAATAAATCAAGACATGAAATCATCCACAGCAACAGTATCTCCATCCGCGTACCACCTATACAACGTAGATGCAAGGCATCGATGCATCTCAAAGACCCCGTCAATGATGTCGGGTTTGAGGAATATACAACTCAAGCAGCTCTCAATCGTCTTCAACGCGTAAATACCACATCCCATCGAATCATCCTACCTGCCAGCTTCTCAATCTTCTTCGTCCATGTATACCGAAGACTATCAAACAGGGTCAGCGTGTACATGTGCATATTCACCTCGGTCTCTACCTAATGCCCGTCCAACTTCAGGATAAGATAAATCTACAGTGAAAAAACATACATCGGTTCAAATAATCAGAATCTCAAATTACACCCTGAAAAACACCTATGTATGCATTCGTTATGAAATAGTAAGAACATATTTGAAAACAGAGGAAAATGAAGAATTTTGTACCCTAGATGTGCGATTCCACCATGGCCTCATACGCTTCCATTTTAGCCTCTCACCATGAACGTAAGGTACCAGATGATCAAGATCCTCATAAGAAAAGTCCTCGAGTTCACCCTCAACAAAGCAAAATAACGGTGGGTCATTCACATGCTTCCTACGCCAGATGTCCTTGCATGTTTCCTTGAAAAATGTAATAGTGAAGTTCAACAAAATATCTAATACCTTACACAGAAAGAAAGAAATATCTGATAAACAAAGGCTTACATTGAAGCTACAATCAATGATTTGCATGAGTCCCTACAGGTCATGATCGATCTCCACATCCACAACTTTTGGGTGGCTCTGCAACAGTGCAAGATATGTATTAAAAACCTATAATATACAACAATTAATGTGATTAGGGGTACACCAACATCGAAACATAAATTAATGTGGATACTTGGTAGTTTAGAGTTATAAATTTAGTACTCACCTCTTGATCCAGCTCAACATGGGGGTCTATAATCGATGTGAAGAAAGAAGGGCCCATTGGGTAGCCAACACCCACGTTACGCCTGAGCAACAAGAATCAAATACAATCTTATTAAGCAAAGTCTTACAATTTTGAAATAAGTACAAGAGGAAAGCACAATGTTCAAAATTTAATTCTTACATATCTGCAGCATCCCCAAGCTCAGTCCACAAAAGGAAGTCCTCTATCGAATGATCAGCATGTCATGGAAAAGTCGATTGGAATGGAGTCCTCAAGAAATGAGACCTCGCCCGCTGACGAACCTGTTTGATCCTTGCACTGGTCTTAGAAATGTTAGGCATAACAGTCTTCAATTCTGAGCTGTGACTGTAATCTCCATGGGCTCTGGAAGATTGATTCGTCAGTGTGAAAGTGTCGGGGCCCATGAAGTCCGTATGAGGTGGCTGGAATGTCGACTCATATGGCTGTAATGACTGGAAAAACACGACAGCCGAGAGTGGATCTACTGTAAGGCTGTACACCTCTGAAACCTGCTCATTCCCAACCTCTGGCTAGGGGGCCAGTACTAGTTCTCGGAGGATCAGGCTGCCACTGTGGAGAGCCATCATGATAAGCTGACGGATACGAAAAAGGATCCTCTGCACAAGAAGCATACTTGTCACCATAACCTGTACCACCCGGGGTCCCAAAAAAACTATGGAGCTGATCACGAACGATCGATGGGATTTCATGCTCTAGGCGAGAATGCTCCTCCCGTACAAAGTCCTCCATACAATCAAACCTCTGATCGAAGTAGGCATGCAACCCATTAAAACAAGCCTCCAAATCTATTGCGAATCGATCGAAAAAATCGAAAGGGTTGTATACTGACTAGAAGGTGGTACAGCAGGAAAGGGATCTGAGTGCTCTAACGATAACAATACACACGCTCATCTGCGTGATGCAATATGTCGTGATACAGGCGTGGCTCGGATAGGAGTCTCCTCCTTATCGTGAACACTACGTATCAGTGAGTAATCCTAGGCCGCATCTGACCGCACCAACACATGAATGTGAGAGTCATGCTCTGAGAGCGTAGCGCTTGTCGATTCCATATCAGGCATGGGAACTCGACATTCCGGAGCTGCGTAGAATGCGTAACAATCAAATTCTGAAATGTTTGAATGAATGCCCTCGTAAATATCATCTCATCCCCGTGTATCAGACTGCTTAACCTCAACCTCAAATTCCGTATCAGGTTCATCGACCAGCTTTCGTGTAGAATGGGTGGACCATCTCGGCACTCGGGTCGCTTGATTGGATGGATGACGGGTCACTATTTGCTCAACTCTACGTCTCGATGGTCCAGCTTCTACAGTACACCTTCGACCACGTTGAGGCTGGACTCCTACGCTTAGGTCCAGATCTATATGTCTCCAAAACAGCTGACATTCCTCCTCAAAAGAAGGAACAAGTGTCTGGAAACAATCAATCTAGTTGAAAAGATCAAAAAATCAAAATTTCAAATTCATACATAGGAAACACAATTGACAAATAACAGTTGAAATTACACGAACATACCTCGCTATCTAGCACATATGTAATGTTGTCAGTGGACCTCATAGTCAACCACTTCAAACATCTAGGGACTCGGTGGGGGACTTCCAATCGACGACCAGCAAATGTGTCAGTCGTAGCAATGGCCTCGTAAGCCCGTATCTACACGTAAATATAATGACTGATGTTAGTAGTATAAAAATAATAGACAAATATATCGAATTCATCTAAATTATTAAAATTACTCATCAGTAGTGTGACAGAAAATCCGTAAAAAGGGTATGTGTAGACTCGGTTCCCCTACACCGCTGGAATCTCTAAAGGGAGTCTGTCCATATGTCGTAGAAGTAAGGTAGGAGAACTTCTCCCATGAAAAGCTCTCCTATGTCTCCTCCAGCTCCACCAAAACCTACACCCACTTCTCCATTTTAGTCTTCCCAATATCGATCCCAAATAAAATGCAGTATAGAATGAGGATTTTTACAATTTTTATAGCATCATCTGGCTTTTGACGAAATTCTCCGCCAACAAATAGTGTGCGCAGCTCTGCAATCGTCGCTCGTGGCCACTCTGCAATGACTCGTACAAATATTCCACCAACAGGTGGATGGTGTCGGTCAGAAGGGTTAAAATCTAACTCACCAAATTGCAGCCCCATCATGAGTGCAAACTTTCTCCTCGAGAACCGACATAACTGGTCTCGTCCGATACGAAACCATCACTCATACTCATCATTGTTTTACATCTGTGACACCTCACGGGACATCAATACATGCAAAAATCCCTTACAGGTCTCCGTATCAGTGACCCATAATAAAAAATGGCCGAAACACATCTATCTAAAGCATGTGACAGTGTTCCTACCTATAGCTCGCAACTCGTTCCGTACATCATCAAGTATACTCAAGTGCATATACCCATTTATATAAGCTAGCCGACCTTGACAAGTGGACGGACCCATACACGATTCAACTATAATATATTAAAAAACATAATCATTAATCATCTCTTAATCATTAATCATTAATGTAAAGAGTTTTTTGGAACTAAATTAGGGACTAAAATTTTTTTACCCGAGAAATGATTAATTACTATTATTTTCATTCTATAATAGTACCTAGATGAAAAGTCTCCAAATATGAATTAATAATTTATAAAATAATAAACCTAATATGAATTTTAAACTAAACAAAAAAAATATCACATTTCTTCTATTTCAGTGTTCTACCAAGAATTAATCATTTTTCCAATCTTAATTCCTAAATGTATCTTCGATCTATAATAATTATGCATAATATTGATTGATTCATACATGATGGTATTCATGGATTACAATTGTTTTTAAAAATTTAAGTTACAATTGATATGTAGAGGTCGAAGAAATGATATTTTCATGTAATTTTATTATGGAATTTTTCATGTACGTTTTACATATACACAATTTCAAGTAAGATTGATTTCAGGAATAATTCGTGTAAGGTTTATTCTAGCTAAATTTGTGTAAAGATTAAGTGATGAAGAATTTTGTGTAACCTTGGCACAAAAATTCGTGTAGGGTTAGCTACGGCAAAATTTCATATAGGGATTAAC
Source organism: Scutellaria barbata (assembly GCA_028654395.1). Lineage (NCBI taxonomy): Eukaryota > Viridiplantae > Streptophyta > Magnoliopsida > Lamiales > Lamiaceae > Scutellaria > Scutellaria barbata. The sequence goes on from CM053646.1 coordinate 21,831,605, forward strand.
TTGGGCGGAATTTCGTTTATGCTTTAACATGGGCTGAATTTCTTGTAAGGTTGACTTGGGCTGAATTTTCGTGTAAAGTCAGCTTTTAACAAAATTCGTGTAAGAGTAACTAGGGTAGAAATTTTGTGTAAGGTTGATTTGGGCCGAAATTTCATGTAAGGTTGACTTTGGTAGACAATTCGTGTAAGATTGAGTTCGGTACAAATTCGTGTACTAGGGCTAAATTTCGTGTAAGGTCTACTCTAAAAAATTCGTGTAAGGAAAATTTTTGTGTAAGGTCCATTTTCCTGAAAATTCGTGTAAGGGAAACTGCTCTTCAATTTTGTGTAAGATCTAACCTAATAATCGTACCCTAATTATTTGTGTAAGTTAAAAATTATCTCGTCTTAAGCACTAAACAAGCTGAAAGCCCTAATTTCATGTAAGAGAACAGTGTTCGAGAAGAAATCCCAAATTATGCCCTAATTCGTGTAAGCATAAACGCAAGCAAAATTGGCCAAAATAACAGTTCAAAATTCCCACAGAAAATACGCCCGAAACTTTTTCAACACAAACACAAACATATACATACAGTTGTGCAAGGCTACACGAAAAGCATAATTGATTAAATTCAAAAAAAAAAACTTAATTCAATCGGGTAGAAATTACTTACTTATCTTGCATCCATTTCAATCAATTGGTTTTTTTCGTGTAACACTTCATCCAAATGTACACGAACTTCGCCAACAATTTTCCAACTCGCTCGCCCAATTCCCAAACTTGCTCGCCCAAATTTATTCTTACACGAAAACTGCAAATTATGTGGGTTAGAAATTGAAGACAAATATTAAGGCCAAAATTTGGGTTTAAAAACCTTACACAAATTTTTTCACAATTAATGGACAAGTAGGCGTAATTTTTCACAGGTGTATCTATCGCCTTTCAGAATTTTGTCTGCCCTTTTTCAAAATGTTGCAGGCGATTTCAGCCGAATCAATTGACCAAGGGTAGAAAGGAAATTTCAGGTCAAAAAAAGTGGTATATGGGGCCTCTATTATAAGGAATGTGGTAATTGGGGACTAAGTTTTATAATTTGTGGTAATTGAGCCCAAAATATAGAGAAAAGAGACAATTGAGGCATTTTTCCATATATAATATATACATCATAATCTTTTTATTAAATTCCAAAAAATTTAACCAAACTTAATTAAATTATGAGAGGAACTCAAATGCTAGTGTGTTAATTTCAACAATTTAACTAAAATTATTATTTATTCTACTCATAAGCAAAAATATTGATATAGAACTTAATTTTGATAGATATCCTTTAAATACATTTAAAAAAATTCATAATAAAAAAAATTCATTTAAATCTCCTCAGTCTACCACTCATTCATAATTAAAAACAATAAAAAAATAAAAAAGAAAAGAAAAAAAGGAAAAAAAGTCAATTGAACAGAAGAGAAAAACAATTTAGTTGAGAAACGTGAAAGAGATGGTTGTTGATTGACATCATTAGAGTATGTACATTGCTAACAAAAAAATAGGGTCATAACCCACTTAACTGCATAATACCCAATGTGAAGGTTGGATATAACTCAAATTTATTTCTCTCTCCTCAACTCAGTTAACACAGATTAATTGAAAAAAAGTGTACCCATGTAGTTGAAAAATGAAAATAAATAATAAAAAATATGGTTGCTATTTGTGTGGTAAAATTTTAGTTGTTTGTTATAAAATTACTGTATTGGATTGGGGATCCCAATATATGAGTTATAACCAATTATATGAATGTGGGAGTTAATGAAGATTGGTTATAGTTAAAATAATGGTGAGGTGGAGGAGTGAGGTTGTGGTTATAACCACATGCAATGTACATGCTCTTAGTGAGTTGTCGATGTATCGCGACATATTGTCAATATATCGCTGAAAATGATAAATTCACAATATATCGTAATAGTTTTATAGAAATAAAACGGTGATCTGGTATTATTTCGATTCTTCATTTTCTTCCTTGATTAATAGTGTGTTTATTTGGCAATATGTCACACCCACCTCTTTTAGGGTAGTTACTTTTACTAAATCAACATAAATCTCTAAACTTGTAAAAAATAATGTTCGTAAGGATTTTTTTTAAGCAACGGAATTAAACTTTGTAAGGAACATGCTAAAATTTTAAAACGGTCTAAAACATTTGAAAAAGAACCAAATCATTTGAGAAAAAATTCTTCTTAAAGAAAATCAGAAAACAAAAGTCTTCTTAGCATGAATACTAAAATAATATTTCTTAAACCAATTCCGAGGCCGTCACCACCAATCACGCTTCAGCGCTGCTACCCTCGCATCACATCTTACCTTTACCTTTATCTGTAGTATGAGGTAAATATTTTAAGCAAAAGTTTAGCAAGTACATCACCTAATTTCATAAAATATTTTCTTTACAACTGTTGAAAATGCTAGAAATCAGCTAATAAAAACTATATAAATTCTCTTATACTTGAAAATAATATACTATGGGCCCAGATATGGTACCAATGCGGGCAACTCCGAAGAACCCAGGGTAGCTAGCCACCAAATCCAAACGGAGCAACTCAATACTCATAGGGCGGTCTCGGAGCCCTTAAATTCTTCTAATGGGCGATCTCGGTACCCGGTACCAATCTCCAAAATATAAAATAATATATATATATATATATATATATATATATATATATATATACTTTCTCAAAAAAATATTTTTCTCACTTTACATAAAATAAGATTAATCAGCATCTCGTACTTGATCGAAAACAAATGAAAGCACATCACTTAGCAAATCATCTCTTCATATTCTTAGAAAATACAATAAAACTCACAAAGCACATAATTCAGCAACTCATCAAAGCATACTCACAGAAAACGTAACATTTATGTAATTTTGCATCAACATTAAACAAATAAAACAAAACTACTCATACCACAGGATGTACTTACTTGAAGTTCTCATAACTTTTGTATCTCACAATCCTCACAAACCTCTAAGTTTTCTCAACCAAATCTAAAACATAATTAATTGATAACTTAGAATCTATCAATATAATACAAAATAAAACTATAATCTTTTAATATACTCTACTTGAAATTCCTAAATTAAACAATTAATCACAGAAAGGTTTTTATCATGTTAATTTACTTTCAATTCCTTAATATTTCCAAATTCTCAAAGAATTTTCTACTTAATAAGTCTCCTGTGACAAAAATCTTAATTAAAGCATATTTCCTCAAATCCTCAAAGAATTTTAATTAATAAGACTCCTGTGACAGAAATCAAAACAGAAATTCCTATAACTAATTCATTAATCCAATTAATAATAAAACTTCAACTTTATTATATAAACTGACGTCAATTCCTAATTAAACTAGACAAAATATTTTCGTCCCATATTTAATTACATAAGTTGAGCACTACAGTCTAATTAAACTAATTAAACTAGACAAAATATTCTCAAGTGTACGAAATGAGTTAATTAACAAATTTGAAACTGGAGGGCCTATAATAGTCTAATTAGTATTATACTGACTCTGCACCTTTTTTTTTTCCTAACCACTAATCATATAAGCCATTCACAAAAATCATCCAACAAGAACTCTATGATTTGCGCTAACATCAAATTTTAACAATAAATATATAAATTCTAATTAATTATACCTTAAACTCCTAATTCTATCATACTACAAATAACGTCTAATAATCATTCACGTTATGAAAAAAATTCATCATTACTTGTAGTTGTGAGAAACTAATTGCACAGTACTGCCACCTCTCTTTACTTTCTTCAATATATTCGTATGTTCTCTATTTTTCTTTTCTAAGATTTGTTAGGTTGAAACTTGCGGTGTGAATATATTTATGTATCTAGGGAATATATATATATATATATATATATATATATATATATATATATATAGGATTACGTAACTTCTCCCCTTAGAAGATGATAATGAACTCCTAATATATCTCAACTACTTAATATATTTCAATTTTCCATATCTCCACCTATAAATTTAAAATTCTAAAGATTTGTTCCTAACCCATTAAATATTAGAGTCCTAATCACATTAGACATAGTATTTCAAATAACACATAATTAATTTCTCTCTACAATACTATTAAATCCTGTTAAATTAATTAAAGTCTATTATTCATAAAATAGATATAATTAAAAATTTGGGGTATTACACAATACTTATCAAATTTCAGTTACATAGAAGTTGAAATGCTTACTGATTTATAATTTGTTCTAATTTGTAATAATGTTTGCAGAATTTAAATTACAGAAAGAAACTAGGTTGAGGTAGTAGACTTGAGAAAACCTCTCTTTAAAAGAATTTCCGTTCTCACTAGAACAATTTATTATCCTTAAAAATAAAACGATTTTGTTTTTTAGAACGTAGCACTACATTCTTAAAACTCCAACAAACTTTTGGTATTTTGAAGAATAAACTTGGATGTAGTATGGAAAAGTTTTTTGATACAAAAATTCATATAGAGGAAGTGCATGCAACCTTATTTAAGGATTTCCACAATAAAAATATTACACCTGAAATTGATGTGATTTGAAGATTAAGGTGTAACAACTCTTGTCCATATATCATCAAGCTCTTGCAACGAGCCTCATCAAGCAAGCGTAAAGGTCCATCTTGAATTTGAACGAGCAACAGTTCAATGGCTCGACCACAACTAGCTACAGATCTTCAGACTCGACACAGCATCTAGAGTTCGTCGGAATTTTGAGATGTGTTCACGTCATAAAAAGATATACTATGTTTGGGCTTGACTCAAGCCAAGGTCCAGTCTAACCCACAAATCTAATTATCAAGGACCAAAGTCGAGTCGAGCCGAGCCGAGCGTGTGTGTATGTATATTCATAAGTTCACTCACTCAAAAAATGTATTAAATACCATATATCTAAGTTTTATTTATACTTGTTCTAAATTAGTTCAACTTCCAATGTATGATAAATAATTTTTCATATTCCCACGTTTAATTGTTTTTTGATATTCATTTCAACTGATCAACTTTAATCATTAATTATTTACTTACTGAAATTCGGTTTTGATTATCTATTTCAAACATAGATTAATTTTTTGACATTTAATTCTTTAATAGATAATTTTATAGACACTAGATTTTTGATCAAAATAGTGTCATCCACCACTATTTCTTAACCAATTTCTGACAATTTATACCATTTCAATATAAGAAAATTGTTTTTCAATGACTCAAGAAAAGAGATATCATTTTGTTTTATCATTTTTTCTTTCAAAAAACAAAGATATTATTAAGACCCTTAAATTATATCATGTAATTATGTTATTATGTGGTGTAACACCTAAATTAAATGAATATAATTTGTTATATTATGTAGCATCATTATCATGTCGTGAAATCTTAAATTATATTGGGTAACATGTTATGTCGTGTAATGTCTAAAATCGACTGTTATGTTGGATTAAAAATCGAATATTATGTCTTATAATGCAAAATATTGACTATTATGTATGTAAGACTTAAATTCTAACTATTATGTCTTTTAACAAATTTTTACAGAATGATATTTTTGTCTATTTCTCTAAAATGTGGTAGAAAATGAAGTTTTTATCAAGAGTTACAATTTTGTGCATCTGCGCCTTTTTTTTTATTCATGCATTTATTTTTATGTTATATTAGTATGACATTTATGTACATATATCATAATCGTTATGTAATATTGTAAATTAAAAAAAAAACATCAGTTTCAGTGCAATTTATATCAACATACCTTTATATGATATTACTTATATGTTTATATCAATATAATCATACATTTATATAATATTACTTATACCTTTATATCAACATAAATGTTATATTATTAAAGCTTAAATGTACACCTAATATAAAATAAAGATTTAAACGAGGTATTACATGTTTGTGCAATATATAATGTAAAAGTATGAATGTAATAACATTAAGATATGAATGATAATATAAAAAAATATGAATGCTATAACTAACATGTATACATATTTTTCAAAATATGAACACGCGAGATAGTGCGCGAACGCACACACTTTGATGCACCAATTTCACCAAATTATTTGTTTTATCAAATGTTGTTTAAGTTTTTAGCCTTGTTAAGAAGTGGGTTTAACATTATTAAAATAATTGAATTTTATTTTTTGCAGCTAACAAATTAATGAACTTTTAAGGAGTTAATATTATATATAGACTTTGATAATGTAATGTAAACTTTTTGAATGTTCATCCAAAATATAGTTATCACTTATCGGACATATAAATAATTTGTAAATGATCTTTATGTTCAAAAATTAGTTATATTAAAATGTTCATTTCAAATAAGTTAACCAACATACTCTTAATCTCCATATTTATCGTTAGGGATACGAATGAAATTATTTGATCCCGTAAAATTTGAGAAAAAAGAATAATAACATATAAGATCAAAAATTAAAATGAAATAGAGAATCAAGTTCCATGTTTCAGAGCATAATTGGAAGAAAAAGAAAATTCAATCTCAAATTAACCTTTCTATATATCCACTTTTAAAAAATGACTTGAAAAAAAGGTATTTGGTTATATAAATAAAATGTCATCTAATCAGAAATGCAAGATAAGGATTTCAAAACTCCACAACGTCATCTGAATTTATCCACCCAAGACCAAACACATAAAATTATCTTAAATCAATTTTTATGTACAAAATCCATTTCAAATGGATATATCAAATAAACTCTAGTTGCCTACAATGCAGCTCAATATATGAAATAATTAACTCTTTTTTTTTAAGCCAATTATTAAAATAATTGTTACAATTGGTTAAGAGAAATATGATATTTTTTTTAAAATAATTTCTAATTTTTTTTTGCAAACTGAACTATTATAAAATGAAAATTTGAAACTTCCTTTAAAAAGGAAGAAGAAAATAAGGAAACTTTGTAGGCGTAATCCACGTAATAACCTGCAGTTTAATTCCCCAAAATCACAGGAAGTTGAAGAGAATTATCCCCCTTTTCACGATCTGGATTTTCTCAGTTCTATGAAATTTCGTTTTTAATTTTTCCAAAAGCTCTCATCTTCGACGTGCTTGTGTTAAAATCTACACAATGAGCTCTGGAAATGGTGCTTCTCAATCATCTTCCAAGAATTCGAGCAAGCCCAAATGTACATTTTCTCTAATTTCTATACAAATCATTGTGTATATACAGTGTCATAGAATTTAATCTTTCAATTATCTCTTCATTTCGATTTTATCAAAATATAATTTCTTTTTACTGTAGATGAAAAACCTGAAAACCCTCGCAAAACATTCTTAGTAAGAACATTCTTGAGGCTTTGATTTTTTCTCTTTCTTATCTGTTCTTCATATATTTGCCATTGAACTTTTATCATGTTTATCCATTGGTAATAGATCATTAATTGTCATGTTTTTGTTTTTCCTCAGATTCTAGGTTTACTCAGCAAGAACTTCCTGCTTGCAAACCAATCTTAACTCCTACATTGGTATGTAATCCCTGTAATAATATACATATATAAAAACAAATATTCATACGAATAAGGAGCCCACTATCTATTCTCAAACCTGTGGTTTACAAGTGGATTATGGGTGGACTCGTCTCATGGATTCAAATTGATCTGTTGTTTCAGGTTATGGCAACATTCGTAATTTTCGGCATAACCTTCATACCAATTGGTCTCTCCCATTTGTCTGCTTCAGACAATGTAACATCTCTCATCTCCATTTTCAAGATTGCAAGTGCCACGTAGGATCACAGATGATCCAACCATGTATCCATGTTCATGTCTGCAGGTTGTTGAAGTGGTGGATCGGTACGACGAGGATTGCATTCCAACGGACAACTCCAATCCCGAAGCAGCACACCTTAAGAGGATTGGATACATCCAGGATGTCTCAACTGACAAAACATGTGTAAGAACTCTCCAGGTTCCAAAGAAGATGAAGAACCCCATCTTCGTCTACTACCAGCTCGACAACTTCTACCAGAACCATCGTCGCTATGTCAAGAGTCGAAACGACGAGCAGTACAGGGATCCCTCTGCAGCCACGAAGACAGACAACTGTGAACCGGAAGATGTGAACTCTGATCGCCAGCCTATAATCCCGTGTGGCCTCATTGCTTGGAGTTTGTTCAATGACACATATCATCTTTCGACTAATGATCAAAATGCTATAGCCATTAACAAAAAGGACATTGCTTGGAGCAGTGACATCACGCATAAATTTGGGCCTAACGTCTATCCTAAGAACTTCCAAAGTCGAGGTCTGATTGGGGGTGGAAGCCTTAACCAGACCATCCCTGTAAGTATTCGAATCTTAGTCATATCAAGTCTATATCTTTATAAGGGTGGGATACCACTTAAACTATATGTCTGTGTGTCCGGATCCTGGCTTTCCTTCTTTATACGTTATGAGTTTGTAAGTGATTTTTTTTTTAATAGCTTAATCAGCAAGAGGATCTTCTTGTTTGGATGAGAATTGCTGCATTTCCGAGTTTTAGAAAATTATATGGCAGAATAGAAAGGGATCTTGAAGCAAATGAGATTGTGAAGGTTGTGATAAAAAACAATTACAATACATACAGTTTCAAAGGGCAAAAGAAGTTGGTGATTTCCACAACAACTTGGATTGGTGGGAAGAATGATTTTCTTGGGAAGGTTTATATTGCTGTTGGTGGGGTTTGTCTCTTCATCGCTATAGCTTTCATCATCGTCTATCTCGTCAAACCAAGGTTATTATTACCTTGCTCTGCTTTCGTTTTCATATACACTCGGATCGATTAAACAATATTGTTTCATTGTCTGCAGGCCTTTAGGGGATCCATCCTACCTATCCTGGAACAAAAATCCTTCCTCTACTCAATGATAATAATGATTATTATTATATTATTTTGGTAGGATAATTCTCTGGATGATATGATGATCAAAATTCTGTAATTGTTGTTTGGAGATGGTTATCACAGAGTTACTTGGTTCTAGACATGAAATTCTTGTTTTCTTCAATAATGTGAAATGCATCTTTTCTAAACATGCGAGTTCTTGTATGGTAAATGGTGGTTCGTTTGCTATTCTAACATTCTCCATACACTTCTATTATAAGTGTTATATATGATGATACTCAGTAAAATAGTGGATGAAAAAGTTTCATTGTTATACAATACTCAATTGTATTTGAAAATCACCAATGTGTCATAAGGAAATTAAGTTTAAATCATCATAATCATGAGGGGAAGAGATTTCATTGTGGCTTATTTAAAGTCATTAACATTATCCTCATTTCTATAAAAAAATAAAATTATATGAGAATGTTTGATGAATATAATCCTATGATAGATGAATTCCATTACCTACAATTCAAATGCATTTTTACAATTTTATGAGTTATGTACATTGTTTGCCCGACAAGAATTATGCTCTTTATTTTTCAAGTTAATATTATCCTGTCTTAGCTAAATTGTTAATAAGTATAATATGGAGATTACATTAATTTAATATAGTAAAAGAATGATTCAATACAATTTGATCATATATGCTGCCTGCAAGATGAAATATCCACACGTTTATCATATATTTCATCATGTTTATTAATTAAATATATAATAATTAAACACTCAAGAAAGAATAGGAATGATATAAATGTAAACAAAGAGGAAGCACAAAATTTACATATAAGATACTCCATTCAAAACTGCTTAAAATTTAATTTCAATTTCAAACATGTTGTCCTTTAAGAAAAGGAGTGCAAAACGAACCCAAAAATATTTTAAAAAAAATAAATGATAGCATTATAGCATCTTAGATGTAAAGGAAAAAAAAAAAATGAATAAAACTAGGTGGGAGGAGGAAGTAGAAAAGGCTGATACTGAACGAGATCAAGAGAAGAAAAAAAGAACTTGAACGCCATGGAAATCGTAATTATAGACCCTAGAATAAATCCACAACCAAATGCTCCACAGTACTTCCCTCTCTCACTCCACTCTCGCTCTAACTTCACCGGCGACTGTTCGTCGGAATATTCCTCCTCCTCCGCTGATTCGACCACTTCGTCATCGTAGAGGAGCGCCTGAGTGCAATCAGAGCAAATCGAGAGCGTATCGTGAGGTTTATTGAAGAAGCAACTCCTCGATCTGTTCCAATCGCGAAAGTTGGCTTTGAGTTGCGTGAGTCTCCTATCGATATCCTGGAGTTCGCCGGAGATCTGAGGCTGAGAATCGACCTCCGCGGCAAGGAGCTTGGAGAGGAAACTGAAGCGCTGCTTGATGTCGTCGAAAGGCATTTGACGGTGGGGATCGGAGGCGGTGGGGTCCAGTGGAAGGCGGAAGACGTCGGCGAGTTCCGATTCCAGTTCCAGCAGTTTCTTCTGCAGCATTGCTACTGATCTTTGTGGCATTTTTGCCCCCCAATGATCCTCTCTCTCTATTAAATCATTTTGGTTGAACAACGTGACGGTTCTTCTCTCTGACGGTTGTTCTGTGAATAGGTTCCCGCTTTTTTTTTTTCAATAGTTATTTCTGAATTTCTTTTCTCCAGTTTAATCTACTAATTTCCCGCTCAAATTCATTATGAACAACGATGAAAATATTGATTTTTTTTTTTAATATATGCAGTATTGATTTCACCTTTTTATTTTATTTTATTGGATATTGATTTTACTTATATATTGAATATCCTTATAGCAAGACATTTACATCTGTATCTATATATTTAATAACATAAGACATTCCATAAAAATCTAAAGAAGAATTAAAGAAATAAAAATATTTTCAAGTGTTTTCAAAATTTAAACTTCATACCAGTTTCATTTTTAAAATAACCGCCTCAATCGTCCTTATAAATTTTAAACTGCATTACAAGACTGCTTTCGTTTTTAAAAATGACTCTTTTCCAATCTATACATATCTATATATAAATAAAGGGTCATAATGTAGTACATTAGTGGTATTGATATATTATTGGTTTTTGTCATTAAATCTTTCATCATTATATCCTAACTCTTCATTTTTAATTTATCATTTTTTTTTTCGTTCAAAAATTACTGTAATAAATTATAAAAATTCCCTCAAAAAGTCTACATGTCAATGTAGTTTATATCCACATTCTCCAACAATTGTATTTATCTGTCAATAGCAATTACAAAAGCACTATTAAATCTTCTTATATTAAAGAGCTTGTGATGACGAATGATTTGAAATTTATATTTGATATGTTTTATTTAATGTACATATAATTCTCGTAACACCTAAAGTGATTGCATCCATGATTTTGTATCCAATATTCATGAGAAAAGTGCACAATTAACATTAACAAAATCAATAAATTTCCATTTAAATAATAATATTAAATATTGAATTACATTTTTCCGTTATGATATAATTTATTTTCACATTTAATATTACCATTTAAATTAAAAGGAGAATGTGATTAATTAATTTCATAGTGCAAGTATTAATTTAATATAATAATAATAATGACATTTTTGCTAATTAATTAAATAAAATTAATTAATTTAGTACTACACAAGTATTAAATATTAAATGTAATACTATATGAAAAGTATTAAATATTAAATGTAATACTACATTACAAGTATTAATTTAATTTCATATATAATATTTGTATTAACATTAATCGTATTGATTAATTGAATGTTGGACTAAGGCCAAAATAAATAAATTAGAAATTGATGATAATATCAAAAATGCTTTATTACAAATAATGTTAGAATCTGATTCTGATAATAAGTCAGATAAAGAATCAGAAGAAGAATCATATTATTCAGATGATTTAAAAGACTCAGATATTGAAAGTTTATCTTCAAATAATGAAGAATGTAATAATTGTATACAAGGTCAACCTTGTATTAATCATATCAGTAATACTGATGAAAAAGGAGACGAGTTTTATAAACTTTTATCTCAATTTCAGGATTTTAGTATTAATACAATTGATAATAATTCTTTTATAGAATTATTAAAAAATATAAAAGATTCTGAATTAAGATCAAAAATTATTGATCAAATTGAAAATACACCATCTACAAGTAATAATAAAAAAGAGGAAATAGATATTCCTATCCAAAATCAAAATCAATCATATTCTATGAAAGAAATTCATAGAATGTTAAAACAAAAATATGGTGATAAAAAACCAACAACTACAGAAGAATTATTAATAGAAATTAATAATTTAAAAAATGAAGTAAAAGATCTTCAAAAATGTAATATAAATATACATCATAGATTATCCATAATAGAAAAAGAAAGAATTATGGAAAAAGAAGAATTTGTAGAATTAGAAGAACAACAAGAAAATTTCTTGTCCACAATAAATAAAAATAAATCCACAAAAGAAATTATTCAAATCATGAATATGTATACATCACAAAAATGGTATACAAGAATAACTCTTTTAATTGATAATAATTATCAAAAGAGCTTCATTGCTATGATCGATAGCGGAGCAGATTTGAATGTTATACAAGAAGGATTAATTCCTTCAAGATATTTTCATAAAACAACTCATTCTCTTTCACATGCAGGAGGAGGGTCTCTGGATATTAGTTATAAACTACCAGAAACTTTAATATGTAAAAATGGAAGCTGTATTCCTACTAGTTTCCTTCTTGCAAAAGATATTTCGAGTCAACTTATTCTTGGCTTACCTTTTATACATAGTATATATCCTTTAACAAGTATTGATGAAAAAGGAATAATTGGTACCTATAAAAATAAACCTATTATTTTTGAATTTATAAATAGACATATCCAAAAGGTTATTAATGAAATAAAAGAAAAAATGGATAGAAAAATATTTCATATAAATTCTTTAAAGGAAGAAATTAATTTTCTTACTATTGAAGAAAAATTAAACAATCCTAAATTAAAGGATAAAATAAAACTTATTTATAATAAGTTTTCATTAGAAATATGTGATGATCATCCAAATGCTTTTTGGGATAGAAAAAAACATGTTATTTCTCTTCCTTATGAAGAAGACTTTAATGAAAAAGATATTCCTACAAAATCTAGATCTTGTCAAATGAATTCTGAATATTTAGAATTATGCAAAAAAGAGATAAAATCTCTTCTTGATAAGAAGTTAATAACTCCTTCTAAATCTTCATGGTCATGCACGGCTTTCTATGTTAATAAACATTCTGAACAAGAAAGAGGTGTACCAAGACTTGTCATAAATTATAAACCTCTTAATAAGGTTTTAAAATGGATAAGACATCCTATTCCAAATAAAAAAGACCTTATAGATAGACTTTTTGGAGCTTTAATATTTTCAAAATTTGATTTAAAATCAGGATACTGGCAGATGCAAATAGAAGAAGCTGACAGATATAAAACAGCTTTTAATGTTCCTATAGGACATTATGAATGGACAGTTTTACCCTTTGGGTTAAAAAATGCTCCTTCAGAATTTCAACAAATCATGAGTGATATATTTATTCCTTATAGCAATTTTATAATTGTTTATATTGATGATATACTGGTATTTTCTAAAGATATTGAAACTCATTTTAAACATTTAGAAATCTTTAGAAAATTAATTATACAAAATGGTCTTGTTATATCAAAACCAAAAATGAATTTATTTTATACAAATGTTAGATTTCTAGGACATAATATTGAAAAAGGAAAAATAATTCCTATACAACGAAGTATGGAATTTGGAAATAAATTTCCAGATATAATTACTGATAAAACACAATTACAAAGATTTCTTGGAAGTCTAAATTATGTTTCTTCATTTGTTGAAAATATTTCAAAAATATCTGCTATTTTATATGATAGACTGAACAAAAATCCTAAGCCTTGGACTAGACATGTTCAGCCGGTTCCGGTTCCGGTTTGCCGGTTCGGAACCGGCGGTTTTTGAAACCGAGGGGAGCAAACCGGAACCGAACCGTGGGGGGTTCGGTTCCGGTTCCGGTTTGGAAACCGGCGGTTAACCGGAACCGGCGGTTCAAACCGCCGGTTTCCCGGTTTTTTCCTTTTTTTTTTTTTATTTTTTTTTTATTTTTTTGTGGAGCAGGACACGGTTCTGTCAAGTAGGGCACGGTCGTGCCCCATTGGACAGCCTTGATTTTCTTTGAAAAACCATTGGACAGCCTTGATTTTCTTTGAAAAATGACACTTATAATGTATCTTAGAGATATAGATAAATCATAAGTATATCTTTTATTGTTAGCTAGATATCTTCTTTGTCGATGTATCGACGCTATCTTATATTCTAGGTTGTTATTTAGTTTCCACCTTTGTCGATGTATCGACGTTATTTATTTTACTGGAATGGAACACAATCATTAGTTGTGGCAATTATCGCATCTCTACAATGTACAATTGAATATATTACAATTACAATGATCATGATGAATAAATGAAAGAAGAGGAAAAAATAAATTGAAAGAGCTTGAGTTTCATTTTAAGTTTGAATGTGAAATGAAAATTACACTTCCAAACTTTGAATGAAATTGTCTACGTATCCTTAATAAAATTAAGGAATCCAAAAAAAAAAAAAAATGTACAAACCGCCGGTTCGAACCGCCGGTTACCGGTTTTTGGAGAAGGCGAACCGAAACCGAACCTTACTTCGACGGTTCACGGTTCCGGTTTGGAACCGTTGACCGCCGGTTCGAACCGTCCCGGTTTCGGTTTTTCGAACCGTTTGGGCACGTCTACCTTGGACAGATGAACATACCAAGGTAGTTAAGATTATAAAAGAAAAGGTAAAAAATATTCCTTGTCTTATGCTTGCTAATCCTCAATGGGAAAAAATTATTGAAACAGATGCCTCAGATTTAGGGTTTGGGGGGATCTTAAAACAAATAAATCCAAAAGATAAACAAGAAATTCTTGTTAGATTTTATTCAGGAAAATGGAATCCTGCACAGAAAAATTATGCTACTGTGGCTAAAGAAATTTTAGCTATAGTAAAATGTGTTATAAAATTTCAAGATGATTTATATAATCAAAAATTTATTATAAATACAGATTGCCAAGCAGCAAAAGGTCTTTTCAAAAAAGATTTTAAACATGATATTTCAAAACAAATGTTTGCTAGATGGCAAGCTTATTTAGCTCCTTTTGATTTTGAAATTGTTTATAAACAAGGAAAGGATAATAATTTGCCTGATTATTTAACAAGAGAATTTCTTTTATGATTTCAGATATGAGTCAACAGGGACGAGGATCCTATTTCCCTAATAGGGGAAGAGGAAGGGGAAGAAGTTCCCATCAAATATTAGCCCAACATGGCAAACAAAAGCTCATTTCTCAGAATATTTCTGGAAGTGCATCAGGAAATATTCCTGATAAAAATCATCCATTATATGGAGATTTTCAAGAATTTTTAAAAAAGAAATCACAGGAACATAGTCCTGAAGAAAAGGAAGAATCTTCCTATGCTAGTATTACTTCTGAGGAAAAGAGTAATATACTCTTTAAAAAATCTGAATACAAAGATCTAATTCTTCTAATAGAAGAAAAAGATATCCAATGGAAAGATAGTCCATGGACTATTATGGATAGATATGTTCCCAGTGGAACCATTATAAGTGGTTCATACAAATCAAGAGGATTTTATGAAGAAATGCTTAGAGCATTAGAAAGTGTTGATATAGAACATTTTGGTTCTGGAAATAACCAGACAAATGAACATGCCTATTCAAAGTTCACTATCAAGAAGATTATATCTCTTGAAGAATGGGGATTATCTCCCTTAGTTGAAAAGGAAGTAATACATCCTAGTCAAAGAAATTCCTATAAATTTAATTTTTGGGATTATGTTGATGGTTTTTATAAAACCCTCTTCTTTGAAAATAAAAAGAAGAAACATACTTGGTTGATAAAAATTTGTAGCAATTGCTCAAAACATCCAGTTAATAACTGGTTTTATGATTGGTGGAAAATATTTGGTACTACCATAGACATTTTACCAGATAATTATAAAAATTTGATGGAAGAATGGACTATGTGTGCACCTTCAGTTGAAAATAATTCAATAAAGGGTCAAAC
The DNA here is from genome assembly GCA_028654395.1 of Scutellaria barbata. Lineage (NCBI taxonomy): Eukaryota > Viridiplantae > Streptophyta > Magnoliopsida > Lamiales > Lamiaceae > Scutellaria > Scutellaria barbata. The sequence goes on from CM053646.1 coordinate 21,847,664, forward strand.
CCCTTGCCAGTTCTTTATAGAATCAGGCATTCCATGGATATGGAAATGGACACCAGAGTTCGGTTATACTGATAATGGGACTCCTTGCTTATGGAGACTTGGTCATACCAAGATGTGGGATAAGATGAGCAGAATTGATCCCGAAACAGGAGAATTATATTCTCAATCAACAATTGATAATATCAAAGAAAAAATAAAGTGTTATAAAACACTAAAAGAAAAGAAAAAAGAAGAGATAAAGGATTTAAATAGTCCTTTTAAAAGAATTTCACAGAAATATGCTGGAACATTTTCCAAGCAAAAAATGATTGATATATATCTTGAAGAGATGAAAAATGATCTTTTTAAGAATTTACAAAATACTGGATGTTCAGGTTCAAAATCTGATACTTCAATGCTTTCTGACTCCAGCAGCAGGGAAGAAACAGAAAGATTGTTTTCTGAACAAGAAGGCCAAGACCCAGAAGAGGATAATCCTGAGTTAAGTGTGTCATTTGACATTCTCAGAGAATCTCTGTTTCAGAAATTCAAAGATTGATATGCAAGAGATTAATACAGATCGACCTATTATAGAGGATTTATATTTTATCCAGAGGAATTATCCACACACACTATGGTTTCCATATTTTAATCCAATATTCTATGAAGGATCAGGAAGCTGGAATAGAGTTTCCACAATCAAAAAAAAAATAAGGATTATTAAAAAAAAAAAAAAAGAAGTACAACAACTTCTTATTTTTGATCCATATTTTCAGAATGATGAAAATAGTGATTTATTAATCAACCTATGGAGGCTTAAAGAATCACTCAAGGCGTTCAAAACCCAAAGCAAAATTCTTGCAGGATAAAAGAAGATATAAGATAAGGATGCTCTCCACTTGGTGGACCCCTCATATTAGTAGAATGGACAATAAAGTCCAATAAGAAAGAATCTTTTACTATTTGCTTTTATAAAGCAATTATTGTAATAGTATTGTAATAGTTTTTCTTTTCCCTATTTATAGGGCTGGTTTTCCATTTGTAAGGGCATGCTTGAGTAAAGTACTCGCTCATTCTCTCTCCCTTCTCTCTAGTTTCTCTCTCTAATCTTTCCTAGTTATAATCTTGTATAATATAAAACTGTTTGTTCTTGGTGTTCTCCAGACTCTGTAAGTATTTAAATTTCTGTTTTTAAGTTTTTATTTTATATTTGTGAAAGGCCTATCAATGATAGGCTAGATATTAATGTGTTAGATAAATACTGCTAGATCTTTTAAACATGTCTGTTTGTTTTTAGATTTAAGGAAACATGAATACTAATGAAAGGTTAAGACACTCAGGGTTGAGGCTTAAGTACTACGATGTATTATACAATCCTAATGTTCACCCTTGTTAGCCGTTTTAGCCAGGAAGGCGTTTGAGGCATTTGTGGGTTGAAGGGGATTTGATAATACATATAAGTCTTAAATGCTCAGTAAAATTCCTAAGAGTTTAAATGTCTGGTAAAAATATATCATAATGACCTGGTTTATGACATTTATGACATATAATGTTTGTTTTATCTTTATTTCCTTTATTTCTATTAAAGGTTTCTTTTCTTCTTTTCTTTTTCTCTTTAAATTTTTCAGAGAAATGTCTTCTTTTCTTATATTGTTTTTCATTTTTATCTCTAAGATTTTTAGAGTGTTTCTTGTTTTTAGAATAGGTATCATTCCTATCTCTTCTTGACGTTTCCATACCAAATTGGTCACAAAAATGTCCTAATTGTTTTCTTTTTATCATACTTTGATTTTTAATTTGTTTGTTTAATTTAAGTTCATTACAAAGGGATAATCCTTCTTGAATACAAACATTTATTAAATTTCCATATGTATAATTATCATAAGGAATATTTAAATGTTCTTTCCTAAGAATTATTTTAATTCTTTCAGCGAAAAGACTTGGAAGACCATCTATAAATTTGGCTTTCCAATGAATATTATTACAATCAGGTAATTCAAATACTCTAGATAGATAAGTATCTTTATACCATCTAAAATCTGTTAAAGTTCTACATCTTGTATTACTAAGAAGAGTACGAATATTTTCGCTATTATCAGAAAATCTTCCAGTAAAATGTTCAATTATTGTCATTATTAGAGTATAAACAACATTACTATTTTGATTATTATTTTCTATTTTAACAGCATTTTGAATTGTGTCTTTTGCTGTTTGAGATAAATAGTTATCCCACCAACCTTTAAGTTGACCCGTAAAACCTGCTATAATCATTTTAGCAATATTTTTATCATTATTTCCTGCTGTCATGCACACAGTACTATACATGAGCATTCTATGGGCCATATTATGAATATGTGTGTCTGTGAATCCATCTAGATTCCATTCATAAATACTTTTCCCATTATAACTTGTTTCTGAAAAAAAATTCTTTTTCCTCATGTAAAACATCTATGGGGGTTGGTTTAGTTAAATAATACCTTTGCTGAGTAGGCCTATCAACCCATTTAATTTTATTTATTTTATCTTTCGAAGGTTCAGATGTTCCTTCATCATTATTTAAAGTAGAAATATTGTGCCCTTTAAATTTTTCTGTTAATTCAACCAATAATTCTTCTAGATTATTCTTTGTTGATTTTAATTTAAAATCTTTTATTTCTGGAGGTGGTTGAATAGATGAAGAGGCAACTGAAACTATATCTGTTTCTTTCTTTACTTCAATATGAACATCTGGTTTAATAGTTTTTATAACTGAAATAATATCTTCAATTTTACTCTGAAGAGAATTTAAATCTTCAATTTTATTATGAAGAGAATTTAATTCTTCACCTATTATGTTTAGATATAAATTGGTATAATTTTGTTTTTCCATTAAAATATTTATGTGTTTTATAGTTACTTGTAAAGTTTCATTTTCAATTAATTTTGAAAATGCCGTAAAACTCATAATTTTATTATTTTTCTCCATTTGAAATGAAGTACTGGGGGGATACAAAGATTTTTGTTCTTGTCCAGTAGTTAATTTATATGTTCTTTCCAAAACAGAAATTTGGTTTATAATATAAGTATTTATAAACCAAGGAACAAAATATATTTTTGTATTTTTTTCTTTACAGTTTTTGTAAAATTCTTCTTGAATTTGTTCAAGACTATCAAATAGATTTTCAAAAAACCATTTTCTAAAAAGTTTCCATTTGGAATTTTTAAATTCCTTGCAAATTTCCTGCCTAGCAGGTGATCCTTTTTCAAAATTGATTGGTGTATCAATCATGAAGACTAAATGGGGCATCTGACATAGTGTCACTATCTTTATGGATATTTCCATGATTAAAATCTCTAACAATTTTATTTCTGTCAATACAGACTTCTTCTTTATTTTTATTTCTTTCAGATTCTAATTCTTCTCTTATTTGAGAAGTTGAAGCTCTAGATGTTTGTGGTAAATCTACCCAATAATCTAAAGGTGAAATATATGAATCTGTTGTTCTTGTTTTAAACATAGAATTATTTCTAGATATTGAAGATGGAAGTAATAAATTTTTCTGTTCATTTGAAAATTGAATTTGAACAGTTCCTTCTTCTGTTTGAATTATATTTTTTAAATTATTATTCATTAAAGGTTCTTTATAAACCTCTTGTTCGATTATCCATTTTTCTGGAAAATTTATTTCTTCCCATTTAATAGCTCTTCTGGTAGAGATATTAGATCTATTGAAATTTGTTTCAATAAGAATAGTTTCATTAATGCTTTTATCCATTATTTTACATCCTGGATTCATTGTATATAAAGGTTTATAGTAAATTCTATAACATATACACATTATTTCTGACCCTGAAATATAATCATATCCATGAGTTTTAACATTTAAAGTTAAAGCACTTAATATGTTACTATCAGTAAGAGATAAACATAAGTCAGGATATACATCAAAATATACTGGTCCGTGGGCCAGACTGGATTGAATTATTCCCATCAGGGATTTATTCCATGCTTTGTTTCTACCATCTCTTAAAGCTGCTATAAAGCTTTCTGGTAAGCCTTTTAATGTTAAAGGTCTGAATGCAATTTGCACTAAACCTATATGTAAATAGTTATGTGTTTTTATAAAAGGTAATATATCCTTTTTATCAAGTAAATTTAATATTATTTCTTGATTATCAAGAGGAATAGATGATTCTGTAGTTTTAACTAATTGTTTAAATCCTAATTTTTCAAAAGTACCTATTTGGTATATTTTATTAGGTTTCACTTTAGGAATAGTCCAATTATTCAATAATTCTAAATTTTTTGGAATATCATATTCTTCTGTCATACTGTTTTTAACAGTATCTTTTACCTTGAAAGGATTCATTTTTAAATAAGATGTGTTAGATAATTACTACTATTTTCTTTTTAACATGGCTCTGATACCATTTCAAACCCAGGACACACGAATACTAAAGGCGTAAGGATATCTAATAATTATTCTCAGAATATGGTATTGTTACACCACATCGATCCCCTATACCAAAGTATAGCATTGGATACGCAGGGTTTCCAACCAAAACTTTAAATAATTATATATGATATATTTTTACCAGACATTTAAACTCTTAGGAATTTTACTGAGCATTTAAGACTTATATGTATTATCAAATCCCCTTCAACCCACAAATGCCTCAAACGCCTTCCTGGCTAAAACGGCTAACAAGGGTGAACATTAGGATTGTATAATACATCGTAGTACTTAAGCCTCAACCCTGAGTGTCTTAATCTTTCATTAGTATTCATGTTTCCTTAAATCTAAAAACAAACAGACATGTTTAAAAGATCTAGCAGTATTTATCTAACACATTAATATCTAGCCTATCATTGATAGGCCTTTCACAAATATAAAATAAAAACTTAAAAACAGAAATTTAAATACTTACAGAGTCTGGAGAACACCAAGAACAAACAGTTTTATATTATACAAGATTATAACTAGGAAAGATTAGAGAGAGAAACTAGAGAGAAGGGAGAGAGAATGGGCGAGTACTTTACTCAAGCATGCCCTTACAAATGGAAAACCAGCCCTATAAATAGGGAAAAGAAAAACTATTACAATACTATTACAATAATTGCTTTATAAAAGCAAATAGTCGTATTGATTAATTAATTAAATATTAAATTACTGATATTAATTATCTTTATAATAGTATTAGTTTCAATTAAATATTATTTAAAAATTAATTAATTAACACAAATGTAGAATTAATTGTATAAGTATGATGTGAAAATGGTCATGTACATTTCAACCTTGTTAAAATACCCATTGCAGCCCACAACTAAAAGCTCAATCCAAAATTTAAAGGTTATCTTCATTTATTTTTACCATAGTAAAAAATACTGATATATTATTATCATTCGTATATAGCAGAATTATCCATAAATATATATAATAAAATGGTCGGGACAAATTTCACATCTAAAAAAACCGAAAAACACGGTTTCTTTCACGATTTCTCTCATTCAAACTGCGCATTCTCATCCTTTGTTTTTGTCCTTTTTTTTTTTGGAAGAAAACTGCCAATAATCACATAAAAGCTCTGTTTTCATCGTTTTTTCTCTTAAAAAAAATTGTCAATGATCATCTATAGAACCTAATTTTTGTGAAGAAATCGGCGCATTCTCTGGACAAGAAATTTCAATGTCCAACGTTGTGTGTTGTCATACATATATTTGGATAGTTCATTGTTAGGTTATTGGCGAAAATGGTAGTTTTGAATAATCTGAGGAGTATCTAACTTGAGGAGTATCAAACTTGAGGACTTTGTTGCACCTCCAATCTCGTATCATCTAAGATTTGCAGTTTAAAGACCGAAGGAAGAAATAGGTAGAACCATCTCTTTTGGTGCTTTCTCTTTCTCTTATGTGGATTTCTCGGTAATGCATATGATTATTGTCAATTTGTCATGGTTAATTGTTCTTTGATATTTGAATCCAGTGAAGTAGTAGATAAAAATTATTAGCAAGATTTGGGGATGGGTAATGAGAATGGAACATGGGTTGTCGTCATGTGTGGAATTGGGGCAATGGGATGTTCCATCTCCACTGCCTATTAATTGGCCGTTGACAGCCTATAGTAGCGTGTTTTTTACCTAGGAATCCACCTTGCAGAAGGTGATCATATTTGTTTCTGCCAAATGTTTAATTTTATGCCTGTAAGAGTTACTAATTTTGTTGGTTTGATTTTATACTGTTGTGGTGGAAGTGTATGTGATGTTTCGATTCAATTTTTGTGATTAGAGATTTTGAGTGATTAACCTGATCCCCCAACATGTTCGCCAATGTTTTAGCCCGCAAATCTGGGAGGGTTGGCAACAAGGGCTTGCCATAAGTCCTGACATTTGTTTTTTTTTGCATCTGGTTTGACACTATGATGCTAATTGTCTTAACATGTCTTGTTGTTTCAGGAGGGGTTTGAAGTTGATATGAAAGAGCTTTGAAAGCAAATTGACACATCCGCGTACAGTAAGTTTGGCATTTGGTTATTTGACTTAAACCTGTTTAAATTTATTGACATTTTAGTGTTCTATAAGAAAATGACAACGATGAAATGCATATTTGTTGTGCTTATTAGTCGTAGTAGATGCAGTCCCTTCATTATTTAGGATTGTATGCATGATTCTGTGAGGACATGAGTTGAGTTATTATTGTCCTATATTTGGATTAAGAATGTAAGGTCACTCGACGTTTCTGCCCACAATTTCTTACTTTAAAATGCTTAACTGTTGCATTATATCACAGCTACTGCATGTCCGTTTTGTTTTCTATCCGGAGATTGTTTGGGAAAGTCTGTGGCATAGAGGATTATTTTCATATACAGAGAAGAGGGAAGCTTTGATAGATATATAGATAGCTATGTATGCATATATCTTTCATTTTATTTTACTTGCTGATAGAGCCAAATGAGAGTCTGGAGAAAATGATCAAATATATTATATAGCTTAGATGCAACTAAGGTTTCTGCAAGAAGTTCATGCTTCCGTGATGAACTGTAAATTCTGTTATTTTCATTGATCTTCCCTTTGATAACTAAAGATTAAATATTCATATCTACCAAGTTTATCAATAAAAAGTTTACATTAAGAATGATGAAAACAGTGATTGTGAATTGACGTTTTGATCGTCTTCGAGCTTTGTGATGTATCAATTAAGAATCACGGTAGTTATTAAGCTCTCTTTCTAATCACCATAGTCGTATTGTAATACTATATATTTATCGATCTAATTTAAATTATACTGGCAGATTTGTTTGGGTACCAGGTAAAATCTCGAATTTAATGAGTTTTCATAACAAATGTCAATGTTGTAGGAATATCATCTGATACATAGAAAGAGAGCACATTATGAGCTACATTATATATTACTTACTGATTTCCTGCAGTTTCTATGGTGATCATATTATGGAAATCAATGGCAAATATGAAGAGTGAAAACAGTTTTCTGAAACAAGAGTGGGGATACTACTGCATTGGCTCTAAGATTGCAAACAAGAATTTATGGATGCTTTTAGGGAACCTCAAGAGCAGAGAAGCTAATTTGAGAACTATGGCTTAGAGGAGAAAGAGACTAAACCAAAATGACCACAATTTGTACTACTATATGTCTTAAAGTTCATGACTTTCGAGGCATTATATCTTGAAGCTCCATGAATTTTTAGGCATGTTTGTCTCAAGATAACATATATCTTGTACCGAGGATGAAAATATCGATTTCGATAGATATATGGTATCTTGATTTTACGAAAATATTGATGAATATATCAGTTTTGGTAGAAATATCGGTAATTTTTTTTAAAAATACGAAAATTTTGTAAAAAATTATACAGAATATTATAACTAATATTAATACATATGTTGAATTTAAAATTTCAAATAAAATGATATATTTACAATAAATATAGAGATAAACTAATATTATATTAATATATGATATGTATATATATATCATAATTTTTTTATTAAATTCCAAAATATATTAACTAAACTTAATTAAATTATGAGAGGAATTTACATGCTAGTGTGTTAATTTCAATAATTTAACTAAAATTATTATTTATTCCACTCATAAACGAAAATATTGATAAAGAGATAAATAGAACTTAATTTTGATGGATATTCTTTAATTACATATAAAAAATTCATAATAAAAAAAAATTCATAATAAAAAAAAAATTCATTTAAATTTCATCCACTCTACCACTCATTCATAATGAAAAAGAAATAAAACAGAGAAAAAAGAAAAAGGAAAAAAAACATAATTTATTGAAAAAGAAAAAAAAAACAAAAGAGAAAAGAAAAAAGAAAAAAAAGATAAAAGTCAAGTTATCGGCTAAGCGCATCAGTGAGAATTGGCCATATATTTATGAATCTATGATATATCGCATTCTATCGTAAATATATCATCGAAAATGATATATTCATGATACATTGAAATATATTCTAATATTTTTTCAAAAATAAAATTGTGATCTGATATTATTTCAATTCTTTAACTTTTTGTTCGTTGAAATATGGTGATAGTTTCTTCATTGGTTATACCAAGTAAATATATATCAAATTTTAAACGATCTCTTTTTATTTTGTAGAATTTGCTAACATTGAATGGATTAGAGTTGTAATTTAAATTGTGTTAAATGGATGTAATAACATAACATACTTAAAACAGACAATTGGTTATTAAAAAAAAAAAAGTAATTCAAACCAAACTATTAATCATAAGTTGACTTCAAAATTATTATAGAATTTTCATTTTTTCAAAAAAATTATTTTGTAATTTGATAGTAATTATTAAATAGATTTAAATAATAATTTGTAATTTATTTGTTTTTGAATTTTCTTGAATTATTCTTCTGATAGAAAGTTTGAATTTTTTATAAATAATTTATAAACATATTGTTAAGTATTAAAACTAATCACTTATAAATAATATTTGTATGGTTTAAATTTTGTTCTCTTTTATAAAATTATAATAACTAAGAAAAGGTTCGTTAAAATATTTTATTGTAATATGATATCATTGATCTTTTCAAAAGCAATAAAAACCCATAATTATATTTAAAGTAGACATATTTTCTTTATAAAATATATGTTATATATGAGTTGCTAAGGGATTGAAATTTTGATTTTTGACAATAAACAAAATAACCCGACTACAAATAATTTTGTACATAATTATGTATTTCTGAATTTGTTTCTACTGAATTAATAATTTATGTATTAGACTAGGTTTTGAGTGAAAATTTCCCAATATTAAAGGACTTCAAGTTAAAAGCTGTGTTGTATGTAATGGAAGAATAAATATTTTACAAGAATAATCCAATACAACACAGCAACAAAAAAGAAAAAATATAGCACAATTGAAAGAAAAGTCAGAGTACAACAGTGCTGTAAGATTAAGTTACAACTTGAAGTATCTAAGGTTTTAGGAAGCTCAAAAGTTGCACGTTGCATGTTTAAAAACACATTAATTACAGTTAGTAAAGTTAACTCAGGATGCAGTATGAGGAAGATCAAATCTAATTCGAGGATTGGTCAATTCAACGAGTCCAAATAGAGCCACTAGAGACAATTTGTAAGTTGCATAGTTAAGAGCCAACAAACAGTTGACACGAGGCCTGACAACCTACAGTAAAAGCTACAACATAGTACAACTGCATTAATGATCCGCAATACAAGATAATGAAACATTTAACGTAAGTCCATAAATCATTTAATACAAGTTATGAATACTTGAAAGAGATTCAAATTCAAGAAAAAGTGTGTCTCGTTCAACGATCATATTCCCACATCTATAAATAGATAAAGAGTCGACTGAAATTACTATTGAAACTTCTACATTCTAACTCAAGTAAGAATTATTCAAAACTCAAGCATTTCAAAAACAAACAGTTTTAATCACTCAACCTCAAGAAACAATCAAGCCAAGATCTAAACTTCAAAAATACGAAGGTTGTTTCACTGCACCAGTTGAAGACAAATTTATATACTTTTACTTTATTGTTGTGTGTTTAGATTATTTTAAAAGGTGTCCTCAGTCGATAGAAATTAGTCCTTACTGAGTGTTTAATTGTCTAAAGAAGTAGGCAATATCTCTATGTGAGTATAGAGATTTTTAAGTGGATTTGCCTTAGGGACTTGCAGCAAATTGTGTGTAGGCTGAGTTCCTGTAGGTGTTAACTTGTTAGATTGATAGTTTGTAAGGTTGAGTCCTGTAAAAACAAATTTGCTTTAACAAAGTTCCTACTCGAGAAAACAATAGAGTGGACGTAGAAAGATTACACCACCTTCGAACCACTATTAAAGATCATAAGTGTTATTTGTTTTATATTTGCTTAAATACTGCATTTATATTTGCTATCATATTGCATCAACAAGATTTACAAAGTGCATATTTAAGAAAGGATTTTAAACAAATCATCTGTTAAAAACTTTATTCCACTGCAAAAAATTTAAGTTACAGCAAACAGTACTAATTACTGTAAGTTAGACTATTTGCTCCGCTGTAAGTTTATATAACTTTCAGTAAAGCTCATTCAAAATATTTTCAAAAAATCAATAGAGTTTCATTCTCCCTATCTGAATTTTTGAGCCACTTGGGACCAATAAAGCCCTTAGTCACTAGATAAACTTTACACTTGTCTACACTTTTTTTTTTTTTTTAACACTTGTCTATACTTTCATCAACTTTATACTTACTTTTAAAGATCCATTTACTCCTGAGGGCCTACAATCGGGAGGAAGATCAAGTAATTCTCACACATTGTTTTGCATGATGAAATCAACCTTACTATTATCGCTTCTCTCCAAAATGGAGCTTCAGGACTCGACATAGCTTCTTTGATAGATTAGATTATTGTATTATAAAAGGGTGTTTCATTTACTATTTCAAAATTATGAATACAAATTTATTACGTGTTCTATGTGATGATAGTGGATGAAAAGTTCATTATAATAAAATACTGGTTATTACTTTTAAGTCATCATAATTATGATGAAAAAACCTGTTATTATTCCATAAAAATATCATATATACTTTTAACAAAAGGTTGTTTAGATTATTCCTTAAAATAATCATGACTAATTTAATCTGTCCACAATCTTATAGCCATTTTTTATTACTCTTTTACATTTAAAATAAAAATAGATAACTTAAAAAATCAGATTGAGTAATGTCCCTAATGGTCCTACATTTATATAATGTCCCTATTGGCTAATCTCCAGCACAAGCTTTTGAAGTGCTTCACTCGAAAGAGGAATGTTCAAGCAATCTTCACCTTCTGAATTCCTTTTCAACTTCACTAATTCATGATCTTTAAATTCTGTCAGATGGGCATTCAGAGTTATCTGGCTACTCACCAGAAAACGCTCTCGACAAATCGTGTACAGATTATTCAATGGCATTCCTGCAAGAAAACAAGAATCATCGATTTGTGTTTCATAGTTAGTAATATTCATAGCAAAAGATTTAGCCACTTGCCTTCTTCGCCAGGATGGTTGAGCTGATGATCTGCAATAACTTTGAACACATTTTGAGCATTGGGTGTCAAACTTTGTAAAACTATCGAAGCTGTCTTCACACTTTGAGCGTTGCCACTGTGGGCGAGAATCAGAGGAAAGAACGTTCCTTCGACTTTGTAGGGTGCATAGGTAGGAACATGGTACCAGTACCAGTTAAACTGAGTGTGCACCATCTTCTTGTCCCACACTGGCACAAGCAACAAAACAGTTTCAAAAAATGGCACTTAACATATTCGTTATCAATATAAGGACAAAATTGTAATACTCACATAGAGGTGCATTAACATGATCAATGGATGCCACCATGAGAATATGAGAACAAGCTGCGAGTCTGGCGAGATATTGCTGAGACTCAGAATCGCGCAAACCTTGACCGTCAATATTGTTGACTACCACACAAACAAAGGATTCATCATCCTCCAACCGGGGTCCATCCAGAAATGAAATGAGATCATCCATAGATCGGGTATGAAATGGTTGCTGGTTTTTAGGATGATCTGCCGTGGTACTTTTCCGCTGTATTTTCAATTGATCCCAAAGAATTTCAGCTAGCGTAACTACAACCTACAAATTTCACATCCATGACTTGTTTAGCATCATAAGGATACTGACTGTTTAAAATCTAGATACCTCTTATTAATACAAAGTATATTACTATATTGATAACAATCATCAAAATAAGGTTTAAGGAAGCTCCCTAGCCTTTCTTGGTTTTCCAGATGAATATAATCATGCAATACAACTGACAAGGATAACGCGTCCAAGATAAAATCTACAATAGTGTAGAAATATGAATGACTAAAATTTAAATAACCCTTTGATATTATAAATTAAGATCCAATACAACTACTATTTCTTAAAGAATAGCATAAAGCGATAATTTTATTTGTTTTATTCGTTGATAAGATTGTTCGATAGTTTTAGAAGAAGAATACAAAGCTACAAAGGTCAGAATCCAAAACCACATATACTTTTGTTGGAATAAATTTCATGTCCTTAGAAAGAAAAAGTTCAGCACAGGATCACTAGAAAAGGCATAAGACCAAGACTGCTACATATAGAATGTGTATTCACCATGCTCTAAAGGTCCTGTCAATTCACTCAAAAAGGATGAAGTCCCATTTTGGAGAAGCATGAATGCACACAAAGCAATACCTTCAATTGGGAAATTTCCCACTGTTGTGCATTTCAGAAGTAAGAGAATACATTCCAAAGCTATAGATAGAACCAAAAGTCCTTTGTTTAACCATCAGCAATAATAGCCCCAACCCAGAAGAATTTGTACACGTACATTTACTTTATGTTGGTTTCAAATTTTGTCAGAAAAAAAAACACATATTAGTAATTAGCACAATCTCGATCGTTTTTTCCTCATTTTTCAAGTAAGATGCATGGTCCATTAGGTAAAAGTTGGATACCGAGTATTCCCTTTTACAACTTAAGCAATAATAAGAAAGAAAAAGTAACAATTTATACCATTGCCACACAACATGAAAACACAAACCAACATATATGAGAAGTGAGATGATGAATTGATCATTATATTATCATACCTGTTTAAGATTGATAGATTGAAGATATCCATTGATCACAACAACTGAATAATCAGTCAATGCAGTTGAAGCAAAGTCTTCAATCAAAGCCTTTTTTGATCCAAATCCATACATCAATAGACCAAAACCACACCTTTTACATAGTCATAGAAACAGTTCAATACTGAAATAAATAATTTGTAAACGAAAAATAACATCACGAGAAAATTCCTAAAATGCATCAAGAGAGAGATTACCTTAATTTAAAAACCCATTCCAAGTATAAATTCTTATAATTGATTACCAAATCATGGGTTTCTTTCTCGTGCTTTGTCTCAAGTTTGGTGTATGCTTCTCTGAGCTCCTACAAGTACAAAGTAAAGCCTTATTCTTGTTGGTAATTTAGTCAAAGATTAAAGAATTATACCATAGATGGCCCATGGAATACCTGTTCATCAACGAGATTGATGTCGGAGAGTTTGTGAGAGGATTTTTTGCTGGAACTCTTTAATTCTTTTGCTAAAAAGTAGTTTCTTGAGAACCCGAATTCCTCTTCCTCGACATCATTTGACTCCATACTGGGAATGGGGACCGACAAGATATGACACACAAGTCTGTTGAGAAGAGAGTTGTATGATAGAGTTGAATTTTATGAACACCATTTACTACAAAATATGAGTTTTCAATTTTTTTTGTTCTCAAACTCCCAACTCAATCAATCATCTATATCAAATCAAAAATGTACTAAATAAGCATGCTCATTAAATTCTATAGTTTTGCAACAGCCTTTAAGTCAAGAAAAACATGTTCATTACAAAATACTTTACGTGTTTGGAAGGTGATGTTTAACGAAATATTTACATAAATTACCAATTGATTATGGTTTTATAATTATATAACCAACATTTAATTACTCTATTTCAAGTCTTTTGAAGGAAGGTAATGCTGAGAAGAGGTTCATAGTCAGATGCTAGAAAATTCAAATGCCAAATAAGCATCTGTTGATGACGCCTCATGAAATGCTTGTGCATAAAAAAGAAACAATTGTGATCAAAAAGGGAAAATACAAGAATCCAATGGAAACACCAAATAAAAACTTAGAATGCATTAAGAACAAACAATAAAGACAAACCTACAGATAATTAAACAAATACAGGCAGATAATATACTTAATTCACACATAAACACTGAACTAGTAAACTCACAGTTTATAAAAATCAAAAAACAAAATCATTTTATTACTGAATTACTTACAAACAACTACAGCTAATAATACGAACAAAATCAGAGAAGGATAAATACCTTGCTGAGATACCTTGCTGAGATCTGAAATACAGAGAACTAGATCCTATTCATTGTTTTCTGATAAGCAAAAGAGCTGAAATCACTGGCTCTGTGTGTGTTTGGAGAAGAATGGCGGGAGTATGGTGGTGACATAGGGCTTTTTTTTTGTGCGCTTAATTTGGTATTGGGCTTCTTTCCTTATGAAAATGGCCCAATCTGCTACTCATATTCAGTTTATTTGATTCTATTTTTTTTTTCTTTTTTACACCCTTATAACATACAAATGGTTTTCATATTATTTCAGTCTTTTTTTTCCTTTTACTGTTTGTACTAAATTCAGTATCATTTACATAAGTATTTATGTTTTTCTAAAACTTGCGGGATAAACAGATCATTTAAGAGTCTTCTTCCTAAAATTAGATAATGTTAAAAATCTTAAAATTTCAATATGTATCTCACCCAAATAAATGGAAACATAAACAAAATTATAATGAAATTTAGGAAAATATAGGAGAAAGTTTTCAAAGGCAAAGAGAGAGAGAGTTCCACCTTCAAAATTTGATTCAATGAGGGGTGTAGATGGTGGAGGGTCGGTGTTAAGAATTAGGAAGAAGGTTTATGTTGATATGTGTGTTGCGAACTGTTAAGAAGTCTATATTGATGAGGGCTAGTCCATATGTGAGATGAGAATTGATAAAAAAAAAAATTATATGCAGAGTGATAGCGTAAAAAAAATATTATGTCTATAATATAAAATATTAAAAAATTTGAAGAATGAAATTTTATAGAAGTACACACTTTGTACGTTTTTCGATGTATATCCAATCAAATCTATCATAATTATATCTTATTTTGCAATAATAGTGGAACTTATTGTTTAATAATATTCGATAGGCATCACATGCTTTGAGAGTTAAAAGGTCTTTTAAATTTCAAATATCGTCTAATTTTATAATACAATAAAATATTATAATACGAAAAACCCCGTTGTAACAAGTGGTACAGAGTTGTATATATATATATATATATCTAATATAATATTTTAATGATTATATATCCATTTTACATAGTGAAATCATATACATAAATTAAATTTAAATATAATTTATTATGAATAAATTTTCAATAATCACAAGGGAACACATTTTATTGAGAGAAGTAAATGTGGATAGTTTTGAAAGAATATGAGCAAAAATTTTCTCGAAGTATATGGCCCATACGATTCTGACATTGAGTAATCTAGAATGGGACGTGATTCGTCAAATTTTCTCCATAATTCATTGGGCCCAATTATTTTAATTTTATTTCAATCATATATGTAATCTGGATAGTATGGATAGAATATCACACCAAAATAAGATTGAATAAAACCAAATGACGAAACTTCGTTTTAGTTTCCGAATATGCCATCCTGTCCTCTCAAATTTTAAATAAAAATATTCAATGAATTGTTATCAGTTATCACAGTCAAGAATAATAATTATTGTGGCGAAAATAATACAAATTCAGGTTGCCACGAATGTGTACGTACACTTATTACTACTTGTCTAATTGCCATAATCCCTTTTGAATTGCAACCACGAAGAAGTACTTTTCTTTATATTGTAACTTTTTTTTTTACAATGATTATGACTCTTCAATCAACTTCAGTCAGTGTATTGTTTTCTTAAAAGAGTCATTAATTGGATGGATGGGAATAAATAGTTTTCTTGAAAGGGTTTTACTGTTTATTTGTGGCTGAATTGATGGAAAGCGAAATATGAAATCAAGATATATCATGATTAAAGTATGTGTAATAATATCATTTGTTTGTATCTTGAAAAAATATATTAAGAAACTGAATACCATATGTAGATGATTGTGGAAAGAATTGAAAATAGTTTCATGAGGAGTGAGGATTAAGTTGTTTCTATTTAAGACATCAACAACCTATAGGCTATAACCTACTATTTTCTACTACAATGGCTCATTCTTCAACAGACAAGCTGTTAGAGGCCTTTCAAGCATAATATGTGTGTCTTGATCAACATGTACAACTCTTGTGCATTGGTCGGTGTGATACTTGTTCCGAATTGAAAAAATGAAAACTGAATTGATATTTTTTAATAAATCCAGAGAAGGGGCATAAAGTCGAACACCAAATTCCGCTTGGTTCGGTGTGTAACCTAATTTAGGCTGCTAGTCTACTAGATTTTGGGATTCAGGGTTCACTATATTGAGTCGTTGATTGTTGAGTATTGAGAATTGAGTTGAGATTTTTTTTAATACTTAAGAGTAAGACTTGATTTGAAAATCAATTCAAAAGTGCTATTTTTCTTTGGGTCAGACCAACTTAAATTTTTTTTTTTTTTGGTTAACACATCTCAATTTTCAAACTTGCAGCATGTACAAAAGTCTAATCGAAAAAAAACATATCTAATTAATTAGTTCAATTGATTGCTTCGCTATTTTTACTCAAAACTAAACAAAATCGTATTAACCAAAATATCTAAATTTTAAAAGTGAAACCTTAACTGAATGTATTTTTCGATTCAACTCAATTCGAAATTTCAATTTAGCCCAATAAGACATACTCTACATAATAAGCAGTTGGGTGATGGTCAGGATTCAAAATTAACAAATTATAATATTTCTTTTTCGTTGATTCTATTTGAATTACTCGTTTATGCTTTAAGGTTGTTGAATTATATAATAGGTCCAAAGCTTCAAAGATAGTGAATATAGGGTATTCATACAGGGAAGCTGCTAAAACCTACAAAAAAACCTTAATCCATTATCTATTGTGATTCAAATGCTATTGTCAATTTAACTCTTATGTTTTGCACAAATTTTTTTATATAACTAATGCACGAATTTAGGATTCATGTAGTTGACCTAACCCGATTCATGCGTTGTTCCACGTGTCCTTCACGCGCGCGCACGCACCCCCACTTGTTTGGGTGAGTACACTCAAACCCACTCAAATTCGCTCAAGGTGCTATAACTTTATGTTATGTTAAGTATACATTTATATTATGTTAGTCATACATTTAGGGTTTTTATGTTATATTAAACATACATTTATGGTTTTATGTTATGTTAAGTATACATTTAAGGTTTTTATGTTATGTTAAGCATATTTTTATGTTATGTTAAACATATTTTTATGTTATATTAAGCATATCTTTATGTAACGTTAAGCATACATTTATGTTATGTTAAGTATACCTTTAGAATTTTTATATTATGTTAAGTATACATTTATGTTATGTTAAACATACTTTTATATTATGTTGGTCATACCTTTTAATTATGTGAGTTGTACCTTTATGTATTATTTAAAGGTATGACTAATATTACATAAAAGTATGCGTAATATTACATAAATGTATATATGTACAAATTAGGGTTATTTCGTCGAAATTAGGGTTTTTTTTTGCCAAAATTACGGTTTTTTCTTTATGTTAAAGTATTACATAAAGATATGCTTAATATGATGTAAAAATATGCTTAACATAATATAAATGTGTTGTTGGACATCCGAACTGAGCTGGATACAATATTGCACCTGAACGGTCCAAAGGAGGCCTTCAGATTTTCATTTAACCGGCCAGGATGTTGCATCTGGTTTTCTCCTCGGCAGACCGCCTAGGACCGTTTGGAAGTGTCACGAACGAATGGATCTGGCCGGCCCGAGCAAGATTTACCGTGCAGGAAGATACCAACTGTTAAGAGATCGTGGGTGCTAAAACCGCCCAATACCGTAGAAATATACGAAAAACAAGGGGAAAGTGGGCACAATCTCCACTACTTGGGCTCTTTTGCAGCTATAAATAGATGTAATTTCAGTGTGTAAAGGGTTCAAACTTCATTTATAATAAGCACTAGAGAGCTGTTTTCTCTACTTGAATATCATAAGATCCTGCTCGGTCATTAATACCGTTCAGGATCAATCGAGCTAAATTATTCGAGTAGGCTCCGGGCCACTGTTTTCTTCACTGCCCTCACATTCCTAAATCATTTCTTTCACCCAATTTCATCTCATTTTACATCAATTTGATTGTTCGATTATGAATTATTTGATTACAAGTTCCGACGTCAACATTTTGGCGCTAGAAGGAGGGAGGGGGATTTTGATTCAAACACTCGAACACAACTCCGACATTCACTATGAGCAACGACGATCATACCACAACTCCGGAACCCCAGTCTCCTATCTCTCAGCCTGGTGGTTCCAGCTGTCCACGACCAGCCACCGTGGAGGTGGTCGTTCCCGCAGCTCGTATTCCTCTGGAGACTCCACGGACGCCCATGTCCGTGAATGAGATTCGGGCCATTATGGCTCAACTGAATGAGCGGCTAAAAGAGGTCGAACAGAAGGAGAAGGCCAGAGCGGTTAATGGCCTACCTGAGGATTCTGAATCCTCAGGCGAACTCAATGGAGGTGGAATTTGAGAAAACGAGTAGTGGAGGATCAAGAACAGCAAAGAAACCGGTCTCCTGTACGAGCTCGAACAGATTACCATCGAGTCCGCCCATACCGAGCAGGGGAGCGGGCAGATAAAAGGTTTGTCTAGGATAACGCTGGGTCGGCCTCAGCTTTAGAGGCTCGGAGGCCAAATAGGCTTCCCGAGAAGAAAGGTGAAGTCCCACCGTCTCACGAGGAGAGTACCGGCCACAATCTACGGTACTCAGAATGAGCAGAAGAGTAGGAGCTCAGGAAGAGACTGATTGACATTCAAGCCAGACAAAATAAAGGGGGCTGGAAGAGGGCCACCCCCTTTGCTGAACACATCTCCACCTTGGCCACCCCGGTCAAATTCAAAATACTGTCCATCGGTCAATATAACGGAGAGACCGACCTGAGCACTCACCTAGATAAATACATGTCTTGGATGGAGCTGTAGGGAATTGGAGAGGAACTCATGTGCAAGCCCTTTTCTCTCACCTTGGGAGACCGAGCACAGAGGTAGTTCCGTTCCCTCCCAAACTCCTCGATAGGAGGATGGGACGAGCTGGCTGAACTATTCCTTAGACAGTTCATGGAGTCAAGGATGAGGTCGGTCCCGAAGGAGAGACTTGTCAACGTTCGGCAGGAGAAGGCCAAGAGTCATACCTTGACCGTTTCAATAAACTAGTTCTAGAAATGGAACAGGTGTCAGATGACGCCATTCTGATGGCTGTCATGGCTAGACTACGACCACGGACCAGGTTCTGGTGGTTTGTGCACTAGGAGGGGCCAAAGACTTATCATGACTTCCTCACCCGAGCAGAATGATACATCGGGATAGAGGAGGCTATCCCGGATGACAAGGCATCCGAGAGAGAGGAGGTCTGAAAGATGAGAAGAGAAGAGAGGAGAAAACCCATGAAGCCGTTCAAGCCGGCTACCAACTTCAGGGCCTTCCAGCCTGGAGGCCCTAGTCATGTAACCGAAATCCTAACGGTTACCCTTCACAGGTCCTTACGGAGATCAAGGACAAGAACTTACTGCCCGAGCCGAGGCCTCTAAGAGCCGACCCGGTCCGCCTTAACCAGAACAAATACTACAAGTACCATAAGGTGAAGGATCATGATACTAACAAGTGCTGCGTACGTTTGGCTGAGCTGATGAAGTTGATCGACTAGGGTCATTTAAAAAAGTATGTGAAGGGTCAGGGGCAGCAGCAAGCACTGCCTCCACCTCCACCAACCGGGGCTTCTCGTGAAATTCTTACCCTCGTCAATAACAGCTTTGGCGAGCAGCGAGGTTCCAAAAGAACTCGGAAAGAACAAGTTCGGGAGGCCAGGAACACATATCAGAGATGTGTTCCACCTAGGATGGAGCCCTGCCACGCACCTATCCTCTTCACTGAAATGGACAGTGAAGGGATAGCTTACCCCCACAGTGATACCTTAGTGGTGTCATTAAACATCTGCAGGACCATGGTGCACAGGGTAATGGTCGACACAAACACTTATGCCAACGTGCTCTACTTGAGCACTTTCAAGTGGATGGGGTTTCATGAATCACAACTCGTGCTCTCCTCCGACACGATCCAGGAATTCAGAGGAATGAGGACCAGGATGCTTGGAACGTGCGAGCTGAAGGTCCTGTTCGGATCTAGTGACCGGGAGGTCTTCACAATGATGGAGTTCAAGGTGGTGGACTTGAACTCCCAATATAAAGCAATTTGGGGCAGGCCACTCCTGGCCAAGCTGAAAGCGGTTGTCTCCATCTACCACATCTCCCTCAAATTTCCCATGGGCGACAAAGTATAAGTTGTGAAAGGGAACCAGTTAGCAGCCCGAGAGATTGATATAGAGCTACGTCCGAGAGAGCTCAACCAGATCGAGCTCCCAAGCCAGCTCGAAAGATGAACAAATAGAGGATGTTTCCGAGGATACTGTCCTCGAAGTTATCGAGCTCGGCCAGGCCAATATGGAGGTGGATGAGGAACCTCCACAACCAGCAGTTTTACCTAAATTGCCAATCAGCTCAACCTTCGAGGTTGGGTCCTCCTCGGGCACAGCCGTCCAGAATGACGGAGAAGAAATAACTATGGAAGAACAGCGGCCCGAGGAGAAATGATGATCCCTCGACCCCAGAAGAGATGGACCACAAAGAAGGGCCACACCCATTGAGGAGTTGGATCTGATTAATTTGGATCCGAGCAGGCCAGACTTGGAGCTGCGAGTAGACAGAGAGCTACAAGAGCCTTTCCGAACTGAGCTAATATCTTTTTTGCAGGACAATACTGACATCTTCGTATAGGCTTACGAAGACATGGAAGATATCCGGCCAGAAGATGCCTGCTATCATCTCAACATAGATCCTACCACCCAGCTAGTAGCTCAGAAGAGGCAGAGACTCAGCCCGGAAAGATATGAGGGGTTGGAGCTGGAAGTACAAAGGCTGCTGGACTACCGTTTCATTAGGGAGACCAAATACAAAACTTGGATCTCCAACCCCATCCTGGTCAGGAAACCGAATGGATCCTGGAGGCTATGCGTGGACTTCATTAATTTAAACAAAGTATGCCCGAAGGATTGTTTTCTGTTGCCCAATATTGACCAGCTCGTAGACACCACTACTGACCACGAGCTCATGAGTTTCATGGATGCATACTCAGGCTACCATCAGATACCGATGGCCGAGTAGGACCAGGTCCACACTACCTTCATCACCAATTGGGCACAGTACTGTTACACTATGATGTTGTTCGGGTTGAACAATGTAAGGGCAACTTACTAGAGACTGGTGAACAAGATGTTCGTCGTCCAGATTTGAAAGATGATGGAGGTCTACGTGGACGATGTGCTCGTCAAGTCCAAATAAAAAGCCGACCACGTAGGCCACCTGGCGGAAATGTTCAACATCCTGAGGAGGTACAGGATGAAGTTGAACTCAAAGAAATGCTCATTTGGGGTTGGCTCGGGAAAATTCCTCGGATACATGGTGAGCCAAAGAGGAATCGAGGCCAATCCAGAAAAGATCCAGGCCATCATGAACCTGACCCCATCGAGGCGAATCAAAGACGTCCAAAGCCTAACAGGGAAGGTGGCAGCCCTCAATCGGTTCATTTTCAGATCCATCAACAAGTGCCGGCCATTCTTTAATCTAATCCAAAAAAAATGTTCAATTTGAGTGGAACGGGAGTGCCAGTCGGCCCTGGATGACCTGAACAAAGCATTAATGGAGGCCCCGGTCCTGACCAAACCACAGTCGGGTGAGAAGTTCCAGCTCTACCTAGCAGTGTCCGAATATGCGGTGAGTTCTGTGCTGGTCCGAGCAGAACAAAAGGCTCAACAACCTATGTATTATGTGAGCCAATCACTGCACGACGCCGAGCTCCGCGACCCAGCTATGGAGAAGTTGGCCTATGCACTGGTCATCTCGGCCCGAAAGCTGTGCCCATACTTCCTGGCGCATAAGGTTGAAGTACTAACCAATTTTCCTTTGAAGCAGGTACTTGGACGCCCAAATGCTTCCGAGAGATTACTGAAGTGGGCAGTCGAGCTCGGTCAGTACGATGTCCATTATGCTCCCAGGACGGCAATTAAAGGCCAGACCATTACCGACTTCATTGCTGAGTTCACCCCAACTCTCATCCTCCATGAAGAATAGATAGAAAAATCTTGGAGAATGTATGTGGACGGATCATCAACTGCCTACTGCGTCGGGGTTAGGATTGTACTAGTCAGCCCCACTCAAAAGTACTTCTGCTCTGCTCTGTGTTTCAAATTCCATGCTACAAATAATGAAGCCGAGTATGAAGCACTTTTAGCTGGTCTGGATATGACGAAACAGTTAGGGGTGGATGACTTGGAAGTTTTCAATGATTCCCTCCTGGTGGGTAAAAGTCGAACCCCTAGCACGAATAATCAAGCTGAAAATCACAAACTTCATCTGAAAGTCCATCATTTGCCGATTTGGGATCCCGCACTCTATTATCACAGATAATGGGCGGCGGTTTGATGCAGAGGACCTAAAGACATTCTGTGAGAACTTGGAAATCAAAAAGTTGTTCTCCACTCCATATTATCTTCAAGGAAACGGCCAAGTTGAAGCCGTAAACAAAATCATCAAACATACTCTGAAGGCCAGACTTGAGGAATTAAAAGGGGCTTGGGCAGATGAACTGCACGAGGTCCTCTGGTCATACAAAACGACGGCCAGAACTGCGATAGGAGAAACACCATTTTCCCTGGCATTCGGGTCCGAGGCCGTCATCCCGATAGAGCTCGGAGTCCGAACCTGGAGAGTGAACAACTATCAGGACGAGCAGAACACTGAGGCCTTGGCAATCAGCCTTGACCTGTTGGAGGAAAGAAGAATTGATGCTGATGTGAAAAACTCCATCTACAAACAACAAAGTGCAAGGTACTATAACTCCAAGGTCCGAGCACGAAGATTTGAGGTCAGAGATCTTGTCCTAAAAAAGGTTCTGCAACAAACCGGGTCCTTTGGCCACAACTAGGAAGGGTTGTACAAGATTAGCTGAATCCTAGCCGGAGGTGCTTACGAGATAGCTGATCTCAATGGCGAAGTGGTATCCAAACCATAGGACATCGAACACTTGAAGAAATATTACCATTAGCCGGCTAGGACTCCCATTGTAATTTTTTTGTTAATTTTTACATTCATCTTGATTAATGACGTTATTTTCTAGCTTGTTAATCGCTTAAGGCTACGGCCTCATTCGAGCCGCCCAGGCCGGGTGGAACAGTAAGGTTTCGGCCCAAAATAAGACTACGGCCTCATCCGAGCCACCCAGGCCGGGTGGAACAGTAAGGTTTTGGCCCATCAAGGCTTCGACCCAAAATAAGGCTACGTCCTCATCTGATCGGCCCAGGTCGGATGAAGTAGTAAGGCCTCGGCCCAAAATAAGAAGATTGAAATCGGGCCAACCCGAGCTGAACAGGTAGTCAAAGATTTAGCCAAGTATTGGTGATATGAACCAACCCGACCTAATACTATGCCGAGCCGGTCAAGATGACTTACAATAAACTGAGCCGGTCAACTAGCATTGTTGTTATATATCGAGCCGGGTAGGTAAGATAATTGAGATGAGCAAGTGTTAATTGTAAAACATTCAAGTATACAAAAATAAAAAGAGCAGGGCTGAACAAACTAAATGATAGTTCTATTCGAATTAAAGTTGGTTTGGAGGCCAACACCTCGTACAAAGAAAGGCCTACCGACCTGAGCAAAAACAAAAGAAAAAGACAAAATTACTGATCGACTACGACCATTTCCTCGCTAGCCACCGTACCCGTCGCCTCTTCCTTAGCCTCGCCCACCGCCTCGGCCCCCATATCAACAGTGGGATCGGACATCAGCTTAATTGAGGGGGCTGGAGTGAGCAGCTTTTCCGACCCGGAGGAAGATACCCGGGCAGGTCGCTCATCATATCCAAGAAGTAGGCCGGGAGAGGATTCTTGTCTAGATAGCAGGCCAGGACACCACAAGCGGGCGATCGTCCAGCTTTTCCTTCCGAGCCACGTTAATGGCATCGATAACCGAGGATGCTCTCGTACTTACACTCCTCAGAGTCTTTGTACTTAGCAACCATGACAACCTCATCAGCTAGGGCGATCGGGACAGCTGCAAGCTCCGTTTTCAAGTCCTCAATCCCGGCCTAAAGCTGAGCCACCTCCACCATTAGGTCGACCACCCTCTGTCTGTCCAACTCGGCGGCCTTGGAGGTTTCGGCCAAAACTTCCTGAAAGGAGACCAGCTGGGTCTGGAGGGTCTTTTTCTCCTCAACGGCGGCCCTAAGCTGGACCGCATTCTCCTTCAACTCTGTATTTTGGCCCAAAGCCTCTCCAGCCTCTCATGGTGCTGGAAGTGGGCCCGTCAGGCGAAAACAGATGCCTAAGCCATAAGGACATTAGCACAGACGTCTAGGTCCACGCCAGTCATCTGGCTGGCGAACCCCTCCATCTCTTCTGTCCAGGCCTTGTAAGGTGCCTCGGCTACAGTGGACACCCCATTCGGAGCGCGGCCCAAGTCCTTCTAGGACAGGGATTGGGCCCTTGAGTAGCTGATCATGAAGGGCGGTCGGCGGATATTCCTTGGTTCCCTCGACGGTGGCGAGATCCCACTCGCAGATGCTGACAGAGCCGTCCAGCAGGCTGTCAGCTGTCCAAATGCCGGGCAGGATAGCCACAGTGACATCCCCAGTTCCTGAGATGCCTCTTGAAGTTATTGGGGGCAGCTCTTGATTGGCCGCTGATCCCGGGCCTGAACCTCTTGACCGGGGGTGATCGCGGGGTTGTCTCCTCCGGGACAGAGGCTAGGGTTGGCATGACAGAGACGGGGCGCTCGAGACCCAGTCTCTTATCCTGGCTGCGAATCATGGGCCTTTTCGCTTGCCAGGCTCGAGCTTGCTCTGCTCTTTGGTGGATGCGCTCTTTTGGATTCATTTTGAGCTACAGGTCTTCTCGGGGGAAGATGGCTGGAAAACAAACATAAAAGTTGTTACGCCGAGCTGTAAAAAAAAAGCTATACCGAAGAAGTTATTTGGGACTGGCCGAAAATGCAGAAGGAGATCGGCTTGAGCGAGACGCTCCTTGGTAATCAACAACTTGAATGTACGCCGGGACTCCTTAGTGCTATCTCGAAGGAAGACGATCTTCTGAAAGAAGGTGTCTCTAATCGGAAGATCCTGGACAGGAACCTCTGTAAAATGAAAAATAATTAAAATCAGATAACCAAGCAGAAAATAAGAAAATTTAAATATACCGTTCACTGTCCCGAAGTAGGTAGGGCAGACCACGCGTTCTGGCCCCTCTTCTCCAACCTAATCGGGGCTCATCCAATCACCCCCGACCCAAAACCACTTGGTCTTCCTATCTTTGACAGAGGATGGAAGACCATGAACCAGTTGTGGCCGGAAGGGTCATGGAGAAAGGTAGTATAAATAGTTCTGGGTCCCGGGCAGGAGCAAGAGCTTGAGGCCCAACAACCAGGACAGCTCCTCCGGGATCGGGACACCCGGATTGAATGTCCAGAACAGGACGAGCAGCCCAAGGATGGAAGACCAGCTGTTCGGATGCAGCTGGCCTGGCGCGATGCCCCAGAAGTGGAGATAGCTGGTTAAACAAAGGGCCAACAGAAAGTGGAGCCCGGCCTCCAAGGATCGGAAGCTAATTGCTACACAACCCCTGGGCGGCTTATCCATCCACTCGGTCGACCTTGGGACATCAAATGACACCCCTCTAGGAACATTGAAAAGAGCATGTCATCTATCCAGCTCGGCCTTGATAACTACAGACAGCCAAGAAACTGCATCGGAGTCTTTTGATGGCTGCTCAGTCCTATAGTATTGCCTGGGTGGCCTCGGTACCCCTATAGGAATGTAGCGAGCTGGGCGACCTGCTGTCCCCACCTCCTCGACCACTGGAGGGCTTGAACCCCTGATCTCTTCCGATTCGGAAGAGCTAAGCCCAATGCTTAACTCTTCAGATCCATACCCTTGATATCCAGACCTGTCCTAGTCGTAATCTTGGGCTGACCCAGACCCAAAAGATGAAGAATCAGAAGACATAATAAAGCCAAGTTAAAATTACCTAAAAAAGGATCTAGACGGTTGATTGAGAAT
The DNA here is from genome assembly GCA_028654395.1 of Scutellaria barbata. Taxonomy (NCBI): domain Eukaryota; kingdom Viridiplantae; phylum Streptophyta; class Magnoliopsida; order Lamiales; family Lamiaceae; genus Scutellaria; species Scutellaria barbata. Next base: position 21,874,065 of record CM053646.1, read on the forward strand.
GGGTGATTCTAGACAGGTAATGAAGCTCGGTGAATGTTGATCGGCTATCACTGCTGGGAACTCTCTGGTATTTATCTAAGGATCATAAACTCGTGAAGGTCAAAACAAAATGAAGTCACCCCTATTTATAAGGAGAGCACGACCTTTCGACTTCCTCCCGCCAGGACTTGACGTGTGGCCGATCTAACAGCTGACCTCAGGAGTCCCTTCAACTTTCTCTCCCTAGATGCTGACGCGTGTTCAGCCTGAGAAAAGGCTGTCTTGTCTTGGTCGGTATACCTACAGCTCGGCTTGACAACAGTCCATAGGAACATACCCGAGCCAGTCAGGATCAATTTCAATAACCATGACAGATATCCCGAGCCGTCCAGGAGGTAGTCAAGCCGATCAAGATGGTCTCAAACAAGTGTTAAAGTGAAATCGAATGTAGTTACTAACATATAATAATAAGCCGATCAAATAGTCAAAATTGTGTTCAAAATATTGGTTTAGAGGCCAGAACCTCTTACAAAAGATCAATTCAAAATCAGAACAAGTTCAGTGGCCAGTAGCATCATCGACCTCAACCTCGATCACTTCGACATCAGTCCCGACCATGCTGGTCGCCTCAGCCTGCCCTACCTTAGAGATGTCCACGAGGTCAGGATTGGACATGAGCCAGATAGGAAGGGCTAGCTGCAGAAGCTGGTCAGAATTCAGAGGGAGATAGCCCGGCAGATCGCTCATCAGGTCCAAGTAATATTTTGGAAGAGGATTTTTCTGCAAGTAGTCGGCTAACGCCACTCTCAATGGACCGTCATCGAGCTCCGCCTTCCTCGCCACCTTGATGTTATCCATATAGGTGAAGAGGTAGGCCAGTATACCGTCGTACTTACATTCATCGGACTCTTTGTATTTAAGTACAACGACGACCTCATCCTGCTGGCCAGCTCGTGCAACCTCCAACTCTGCCCGAACAGCTTCCAGCTCAGCTTGGGTTGCCTCCAACTCAGCCTGTACCCAAGCCTTCTCCTTCAAAACATCAGTGATCCGTTGGCGATCCAGCTCGAACGCAGTCGTAGCTCTGGCCAATGAATCTTGGGAGGAGGACAATTGAGCTTTGAGGATCTTCCTCTCTTCGGAAGCAGTGGCGAGCTCGGCCTTTTTTTTGCTAAGCTCCGTCCTGCTCACCTCGTATCTCTCCTGCTGGTCGAGATGTTTGAGATGGGTTCGCTAGGTAAAGACGGAGACCTGGGCATGAAGCATGGACGAGCAGACGTCCATGTCAGCTGCAGACATCTTGTCTGCATATCCTTCCAGCTCCTCCGTTCAGGATTTCACCGGAGCTTCCATTGCCAGCTTGACCCCCGACGGAAGGTTCTTCAACAAATCTGTGCTTGGCTGCTAGGCGCAGGCATAGTTGATTTGGAAAGGAGGCCTTCGTCCAAGGAACTTCTTGGAACTTCCCACTAACTTGGGATTCCAGCCACAAATACTGATCGAGCCGGTCAGGGGAGACTCTGAAGACCATACCCCTGGCGGCACTGCAATGGTAACTTTGGGGCTGTTGGCTGGTTGTCTAGTAGGAGCCGGTCGAGGTCTCTTGACAGCTAGGGCTTTCGGATCGAATGGCCTCCAACCTGAGGATGTTACGTCAAGAACAGGAGGTTCTGAACCTCATCATTTTCCCTGACCAGGAACTTTGGTCGACATTTTTTATTTCTTGGCCTCTTCGGCCCGTCGCTTGATATGATCGGTCGGGTTCATCCTAGGAAGTATGCCCTCACGGGGAAAGATGGCTGAAAAACATAGAAGTGAGTACAAGTACAGTGCCTAAACTAAGCAAAATAATTTAGAATTTACCGAGGAAGTTAACAGGGACGCGGGCGAATGGGAAGATCAAACCAGATCAGGCAAGCCGACTTTCTGCGATGAGATGCAAAAAAGTACGTTGCGTTGAGTTGACGTCACACAAGAAACAAATCTTCTATGGAAAGTCCTCGCCGATCAGAAAACCTTGATCTCCAACTTCTGCAAAACAGAAAAATATTATAGCATCAGAAAAGCTAGCCAAGAAAATATGCAAATATACCTTGGGCGGTCCCGAAAGCTGTTGGGCAGGACATCCTCAACGCAAAATCATGGTCATTTGGCCCAGGACTCTTCCGGTCCCCTCCAATCCAACACCACTTGGATCTCTAGTCTTTAATCGAGGATGAAAGACCACATATTAATTGGGGTCGGTGCGGCCAAGGAGAAATGTAGTAGAAGTGGTTTCTCATCCCGAGTATGAGCTTAATGGAAAACAGCCAAGCTAGTTCTTGTGGGCTAGGAGTACCAAGGTTGAAACGGTGGAAGAGCACCAACAGCCCTAATATAGATGACCAACTGTTGGGGTAGAGCTGACCAGGTGTTATCCCCCACTGCCAGAGATAATGCGTCAGACAGGAGGTCATTGGGAATCGTAGACCTCCTTTTAGAGCCCGGAAACTTATAGCCACACTATCTTTTGGCGGCATATCCATCCGCTCCTCGGGCCATGGGATATCGAAGGTAACCCCTTGAGGTATGTTATAAGTTGACCGCCAAAAGGACAGTTCTGATTGGGTGACAGCGAACGGCCAATTTATTACTTCCGAGTCCTCGGAAGGCTGCCTAGTTCGACGATATCTCTGGTGCCCGGAGGAAATCCCTGTCGGAAGTTCAGCGGATACTGACCCCGATGGACCAACCTCCTTGGCTAAAACAGGAGCTAATCCCCAAACTTCCACCTCGAAAGAGCTTGATCCTGGGCTAGTCCCACACTCTTCTGAGGTACCTCGGTCGTAATCCTGCACTGATCCATCACCAGACTCATCTGACATGATTATGAAGGAAAAATAAAGTACCTGATTTCTGAGTGGGCAATCTTTTCTCCTCGATCAATCGAGTTCGGTCAATAGCGGTATGTTGGTTTTGCATGGCTCTATCAGCAATTCCTCTAAGTGTTTTGAGTTTGTGAAAAACTAACAATGGAATAACACCCTTATATATAAACAAGGCGTGACTCTTCAACTTCCGTCCTACCTGATGCAGACACGTGGATGATCGAGCGGATACGAGGCTGTGACCCTCTAACTTGCACTCTATTAGATGATGACACATGTATACCTTAAGGAAGGCCAGGAATCCTAATTTCACACTTTCATCATGCTCGGCTCGATTTCTCAGAATTGGTTAGGTCCCAACAAAAGTAGTTTCTGCCGCGACCGTAGGGGCTATTGTTGGACATGCGAATCGAGCTAGACACAATATTGCACCTGAACAGTCCAAATGAGGCCTTCAGATTTTCATTTAACAGGCCAGGATGTTACATCTGGTCTTCTTCTCGGCAGGCCGCCCAGGACCGTTTGAAAGTGTCACGAATGAATGGGTCTGGCCGGCCCGAGCAGGGTTTGCCGTGCAGGGAGATACCAACTGCTAAGAGAACGCGAGTATTAAAACCGCCCGGTAGAGTAGAAATAGGCGAAAAACAAGGGAAAAGTGGGCACGATCTCCACAATCTCCACTACTTGGGCTCTTTTGCAGCTATAAATAAATGTAATTTCAGTGTGTAAAGGGTTCGAACTTCATTTGTAATAAGCACTATAGAGATGTTTTCTCTACTTGAATATCATAAGGTCCTGCCCGGTCACTAATACCGTTCAGGATTAATCGAGCTAAATTGTCCGAGTATGCTCTGAGCCACTATTTTCTTCACTGCCCTCACATTTCTAAATCATTTCTTTCACCTAATTTCATCCCATTTTACATCAATTTGAATGTTCGACTAGAAATTATTTGATTACAAATTCCGACGTCAACATGTGTGACTAACATAACATAAAAGTTAGAGTGAAAAACAGAATAATTTCACACAAGTACAACTCCATGTTTTGAAGTCTCGATGGTGAAAATGGGCATTCAAAATATTTTTGTTATACATAAATTTTGCGTTGGTACAGTAATATATTTACCTTTTAGTCCACTCAATTATTAATTTCTAGAGCCCTCATTTTATTTTTGGACTTCATAGGCTGAGAGTAGAACTAAATCACTTTCTCAGTTCCTTTAAAAGAATTAAAAGAACTTTTGACGCAGCATACTTAATTTGAATGAAATTATCAAAAGCAATTCCAAAAGGCACTACTGAATTCCTATATTGCAATTTGCAAACCAAACTCTATTTTTCTACACGACTCATCAATAATATACCCAATGGGTACATTAAAGATGTGACATATAATATTTATGGATAATTCTATTATACACCAATAATATTAATACATAATTTTTTTTATTGTGGTAATTTATATGCAAGGTAACTTTTATATTTTAGGTTATGGGTTATGGGTTATGGTTACGTTTATGGTCTTGTGAAATGCATTAAACTTCTTTACAAAGTTGAAATGCATAAAGGTCATTTTAATGATATTTTTTGCTATATACATTTGATTTTGTTTGAATCACACCATACCAACAGTTGTGGTAATTTAATTAATCAATGTAAATTAATTATTTGTAATTTAGTATTTAATTTAAGTATGTATAAATTAGTTAATTCTAATTTAATATTTAGTATTTAAATTAAAATGTGTATATTTTCTACATATTGAAGCAAATATTTTTTTAATGTTAATCGTCTATTAAAGCATCACATCATGAAATATAATTGATGGTGGCATTGTGTTGGATGGTAATCAAAATAATGATCGTTAGAATAAATAAATCAAATATGTATTTAGTAGATTTAATATTCTATTTGACTCATGTCGTGTTTTAAATCCAAATCTAAAAATGTGTTGAGATACCAAAATCCATTCAAATCGAAGCCATATATTCTTGATATACAAAAATTTATCCAAATCGACTACATGTAAATTGTGAGATACTTAAATCCATCAAAATCAAATGCAACATGCGTACCAATTATTGTAACAAAATCTTATACAATGGATGAAGATATATCAAAATTCTAATCTGTATAATCAAAAGATTGTGGTATTACTGATAAATCATATGCAATCCAGTAAATCTAGGATGTAAACCGATATTTGATTAAATAGCATGCAACCAATATTTGATTAAATAGTATCCAATCAGTATTGATGAAATATGAAGTAATCAATGCAATAAAAAAATTAATTAATAATACTATATTATCAAATTAACCACACAATACTAAAATAGGATGCAACCAATATCCACTGAAATAGTATGCAACCAATATTTTATTTTTTTTAAAGTATAGCATATGCTTCTTGAGAAAATATCACTATATTTTTTATATATTATTTAATATTTACTAATGTTTCTTATATACATTAAGTTAAGTTTATTAATTAACCATATTAAAGGTAATTATATTATACTTTAATTTGTTAAAGATTTTATTTTAAAAAATTATTATTATGAGAACATTTATGAGCTTCACATAAGGCATTAGTGGTCTTACTTTTATATAATTATAAAGATAAAAGTTATTATTATTATTATTATTATTATTATTATTATTATTATTATGAAAATATTGAATATGAGTCTGAAATGATTCGTCACCACATGATGCATAATATTAAAAGATTTAATTGTGCTTCTATGATTGATATTGGCTGATAAATATAATAATTAGAGAAAGTAGATACAGACTACATTGTCTTATGATATTAGATTTTTGGTGGAATTTTTGGGTTTTACTGGTGTAACTTTTGAAAGTAGGTAAAAAAGTTAAAATGAAAATAAAGGATTATGATGTAATTATCCAAGATTTAGTGATTGAGACAACTGGTATATTAATATCACTAATGTACTATAGAAACACCCAATATTTATTAGTATTATGTATTCTAAAATCTGTAATGAGCCCAACACCATCAAATTTATAAATAAGGGTACGTAAGTTACAATTTATCCTCCGAATTAACTGGATTTTACATCTCACTACTTTTTGAATTTTTTAATTTTACATTTAATTGATCAAATTAACAACAATTACATTTTGTCAGATCCAGTATAACATACACAATATTTCAATGATATTTTCGCTGGGATTTCATTATGTCACACTCACATGATATTTATGAAGGGTGTTGATTTATAAAATTCGTAAGTGAACTTTGTTAAACAACAAAGTGTATTTAAATGATAAACAAGGTAAATAAGATTGAATATGCAGAATAAGAGTGGAAATATGCAAGTAATGTGGCTCGAAGGCCTTTTGCTTATATTATATCAAGGATTGCCTATCCTGGTTGGCCGAAATAGCACAAACAGTAGGCAGGTCGGTTGTAGATGATTGGAATGATTTATGGGCATAATCTCATGATTTTAGTGTTGGATTTCATGCTTATTTGGTGAGAGTTGGTGTAAGTTGATGAGAGGATTTTCTTCTTCTCACCCTTATGTCACAGCTATAGCTCGGTCGTTCCAAGAAGTATCAACTTCTTCGAACTTGTGAAAAGAGGTCAAATGATGGCACTTGTAGACATGATCGGCTTGGGTGTTTTGGCTGGTAAATTGTCTCATACGCTCCTTTTCTCCTAATTTGATGATGATGACGACGTGATGCTGATGGGTGAGATCGATCTATTTAAGTCTCCATTTTCGAATTAGGTATCGCCTAAGAAACCATTTTCGATGGATGAGCCCTAATCGATATATTTTGGCACAAGAAAGGCCAATATTAAATATTTAAACTTTTCCCTCTAAAAATATTGCACATGAGCGAGCTGCAAGCGCATGTGACATATTTTTTCCAAATAAAACGAGTGATGTACTTTAGGATTTTCATTTCCAAAATCTATCACCTCCCTGATTTCCTTTTTTTGCCATGAATTTGTAAAAGTTGCAATGCAATAAGGATATCACTGTTTATTAATTTTTTTTCTTACAAAGTATGAAGAGTATTGGCAATATAATAAGTACTATCATTATTCTATTGAACAACTTTTACAGAGATATATACAAGGATAAAAGAATAATTGAGAGATTTTGTTAGTTTGGGATTTTGGGAATAAAAATATCAAAGCACGAAAATCTGTTTAATTTGGGAAAAATGTGTAGTGTACATTTAAGCATGTTTGTTATTTTTAGTACGAAGTATTTGAAAGGACAATATTGTTCTTAAAAGATATCATGTGGGTGTCACACACATGATGGAAAATCTAGCCGAAATGTTCAACAAACCACGAAAATATGGTAAAATGTAATGAGTATGTATATAGCTTGACATATTAAGAGTAAAATGAATAATTTAGAAAATAAAGTGTAAAAAGCATCTGAATTGTTGTTTTTTTAACATATGATCTTGAGTTTCAATAGATTCAATTAACGTACATCATATGAATAAATTGACATAGATGTTGAAGATATTAAAATATTAAATATTACTTCTCTCTAATAACTTCAATTTTAAGCAACAATCTAGTTATTCGGTATAGAGTAGGTCTTGTGTGAGACCGTCTCACGGATCTCATTTCGTGAGACGGGTCGGGTCAAATCGAACATAATAATTAAGTAATACTTTTGTGTGTATTAGATAATATTTTTCTATATTTCAAGTAATACTTTGTATTATATTATTTATTATATATGCAAAATACAAAATAATTACATGATACATAGAAAAGTATTACATAATATATACAAAAGTATTACATGTTGCATGAGGAGAATAGAGCACCTAGAAGCCCTAGGATCCACGTGTTTTTTAAGACCCGACCCGACCCAATTCGGGTCATATATCCTATAATACAAAAGTATTATCTGATACACATAAAAGTATTACCCGATACACATAAAAGTATTACATATTTTCTTATAGTCTGACTCAACTCAAAACAAAAGTATTACCTGATATACATAAAAATATTATCTGATACACATAAAAGTATTACATATTTTTCGTATGGTCCAACTCAACTCAAAACACATCTTATAATACAAAGTATTATCTAATATATAGAAAAGTATTACATAATACATTTAAAAGTATTACATAATTTCTTATGTTCGATTCGATCCGACCCGTCTCACAACATGGAATTCATAAGACGGTCTCACCCAAGACTTTGCCTTCGGCATAATATCAAAACGAGGCCAAACAAAAGATGTTGATCATTTTACAATGGATTTTTTTGATTCAACTTATTAAGCATATAAGTTAAGTATAAATATTCCATTATTTATTAATAGTTAAGGTTTAAATGCATTAAGTAAATGGAAAACATTAAAAAATATAAAGTTGGTCAGGCTTTAATTGTATTGAACTCGGTTAAAATTGAGTAAACTCTACATTTCGTTTAAATAATATAAAATACATTTTACGGCTCAATAATTATTAATTATAAATCAGGCTTGAAGATATTCTTGTAAGCTTAACTGATTCATTGAATAGAAATAAAAGTAAGTTTGGACCAATGGACTTCGAGCTTTAATAATAAAAAAAGTTGCACTTGGGTACAATTGTTATATGGATCCATATAATGTGGGTCGGGTCGAGTCGGATCGAATTCGACTTGGATCCACGCATTTTTTTTCCTTGATTTTTATGTTGTTTTAGTCATATCTTTATATTATATTAAACATATATTTATATTATGTTAAGTATAATTTTATATAGTACTTTAACTTTAAAAAAAACCCTAATTTTAGCAAAAAAAAAATCTTAATTTGTACATATATACATTTATGTGATATTACATATACTTTTAAATAATATTAGTCATACATTTATATAATATATAAAGGTACAACTAACATAAATTAAGAGGTATGACTAACATAATATTAAAACTCTAAAAGTATGTTAACATAATATAAAATCATAAAGGTATGTTTAACATAACATAAATATATATTTAATATTACATAACTGTATACTTAATATAACATAAAAGCTCTAAATGTATGACTAGCATAACATAAGGGTATGTTTAACATAGCATAAATATATAGTATTTAAAGTGAATTTTGATTGATTTGAGAGCACTCACCCATACACGTGAGGTGCATGGATTGGATTGGGTCCGTACATCAATTACAAAAAAAAATTGTGTAATATAAAAGATGGATAAAAGATATTTTCCTAAAAACTAATAAGTTATGTGAACAAAAAATTCTCTTCCTTTTGCAGCAAGTGCTTTTCTCTTTTTGGTTGAAAGTGACCTTGTAAATTTCTCAAAATTCCATGTCAGCACTACTTTTTAGGCCCTTTGTGAGTGTAGATATTGAAATTTGTCGGTATGATTTGACTTTAAAATTAATTTTCATTTTATTTTTTAGGAAGAGAGAACAAATTCTTTCATCTATACAGTATGTAGGGATGACAATGGAAAAGGATTGGGGGAGCAATCTTCATTCATGTTCATTCACAGACAATTGCACTCATGTTCATTCACGGGCAATTCCCATCCTTATCCTCGCAAGCATTTTGTCCATTTCTTTTGTTTGAATATATTTTTTCATTTGATTAATACATAAAAATAATTCTTATAAATATATATAATTAAAATATCAATAAAAATATAAAAAAATAACTTATAATCCAAATAAAAGATAAAACATAATTTAATCAAACTAACTAAAACACAAAAATAAATTATCCTATTACATTTTTTTAATTTCCATTATTCTTCAATATTTCTATTCACTTAAAATAGAATGAGAAATAAGGTTTTGAGTTTTTTATTTATATATTAAAATATATTTATTTTTTTAAAATAATTTGGGGATCCGCCTGCGGGAAACAGGGTAGGGAATATGATCCTCGTCACGACATACGGGAAAAAAATCGCCCCCATTCCTGTCCCCACAAGAATGCATTTTGGGAAATCTCCGCCCCACTGTCATCCCTAACAGTATATGTAAATAGTTTATTAGTAGAAAAGAATTAATATGATTCAAATTTAGGACAAATCTTTGTTGGTCCCAAGTGGTTCAGAGGTTCACAAATGGGAAATGAATCTCTATCGATTTTTGCAAATCTTTCCAACTCACTATATTGTATCCTATAACAGGTTACAATGTTGTATACAGCTTTTCCAACTTACTATACTGTATCCTAGAACAGGTTACAGTGTTGTATACAACTCAACTTACAGCATTAAGATGTAGTGTTTACTGTAATTTCGAGTTCGTGAAGTAGAAACTTAAAATTAAACTTTTTATGGATAGAGTTCGTTTTAAAACCTTTTGAAATATGAGCCTTTAAGATTATTTATGCACAAGAGCGAATATAATAAACAAAACAATAAGGTCTTTTATAGTGGTTCGAATATGGTGTAATCCTTCTACGTCCATTTTACTCCTTATCAAAGAGGAACTTCGTTAAGTTAACTTGGTTTACAAAACTTGACCTTACAAACTCTCAATCTAACAAGTTACAACTATTGATACTTAGCTTCCACACAGGCTACTTAAATTCCAAAGGCAGGCCCACATAGGATCTATACAACTCACACAGAGTTATTGTCAAACACACTTGACAATATAAAACATACAGCAAGGACTAACTTTCTATCAACTGAGGACACCTAAAACAACCTAAGCACACAACACAGAGGTAAAAATATATAGGATGCTCGAAGCAGTCTTGAGAAGTCTTCCACTCAAACTTAGGCTTGATTGCTTTTTAAAGGTTGAGTGATTGAAACTTTTGGGGCCTTTGATGACTTTTAGAACTTTTGAACTTTTTAGGTTTTATCATTTTTTATTTCAGTAGTTGTATCAATCGACTCTTCCTCTATTTATAGGTGAAGTATTATTAGGGCTGGGCAAAATACCGAAAATTTTGGTATACCGCGCATGCCGGTCGAAAAATACCGAAAATGTCGAAAATTTTGGTATACCAAAATTTTCAGTAAGGTATCGGTATGAGGATTTAAAATTTTTCGATATTTCGGTATATACCGAAATATATTAATATTAATAATATATATATATATTATTATTATATATATAGATATATTTCGGTAATTTTTAGTATTTTCGATAATTTTTGATATGGTATAACGGTAAATTTCGGTATACCGAAAAATTCGGTAATTCGGTATCAAACGGTGTAGGCTATCAATATACCGAAAATTTTGGTACGGTATCGGTATGTTTTTTGGCATACCAAAATTTTTGGTACAATATACGGTATGGAATTTTTTTTCGGTATAACGTACCGAACCAACCGTAAGTATTATATCATTTGAAGAGAGGTACAATACTTAGTTTGAATCATTTTCTTGGTGTAAAGCTCGTATTAAATGATGTTTGAGGTTGCACTAAATGTTTCTTGTCTTTAACTACATGGTTTTTAATGCGGTTGTGTTAGGTTACAGATTTGCACAGTATGTTAGGCCACTGTCTGCTACTTACTGGCTCTTCATATTGCTTCCTTCAACTTATCTCTATTGGCTAGTTTTAGTTCCGTAGAAGTGATTGATTCTCAAACTGCAAGTGATCTTTCTCGTACTATATTGTTATCATCCTTTTATGTTTTTCAAAGTATATTATCTCTTCTTTCTTTAAGAATGTTGTATGCAGTCCCTACAATCAGGTTCGTCTTGTTGTAACTTAGCTTACAACTTTCTCATTGTAACTTTTATGTTGATCTGTCATATTCTTAGTCTGTTTACAGCAGCTCTTTTCTATTATTTACAGCAATTGTAACTTGATCTCCTCCATTTTCCTACCTATTCTTGATACTTAAAAACTAATATAGATTCACTTAAATATTGTGAAAAATGGGTATTCTACATTCCTATTATACTTGTGTTTTGTCTCATCAAAATTTAAATATGATCAAACAATCTCCATAATATTTTTGGGAAAAATTGACCCACGCAAAGTTTAAACATGTGTTGGTGAAAGATTTACCCCCGCATCACAACATGTCTTACCAACTTGGTTGCATTCCTGAGATGTTTTCATCTCTTTGGTAGATGTTGGAAATTAGTTTTGAAAAGTTGGTGTTGACTAATTCTTGACCCATTTTTTTATGGTGTTTCATTTGTTGAAAATGAAAATAAGTTGAAAATTTGAAATCTACATTTCGAGTAGATAAATTTAGAGTATTTATTTTCTCAAATCCAATTTCGAATGAATGAAAAAGTGTGAATTTGAATTGAATTAATGCAATTCAAATTAAAGGAATGCAACTAATCCGAAATATTGTGAGACGATCTACTTCATCTCAAAAGGTGTCTAATTGTGGAAAGATTTCAATTCAAACCAAAAAGTGTCTTATTATGAAAAGACATCATTTCAAATTAAAAGACATCTATTATGTAAAGACACACATCTTCTACTTCTATATATAGACCCTACATTAAATCATTTCCTTTACTCTACTACAACTTGCATTATTAGCATTCTAACAATTGTAGTCTCTCATCATCTTGTCTAATAAAGTTCAAAATATTGATTTCGTTCGCCAAAAACTTTTGGAGTCGTTGTGTTGTGATCCTTAAGTTAGTAAGTCATTGTATCTTGAGGACGTTTGCCGTAGATCATGAAGCATTGAATACGGGATAATTTCATTTTACGGAGAAAAAGTCCAACTCTTACCTCGACTTTCCTATTTATTATTGTTAGTCATTTTCAAATACACCACATACATATTTCCAATAGTAGATGTTAAATATTTCCAATAGTAGATTGATGTTAAAATAACTTTCTACTTATGCTATGTTGATAAGGAAACTAGAGTATCGATCCATGTAATACACGGGTTGTATAGTATAATATTATAAGATTTCTATACATTTCACACAGTAAAATGATAAGCCTAAATTAAATTTGAAATAAATTTAGAAGTGTCATAATATATTGTGTCACTCAGACATTACATTATTTAATCATCGATACATCCAAGTTATTTTTAAATATTTAGTTTTACAATAATTTTTAAAAATTTATACCCAAGTTCTATTTGACAAAAAATTTAAGAAAAAATCTATGAAATAGTACCTAAATCATATGTTTGGAACATGCATAGTAATTAACTAATATAAATAAGTAGAACATTGTAGCTCAGCTTATGATTCTCAACTTACATAGTGACAACTTTCATCATCTTCTTGAATTCGTTAGAAATAAGTCAATTCAAAATGAAAAAGCAAAAACAAACCTTAGATTACAGGTTAATTCATAAAAGACGCACTTAATGATATTTTTATATAAGAATAAATAATTTTACGATATATATTTAATTCATTCATAGATTATTTTATTATCAGTTGAAATTTTGTATTTTTTTATAGCTAGTTTAGTTAATAAAAAATAATGAATGTTCTGAATTTATATCCTCAAACAATTATATAACCTTTTAAAGTTATGATATAGTACTTGTTGGTCCCAACTGATGTCGGAGGTTTAAAGGGAGTGAATGAACTTTTGTTCATTTTGCAAATCTTTTTCAAATTTACTGTTCTACAAGTTACTTGAACTTACAGCACCAGCAGTTACTGCTTACAACACTAGAATGCAGTGTTGCACACTATAAATTAGAGTTTTACGCAGCGGAAATATCTTTTGACTGAAGGCTTGTTTTCTCAAGAAAGCTTTTCTTTTAAAGATGTTTTAAAGTTTATGATGAGATAAATATATAAGATGCAACACAGATATATAAAGCAATAAAAACACTTATGGCTTATAGTGGTTCGAAGGTGGTGTGATCTTTCTACGTCTACTCTACTGCTACCTCGAGCAGGAACTTCATTAAGCAAGATTGAATTATAGGGAAACACCTAACAATCTATCAACCTAACGAGTTAACACCTATTAGAACCCAGCGTATACACAACAATTGTAAGTTCTAAAGGCAAACCCACACAGGATTTCACACTACCACATAGGAAAATTGTCTATCACCTAGACAACTATACAAACAGAAAGGATAAATCCTATCAACTATTCGACACCTAAAACAACCTAGCACACAACAACAAAGTTAAAGTATATAAGGTTTGTGATAGGATGAAATGTAATAGATTTTGATGAGACAAAACGTGTAATAGATTAGAACCTTAGCTATCTGGATGAGTCTTTAATGTAAATTTGCTAAGGCAAGGATGCTGGAAGAACTTGAAGATTCTGCCAAGTAGCCGAAGTCCCTGCTACCTGCATACTGTATCGAGCAACCAGCAAGCAAAGCTCTAGAAGGATGCTACAAGGAACCTGGAGATAATCAAGGAAGCTGACTGACTCAAAGAGGATACTACCAGATACATCAGAGTCAATGCAACCTGACTAGCCAGTAGAGTCACTCCAGTTCCAACGAACCAGAATCTGCCATGTATGATAAAGCAGCAAGGACACAGTACAAACAGTCTGCAGAATGAAGTTGCGCAGACAAAGGACAAGCAGTTTCAGAACAGAATGAAGGCATTTCAGAACAGGTGTCAGAAGATCGGCAGAACCAATCAGAAAGAGACACCTCATCATACAAAGGACTGCCTATCCAACGGGCAGAAAACTACCTGATGCCTATAAATAGAAGTCTGATTTTCAAAGGAAAGAAGAGATACAACGATCATACACAACCAAGAGAGAACTGAGAAGCAAATAGACGCACAAGCTTATACTCTCAAGTTAATCAGACTGAGCAAGCAGTAAGCCAGCTACCCTTATGTTCTTCTGAAGTTCAAGGAGCCTGCTGCATTTGATTGTGCTTTAACCTTTCATTTTATTCTAAATCTGATAGGAGTCGCTTAGGCAGGTGTTGAAACTGCTAAGTTGTAATCTCTCTGAAGAAGAGAAAGGATCCTGTGTGGGTCGGTTAACCTGTGTGGAGATCCTGTGTGGGTCGATAGTTGGTCACTGTGCAGCTACCTGTGTGGATAGAGCTGACAGTTTGTTTAGAGTTTAGTTTGTGTTAGCTGAGTCTATTGTAAATCAAACTAACTTTAACAAAGTTCCTCCTTGTGAAGGAGTAGAGAGGACGTAGAGGGATTACTCCACCCTTGAACCTCTATAAGCTTGCTTGTGCCTTTATATCTGTCTATCTATCTATCTGCATTTAAGCATACTGCATTAAAAGCGCGTTTCGAAAAACATAAGTATTTCCGCTGTGCATTTCTCTCTCTGACTAAGTCCTGAGGTCACTGCCTGAGCAGGAACCTATCGAGTAGTAAGCTTACTAGCTACCTGTTCATTAGGGACTTAACATTCTTTGGAGTAAAAGTTGAAAATTTGATAAGGTTAATTCACCCCCCCTTTTAACTTTATACCACCGGGACCAACAAGTGGTATCAGAGCAGGTTGGATTAGAAACCCAATCTGTCTGGTCAATTCCCTGATCCCTGTTTTTCGAAAATCTACATACATTGCTTTCATCATATCATGGACACACACAAGCTTCCTATGTTCTCTATTGAAGAGTATGACGATTGGAAGATTAGAATGCAGGCACATCTCTCAGCTATGCATGACGAAATGTGGATGGTTATCACGGATGGACCTCCAAGGATCACCAAACCTAATCAAATATTTGCGAGAGCTGCCGAAGTTGGCGATGCAGGAGCCATTCCCCACCAAGTTGTGATTGACAAACTGAGGGAAGAATGGTCGGCTAATGATAGAAGACGAGCTAACCTGGACAATGTAGCCAAGAACGCCTTGTTTGTTACTCTGGATAAAGGAACCTTTAGCAAGGTCAAGACATGCAAGACTGCCATGGATATATGGAACAAATTTGAACAAATCTGCTAAGGAACAGAGCTGACTAAGGAGAACAAGGTGTCTACAGCAACCCAGAAATTCGAGCTGTTCGAGATGCTCCCTGAAGAGACCTTAGAGCAGATGGATCTGAGGTTTACAAACATTGTAAATGAGCTTGAATCCCTGGACAAATTCTACACTCAGAAGGAGAAAAATATGAAAGTGCTAAGAGCACTACCTGCAGAATGGGACAGCAAAACTACTGCAATGAGGGTGTCAATGGATCTAAAGTCAATGAGTACCTTTGACCTCTTCTCTGACTTAAAAGCCTTCGAATATGATATCAACAGAAGGAAGAAGGAAGCTGAAGAATCTAGCACAAAGATAACTGCCCTGACTGCCAGAAACGTAAAAGACTCTGGAACTATCTGCAGTAAGTAGGGTGAGCCACCTGCCGAGGGTACTGATGAAGAAATTGCCCTTCTACTAAGAAATTTCAAGAAATTCATCAGATACAACAGGAAAGGAGACTTTAAGAAGTTTCAGGCACCTCCCCAACAACCCATTGTTCAGCAACCAAACCAGGATATGTCCGATCTCTGCTACAATTACCGAAAACCAGGACACTATGCCAAAGAGTGTCCTCACCCCAAAGTCAACAGGTACCCCAATGGAGAGTCATCCCAGAAAAGGGAAAAACGAAGAGAGGAACGGAGGAGAATTAAAGCCTTCCTAAGTGAGATGGAAAAGGGCACGGAACCTTCCAAGGAGGCTCAGCAAGACGCGGACTCCTCTGATGATGACAGTGACTCCTCATCCTCGGAAGATGAAGCACTTATCTGCCTGATGGCACAGGAAACTGAGGATAGCGAGAATGATGAGGTAATACATCCTAACCAGCTCATAATGGAAGAGGAAAAGTCTAAAACAAGCCTCTCCCTTAAACAAATCATGAGCGAATTCGAACAGATAAACTCAATTCATGAGGAGCTAAAACTCGAAAATGAGATGCTCAGGAGGGAAAACAAACAGCTAGCTGAAAAGCTATCTGCATATGAGCTTAATAGCTCAAAGTGCAGTGACCTCCTAGAGCAAGCATCTAAGCTCAATCTGAGAATTGCCAAACTTGAGAATGAGAAGAGTGATCTTCAAACAGTTATAGGATCCTTTAGCAAGTCAGCTAAAGAAGCCAAGGAATGCATGAATTCGGGCAAAAGTCCATTTGATAGGACAGGCCTAGGATACTGTGCAGGAACCTCTCAAGGAACAGCAAGATCATCTAAAACTATTGTTTTCATTCGAGCTGGAACCCCAAAGGAAAAGGAGTTATCCAATAACTCAACAGCAAGCTTGGAGAACGCAATAGACAAGGGCAAGAGACCCATGTGCACATCCTTAGGGGATAAGCCTATTTTCAAAAGCTGGCTACAGCAGAATAAATCTGCTGATAGAAACAAGAGAAAACAGCAACCTACAAGGATGCTGAACAGAAACCTCTATCCCACCAATACTAAGACCAGAATGTCTAAACCTAAACGAGCTCATGCTCAAGGGAAGTATAGTGGAGGACCTCACTTCAAAAGTGACGGGTATACACAGATTGCACACACACTTCAGTATCCGAAGGATACCTTCTATAGACGAATCCACCAAGTCTACAACAAAACAATTGTTGTGAGACAAGTTTGGATTCCAAAAAGTACTAACAAAGAAGGACCCGTACATGTATGGGTACCTAAGAACCAGTAATCTCTATTTTACAGGTACCTACAGCAGAAACCAGCAAGGGAGTATGGTACATTGATAGCGGGTGTTCGAGACACATGACTGGAGACAAAGAAATCCTCAAGAACTTTCAACAGTGCAAAGGACCCAAAGTAATCTTCGGAGATAACTCCAAGGGAAGCACTAGAGGAGTTGGAACTCTCATCAAAGGAAACACTCACATTAAAGAAGTGTCGTATGTCAAAGGCCTAAAATACAACTTGCTAAGCATAAGCTAATTTTGTGACAAAGGTTACTCAGTGGAGTTCAATCACAACAAATGCCTGATAAGGGACAGCCAATCCAAGGAAGTAAAGCTATCAGGAACTAGAAAAGGAAACATCTATGTAGCTGACTGGAGCTCAGTAACCACAGCTACCTGCTTCATAGCAAAAGGATCATCAGAAGCTAGCTGGCTATGGCATAAACGGATGAGCCATCTGAACTTCAAAACGATCAACAAATTAGCCAGGAAAGGACTGGTCAGAGGGCTACCCGATATGGTATACAAGAAAGAGAGTCTATGTGAAACATGCCAAAAGGGAAAGCAAACTAAAAGATCCTTCAAAAACAAGATACAAAGGTCAACTGAAAGAGTGCTAGACCTACTACACATGGATCTGTTCGGACCGGTAGAACCAGTAAGCATGAGTGGAAGAAAGTACACACTTGTAGTGGTGGACGACTATTCAAGATTCTCATGGACACTATTCTTGACAAAGAAGTCGGACACTCAGCGAAGGTTACCGGAGCTACTGAAGAAGCTGCAGACCGAAAGGAGCCTGAACATTATCAAAATTCGAACAGACAGAGGCACTGAATTCACAAACAAGTTTATTGAAGAATACTGCTCTAACAATGGAATCAAACATGAATACTCAGCAGCTAGGACGCCGCAACAAAATGGTGTTGCAGAGAGGAAAAACAGAACCCTAAAGGAAGCTGCGAGGACCATGCTAGCTGAAGCACAACTACCCAAGAGATTTTGGGCAGAAGCAATCAACACAGCATGCTATACCCAGAACAGATGCATTATCAACAAAGATTTGAATAAAACTCCTTATGAGATATGGTTCGGTTATACTCCAAATATTGAACATTTTCATATTTTTGGATGCAGGTGTTATGTACTCAATAATGAAAAAGATTACCTGAAAGCATTCGACTCAAAGTCAGATGAAGGAGTATTCTTAGGATACTCCTCGGTAAGCAAAGCCTTCAGAATCTTCAACAAGAGAACACTTGTTGTAGAAGAAACAGTACATGTGGATTTTGATGAACCACACTGTTCTAAGGCTGAAATAGATGAACTTAATGAAGATCTTGGAAAAACTCACATCACCAACACTCGTGTTGAATATATTGATGCTGAGTTACCAAATCTCCAAAATATTGAGTCAACTCAAAATCAGCAACCTGCACCTACACAGCAACATGGAGAACAGGAACCTACTCCAAATCAGCAGGCACCTGTGATACAAGAAGATATACACCACCCTGAAAGAATTCAACTGGAAGTACAGTTAGAAATACAGCACGATCCAAATCAGCAAGCTGAACAGGACGATCACGAGCAACCTGCTGAAATTCAAAACGAACAACAGGTTGAAGAAATTAGAAGGAAATGGCTAAGAAATCATCCAAGGAATCAGATCATAGGAGATTCCACCTCTGGAGTAAAGACAAGAAGAAGCAACCCCCATAAAGCAATGTTTGCTTGCTTCATCTCACAAACAGAACCAAGCTGCATAGAAGATGCTCTGGAGGACACCAACTGGATACAGGCAATGCAAGAAGAGCTTAATGGATTTGAAAGAAACCAAGTATGGTATTTAGTTCCCAAACCTACTCACCAAGGAGTAATCGGCACAAAATGGGTATTTAAAAACAAACTCGATGAAGAAAGACAAGTAGTCAGAAACAAGGCAAGACTAGTAGCAAAAGGTTACTGCCAGGAGGAAGGAATAGATTTTGAAGAAACTTTTGCACCTGTAGCAAGATTAGAAGCAATCAGGATCTTCCTAGCCTATGCCGCTCACAACAATCTGACAGTCTACCAGATGGATGTCAAAAGTGCTTTTCTCAATGGACTGCTCGCTGAAGAAGTGTATGTGGAGCAACCTCCAGGATTTGAAGAAAATCCAGAAACCATGGTCTTCAGGTTGAAGAAAGCTCTCTATGGGCTAAAGCAGGCACCTAGAGCCTGGTATGATACTCTCTCGAAGTATCTACTTGATAATGGATTCAAAAAGGACAAGGTGGATAAGACACTCTTCAGAATCCAAGATGGAGATAGCATACTGCTCGTTCAGATTTATGTCGATGACATTATCTTCGGTTCAACAAACAAAGAATTGTGTCAAAAATTCTCAAGTCTCATGCAATCCAAATTCGAAATGAGCATGATGGGAGAACTAAGCTTCTTCCTCGGTTTACAAGTCAAACAACTGAGCAATGGAACCTTCATCAATCAAGCAAAATACACTAAGGAATTGATAAAGAGATTTGGATTGAAAAATGCAAGTACAGTAAGCATACCGATGATAACATCAGGAAGCCTAGACAAGGACACTGATGGCAAAGCAGTAGACGTTACAAAGTACAGAAGACTAATTGGGTCACTGCTCTACCTGACAGCAAGCAGACCAGATATCATGTTCTCAGTGGGAATGTGTGTAAGATATCAAGCAGCTCCAAAAGAATCACATATGATCGCAGCCAAACGAATTATAAGATATCTCAAAGGAACCCAGGAAGCTGGTCTATGGTACCCAAGAGAAGGAGGACTCAAACTTATTGGTTATACTGACTCTGATTTTGCAGGTTGCAAAATTGACAGGAAAAGCACCAGTGGTACCTGTCAGCTACTAGGAAACAAACTGGTATCATGGTTCTGTAGAAAGCAAACCTCTATAGCAACCTCAACAGCCGAGGCTGAGTATGTTGCTGCAGGAAGCTGCTGTGCACAAATTCTATGGATTCAACAGCAACTAAAGGACTACGGAATTGAAGAGAAGGAAACACCTATCCTATGTGACAACTCAAGCCCAATAGCTATCACCCACAACCCAGTTCTACATTCTAGAACCAAACACATTGATATCAGACACCACTTCATCAGAGATCACGTTGAAAAGAAAGATATATCTTTGCAAAAAGTGCATACTGATCTACAGCTAGCTGACATATTCACAAAACCACTATGCGAATCAAGATTTTCGTTTCTAAGAAACGAGCTGGGAATAATCACTTTATGATATCTTTTCTATATAACTCTATATTTTCCTATTGAAATGGCTATAATATTCAGGGGGAACCATAGGCAGGACGAAGGAAAAACAGCAACCTAAAGGTTACTGCTCAAGGTCCCTGGACAGTTACTGGATACAATGTTACTATTCTGAGCTACCTGCAGGATCCAGTAACTGAAGCACGTGAAAAGAGGAACAGTTACCCCACGGTTAGCAGCCGTTTTTGCAGAAAACTCCTCGATATCCACAAAATATCACATCAAGTCCTTACGCACACGTACACCGCGCCAAAAATCTCAACCATTGGATTAAGGGTCTTTTCGAATTCAAGATCAATCAGAACCGTCAGATCAACTCTCACCAAAATTCAAATATAAGGGAGTCTTTCTTCTCACTCATCTCTTACACTTAAACATTTCCATTCTCTTGCAAACCCTAATCTCTCGTGCTCTCTCTCTCTCTCAAAGCTTTCCAGTTTTCAGATTTCTCTCTCTCTCTCTGAAATGGCACCAAAAACATCCCAAGTTGTTGATGGAAGGCTAGTGGACCGCAAGATCCTCCTGAAGATGGTGGAGGAAGAAGGGAACTCGAAGGAGGTTATGAAGAGCATCCTTCAATGCCTCTATAAGACCGGACTTCTCAGACTCTGCTCCTATCACAAGGCCCCGTACGCGGAGGAGCAGGTGGAGAAATTCTACCGGAGGGCGAAGGTCTCTGCAGATGGGTCAGATATCACATCAAAAGTTGGTGGAGTGACTGTGGTGGTGGACACCGGTCTTCTGGAAGAGGTGTTCGCTCTGCCTACTGCAGGGATGAACGCCAGTGACCTCTCCACCTACGGAGAAGACCAGCTGGAGGAGTTCTGGACGACGTTCACCGGGAAGGAGGACACGGCGGGGATGTCCAGGAGTTGCAGCAAGAAGGCCTTCCTTCTGGAGTTTGAGTTGCTGCATGATATCTGCTGCCATATCATAGAGAACCGCTCTGGTTCCTTTGATAAGTGTACTAACTTCCGGTACAGGATGATGATGGCCATTGTGAAGAAGGAGAAGGTGGACTGGGCCAGCTACCTGCTTTCCAGGCTGGTGGAGGAAGTGGAGAAGAAGGTAGGTAAGCCTACCTATGGGCTTATCATCAACACCCTCCTGGGTCACTTGAAGGTGGACCTGTCCTAGGGGAAGCCCATCCAGAAAGGGAAATTCATCGATGCGGGTAGGGTCTTTGCCAAGAAGACCACTGCTCGGTCATCCCCAGTAACCAGAGAGGTCTCTGAGGACCTCAAGGGGGCTCCAAGGACAAGGAAGGCATTCCGCGACACTGCCTCTCCTTCGTCTGAAAGCAGCTCGAGGATGGAGGAGCCTGCAGAGCCCTCACCAGCTTCTGCTGTACTAAAGAAGATCAAGCACAAGAAAGATGTGCAGAGGAGACTGGTCATCTCTGATGATGAACCAGAGATCGTCACCACTCGGGTTGTTAAGAAGCCGGCAGTGGAAGTGGAGATTGATTCTCCAAGGGAGGAACTGGAAAGGAATACAGCCGTTGATGATGATGATGATGAGGAGGAGGTAGCTGAGTTCGTCATCAGCATACCGAAGCTGGAGGCGGAATTCGGTAAATTGGTGGAAAGATTCACCACCTGGTGGCAGTTTAGGCACCTGCCCAGGGAGGAACTCATCCAGTGGGCAGACTGGAAGTTTGAGGAGGAATGGGCGCTGAACTGGGTCGCCATGGATGATTTGGAGGAGGTCCTTCAAAAGAAATTTCTGAAGGATCTCAAGAAGATGAAATGGCCGGAATTTCTAGAAAATGCGAAGATAGCCGCTGAGTTGGAGGCCAGGAAGCAAAAGGAAGCTGCTGCACAGCTGCCTGGCCCCCGGAGCCTGAAGGGAAAGGAAGCTGTCATCCAGCCAGACTTCTATAGGGAGGAGGTGATACTGGATGCTGCTGCTGACCAGGTCAGAGCAGGCGACGATGTGGGCTTTACTGAGGCCCAGATAGCAAAGTACGGGGAGCAGGAAGTTATGGAGAGGATGCTGAAGCAGGCTGCAGACATTAGCCTGGCAGATACCAGAATGAGAAGGCCAGTAAGGGAACCCCAGATAGGTGAATGATCATCCTGCTCAGCATTGATGGTAGAACCTATCAGCAGGAGGTCACCTTCACCAACGGAGAAAAACGGTGAGAATTCTCATACCTTACTGACCTGATCATTCTTCCTGAAGTACCTGTACAGACGCAGATGAAGGAGAGGAGCTCGACGCCAACTGACTTTCCCAAGGCTAAAGAGTTGGAAACCCTCGCTGCTGTAGCATCTCTCGAGCTGATAGTTCCAACCACAGTAGCAGCCGCCGATGACACCACGGAGACCACCATTCCTACACCAATGGAGGTAGAGGTTGAGGGGGAACATGTGCAGCAGGAGGCACCTGTTCAAGCTGATGCAGAGGAAGAACCTGCCCCCATGGAGAAGGAGCAACCTGATGCAGCTATTCCAATGGAGGTGGAGGAGACAACACCTGCCAAATCAGCGGACCAGGTAGAGACTGTCGCTGAGGGGGAAGTAGCTGCGGGTGAAAAGATGGTGGAAGTGCAGGAGGAAGAAGGAGACAAAAGTGGAGAAAAGGAGCCTGCGGGTGAAAAGAAGGCTGAAGTGCAAGAGAATGCAGTGGAGGAAGTAGTAGAGGAGATAGAGAAGGAGAATGAGGCCGAAATAGTGTTCAGCAAGGGTAAGGTAGCTGAACAAGACAAGAAGCTGGGAGAACCAGAGGAGGATGCTGAGGAGAATGCTGAGGAGGAAACTCACTCTAAGAATACTGGATCAGGAGGTGGAGGATCCAGTAGCTCTACCAGCAGCGATGAAGGGTCACCCAGTGAACAGGGTGATACCGGAGCCAAAAAATCCAAAGAACTAACATCTGTTTCTGATGAACAGGCACCAGCAGGAGAACGCCAGGAACCTGCCAGATCAAATGAAGAGGTGCTGACAGCAATTGAACAAATGGGGAAGTCCTTGGTGAAGGCAAGCAGGAAAATCCGCAAGAATACCCGCTCCCACTCTGTGAAGACCTATTCTTTTATGGACTCCCTCAACGTGACATTGTCAAAGCTCACTCAGATGATAGCCGCCTACCGACCCCCTAAAGAGGATGCTGCAATTGAAGTTGTCAAGAGCGTGATGGAAAAGTTAAACAGGCAAGAGGAGAAGATGATCTCTCTTGAGGCCAGTCAGAAAGCTCTAGTCACTGCAGTAGACCGAATGGATAGGGAGCAGTTCAACCAATCTCAGACCCTGCGGGATCACTCAGGCACCTTGTCTGATATTCACTCCATGGTCAGTTTTGCGGTTGGGCGTGCTGATGATGACAAAAAGGGGGAAGGAAAGATTGAAGGCAGACAGAAGGCTGGACAGGATCCTGCTGCCTGCAGACAGATGGTAGTGAGCAGTAGAAGGAGAGATGACTCTGGAGAGGGCGGACACAAGGGAGCTGGATCAAGGGGCCCTTCAGACAGCAGTGCAAAAAGAAAATCAGATGCTGTTTCTGGGTCTGTTCATCCAGGCTTCAGGAAGGGTGCTGATATGAGAGAAGAGAAAAGGAGGAGGACCGAAACAGAGCTGAAAAGCAACCTGGATGCTGTCTTTGCAACAGATCCTAGGGTTGTCCTTGACAAGATCTTCCCTCCGCACAAGCTGCCTGACATGGTGGAAATGGAGAAAAATTTGCAAAATCCAGATGTCGCAGCAAGTGCCACTCTCAAAAGCTTCCTGGAAGCAAGCCCGGATCCCAGGAGTGACAGATTCCTAGCCCCAGTAGTCCCGGAGGTCACTCTTCCTACTGAGGTCAACCCATCCTTTTTCCAGATAGAAGCCTTCAAAAGGAAGGAGCTGATGAAGTACTTCACCACCCTCTGCAAGGAATCTGCTCTTTTTAGAGGATTCAAGACAAATAAGGAAGCTTTGCAGAGGTTCCTGGAGCTTACAAAGAAAGGTGGACTTCCAATTCAAGTGAAGCTAAAGCAGAAACTTGGAAAGGAGCCCATACCATACTGTGAAGACTTCTGGCTCAGGTTTGAGGAGTCAGAGGAAATGGTGAAAAGGATGGAGCCTAGCTATCAAGATTCAATAGCCAACTGGTGGAAAGGCTCAAAGTTTGAAAGAAAGAAGAAGGTCAGTTGGTTGAAGACTTGATGATTTTATCTTTTTTTTTATGTTTACTCTGTTGTTTTGTTTAAATTTCTGTTTGATTCTGCTATCTGCTTGTGTATGTATATGCCCTGTACTTAACTCTGATCAATGAGAATTTGACTCTTCTGGTTAAAGCTCACATCTTGTGAACTTGATGCATGCTTTTGAATAATTTGATCTATCTGCATCTTTGTTCCAAGTTAATAATATATGGTTCTTTGATCCTGTTAAGGAGTTTTGTCAACATCAAAAATGGGGAAATTGATAGGATGAAATGTAATAGATTTTGATGAGACAAAACGTGTAATAGATTAGAACCTTAGCTATCTGGATGAGTCTTTAATGTAAATTTGCTAAGGCAAGGATGCTGGAAGAACTTGAAGATTCTGCCAAGTAGCCGAAGTCCCTGCTACCTGCATACTGTATCGAGCAACCAGCAAGCAAAGCTCTAGAAGGATGCTACAAGGAACCTGGAGATAATCAAGGAAGCTGACTGACTCAAAGAGGATACTACCAGATACATCAGAGTCAATGCAACCTGACTAGCCAGTAGAGTCACTCCAGTTCCAACGAACCAGAATCTGCCATGTATGATAAAGCAGCAAGGACACAGTACAAACAGTCTGCAGAATGAAGTTGCGCAGACAAAGGACAAGCAGTTGCAGAACAGAATGAAGGCATTTCAGAACAGGTGTCTGAAGATCGGCAGAACCAATCAGAAAGAGACACCTCATCATACAAAGGACTGCCTATCCAACGGGAAGAAAACTACCTGATGCCTATAAATAGAAGTCTGATTTTCAAAGGAAAGAAGAGATACAACGATCATACACAACCAAGAGAGAACTGAGAAGCAAATAGACGCACAAGCTTATACTCTCAAGTTAATCAGACTGAGCAAGCAGCAAGCCAGCTACCCTTATGTTCTTCTGAAGTTCAAGGAGCCTGCTGCATTTGATTGTGCTTTAACCTTTCATTTTATTCTAAATCTGATAGGAGTCGCTTAGGCAGGTGTTGAAACTGCTAAGTTGTAATCTCTCTGAAGAAGAGAAAGGATCCTGTGTGGGTCGGTTAACCTATGTGGAGATCCTGTGTGGGTCGATAGTTGGTCACTGTGCAGCTACCTGTGTGGATAGAGCTGACAGTTTGTTTAGAGTTTAGGTTGTGTTAGCTGAGTCTATTGTAAATCAAACTAACTTTAACAAAGTTCCTCCTTGTGAAGGAGTAGAGAGGACGTAGAGGGATTACTCCACCCTTGAACCTCTATAAGCTTGCTTGTGCCTTTTATATCTGTCTATCTATCTATCTGCATTTAAGCATACTGCATTAAAAGCGCGTTTCGAAAAACATAAGTATTTCCGCTGTGCATTTCTCTCTCTGACTAAGTCCTGAGGTCACTACCTGAGCAGGAACCTATCGAGCAGTAAGCTTACTAGCTACCTGTTCATCAGGGACTTAACATTCTTTGGAGTAAAAGTTGAAAATTTGATAAGGTTAATTCACCCCCCCTCTTAACCTTATACCACCGGGACCAACAGTTTGTTCTTCAACTGGTGCGGTGAAGTAAGCTTTTAAATCCTTCTTTGGATCTATCAGGTTGAACTCGTTCACTTCATTTTAGGTGGACTGACTGAAGCTTGTATGAATAAGGGAGAATGTAGCTTTGAATGTTTGAGCTTGTTTGAGCGTAGAATGTTTCAGTTCTTCAGTAGTCAGCTTCAGTGCTTTTCGATCTCTATTTATACTTGTAGAAAGATATTCGTTGAATGAGATATCTCTCATTTGAAATCTCATTTGAAATATGTGTACTAATTAAAGACATGGCTCCTGTTTAATGCATCTTGACTTCTCTTCTTAGAGCATTTAATGCGATGGTTGTGGCTCGCAGCTTTCTGTAGCCTGTCACACCACGTGTCGTCTTTGTATTGGCTCCGCATCTACAACTTTGATCTTGTCTCAAACGGCTTTAATTATACTTGCTTCGTTCTTCATTTCTCGTACTGCATTTATCCTTACTTGGATTACAGGATGTTGTTTCTATTCGACATAGACGACGTTTGTTGAGTATACAGCAAGTCATGGCTAGACGTGCCCAAATGGTTTGAAAAATCGGAACCGGGACAGTTCGAACCAGGGGTCAACGACCCAGTTCCGATTCCAAATCGGAATCGTGAACCATCAAAGTAAGGTTCGGTTTCGGTTCGGCCTCTTCGAAAACCAGTAACCGCCGGTTTATGTTTTTTTTTTTTGCATTTTCAAACGAGACACGTGTACGTTCAGGATCGCTTGACCGTTGATGATCAATGGCCAAGATCAAGTTACCGTTGCAAATCGGTGGTTCGAACCGCTCCGAAACTGGCAGTTCGAATCGGTGTAAAAAAAAAATTTAAATTTCAGGCCACGTGTACGCTCAGGATCGCTTGACCGTTGATGATATAAGTGTCATTTTTTAAGGAAAATCAAGTCTGGCCAATGAGGCACGGTCGGGCCAGACTTGATTTAAAAAAAAGGGGAAAAATCGAGAAACCGACGGTTTGAATCATCGGTTCTGGTTAACCGCCGGTTTCCAAACCAGAACCGGACCCCCAACGGTTCGGTTCCGGTTTGATGCTTACGATTCCAAAAACCATCGGTTCCGAATCGGCAAACCGGATCCGACAGAACACCTCTAGTCATGGCTTCTACTCTGTATCATTGATCAACTTGCAGCAACTCCAATCATACAGTACTGTTGTATCTTTTACTTGCAGTAGAGTTGTATCTTCTTCTTGCAGCATTACTGCAACTACTTCCTGCAGCATAGTCTCTCTTCTTCTTACAGCTAGATTGCAGTAACTTCTTCCTGCATTCAGCATCTTTTGCTTGTAGCGATACTTGTCGTTCTTTCTTACTTGCTGCATTGCTACACTTCATACTTGCAGTATCTTTCTACTTTCATCTTCTTGATGCAGCATGTCATTGTTGAGCTCCTCCATCTTTCAAAACCTATAACTATAGACTCAATCTTAATCTATGATTTCACTTAAACATTGTGAAAAATAGGGTACTCAAACTTCCTATTACATATGTGGTTTGTCTCATCAAAATCTATATACTGAAATCTCAGCAATACTGATTCGGTATTACATGTTTTATACGTACAGAAACTATAGTAGGATTTAACAAGAAATTTACCAATAGTTTTTCAAGTTTATGAAATTACAGAATGAAATAAAAAAAATTAAAAGTACAATAATTATTAAAAAATTAGTATGCAAAAATATTTTTATCATATATATAGTTATGAACATAAAATATGATATTTTGTTATGTGAGTTTCAAAAAATTATCAGTTCCCATAGTTTATCTGTATCAAATTACAACGTTTATAATAATTTTCATAATTTATAACATATAACAATATCTTTTTTGAATCTTTTTTATAGATTTGTATTAATTTATAAATAAGTATTGAGACCCTAATCTTTTTCATAGATTTGTATTAATTTACAAATATGTATTGAGACCCTTTTAGATCAGATTGATCAAAAAAATTAATAATTAAATAATTGATCGATGGTATGATTTTACCATTAAAATATACAAGGATAATTTATTAAAAAGAAGTCACATTGTTTATTCCATATATATTGTTTTATATATTCTTAAATACTTTTAAAGTCCTCAATATCGGACCATATTAAAAAAAATTAAATCAGATTTGTTTAACCTTATTAATCGGTTACCCAAGTATAAAGAATAAATTTACGTTCAAACTCATATTTACTCTATATATAAACATTTCATGATTTTATTATTTATTCAATATTTCCAAACATAGTAAGAATGTTTGGACGGAAATTTTTTATCTTTCTATTTTTACAATATTCTATTAATATTAATTCAGTTTCCAATCAGTCAATTACTTTGTTTCAATCCAGTTTGGAAACCTCGAGTGATATGTAACAACCTTAAAAATAATAATAATACTAATAATAATTTAATAATTTGAAGGTTATTATATTAAAAAAAAATTGTATCAATCCTATATATTATATAGGATTTTATTTAAATAATGAATCTACTTTGAATTATAAGACAAATCGTATTAGATTTCTTTTAATATGAGCCCAAGAGATTAGGAGACTCATTACATAGTTTTAGAACCCATAAACCTCATCATATAGATAAGAGAAAAGATGATACATTAGGGTGAGATTTTCAAACTCTTTTAGAAGGTACGTATTTTTTTTTTCCTTTTTCTCATAATTTTCTTTTTATGTCAAATCTAGAGTAATTTGTTTAATTCTTGTTTATATGATAAATTCAAGTGAGATCTTGAGTTAGAATATTAATTTAAAGAAACACACCTTCTTCTTTAATTTCAAATTCTAGAATGATTAGTCAATTATTTAAATTCATAGATAGACACCTCCAAATTTCATGAAATTTAGTATGTTGATCTTTGATATGTATTTAATACTCATTAAAAATTTCAAGACAATTGGAGTTTTAACCGATTTAAAACGAATTTTCTTTTCCTTCAGTGCAAGAATCGACAAGTTCATGTTTCTGATTTAAAAGTTTTAAAATAAATATTTATAGACCTTATAATTTTATGAAATTTTAACATGTTATGTTTTACTGTAACATTGATCTTCTATAAAACTTTTATGTCAATCCGAGTCATATTGTATTTTATATGAATTTTATATTTCTCATTTTTAGAATTTATCATCTTTAGTATTACTGATTTAAAAATTAAAAAGTATTATTTATAAACCTCCGAATTTTATTATATTTGGTCAAATTATGTATTATTATGATTTTGATCTATAGTAAAAATTTCAATTTAATTCAATAGGTATTTAATTTAAAAATTAATTTTCTTTTTCCGTTTTGAAAGTTTCACAATATACACTTTTCTGCTTTACAAGATTAATATCCATAGCTAAAGAGCTTCAAATGCTTTGAATTTTGGATATGTTGTATATTAACATGTCTTTTATATTTTGGAAAAGTTTTAAAATAAAAGGGCTTATATTTCTTATTATATTAAACTTAATTTACAGCTCTGCAGAATTTTTCATTTGTGTAATTTAAGTTTCAAAAATTAGAAACCTATAACTATACTACTTGAATCTTTGTGAAATTTATAAATGTTATTGATATAAAAACCTAGATTTTGTGCTTAAAGTTTAGGATCGTTGGATCTTATATATTTTAAGTAATAAATATTTTAATGCTTAACAAGAGTTTTTCTAAAATCTTCCAACTTAGGATTTATGTCTTATTTTTTCAAAAATTTCAAGAGGTTCTCATTTATTCTTCAAGATGTCTTAAAACTATTTTAGAGATTTAATTTAATTAAAACAATTATTGAAGTTCTTCTTTAGGCTATTAGATATTAAGTTAGTTGTATGTTTTCGTTATGAATGAATAGGTGACGAAGAAGGTGTGACTCGCGAGAGATGGGATTGCATTCATTTTCTTTCCGCTCAAGACTTTTAACTTTTAAGGTGTGGATGCTTTCATGTGTTTGTTTTTATTAAATGCTTTGTATAGAAGTGATGGAAGTGATTGATGAATTGATGCAATGTACCATGAGAAAAATTTTATGAAAATGCTTGCTATGATTTATGCATGAGAATTAGTCAGGGACCTCAGAGTTCCAAGAATCAAAAGTTAGATTCTCGGGTATGCCCACCGTGCTCATAATAGATTGGTCAATCCCTAGATGAGAAAATGTTTAATTGCTTGATTGTTGGGATATTTGTCTTGCGAATAGATTGGCCAATCCCTAGATGAGAAAATGTTTAATTGCTTGATTGTTGTGATATTTGTCTTGTTATTACACAATGTCTTTAATCTTACACGGTTGTCGTTGTGCCTTTTTTTCGCACAACGACAACGGTTGGGACAACGGATATTTACTACCGTTGTCGTTGTGCATTTTTTTTCACACAACGACAACGGTTGGGACAACGGCATTTTCTACCATTGTAGTTCTGCATTTTTTCGCACAAAGACAATAGTTAGGACAATGATTTTTACTACCGTTGTCATTGTGCATTATTTTTTCGCACAACGACAACGGTTAGGACAATGGTATTTTCTACCGTTGTCGTTGTGCATTTATACTCCGGTGGCTAGAGTTACATTAATTGTTTTATTTTCAACTATCTAGTTCATGAAAGATTAAATGTTTTCACCTTCAATCCGCTTTAGTATAACTTATTTCATTTTGTTGAGATTTTCTGATGAAAGCATTGTTGGAATAATTTTGGTCATTTTAAAATACTCTTAGGGTCTTGATTTTATTGCTTAAACTTCTATTTTAAAAATTAACATATTTAATTTTCCACTGCAAGTACATTAATTTTGTAAACGAAAAATTATAAATAAATAAAAAATATTAAGAAAAATCGGGATGTTACAAAGCAACTCTTATACATTTTGAATCCCAAAATCGTGATATTTTTCTACACAAATATTTATATGCATCAAGTACGTTCGGGTCATATGATTTGATGGTGTTTTTCATGCGGTGCATTCGCTCTTTACGTGCTCACACGCATGCCCAGGCGTCCCAAAATCCCCACTCAAATCCTAATCTCGCACTCCTAAGTTTTTAATCAGGTGAATCTAAACCTTTAGTTATGTTTGTCTAATATTTTTGTTATGTTTGTATAACTTTTATGTTTCTACTAGTTTAATAAAAGTGTATTACAGACCTATAAACCTTTAAGTTATGATAATATAACTTTTTTGTTATAATAATTTAACATTTATGTTATAATAATATAATTTTTATATTATTCTTTAAGTACATAAATGTTATAATATTTGTATATAAAGGTTATAATAATATAACATAAAAGTTAAATTATTATAACATAAATGTTCAATTATACTATTTGAAATTTCATATTGAAAAAAGTTTAAGTTATTTGCTTAAAGGTTATGATATCTGTATATAAAGGTTATACTAATATAATATAAATGTTATACTCGTATAACATAAAGGTTGAAGTATAAATTTTAAAAAATTAATCTGGACGTAAATCAGGACCCGACTCGACCAACACGCGCTCAATTGCACATGCATTTGATTCACAAGAACACTACTCATTTTTTATGGTACAACTTTTGATTTTTATTTCATTAGATGAATGTACGACCTTTTCATTTCGGAAAAAACTTTTATACACCGAGTGTATGATTTATAAATTCATACACTCGACCCGATCTGGCCCCATAACACGCCTTCATGCACCGACCACATGTCTAGGTAGGTGCGTCCAAAGCCACCCAAAACTGTTTCTAGATGTAGTACATTTATGTTACGTAAGTCATACATTTATGTTATGTTAGTTGTATTTTTATATATTACATAGATGTGTAATATTTATACATAAAGATATGATTAATTTAACATAAAGGTATAAATAATACAACGTAAATGACTAACATAGTATAAAAGTTTGTGGGTTTTTTTTTTGTTAAAGGTATGATATCTGAACATAAAGATATGAATAATACAAATTAAATGTATGACTAATATAATATAAAGTTTGGAGAAAAAAAAATGCACGAATCCGAATCGAATTCAACCTGACCCAACTTGAGTACATGGGAGATCTTCTCTTTCATTTATTCATCAAATCCTTTTTCTTTCATCGTCTCTCTCAAATTCAATGTTCTTCTACATTGCTTAACCCTTTTTCTTTCATCCCCTCTTTCAAATTCAAGCGGTCTCTAACTAATTTTTTAGTTATCTCTAAAATTTCTAAACAAATTTCACTTTCTTTCCAACATGAATATCACAAAAATAGCCCAATTCTTTTTTAAAGTATATGCAATTGCAACCGTAATCATAAATCAACAAATTATTCAATAAATCTATTCTCGTCAACAAAAATAAAGACGTATTTTAGGCATCAAAGAGGATTATGTGAGGGGTGAGAGCATATATAAGTAATTTTGAGAGAGAGAGAGAGAGAGAAAGAGGAGTCTATTCCCGATTGATGAAGTTTATCCTTAAACTTAGGAGATGGTAGAGCGGTGTCGGTATTGATGGAGAAGAAGTGATGTCGATGAGTGTTGTAGTGGCCCCCCAAAGGAAGAGGGAGTGTTTTTTAGACTTGGGTATAGGTATAGGAGCCATTGATATCTAGTAGAAATAAAAATTTAGAATACAAAATAAATTTTCTTTGATTTTTGTTGGAAATTTTGAGTGAGCAACATATTATGATTTCGGTGGGTGGAGAAGAAGCCAAATGAGGATTATGAGAAAGAGGGTTGAAAAGGAATAATATGGAGATATGTTTTCATGATTTGAAACATTTGCAAGGAAAAATACACGGGTTTAGCAATGACGAAGATTAGGATAAAAGAATGATTTTACCCCTCATAAAATACATGACATGCAAATGACCGACTTCAGAATGGAAAAAGGACGTGGCAATCGAAGTTACTATTCTTTGCAAAATTCATGTAATTGATTTAGTAAAATGAAAATTTTTATAAATGATATAATAAAGTGTAAAATCACATATACTTAATATGTATTTTCATTTTTTACCCTTAATAAAATTATTTTATAATTTTTTTTGATCGATCAAAAAGGAATTTCATTAAGAGTGGAACATAAAAAATACCTCTAAAAAATGTTACAAAGACATGGACAAAAACAAAATATCAACGATTTATAAATTTCCTAAAATGATAACTTCAATCTACATAAGAAGAAATCTGAACGCAACATACTTTGGAGACATTTTGGACGGAAAAATCCTTTCTTTTACTATGTTCTTATCTATATATTGATTCACCTTCCAGTAAACCAAATAATTTGGTTTAATCAATCATTGGAAACCATGAGTGAAACAATTCTTACACTTTTTTAATCACAAAAAATGTGTGATTATTTTTAGGGTTAAAAACTTTTTTTCATCCGAATTATACGTGATTTTATATTGTTTTTATATAAATTTTGAAATGTTGTATTTTATGTATAAACTTTAAATTTGATGCATTTTACAATATTTGTCAAAATCTTAATCTTTGATTAGGACACGTGTACGACTATAATTTATTACCGTAAAATTCATCAAATTTAAAGTTTATATGACAAAATGCAACATTTCAAAATTTATACAAAATAGTGTAAAATCACATATAATTCGAATGAAAAAATATTTTTAGCCCTATTCTTATGGTACAACTTTTAATTTTCGTTTCATTGTATGGAGGTACAACTTTTCATTATACATCAAATTTATCACTTTAAAGTTTCTTTTATTGTTTCACATATTATGTTTATGGGTGTTGTAAAAATTTCAATTAAAAATCAACTTTAATTTTTAAATCCCAACTTTTTTTCAAAAATAATTCTTTTAATAACACTTTTTTATGATGATTTTTATAATAAGATCAAATTTATAGATCAATTCTCAATTGTAGACCCAAATTTTAAATTTTTTTCAATAAGAGGCTCAATTTAACTTATTTTCTTAATTTAAGGTTTGAAAATTAGATTGAATTCTCAATTGAAGACAAAATTACATTTTCATTTTCTTTTTATTTATATTGATAGATGTATTTATATTTTAATATGTACTTGTTGGGATTTCAATGTTTAGATTTTGATAAGACAAAATATATATGTAATAGGAAGTTTTGTGTACCCAATTTTTCACATTGTTTAAGTGAAAGTATAGACTAGATTTGAGTCTAGATATAAATGTTGAAAGATGGTGGTTCTTACAAGCTACATAGCTGTATCAAGTATGCCGGAAAGAAGCTGCTGCAAGAAAACAGATACAACATCGCTGCAAGGAAACAGTTACAGCACTGCAGCGAAGTAAGAAACAACGACATGCAGCATCGCTACAAAGAAAAGGATATAGAAGTACTGTAAGTAAAAGATATAGCAGTACTGCACGAAGATACTGCAAGAAGGTCTAAGCTACAGCAGCACTGCAAGAAAGTAACAGTTGCAAGCAGACTTAGGATACAACGCAAAGCTTACTGCTCAAACAGTCAATAGCGCCAATAATAAACAAAGAAGTATCCTGCAATCCGAGGAAGGATAAATGCAGTACGAGGAACAAAGATCCAAGCAAGTATAAATAAAGTCGTTCTAGAGAAGATCAAAGTTGCAGACACGGAGCCAATATGAACATACCACGTGGACTGGCGCACTGCAGAAAGCTACTAGCCGCAACTGCCGCATTAAATACTCCGAAAGAGAAAGTCAAGTCGCATTAAATGCGAGTCATGTCTTTGATCAAGTACAATAAATTCAAAAGAGAGATATCTCCTTCAACGAATATCTTCTCATATAAGTATAAATAGAGGATGAGCAACACTGAAGCTGGTAACTGAAACATTTGTGCAAAAACTCTCAAGCTTTCAAGTTACGACCATTCAAGTCTACTCTCAATTTCAGTCACTCAACCTCTATGAAGTGAAGCAAGTTCAAAGCTGAAAGATCCTTCGAAGGACTCAGAAGCTCACTTCACCGCACCAGTTAAAGAACCAAACATATACTTTTTAACCTTGTTGCTGTGTGCTTAGATTGTTTTAGGTGTCGAATAGTTGATAGGAGAAATCATTGTTGTTTGTATAGTTGTCTAGAGTTAGGCAGCTTCCATGTGTGGGAGTTTAGAACCCTGTGTGGGTTAGCCTTTAGAGTTTGCAATTGTTGTGTGTACGTTGGACTCTAGTAGGTGGTTGCTTTGTAAAGTTGATAGATTGTTAGGAAAGTCCTATAAATCAATCTTGTTTAACAAAGTTCTTGTTCAAGGTAGCAGTATAGTGGACGTAAAAGCATTACACCACCTTCGAACCACTATAAGCCATACGTGTTTTATTGTCTTTTCTTATTCGTGTTTTATCATATATATCTATCTCTATCATAAGCATAAAACATTTTGAAAAGGATCTTATTTGAAAAAACCAATCTTGTGTTATAAATCGTAATTTTCTGCTGCGTATAAACTCTAGTTACAGAGTGTAGCACTGTATCCTAGTGTTGTAATCAGTAACTGTCTGGCGCTGTAAGTTTAAGTAACGTGCAGAACAAAAAGGTTTTTCGAAAGATTTGCAAAATCGACTAAGGTTCATTCACCCCCTCTAAATCTCAAACATCACTTGGGACCAACAAGTGGTATCAGAGCGAGTTGGGTTAAAAGCCAACTTATCTGGTCACCTATCCAGATCCGCCTTAGACTCGCTGTTTTCTCTGCACCCTAAAAACTCATTCTTACAGCATATCATGGATTCCTCTAATCACAAGTTACCTATATTTTCCATAGAGGAATATGAAGATTGGAAGATAAGAATGCAGGCACATCTATCAGCCATGAACAATGAAATATGGACGGTCATCACAGAAGGTCCAATCATTTCTAAAAAGGTGAATCCAGTGCTCGGAAGAGACTTGGATGAAGGAGCACCGCCACCACCAAACTTTTTGGTCAAACCTAAACAGGAATTGAACAATGAAGACAGGAAGAGAGCCAACCTAGACAACGTGGCCAAGAATGCCCTATTCATCACCTTGTATAAAGGCCCTATTCATCACCTTGGATAAAGGCACATTCAGCAAAGTCAAAACTTGCAGAACATCCAAGAAAATATGGGAAAAGCTAGAGCAAATATATGAGGGGACAGAGCTCACTAAAGATAACAAGATCTCCAATGCTACCCAACTATTTGAGCTCTTCGAGATGAAGAATGAAGAGACTCTTGAGCAACTAGATTTGAGATTCACATCCATTGTGAATGAACTAGAAGCTCTGGGCAAGCACTACACCCAAAAAGAAAAGAATATGAAAGTGCATAGAGCCCTGCCCGCGGAGTGGGACAGCAAGACCACTGCCATGAGAGTGTCTATGGATTTGAAGTCTATGAGCACATTCAACCTATTCTTCAATCTCAAGGTATTTGAGTACGACATCAACAGACGGAGAAAAGAGTCCGAAAAATCAAGCTCCAAAGTTATAACGCTAACTGCCAGAGGATCCAAGGATACAGCAACCACTAGTTGCAGTAAACATACGGAGGTTACAGCGGAAGATGCTGAAGATGATATGGCTCTACTTCTAAAGAAATTTAAAAGATTCATGAAGAGCAACAACAACCAAAACAACAACACCAACCTCAACAAGAGGAATGACTTCAGAAGAAGTTATCCACCTCCTCAAGTATCCTCCTCTCCACAATCAAATACAAGTAATGTTGACTTGTGCTATAATTACAGGAAACCAGGACACTATGCAAGAAACTGTCCATATCCAACAGTGCACAAGTATCCTGAAGGAGAGAGAGAAAAAAGGAAAGAAAAGAGAAGAGAGGACAGACACAAGCTTTGAGCTCTCATAGGAGAGATGGAAAAGGCCAAAATTACAGCAATCTCGAAGGAGATGTAGAAAGCTACAGAATCCTCTAACAGCGACACTGAAACCTCATCCTCTGATGAAGAAGCGCTGATATGCCTGATGGCAAGAGATTGCGAGGACAGTGAAGAAGATGAGGTAATCTATCAACCGTTGTCCATACTTGGAAAAGATGAGCTGAACATGATCCACTCTTTAAAGAGGATCATGAGTGACTTTAAGCAAATCAACTCAATCCATGAGGAACTAAAGTTTGAAAATGAGAACCTAAGAATTGACAATGAGATCTTTAGGGGCAAAAACATTGATATTGCCAAAATGTTGGCTGCATGTGAGTCTGATAACTCAAAGTGCAGCAAGCTACAAAATGAGGTATCTAGACTGAGTCTGCTAGTCACTAAACTAGCAAATGAGAAGGAGAGCTTGCAGTCCACGATTAGCACGTTCAGCAAATCATCTAATGACGTGAGAGATTGCATAAATCAAGACAAAAGTCCTTTTGAAAAAACAGGCTTAGGTTACAGCAATCACACCTCTCAGAATACAGCAAGTACATCCAAAGCTGTTAAGTTTGTTCAAGCTGAAACCTCAATGGAGAAAGAGTTACTCTGTAACTCTGAGAAGATCTTCAACAAGACAACAATGATGGATAAGGGGAAGAAACCCCAACGCTTAACTGCAGGAAGTAAGCCTGCATCCAAGAACTGGCTGCAGCAGAAGTCATCTGCTGTATGCAACAACCCACAAAGTGACAGCAAAAAGGAAACATTCCCACCTATACTAAGACTTACATGTCTAAACCTCAAAGAGGATATACTCAAGGGAAGTATGGTGGAAGACCACACTACAAGGGTGTTGGTAACACATATGTTGTCTCTGCACACACTTTTAACAAGCAGTTTAAAAGCAAAACTGCATACAGACAAAGAACCAATAATTCTTACAGCAAAACAGTGACTGTTAAGAAAGTTTGGGTTCCCAAAGTAACTAACCCCAAAGGACCCTTAAAGAAGTGAGTACCTAAATCTGCTTAAATTTGTTGCAGGTTTCAGTGCCAGGTTGCAGCAGTGATGCATGGTATATTGACAGTGGCTGTTCAAGGCACATGATAGGCAATAAAGAAGTTCTCAAAGACTTCCAAGAATACAAAGGACCAAAGGTCATCTTAGGAGATGATTCCAAAGGAAGCACAAAAGGAAGTGGATGCCTAGTCAAAGGGAACATAAAGATCAAGGATACAACCTTCTAAGCATCAGTCAATTTCGTGACAAAGGATATACAGTTGAATTCAACCTCAACAAATGCTTAATCAAGGACAGCACATCAAATGAAGTCAAGCTTACAGGAACAAGAAGAGGAAACATCTATCTAGCTGATTGGAACTCCTCTATTCAACCAACATGCTTCATTGTGAAAAGTCCACCAAAGCTTAGCTGGTTATGACACAAGAGATTAAGTCATCTGAACTTCAAGACTATCAATAAGCTAGCAAGAAAAGGTCTTGTAAGAGGATTGCCAGATGTAGCATACAAGAAGGAGAATGTATGTGAAGCTTGTCAGAAAGGAAAACAAGTAAAGAGCTCATTTAAAGACAAGATGCAGAAGTCATCTCACAGGATTCTAGATCTTCTACACATAGACCTCTTTGGACCAGTAGAACCAGTAAGCATAAGTGGGAAGAAGTACTCATTTGTGATAGTAGATGACTACTCCAGATATACATGGACAATCTTCCTTGTCAAGAAATCAGAAACTCAAAACAAGCTACCTGATCTTATGAAGAAGATACATAATGAAAAGAGTTTGAGTATAGTGAAGATAAGATCAGACAGAGGAACTGAATTCACAAACAAATTTATTGAGAAATTCTGTTCTGATAATGGTATTCGTCATGAATACTCTACTGTAAGAACACCTCAACAGAATGGTGTAGCTGAAAGGGGGAATAGAACCCTCAAGGAAGCAGCAAGGACTATGATAGCAGAAGCAGAGATACCCAAGAGATTTTGGGCTGAAGCAACCAACACTACATGTTACACACAGAACAGATGCTTGATTAACAAGGATTTAGACAAAACTCCTTATGAAGTCTGGAATAGATATACACCAAATGTTTCATATCTGCATATCTTTGGATGCAGGTGTTATATCCTCAACAATGGAAAAGAACATTTGAAAACTTTTGATGCAAAGTAAGATGAAGGAGTATTATTAGGATACTCTGCTGTAAGTAAAGCCTTCAGAGTTTTCAACAAGAGAACCTTGGTGGTTGAAGAATCAATTCATGTGATGGTTGATGAACCACACTGTGACACCAAAAAGATGGAAGAGACTACTGAAGATACAACTCCAAAGAAAGAAAATGATATTCCATATATTGAAGGAGTTCTGCATACAGAAGAAGATAAAGAAGAAGAAGCTGCACCTCTGAATGCAGCAGATATTCTTACAGCAGCAGAACCTCCAATCATACAGTAATAAAAGGAGCAACCTAGACCTATACATATCTTTGAACCTGACAGGACATGGCTAAGGAATCATCCTAGGGATCTTATCATTGGAGATCCATCCATAGGAGTAAGGACAAGAAGGTTCATTCCTCATGAAGCAATGTTTGCATGTTTCATATCTCAAACAGAGCCCAAGAATGCTGAAGATAGGGATGGCAATGGGACCGGGACGGGGCAGGTAGTTGACTACCCAGGGCCACCCCGTGCACAGACCTACGGACCCATCCCGTGCCCCACCGCGGGTCTTACTTAACGACCCGCGCCCCGCCCCGCATTGTTCCTATATTTTTTTTTCTAAATATAATTTTAAGCAAACATAATTAATATCATTCAAAGCATATAAAATACAATATATTCAAAGAAAACTACAAAACATACAAACAACAATCAACTCAAAGCAAGCTACAATTCGTTGACTACAATAACTAAGAAATATTCATTCATTCAAAATATACAACTTGAGTAAGAGATAGATATATAAAACATAACATTGTCTTGAAGTAAAAAATACATCTTCTTCACACCATGACACAACCTCCATAAGATAATTAAACCTACAAAATTAAAGAAAATACAATTTCAAATATAAGTAATATATTTTCTAAAAACATAATAAAACAAAAATAACTAAACAAGTTAAACTATTATACCTCAATCCTCAACCACACACTTCTCATCATCCGAATCATAATAAAATGACATGTATTCTCCATCCCAGTTATCTATATAAAATTATAGATCTAAGTACAAATTATAGTGAACAATTTGATATCAAAATTAACTTAATACTATAGAAGAATTTTACATTTCTCGTCTAATATCCAATTTTGTGTACACATCAAACCTTCAATTGTCTTGTGGTGAAGCCTACTACGATGAGGACTAACCAATCGTCCACTTGTTCTAAAGGCAGATTCTGAAGCAACTGTCGAAACTGGAATTGCTAAGATGTCTTTGGCAATTTAACTTAAAATAGGATACTCACCCTTATTTGCCTTCCACCAAGATAAGACATCAAAATCAACAGTTCGCGGTAGAACATTCTCATCTAAGTATAGATCCAATTCCGATCTCAAAGACTTTCTTTTCTTTGTAGATGCATACAAATCAAATTCACTGAGTGAAGCATCAATAGTAGCACCACTCTCCACCATAAAACCACTAACATCACCATCACCTTTCATTTTCTCAATATCTTCATATTACTTAAGGAATTCACAACACAAAACAAGAATCTTCTCCACCTCATACTCAGATTCATGAGAATAAATTTTTGAAAAGTAATACTCAAGCAACACCAATTTATACCTAGGATCCAGAACTACAGCCACCCCCATAATTCCATGTGCAACAGACCAATACTTGTCGAACTTTACAATCATATTTGAGGGCATCTTTTCAACAACTTCAACACCACAAGAAAGCCAATTATACAAAGCAACCTTGATCTCACAAATTTTTGGAAAATATAAATTTACAGTCGGATATTTAGTACCAAAGAAAAGTTCAGTTGTAGTGTAAAACAATTTTAACTTACTGCAAATTTCTTTGGTCAAACCCCACTCAAATTCACTTGGCAAGTTCTTATATTTTGGATCACAATACTTCAAGCGAACGAAAACATCTTTATAATCTAAAGCTACTTGTAGCATCAAATAAGTCGAGTTCCAATGAGTTTTACAATCAAGTGTCAATTTCTTACCAAGAGGAATGAGAAGCTGACGAGTCGTCTCTTCAAACTTCTCCCATCTTTTAGGTGTCCCGGATCAATATGAAACACTATCTCTTACTTTCTCAATAGCATCTCCAATGACCTCCAAACCATCTTTCACAATGAGATTCAATATATGCGCACAACACCGCATATGAACTAGCTTACCACCAAGAAAAAGAGAATCCAACGAAAGCTTCTCTAAAAGCAATTCTATCATTGCATCATTTGTCAAACAATTATCCACTGTTATAGTGGATAATTTTCGATCTATATTCCAATCCAAAAGGCATTCAACCAATGCTTCACAAAGAGCTTCACTAGTATGCGGACTTGGCACATAAATAAATCTACAAAATAGTTTTATAATGAAATTAAAATCTTAATCAGTTATGTGTATAATAATACAATATTTCAAAATTACAAAAAAGACCTTGAAAATTAATAGTATTACCTGATGATTCGACTTTGTAGTTTCCAGTTATTGTCAAAGTAGTGTGCTGTTACAGTCATAAATCCTTTCTTTTGATAAGAAGATGTCCACATATCCGTAGTCACTGCCACTAGACTTTCATTTTTCTCAAAAATAGACATTGTGAGCTCTTTCAATTGCTCATACATCTTTAAATAATCATTCTTGATTGTGTTCCTCGTCACTATCTTGAAGCAAGGATTCAAACTCTTCACAAAACTCTTAAACCCATCATGCTCTACTATCTTAAGGGGGTACTCATGCATGATAATCATCCTTGCTAATTCTTTACGAGAAATTTCTTGATCGAAATTGAAGGGAGAAAGCTCGAATTTTTTCTTGTTGAGGTTGGCTTTCAAGACTTGTTGTCTTATATCTATCATCTTTCTTCTAGGATATCTTTCGTAATGTTTCATCAAGTGACTAATACCTTGCTTCGGGTCACCCAACAACTTCTCACAATACTTGCACTTAGCTTTGTGTTTCCCATCTATGTCCACTTTATGAAAATGTGCCCAAACTTTAAAGAACACTCTTTCAATTGTTGCTCATTGCACCAAAGCATCCTTGACAGTGTTATTATCGTGATTCTCATTCAAATCCGAAGATTGAGAAGTAGGTGTGGAGGGAGATCCTATGGGAGTAGACGATGGTGATTCAAACGGTGAAACATCCGGTGAAATGTAAATATCTGGGATCATTGAATGTGATTCTCCTTCATTATCCATGAGGTTGATTCTCTTCAAAACAAAACAAAAAAACAGCAAATTGATATATTAATGGTAGTGGTGGATTGTTGTACATTCTAAAATTGTG
Organism: Scutellaria barbata; assembly: GCA_028654395.1. Classification (NCBI taxonomy): domain Eukaryota; kingdom Viridiplantae; phylum Streptophyta; class Magnoliopsida; order Lamiales; family Lamiaceae; genus Scutellaria; species Scutellaria barbata. Next base: position 21,916,800 of record CM053646.1, read on the forward strand.
CCAATCAATTAATAAATCAATCAATTGTTTGGTTATACAACTTCATGAATAGGCTTGAACATAAAAATCATTCTCAAAAGTAAGAAACAAATTACACAAATATAATGATACTATTTAAACCAATCGTGAAAGTTTGGTTAACATGGCAATCCGAGTAAAAGTTGTAATTTTTCTAGCAATTAGCCAATTAACCCAATATAAAATGTAGTATACTTCTTTACAGCTTTAGAAGAAAAATTCAAGCTTGACTAGAATAAAAGAACAGTTATAATTTGCACTAAGAAGCTAAAGCCACTATCAAAACCAAAACATTTATTTAAAAGAATAATTTCTTCACACCAGCAATACGCACCTAGACAAGCTACAGAATAATGATAATTGATAAAAACGATAAAACAAAAAATGGTCGATTCAGAGACGATAATAAAATTGCTTAATTAACAGAAAAGGTATTTCAATTAAAAAGAATTATCATTGATTCAACACCTAATTCACACACACGTTCTCAACATATAAAGCCTAAATGTAAAATGTTGGAGCAACTATGAAATTAAATAAAGTATCTAGCAGAACTATTTCCAGAACTATTAAACCCATTGATTTGTATTTAGTGTTTATGTGTATACATCAGAGCTACAACATCAGTCTATAGAGATGAGATGAAATCGCACTTGGAAAAAACGGCGGAAAAAGCTGGTTGAGACGCCGCTGCAGAGGTGATGAAATCACGATGGAAGTCTGCAAAAGTGAAGAAATCATGGCGGTAGAAGTTTGCAGAGGTGATGGAATCACGGCAGTGGAAGATGATGGTGAAAATCGACAGAGGTGATGGAATCACGGCGGTGGAAATCTGCAGAGATGACAGATTATTTGGAATGGGAAAGGTAGAAATCAGAGATTCAGAAATGTGGTGAGAGGAGCCTACTGTGCGCAGTGTTATTTAAAATTGAAGGGTATAATAATAATATAATAAATAGTAAATCCTAGGCTAGATGGGACGGGGCTTATGTGATAGCCGGACCCACCCCGCCTCGTTTACAGGTCGGGATGGACCCACCCCATTTATAGCACAAAACCCACCCCAAATGTAACGGATCAGGTCGGATACCTGCGGGTCGGGTAGAAATTGACATCCCTAGCTGAAAAAACCCTACAAGATAACAACTGGGTACAGGCCATGCAAGAAGAGCTAAATGGTTTTGAAAGAAATCAAGTGTGGCAAACAGTTGTAAGACAAACTCATCAATGAGTTATATGAACAAATTGGGTCTTTAAGAACAAGCTAGATAAATCTGGACTAGTTGTGAGGAACAAAGCAAGATTAGTTGCTAAGGGATATTGCCAAGAAGAAGGAATTGATTTTGATGAGACTTTTGCCTAGTAGCAAGGCTGGAAGCAATAAGAATTTTTCTGACATATGCAGCTCACATGAATTTCAATGTTTATCAAATGGACATAAAAAGTGCATTCCTAAATGGTCTTCTTTCAAAAGAAGTGTATGTTGAACAACCTCTAGGTTTTGAAGATCAAGCAGAAGAGAAGGTGTTTAGGTTACACAAGGCCCTGTACGGACTTAATCAAGCACCAAGAGCTTGGTATGACACCTTATCTCTCTATCTGCTGGAAAATGGCTTTAAGAAATGAACAGTCGACAAGACTCTATTCAGCATACAGTATAGAGACAGTGTACTGCTTGTATAGATATATGTGGATGATATCATCTTCGAATCCACCAACAAAGAGTTATGTGAAAAGTTCTCCAACCTGATGCAATCGAAATTCGAGATGAGCATGATGGGAGAATTAAGTTTCTTTCTCAGGCTGCAAGTAAAGCAGCTGGTTGCAGGAACCTTCATCAACCAAGTCAAATATACGAAGGAACTTATCAAGAAACTTAGTATGGAGAATGGTGCAGCAACATCCATTCCAATGTCTATATCAATAAGCCTTGACAAATATGAAGATGGTAAAGATGTAGATATCACAAAATACAGACGGCTAATTGGATCCTTGTTGTATCTTACAGCAAGTAGGCCAAACATCATGTTTGCAGTAGGAGTCTGTGCAAGATTCCAAGCAGCACCAAAAGAGTCACATCTTTCAATTGTCAAGAGAATTATCAAATATCTGAAATGAACTCAGGAAGTAGGCCTATGGAATCCAAAGGAATGAGGATTCAAGCTCAAAGGTTACTCTGACTCAGATTATGCAGGCTGCAAAATTGATAGAAAAAACACCAGTGGGACTTGTCAATTTTTGGGAAATAGACTTGTTTCATGGTTTTACAGAAAGCAAACATCAATTGCAACCTCTACAGCTAAAATAGAATATGTTGCAGCAGGAAGTTGATGTGCTCAAATTCTCTGGATACAATAGTAACTTAAAGACTATGGGATTGAAGAAAATGAGACTCCGATTCTCTATGATAATACAAGTGCAATTGCAATTACCCATAATCCTGTTTTTCACTCAAGAACAAAGCACATCGACATACGACATCACTTCATAAGAGATCATGTAGAAAAGAAAGATGTTGTACTTGAGAAAGTTCAGACAGATATCCAGCTTGTAGATATATTCACTAAACCTTTGAGTGAATCATGGTTTTATATACTTAGAAATGAGTTGGGAATTCTAAAATTATGAGGTGAAAAAGATGGTACCGAAACCTAAGGGGAATCTCTGCATGCTTGCGAGAAGCAGTAAGTATAGTACTGTAAGCTGCGTCTTCATATAGCGCTGGGTTCAAACAGTGCTGCATCTTTTATTCTTACAGTACAGCAGTAAATGGGAGAGTAAGCAGCACTTGGTTACAACATTTATTTCTAAGAGTATTCATTACTATGTAACCTCGTACCCAGGTTACTGCAACTTTAAAGAGACATTCAATTAGGCGGCAAATCATATGTCTTTCAACATTTAATGCATGTCTGCGCATGTCAGAAACTAGAGAGATGCGATCAGATGCCCACGCATCCAGTAATGATTATTGACGATTTGACCCCTCCGTCTTTTTCTAAAGACCGTAAGATCAACTCTCTTCTCTTAATCTCAACCGTTGATCTTACTACACGTCCCTTGAGATCCACTATAACTCCATAACCGTCCTTTTTTGAATTCATTTTTCACCATCATCCAAGGAGAGAAGTTTTCTTTCTCGCGAAATTTTTCTAAGTCCAAAATCTTCGAACCTTTCATTCTCTCTCTGAAAAATCAATGGCAGCCAGACAATCAATCATTTTGGAAGGACGTCTGATCAACTAGGAGCACGTCTATACTTTTGGGGTGTACGACAATTCTCTGATTCGCAGGATCTTCGAAGCCCTTGAAAGAACTCAGATTCTAGGGTTACTGACCACCGTCTACGCTGGGTTCTCGGTGGAGTCAGTACAGAGGTTTTACTCCTACACCAGGACAGTGCAGGAGAGGAACTGCGTCCTCTTTAGGATGGATGCAGATGAGGAAGAAAGGTCTCTGACCATCAGAGACATCGCAACCACCTTCAGCATTTCTGCAGGAAGTGTGACCCCCAGTCAGCTTATGACGTATGGGGAAGGCAACGCTCAAAAGATGTAGGATCTCTTTCGAACAAGAGATATCGGGGCTGAGATCAAGAGAAGCGTCCCGAAGAAACTCTTCAAACTGAAGTTTGAATTTTTCCATGACATTTGTGCATACTCTATCAAAGGCAGGATGGGAAGTTACGATAAATGCACAGATCTCCGGATCATGTCTACCATCATGGCCGAAGAAAAGGTGAACTGGGCGAGGTTCATCATGAAGAGGCTGTGGGAGGAAGCAGAGAAGATCACGGTGAGGAGGAGCTTCGGCATCACCATCTGCTCTCTGCTCTGCAAGCTTGGTCTTCAGCTTGCAACTCTCATCCCCATTCCCATATATAACACAAAATTTATCCACTGATTCCTTCTAGGAAGAAGAGTAAGACCCAACCGAAGACAGCAGAAGCTGGTTGCAAGGAAGAAAACCAAAGATAAAAAAAATGCAACCCTAGCGCTGCAAGATGAAGCTGTAGGCAGCGAGGACGACGAGGAAGATGAGAATGTTGAGAGTTCTCTACCTGTCATCAAGGGGACTCCAAGAGGAACTGAACCTGAACCTGAAACCTCTTCATCGGATGACGATGCACCCCTAGTCAGAAAGGCCCCGCGCAGCAAGAAGAAGGCTGCCTCAATTGTTAATTTCCAACTCTCTACAGCAAGCTTGGCTGTAGTTACAGTTGATGATGAGTCACATCTGCCAGGAAGTGGTAGAGAAAACTGATATAGAAGCTCGTCTACAGGGGCTACTGACTTAGCCTCCTCGCGCGATCACGGAGCTACTACATCAGTGCTTGATCCTGCCCTCCCAGTGGCTAGAAATATGGAGCTGCAATACAATCTCTAGAGGGAGATGCAATTGTGTAAGGGGGAAATCCTGTTGAAGTGGAAGGATTTCCTGACAGTGGAGCAAGCAGTCCTGGAATGGGCCAATTCAGACGATATTCTGGCGCTCCTGCAAACTAAGTATGCAGCTATGGTGCAAGAGCAATCAGCAAGCACTGTTGCTCAGAGAGCAAAGGACAAGGGAAAGAGAAAAGCTCTTGCAGAATCCGACTCTGCAGAGCTACCGATGAAAGCAGCATTGGAAGACATCCATATTTTCCTTATCCCGGTTGCGGGGTGATGACATCATTTTTGCTTAGGAGCAAATCGACACCCTAGGAGTGGAGTAGGCTGAGGAAGCTATGCTGCAACAGGCGCTGCAGGCTAGTGTGAAGGAAACCAGGATGCAGCACACTCCTAGGAGGATGCGGGGAGAAGGTAGCTCGGGTCATCACAACACAAACTCCCCTACATATGAGCAAATGATTGAAGGTCTCTCCAACATTGTCACGTTTGACCCTTTAGGAGAGGAGGAGCCTCAACTGGTGGATTACGGTGATTCCCCAGTGCGCATGGAAGCTACTGCTTCAGACTCTCAAAGGAAACTTACCGTCATCATCAGAGAAGTGATCTCTGACATTGCTGAGATCGTCGATGATGTAACCACGGAGGAAATTGTAGAGACTGGACTTCCTGTATTGGCAGAGACAGCAGTACAGCAGGCAACCACCCTTACAGTAGCTGCTGAGGAAGCAAGAATGGTGGAAGCTGAGATTCTTGCAGCAGTAGAGCTTACAGTGTTGCATACTGTGGAAGCTGCAAGAAACCAAATAGAGCTGCAAGAACCCATTCTTGCAGGAAAAGTTGTCAATGTTATAGGATCGACCGAGGAGATGGGTCCTTGCTGAAGACCTCAGATGAGGTTGTTGTTCTGACAACACTCCCTGAGGGAGAGAATACCTCTACAGGGGAGGCTGTTGAGACAGTACCCACAGAGGATGTTGGAGAAGAAGCAGAGGTAACTGCCGTGCAGCTAGAGACACCTCAAAAGGAGGTTGATGTTGCAGCTGCTGCATGCTCTAAAGAATCTTCCCAGGTTACAGCAGCAGAAGTTACTGAGGATGCTGCAGTAGGACCTGCCGAATCGCCAAGATGATGAAAGAACGTAACTTGGCTGCATACGGACCGAAAGATAGCGGAGCAGGACCAGTTTCCATATCATCTGATGAAGAGGAGACGGATGATGAAGAGCACCCATCCTGAAGCTCAACCGGTTCCCAACCTAGCCACCATGAGGATGAGGTTACAACTGAGGCACCAAGGCAGGATGCATCACCAAACCATTAAGTTGTCATTCCCTATGCTGCATCGGCTGTCGCCTCAACAAGGAGAAATTCGGGCCTGACCCCTGACGAATTAATCGACAGGGTAATAGCTGCTGTTAGACATCTGCTGCATGCTCTCCAAGAGCATGAGTCTAACATGCAGAACAGCATACGGGTCGGTGTCCAATTCCACGCTGAAACCACGACTGGTTTTAAGAAGGATCTTGAAGTACTGTCTGGGATGATCAAACGAACGCTCAATGATAATGCCCACATGCTATACTTGGATCGAGTAAGGATGGAGGGAGAGTTAAAGGTCAAAGCTACACAGACCCGTACAGAGATAAGGTTGTGCAAACATCATGCTGAAAATGCATCGAATAGGCTGCAGACTCACTCCCTCGTCCTCGACACACTTCTGGACCATGTAACGGATCAATCCAAAAGAACCAGAAGTGTGGACGACCGATTGGGGAACTTGGAAATGATTGTTGGAAAGCTGAGGGACATCATGGTGAACATGTTCCCTCAGCATGCCCAAGGATCCAAGGAAGCCCCTGCACCAACAAGGAGACCACGCTCTACGGTGGTTCCAGCTGCCCCTGCTCAGCCCCGACTTTTGATGATGCCAAAAATGGGGAAGGATTTACAGATATATACAGGAGCTTAGGGGAAGCGGAAGAAGAAGATGACCAACCTCTCAATAGGAGAAGGAAGAGGTCTGGATCATCTGTTGCTGCTGACATCCCCTTTCCTAAGTGCTGGAGGAAAGATGTGAAGGAGGAGCTGGTGTAGCTGCTGGAAGCAGATCAGCAGTGCTGCAAGTAAGGATGCAGTACCTCCATCTTCTCATCACTCAAAGAGAGGGAAAGAGAGCCAGCAGCAGGGTTCGAGGAAAAAGGTAAGCAGAGCTGAAGTTAAAAGGCATTACAACAAGAAGATGGCTGCTTAGAGAACAGAGCAAGCCAGAGCTAAAGCTGGTGAGATGCCTAGATGCAGAGGCTTGGGCTGATTGGAGAAAGAAGGTTCTTTGGCAAAGACTTCTACCAGTACCCTTCTCAAGAAATTTCCCGACTCGACACAGACAACATATCTGCTGAAGTGTCAGTGCTGATGAATCAGAGGCCTGATGGGGAGAACATCGTATGGAGCTTGAACATCTTCAAGTCCATCAAGCTGCCTACTGATCGCAATCCATCTTTTGAGATGATCACACTATACAAGAGATCTGAGTATCTCAAATACTTCAGGCTGCTGTGCAGGAAGGACAAATTTAGCAAGTTCCAAACATGTCAATCTGCACTGAGGAGATATGAAGAGCTTACTAGGCACATAGAGCTTGAAATTCAAAACTTATATACCAACCTAGTAAAACGAGTCAGGATAGTGCCTTTTTGAGAGGACTTCTGGCTGAGATGGATTCAGATTCCAAAGATGCAGCAGATACTTGAAGAATCCTATCAGAAGTCCATTCGAGATTGGTGAAAGGGATGGAGAGAAAGATCTGAGCAGGAAAGGATAGATGCTGAAAGAAGATCTGAAGAATCGTCATCACGAAGGTCCTTGTTTCAGTAGCTTTATATGTGCATGCTCTTTGTACTCTCTGTTGTTTATATCTCTATCTTTTGTAAAATTTCTTTCAGTTAATGAAGAAATTTTTTAGTTTATTGTTTTTGATCAAGTTTATCGATTATGAACTCTTGCATGCATTTGAGCTTTCCTAAAGATATGTGTTGGAGGAATAGCATGATGCATCTCTGATGAATCCAGGATTAGAATTTATCTTATCAAAGCTTTTCAAATATGTAATCTGGATGACATATGATATAATGTAAAAATGAAAAACTTTCTTCATGAACGAAATAATATAAAGGTTTTGTCATCATCAAAAAGAGGGAAATTGTTGGGATTTCAGTGTTTAGATTTCGATGAGACAAAATATATATATAATAGGAAGTTTTGTGTACCTCGTTTTTCACATTGTTTAAGTGAAAGTATAGACTAGATTTGAGTCTAGATATAAATGTTGAAAGATGGTGGTTCCTATAAGCTACATAGCTGTATCAAGTATGCCGGAAAGAAGCTGCTGCAAGAAAGCATATACAACATCGCTGCAAGAAAGCAGATACAGCATCGCTGCAAGGAAGCAGTTACAGCACTGCAACGAAGTAAGAAAGAACGACATGCAGCATCGCTACAAAGAAAATAATACAGAAGTATTGCAAGTAAAAGATACAGCAGTACTGCACGAAGATACTACAAGAAGGTCTAAGCTACAGTAGCATTGCAAGGAAGTAACAGCTGCAAGCAGACCTAGGATACAGGGCAAAGCTTACTGCTCAAACAATCAACAGCGTCAATAACAAACAAAGAAGTATCCTACAATCCGAGGAAGGATAAATACAGTACGAGGAATAAAAATCCAAGAAAGTATAAATAGAGCCGTTTCAGAGAAGATCAAAGTTACAGACACGGAGCCAATACGAAGATGCAACGTGGACTGGCGCACTGCAGAAAGCTGCTGACCGCAATTTCTGCATTAAATGTTCCTAAAAAGAAAGTTAAGTCGCATTAAATGCGAGCCATATCTTTGATCAAGTACAATAAATTCAAAAGAGAGATATCTCCTTCAACGGATATCTTCTCATACAAGTATAAATAGAGGATGAGCAACACTGAAGTTGGTAACTGAAACATTTACCCAAAAACTCTTAAGCTTTCAAGTTACGACCATTCAAGTCTACTCAGTTTCAGTCACTCAACCTTTGAGAAGTGAAGCAAGTTCAAAGCTGAAAGATCCTTCGAAGGACTCAGAAGCTCACTTCACCGCACGAATTGAAAAACCAAACATATATTTTTTAACTTTGTTGTTGTGTGCTTAAATTGTTTTAGGTGTCGAACAGTTGATAGGAGAAATCCTTGTTGTTTGTGTAGTTGTCTAGAGTTAGGCAGCTTCCCTGTGTGGGAGTTTAGAACCCTGTATGGGTTAGTCTTTAGAGTTTGCAGTTGTTGTGTGTACGCTGGACTGTAATAGGTGATTGTTTGGTAAAGTTGATAGATTGTTAGGAAAGTCCTGTAAATCAATCTTGCTTAACAAAGTTTCTACTCGAGGTAGCAGTAGAGTGGACGTAGAAGAATTACACCATTTTTGAACCACTATAAGCCATAAGTGTTTTATTACATTTTCTTATCCGTGTTTTATCATATATATCTATCTCTGTTAGGATTTCAATGTTTAGATTTTGATGAGACAAATCACTTATGTAATAGGAAGTTTTGAGTACCCCATTTTCACGACGTTTAAGTGAATACATAGACTAGAATTGAGTTTAGTGTTAAGTGCTAAAAATGGAGGTTGAACAAGGATAAACTGCATTTATGCCCTTAAGAAAAGATATCGCTGCAAAAAGGTAGGATACAGTATTACTGTATAAAAACAGGATACAGCATAGCTGTAAGAAGGAAGATACAGCAACGCCGTAACAGGACAGAGCACCTCTACAGCAAAGAGGGAAAGAACGGCATGCAGCATCGCTGCAAGAAAATGATACAGCAGGACTACCAGAAGATACTGCAACCAGGTCTAAGTTACCGCAGCACTGCAAGAAAGTATTAGCTGCAGGAAGACCTAGGATACAGCGCTAAGCTTACAGTCCAGTCAAATTAATAAGCGCAACTTACAACAAAGAGTATCCTACAATCCTAGGAAGGATAAATGCAGTACGAAGAACGAAGACTTATGCAAGAATAAATAGAGCCCTTCTAGTAAAGATCAAAGTTGCAGACACGAAGCCAATACAAAGATGCCACGTGGACTGACGCGCTGCAGAAAGCTGCGAGCCGCAACTGCCGCATTAAATGCTCCGAAAGAAAAAGTCAAGTCGCATTAAATGCGAACCATGCCTTTGGTTAGACTACTTCAAATTCAAAAGAGAGATGTCTCCTTCAACGGACATCTTCTCCTACAAGTATAAATAGAGGAAGAGATACACTGAAGCTGGTTACTGAAACTACTGATTAACCGAACAATTCACAAAGCTTACAAGATCCAAGTATTCAAGTCTACGATCAGTTTTAGTCACTCAACCTCCCGAAGTGAAGCAGGTTCAAGCTGAAAGTTTCCTCAAGGATTCAGAAGCTCACTTCGAAGCACCAGTTGAAGAAAAACATTTTTATCTTTTTAACCTTGTTGCTGTGTGCTTAGGTTGTTTTAGTGGTGTCAAACAGTTGATAGGAGAGATCCTTGCTGTTTGTATAGTTGTCTAGAGTTAGGCAGCTTCCCTGTGTGGGAGTGTGGAACCCTGTGTGGGTGAGCCTTTGAAGTTTGCAGTTGTTGTGTGTACGCTGGACTTCAGTAGATGGTTACTTTGTAAAGTTGATAAATTGTTAGGAGTGTCCTGTAATCCAATCTTGCTTAACAAAGTTCCTGCTCGAGGAGCAGTGGAGTGGACGTAGAAGGATTACACCACCTTCGAACCACTATAAACCATAAGTGTCTATTGTTTTCTATCTGTGCTTTAATCTTCTATTTCTTGTTCGTATCATATGCATAAAACGTTTTCTGATAGAAGCATTTTTGAGAAAATCAGTCTTGTGTTATAAAAGTAAATTTCCGCTGCGCATAAAACTCCAAGTTACAGCGTGCTGCACAGTATCTCTGTGCTGCAAGCAGTAACTATCTGACGCTGCAAGTTCAAGTAACTTGCAGAGTAGAACGGTTTGTTTAAAGAATTACAAAATCGACCAAGGTTCATTCACCCCTCCTATGAATCTCGGACACCACTTGGGACCAACAATCTCTGTCATAAGGATAAAACATTTTGAAAATGATCATATTTGAGAAAACCAGCCTTGTGTTATAAATCGTAATTTTTCGCTGCGTATAAACTCTAGTTACAGCGTGCAGCACTGCATCCTAGTGTTGTAAGCAGTAACTGTCTGACGCTGCAAGTTCAAATAACTTGCAGAATAGAAAAGTTTTTTGAAAGATTTGCAAAATCGACCAAGGTTCATTCACCCCTTCTGAACCTCAGACACCACTTGGGACCAACAGTACTCATATTTTAGATAAATTAAGATAAGTTAGTGCACTTTAAGAATAATCTTCATCCGATTTTTCTTAATTTCTTCTTAATTTATATAAAAAAGAAAGAAAAATATAATTAGTTCAATTCATTATATAATTTATATTATATACTAATTAATATTAAATCAATTTTATATACTTTTATTCATAAAATTAAGAAAATAAAGGAATCTTAATTTTATAAATTGCATTATATATATACAAGTCGAATAAAAATCATTCCAAAATTGCACTAATTTTTCTTAATTTATTGAAAATATAATTACATATTAAAATATAAATAAATTTATAGATATAAAGAAAAAGAAAAAAGAAAAATTAAATTAAATTTTATCTTGAATTAAGAAATCAATTTAACTTTCAAGTTTTAAATTTAGGAAAAAAAGATAAAATTGAACCTCATATTAAAAAATTTTAAAATTTAAATCTAAAATTAAGAATTAATTTATAAATTAGATGTAGTGATGAAATTTATCATTTTTTAAATAATCAACGTCACGTGACTAATTAATGTAGTGGATCAAATAAAAAACATGGGACTTTATGAGGATGATGTGTTCTTCATCTACAAAATTAGCAACTAAACATGTTACCTTTTGTTGAACGAATTTAAACATGTTTTTCATTCATTATTCCGTTGGCTTAATACCATGGGAATCCCTCCCTCCACACCCACCTATTTTCTTAATCCTGATTCCAATATTTAAAAATACTTGTCAAGGTCCCACGTATCCACCCACCTTCTTAGTACCAAAATTAATCTTAAACAAATGAAGGACCAATTGGCAAATAAAGAAATATTATCCCATTATCGATCTTTTTTAATCGTAAGGTGGCACAGTTTAAATTGTAAAATACTACAATGGACATTTGATTCAGACAAGCATTTGGGAGAGAACCAAGAACACTTATACTGTATACCTCGTCCAAGTAAAATTCCACGTCATCAGATTCGTGGCATAAAAAATTCCACGTGGGATAGTGGTGGGACCCGCCGAAGAATGGGGTAAGAGAATCGGCTCAGGGAATATGCACCCACACGAAAAGAATAATGCTCCCTATTATGCGAATATCCATTGGTGCTGCCATTCAATTTTAATAGGTTATTATTATCAGCCAAAGCCGGCTATTACTCAAATGACCAAAATAGCCTCTCCACTTGTTTGGGGGCTATGCCTATTCCCAATATTTATAGGCAGCGGATTGACCATTTTACCCCTCCAGAATTTTAGAGTCTCATATTTTGGTTCTGTAACTATAGTCGTATATAAAAGGTCAATTCCTGGAAAGGACATGGAGTTATTATTGTGAATTAAAGATGAATTAATTATTTTAGGTATTAAAGATAAATTAATTATCATGACCTCTAAGATAAACCATCAGTTTGGACTTTAAAAGATGAAAAATATCATATAAAGTAGTTAATTTTCAATTTCTATGTATAGTTTTTTTTTCTATATATATATATATATATATATATATATATATATATATATATTTTTTTTTTTTTTTTTTTTTTTTTTTTTTTTTTTTTTTTGTATACAAGTGAAATTTTATTATTCATAATATTTGGAATTATCTTTTTTTTTTAATGTTAGGAATCTGAAGGTGCTACATAGAGCCTTAATTTTGTAAGTTTTTAAATGATAGTTTTATATTTTTTTTAGGAAAATAGTTAATAGTTTTCATTTTTCTAGCTCCAAATTGATAATTAACTTATTTTTAAACCTAAATGGATTAAAAAAAAACTATGTATATGATTTCAAGTTACACACATAGAAGTTAAAGACGGAGGGTTGTGAAAAAGTTTCAATATATGATTTTTTTTTTACCCAAAAAAAACACCCTACGAGGTGGGGTTTAGGCAGACCCCCAATCTATATATAAACCAACCTTAAAGTATACATCGTCAAGCAAAAAATAAAAGAAAGAAAAAACAAAGAGCATAAAATGACCAAAATAGGTGGCCAGAAACAACTGCCGACACATGGCAGGACTAAAAACTAAACAAGGAAAAATAATTCATCCTAAAAAAGAACAAGGAAAGGAAAAAGGTGCATTAAGGAAGAACACCACCACGATCTACACGGAACGACGGCCATCCCAACTGATCAAATTTGGATAACACCTGGACCCGTTGAGGCAAAGCATCAGGGAGGAATCCTCCAGCTAACTCAGTTTGACACCCTAAGTTAGCCAGATAATCAGCAACCGCATTCCCCTCTCGAAGAATGTAAGACACCCAAAACTCCAAGGAAGAGAGAAGGTTTCGGATGTAAGTGAGGGACTCCTGAAAACGCCAATGTCCTGTATCCGAGTGCGAAAGAAGCTAAACCACCAAGATAGCATCCAGCTCAATCCACATTTGGGGAAATCCAAGCCTCCTAACATAAAAGAGACCTCTTTGAAGTGTCGAAAGCTCCACCGCCAGACTCTCAGTCACCGATCCTCGCTCATGGAAAGCAAAGACAATCTCACCTCCATGATCATGAATCACTCCACCAATCTCGGACACTATCGAAGCCGCCATATATGCTCCATCAGTGTTCAGCTTCACCCAACCGAGGTCAGGTGGTCGTCAAACAATCGGAGGTATAGGAGGCCCGGGGATCTGGAATGATAATAAAGGCCCAAAGAAGCCGCCACATGCAGAACTCCCCCTACTGAGAAGCCTGCTGTGATGAAGAACTCGAACCTGTCTCATGACCCGAAAAATGATCGAGTTCGCACGAACAGGTAACCGCCGCTACTTGCTATCATTTCTTGCAGTCCAGAGGAACCATAAGATCAAGCAAGGATCACTATCGTGATGTGTGTGCAACGTGTGTGCATACCAGAGGAAAAATGCCTCCAGTGATGTAATATATGAGGAGTGTGCACAATGTGTGGAGGTGCCAAACCAAACATATCATAAAAATACTCTCAAACTCTCCTCGCAGTATGACTCGAGTAGAAGACATGCCTAATAAACTCTATATCAGAGGACCCCCCAAATGACTGACTCAGAAGAGAAAGATCCGGACAACAAAGACACTTTGAAGCTAAGAAAATGCCACGAGCCTGAAGCTTACAGTCAATCGGAAGACGATCTAGGACAAGTTGCCACAGAAAGATAGAGATGGTAGGGGTAAGACAAAGAGACCAAACCATACTAAGAATAGGGCTAGGAGGAAACTGAGGTCTGATCGACGCCCAAACCGATGCAAAAGTGAACTTCCCATCGGAAGAGCCCTTCCTCCGTATAAGGTTAGAAGATGAAGCACGAATAGGAACCAAGCAGATCCGATCCGCCACCTCGGAGGAGACCACACAAAGAAGCTTCGCTCTGTCCCAAGCACCGTCACTCTAGAACCATTGGACCAAAGCACCTGAGAGCCGAGAAACTTCCACCACATCAGGAAGAGGCCCAACCTCCATCCAATAATCATACCAAAAACTCACCTCTCAAGATCCCAACCTCCAAAAAATCTGAGACTAGACCCCAAGACGAGCCGAGCATATCCTCTTCCAAACCGTGCTGGAATGAAGAGACACACCCACACTACTAAGGAACTGATGCCGACAATACTTCTACAACAAAAATCTAGCCCAAAGAGAGCCCTGCTCTCGAAACCTGAACCACAGCTTATAAGAGAAAGACTCAATAACATCTGAAAGACGTCGTAAGCCTAACCCACCCTCAGTTGTCAGACGACAAATCGTCTCCCATGAAACCCGATGGGTACACCTCTGACGGCCATACGAGCCGTAGAAAAACCTGGCTAAACACTGCTCAATCCGCTGAATCATATACTGCGAAGGCTGAACAACCTGAACCAAATGGAGAGCCATCGAAGACAGAGTACTCCGAATCAATGCAAGACGACCCCCAAAGGAAAGCGCAGTACGAGCCCAATCTACAACTCTATCGGTAATCCTATCCACCAAAGACTGAAACAAGGCTCCCCTCATATTCCCCTTATACAGAGGGGCTCCCAAGTAAATGATCGGAAGATACAGCCTTGCGTATCCCAAAATCCACCCAACATGACCCACAACCACCTCTGGACACCTCGATCCCTCAACAAAGGTGCTCTTGGAAGCACTCACCATCTGACCCAAAGTCTGACAGTACTCCTCCAAGAAGCCCCTCAAATGGCGGAGGCCTTGTGTGTAGGCAGTAGTGAAAATCATGATGCCGTCAGCATACGCCAGATGAGACACAGAGAATCCACCCCTAGTGCCATACTTCATCACCGAGTACCTATCAAACAGCGCATCCAACCCCCGCGAAAGATAATCCGTTGCCAGCACGAACAAGGTAGGAGACAAAAGATCCTCCTATCGGAGACCACGTGAAGACTGGAAGAAGCCAGAAAGCTGCCCGTTCACCAAAACAAAGAACCAACAGAAGCTGATACATCTCCGGATCTGGTCGACTAAGGCCGAAGGGAAACCCTGCAGCTCCAAAACGCGAAACAGAAAACCCCATTGAACCCGATCATAAGCCTTCACCATGTCCAACTTCAAAATCAGGTTCGGATGCCTTCATTGGGTCCCAATCTCGTGAACCATCTCCTGGGCAAGCAAGATATTATCACTGATCAAATGTCCCCTGACAAACGCACTCTAAGACAAAGCAAGCAGCTGAGGTACAAAAAAGGACAACCTGCAGGTAATCACCTTCGAAATGATCCTTATTCGTCAATATATGATGCATTAGAAAATGTGATATATTTATAGAAAATTTTATTGAAGAAAGACAATCTATGTAGTTGTATTTTATAGAAAGAATTGTAGAGAGAAAAAAAACTGGAAGATAGAATATTGTACAATCAGATCCTTTTAATTTAAAAGATAGAATTTTGTGCAATTGGATCCTTTCACTAAATTAAATATATGAAATAATTTCGTAAAATTTTTATCTATAAAAAAAAATGGTGAAGTGTTTAGATAAATAAGAATATGGAACTTCTAAATTGTTAATGACAATTATGTAATTTAAATGATCAAATTTAAAGGTGTTTATAAAATAAAAATCTTAATTTGAAAATAAGTTGGATCCACTTATTTTTTAAGGTTATAACATCTTATTTTAGGATGATATAAGATTTTATTTTTAAAATTTCAAGAAACACTACACTCTAAATATTACCACATCTTATTTTAGGATAAAATAAAATATTAATTTTAAATTTTTAAGAAATACTTTTGATGAGTTTATGATTTCAACATTCTAAATATTACCATGGTGGATTACTAGTATACGATAACAACAAAAATTAAAGATTGGATTTAAATGTACAATCAATATCCTCTCACTAATTTAAAGGTTGTGTAGTGGAAAAATATTATTAGTCTCTGCATTAATAATTCAAAATATATTTTCACGAAACATGTTTTAATTTTTCTTTTGCCGAAATTGAACTGCATGAAAAATATGTACACAAAATAAAGTGGAATAAACAGCTTCTTCTTTGGGCGATTTAAGAAATTTCTGTACTGGTGATGTAGTATGTGTAGGTTCTACTTTTTTTTAAACAGAGTAGAATTGATAGATAAATTGACTAATTTTAAAATACAAGAAATTTTATAAGTTATAATAACTAATTTTAAAATAGTCGTTTTGCAATATGACCATATAGCAGTATGAGTGAATTTCAAGATTTTTCTACAACAGTCCCACTTTTTTTATTAAATAATTGTTTGCAGTCTTCATTAAATAGAAATAATAAAGATTGCGACTTCAATATATCTTCCCTTTTATATTAGCATATATATATATATATATATATATATTTTTTTTTTTTTTTTTTTTTTTTTTGGGCCAAGTGTCTCCACCTCAAGGCTCAAGGGTCAAGTGCCACGCATAAATTCTAATTTCATATTTTATTTTTACTTGATAAAGATTGTTAATGAAAACTGACAGCTTGTGACTTGTGGTCAGGAAATTTAGACTTTAAACCAACTAGAATTGAAAAATAGCATCTCTTAAAAACTTTTGAAAAAAGCAACATATATGTATAAAAATTTGATGTTAAGTTCGTTATGAAGACAAAATCAAAACAAAAGGCTTCACATTTTTCGTGGTATCTTTATGAGAACTTGACATGAAACGTTTTTATTTTCGTTATGTCAATAGAAAAAAATATACCAAAATGCTCAAATAAAAATAAAATGTAGCAGCTCCCTATATATAATATATTTATGAGTGTGTGAAAAGAATTTAAAAGGAATTGATATAAATACATGATTGTCTTTTTTTTTTATGATATAAATTTCTATGCAAAGTACTAGTACTTTGTATTGTATAAAATATAATTGTTGAACAGAATGCAACACAAAGTATTTAGTAATGTTAAGATGACTTTATAAAAAAAAAACCAAGCAATTCATGATTTTAATATGATAAACTTTATATACATATAAAAATGCAACATAATGGTGAATTATTCTTCTAGGGATGGGACAGTCAAATCCAAAATTCATACACCAAAATCTTATGAAAAAATATAATTAAAAAAAAAAAAAAGGACTTTCTATAATGCTTATGGCAGTATAAAAACGACGGTTGGTGTGGCTCAGAAGACATTTGTTGTAGTACACGCGCTGGCCATCACTAAAGTCATAAATGTAGACGACATGTATTATACACGTTGCACTGGATTAATTTGCATAATTTAATTAATTTATATATATATATATTGACAATTATATGACAACTAAAGCAGTCTCCGTGTTTACATGGCTGTCTTATTAAAAAAAATATATAAAATATTTTTATCTATTTTGATTTCATTTATTTAATTAATGCTATTATAAATGTTAATGAAAAATAAATTAGGGGTACTTTGTTTTAAAGAATAAATTAGGGATGCTTATATATAACTTTAGTTAGACAGGCCGATGAGTTGACCTTTAACCCTGGTTAATAGAATACCATAATTTAAATCCCTATTCAATTATGATTAAAAACGAAAATTCCTTTAAAAAAATGATTAGAAAAAGAAAATTAAATAAAGGTTGGTTAATTGGTGGCAAAGCAAAATGCACATGAGTCATGGTTTGAAATTAAAAGTGAGATGGTGTCCCCTTGTCAGTGGTCATAGTGAGGGTTTGATTTTTATTGATAATAATTTGAAGTTAGATCTTTTGTGTATTCACATACAATTCACTTGAGACATATATATCTCATATAAATTATAAGATTATTAGATGATTGATTAATTGTTTTATAAACTTACTTATATATATATATGATTACTGGAAAAATGAAAATATCGCCAAGTGCTTCAAAATATTTTATTTGCGATGAGATAAAAACAAATAATTAAGAAATGTATATAGAACTATGCTCAATGAATTTATATAGAAAATGGAAATACTAGTGAATACAGATGGACGTGCGAATGGAGAGCCATGGTAGATTGCAAGCTTGTGACATTTTTCGGAATTATTGTGGGTTTTGCTGTGGTTTTCTTTTTTTTGCTTAAGAATTAATTACAGTTATATACTCATGTTATATGACATATACCAAGGAATAGTTGCATTTGTGCTTGATACCTTACTAACAGTTGGCTTCGGGCTTTCATGTATCTTGTCTTCTTTTTCTTTTGATTTAATAATATCTAGGTTTACTTTAAAAAAAATAGTTTTGTAAAAACTAATAATGATGTAATTACTAATTGATATAGTGCATTTGCTCTCAAATTTCTCGTGATTTTCCCCTCTACCTTTGAGGGTTTTCCGCGTAAATTTTATAATTTATTGTTTCTGCCTAATATTATTTTCCGATGATGATTGTTTGACTTGATAATATATTATTCGATTGCATACCTAACAAAAAGATTGTACCACATATTTTATAAACTAGCTTGGGTTATCTTCTGTAGTAATACATAAACGTATCGAGATTTTTCCCATTCACCATATTGTTTCAACATCTATATAATACGATAATCCAAAATTAAAAATACATAAAAACTCAAAAAAGATGATTTTTCAGTAATTTATATGTGAATTGTGGATTATGGTTTCATACTTAATTAGATTCGTGAAACGTTTATAAATAAGACCTACTCTTTAAAATAATGGTCTCTATTCATTGTGGGTGTATTTTAATATGATCACGCTCATCTCTTTAAATATTCTGATATCTTGACCCAATATCCAAAATTGTTGATTGATAGTCCCATAATGTATATAAGAGTCAAAGTCTTTGAAAATAATGATTGCATTAAATTTATGATACATTAATGGTGAATACATTAATACATGCTTGTTGGGCGTCCGATCCGAGCTGCGCAGCGTGCGACACCTGGGCGGCAGAATAAAGGATGCCACCCCACCTGGCCGGCCACAACGATGACGTCCTCCCAAGTCAACCGTGCAGGTTAATTGCGAGGACCACCCGGCAGATCAGTTTAGCCGGGCAGGATCCGTATGGCCGTCCAAGATACCATCAACTTCCAATAGATCGTGGGTGAAAACCGCCAAGTACCCAATAAATAGGCGAAAATCAAGGAAAATGTGGGCTTAACTCCCACGACCTCCACGATCCCCACGACCTCCGACACTCAAGTGATGCTCCAGCTATAAATAGATGTAATTTTAACTTGTAATGGATCTGAATCCTTACTCTGTATAAAGCACTAGAGAGCTGATTTCTCTAACTTAATGCTATAAGATCCTGCCCGGTAACTTAACCGTCCAGGATCAGCCGAGCAACATTGCCCGAGTAGGCTCCGGGCCATTCTTGTGTCATATTTTTCATCTCATTTCCTTTACATTTGGGTGTTAGATTAGGAATTACTTTCAAACAAATTCCGACGTCAACATTTTGGCGCTAGAAGGAGGGGGAAAATTCACAATACCTGAACGCAACTCCTGTACAACATGAGCAATTCCGAACGCAATAATACTCCAGAGCCCCCAATCCCTGCCTCTTTCCAGGTGGGTGGCTCTAGCCGACCACGGCCAATTACGGCCGAGGAGGTTCCCCCGGTGGTTCCAATTACTTTGGAAACCCCAGCGACCCCCATGTCTGTAGCACAGATCAGGGGTATCATGGCCGCCCTAACTGAGCGGCTCAAAGAAGCTGAGCAACAGGAAAAGGCCAACGAAACTAATGGCCTATTGGAGGACTCTGAATCCTCACACGAACCCAGGCGGAAGCGAAACCTGGGGAAGCGGATAGCCGAAGCCGAACTTCGGCGGAGTCAATCTCCCACACATACCCGACCGGATCATCACCAGGTCCGTCCAGTTACCGCCAGGGCACAAGCACACAGGCGATACGCCCCAGGTGATAAGGAGCCCGCCATCGCTGGGGAAGCCAGGAGGCCCGACAGGCTTCCTAATGAGAGGTGTGAGG
Organism: Scutellaria barbata; assembly: GCA_028654395.1. Lineage (NCBI taxonomy): Eukaryota > Viridiplantae > Streptophyta > Magnoliopsida > Lamiales > Lamiaceae > Scutellaria > Scutellaria barbata. The sequence continues at coordinate 21,936,945 of CM053646.1, forward strand.
TTCCGCCACCTCATGATGAGAGTACCGATCACAATCTGCGGTACTCGGAGCTTATGGAGGAGCAAGAGCTCCGACACAGACTGGCTGACATCCAGGCCAAACGCAACAAAGGAGGTTGGAAGAGGGCTTCCCCCTTTGCAGAGCACATTGCCGCCATGATCCCCACGAAGTTCAAAATGCCTCCCATCGGTCAGTATAACGGAGAGACCGACCCTAGCACCCACCTGGACAAGTATACGTCCTGGATGGAGCTGCAAGGATTGGGAGAGGAGCTCATGTGCAAAGCATTCCCGCTCACACTTGGGGATCGTGCACAAAGATGGTTCCGTTCCCTCCCTGATGCATTCATAGGGGGATGGGACGAGCTGTCTGATCTGTTTTTGACACAGTTCATGGGGTCGAGGATGCGGTCAACTCCCAAGGAGAGATTAGTCAACGTGAGGCAAGACAAAGCGGAGCCTCTGAAGTCATACCTGGACCGCTTCAACAAACTTGTCCTCGGCATGGAACAGGTGTCGGACGATGCCATCCTCCTCTACGGTGACAACAGGGCCAGGGGGCACAGCAAGCCGTTGCCCCACCACCTCCTCCACCGAACGGAGCTGCCCGCGAAATACATACTCTCATCAACAACAGCTACGGCGAGCAGCAGGAGTCCAAGCGAGCCCGGAAGGGGCAGGCTCGGGAGGCCAGGAACGCTTATCAGCGGTGCGTTCCACCTCGGGCAACACCCCGCCACGCACCCATCTTATTCACTAAGCTGGACAATGAAGGGGTAGCATACCCACACAGCGATACCTTGGTGGTATCGCTAAATATCTGCAGGACTATGGTGCATAGGGTCATGGTTGACACCGGTGCCTACGCTAACGTGCTCTACCTGAGCACCTTCAGGCGGATGGGATTCCATGAATCTCAGCTCATGCCATCTTCCGACTCCATTCAAGGCTTTGGAGGAATGAGTACCCGGGTACTCAGCACCTGCGAGCTCAAGGTCCTGTTCGGCTCCGGCGACAGGGAAGTATTCACAACGACGGAGTTCAAGGTGGTGGACTTGAACTCCCAATATAACGTCATTTGGGGCAGGCCACTTTTGGCCAAACTGAAGGCGGTCGTCTCCATCTACCACCTCGCTCTCAAGTTCCCTGTGGGTGACGAGGTGTATGTGGTGAAAGGGAACCAGCTAACCGCCAGAGAGACAGACATGGGGCTACGCCCGAAGGAGCTCAACCAGCTGGAGCTCGCCCAGACTACCTCCGCCGATGAGCAGATAGAGGACGCCTTTGAAGATTCTGTTCTCGAGATCGCCGAGCACAATCACACTGCCATGGAGGTAGATAATGAGCCTCCATTCCCGGCAACTACCCCTGAACGGCCAGCCAGCTCCACTTTTAAAGTCGGGTCCTCCTCTGGCACCGCCGCCAAGAATAGTGGAAGGGAAATGGCGATGGACTTACGAGAACCCGAAGAGGGGTGGGGGTCCATCGATCCCCGAGGAGACGGACCCCAGAGACGAGTCGCACCCGTTGAAGAGCTGGATCTTGTCAGCATAGATCCGAACAGGCCAGACATGGAGCTCCGGGTCGGCCATGAGTTGCAAGAGCCCTTCCGTACCGAGCTGATAACCTTTTTACAGGGCAATATTGATGTCTTCGCTTGGGCTCATGAAGACATGGAAGGCATCCGACCAGAAGATGTCTGCCACCACCTTAATATCAACCCTGCCGTGCAACTGGTGGCCCAGAAAAGACGCCGATTAAGCCCGGACAGGTACGAGGGGCTAGAGCTGGAAGTGCAAAGGCTGCTGGGTTACCGTTTCATCAGAGAAACCAAATATGCAACTTGGGTCTCCAATCCCGTCCTGGTCAGGAAACCAAATGGATCGTGGAGGCTATGCGTGGACTTCACCGACCTGAACAAAGCTTGCCCAAAAGACTGTTTTCCGCTCCCTAACATCGACCAGCTGGTTGACACAACCGCCGGCCATGAACTCATGAGCTTCATGGACGCGTATTCAGGCTACCATCAAATACCGATGGCCGAGGACGACCAGGTCCATACAACCTTCATCACCGATCGCGCACAATATTGTTATACCATGATGCCGTTCGGCCTGAAAAATGCAGGAGCTACTTATCAGCGGCTTGTAAACAAGATGTTCGCAGCACAGATTGGGAAAACAATGGAGGTCTACGTGGATGACATGCTGGTAAAGTCAAAACAGAAAGGTGATCACGTAGGCCACCTGGCAGAGATGTTCGATATCCTGAGAAGATATAGGATGAAGTTGAACCCCAAGAAATGTTCCTTCGGAGTAGGATCAGGGAAGTTCCTGGGATATATGGTGAGTCAGCGGGGAATCGAAGCCAATCCTGAAAAGATTCAAGCCGTCATAAACCTGACCCCGCCAAGACGGATCAAGGACGTCCAGAGTCTGACAGGCAAAATCGCCGCCCTCAATCGCTTCATATCTCGATCCACTGATAAATGCCGACCATTCTTCAACTTGATCAGAAGAAACGCTCAGTTCGAATGGAACAGTGAATGCCAGTCGGCCCTTGACGACCTCAAGAAAGCACTCATGGAGGCCCCAGTCCTAGCAAAGCCTCAGCCAGGAGAAAAATTACAACTCTACCTGGCAGTGTCGGAATATGCGGTAAGCTCGGTATTGGTCCGCGCAGAACAGAAAGCCCAACAACCTGTTTATTATGTGAGCCAGTCACTACACGACGCCGAGCTCCGCTACCCAGCAATGGAAAAGTTAGCTTATACATTGGTCATCTCAGCCAGAAAGTTGCGGCCATACTTCCTGGCGCACCAAATTGAGGTATTAACTAACTTTCCTTTAAAGCAGGTATTGGGTCGCCCAGACGCCTCGGGAAGACTTTTAAAGTGGGCGGTCGAGCTGGGCCAGTATGACGTCCATTATGCGCCCAGAACGGTAATAAAAGGTCAGACCCTTGCTGACTTTATCGCTGAATTCACTCCAACTCTCATCATCCGAGAAGAAAGAATAGAGAAACCTTGGAAGATGTACGTGGACGGGTCGTCCACCACTCATTGCGCCGGAGCTGGCATCGTCCTGGTCAGCCCCACCCAGAAATACTTCTGCTCGGCGCTACAGTTCAAATTTCCCGCAACAAACAACGAGGCCGAGTATGAAGCACTGTTGGCCGGACTAGACATGGCGAAACAATTCGGAGTGGACGACCTCGAAGTCTTCAGTGATTCTCTCCTGATCGTCAATCAAATCTCAGGCGAATATGTAGCCCGGGACGAACAAATGGCGAAGTACCTGAGATCCGTCGAGCTGGCCTCCACAGAATTTAGACGAATCCGTGCCGAACAAATCCCTCGTAGCAAGAATACACAAGCTGACGCCCTTGCCCGGCTAGCGACAAGTGAAGGAGCATAAGATATTGGATCGGTAAACATTGGAACGGTGGATAGCTCGGCCCTCGATCAAAAGGAAATCTATGATATGGAGCCAAAAATGACTTGGATGACCCCGATCATCCAATACTTGGAAGGGGGGAAGGTCCCCGCCGATCAGGGCGAGGCTAGAAAATTGAGAATCCGAGCTGCTCGATACACCATCCAGGACGGTCTTTTGTACAAAAGAGGTTTTTTCCATCCTCTCCTGAAATGTCTGGACGACGAAGAAGCCAAATATGTGTTAGCCGAGATCCACGAGGGCGTATGCGGCAATCACTCGGGAGGCCAGTCGCTAGCCTTCAAAGTTATCAGACAAGGATACTTCTGGCCTAGCCTGAAAAAAAAATGCTATCGACTTCGTCAAAAAGTGCGACAAGTGTCAGAGATGTGCGCCATTCATCCGAGCACCTTCGGAAGATCTGAACTCAATAATGGCCCCGTGGCCATTCGCAAAATGGGGAATAGATCTAATTGGCCCGATGCCCACTGGCCGAGGAGGAGTAAGATTCGCTATCGTCGCTGTCGACTATTTCACTAAATGGGTGGAAGCAGAACCCTTAGCATGGATAACCGAGCTGAAAGTCACAAACTTCATATGGAAATCCATCATTTGCCGCTTTAGGGTCCCTCATTCCATCATCACAGATAATGGACGACAGTTCGACAGCGACGACCTACGGACATTTTGTGAAAACCTGGGCATCAAGAAGCTGCTCTCCACCTCTTACCACCCTCAAGGAAACGGCCAGGTCGAGGCCATGAACAAAATCATCAAGCACACCCTGAAAGCCAGGCTTGACGAATCAAAGGGAGCTTGGGCCGATGAACTACCCGAGGTACTTTGGGCATACAGAACGACGGCCAGAACCGCGACGGGAGAAACGCCGTTCTCCTTAACATTCGGTTCCGAGGCAGTCATCCCAATCGAGCTCGGTGTCCGCACTTGGAGAGTGGACAAATATCAAGACCAGCAGAACGCAGAAGCTCTGGCTGCCAACCTTGACTTACTAGAAGAAAGAAGAATGGACGCAGACATAAAGAACGCCATTTACAAGCAGAGAAGTGCAAGATATTATAACTCAAGGGTCAGGACCAGGAAATTTCAGCTCGGGGATCTAGTTCTCAAAAAGGTCCTACTACCAAACGGATTCTTGGGACACAACTGGGAAGGACCATACAAGATAAGCAGAATTCTGCCCGGAGGTGCATATGAGATAGCAAACCTGGATGGAAAAATTGTATCCAAACCATGGAATATAGAGCACCTAAAAAAGTATTATCATTAGCCGGCCAGGATTTCAATTGTAATTATTTTGCACCTTTTCACGATTAATGAAATTGTTTTCCCAGCTTGTAATATTGACTAAGGCTACGGCCTCATCCGAGCCGCCCAGACCGGATGAAACAGTAAGGCTCTGGCCCACCAAGGCTTCGGCCCACTTAAGGCTACGGTCTCATCCGAGCCGTCCAGGCCGGATGAAACAGTAAGGCTCCGGCCCACCAAGGCTTCGGCCCACTTAAGGCTACGGTCTCATCCGAGCCGCCCAGGCCGGATGAAACAGTAAGGCTCCGGTCCACCAAGGCTTCGGCCCACTTAAGGCTACGGCCTCATCCGAGCTGCCCAGGCCGGATGAAACAGTAAGGCTCCGGCCCACCAAGGCTTCGGCCCACTTAAGGCTACGGCCTCATCCGAGCCGCCCAGGCCGGATGAAACACCAAGGCTTCGGCCCACCTAAGGCTACGGCCTCATCCGAGCCACCCAGGCCGGATGAAACAGTAAGGCTCCGGCCCACCAAGCTGGACAAGATGATACGATCAATCGAGTAGGCCAGCAATACAATTGTTAAATAGCTATGAAAATTTAACTAAGTGTTTCAGGTATCTAATACCGAGCTGATTCAGTTAAGACGAGCAAGTGTCAACTAAAACAAACTACATATATGTATGGAAGATTGTAGGCAAGCAAAACATGATGACATTAAAATCAAAACTGGTTTGGAGGCCAGTACCTCTTACAAAAATAAGAGAAAAAGAAAGAAATCCCTACAAAAAGCTAGTGCTCTACATCCACCATCTCCTCTTCCACCACCTCGCCCGTCGCCGCAGTAGGCTGCCCAGCCTCAGACCGTCCAGCTTCAGAGGCTGCTCCCATGTCAAAGGTCGGATTAGACATAAGCATAATGGGAGGAGCCGGAGTAAGCAGTTTCTCCGACCCGGCCGGAAGATACTTCGGCAGGTCATTCATCAACTCCAGATAGTAGGCTGGAAGCGGATTCTTCTCAATGTATCCGGCCAGAGTTGCCATAAGTGGACGATCGTCCAGCTTCTCCTTCCGGGCTGCCTCAATAGCGTCGAAGAAGGCAAACAGATAAGCAAGGCTACTCTCGAGTTTATACTCGTCAGAGCTCTTGAACTTAGCGACTACTGCCACCTCGTCAACCTGGTCAGCCCGGGTAGCCTCAAGCTCGGCCTTCAGCTCCTCCATCCCGGCCTGAAGCCGGGCATTGTCCACAGTCAAGTCAGCCACCCTCTTTCTGTCCAGCTCAGCGGCCTGGGTGGCGTGCGACAGAGCTTCCTGAGAAGAAACTAGCTGAGTCTGCAGCGTCTTCTTCTCCTCCAACGTGTCTCGCAACTCGCTGCTCTTCTCCCTCAAGTCGGCCTTCAACGCCCTCATCTTCTCCAGCCGCTCTTCATATTGCTGTTGGGCCTGCCACGCAAACACGGACGCCTGAGCCATAAGAATGGCGGCGCAAGAGCCGGAGTCAACACCAGACATCTGGCGGGAGAACCTATCCAGATCCTCCGTCCAGGCCTTGACAGGGGCTTCGACAGCTAAAGACACCGCCGAAGGAAGTTTCTCCATCACCTCCGGAGTCGGAGACTGAGCCCGGGAGAAACTGACCTGGAAAGGAGGACGACGACCGAGATACTCCTTTGTCTCCTCGACCCGAGCAGGGTCCCATCCACAAATGCTGACCGAGCCGGCCAGCGAAGATTCAGAAGACCATATTCCTGTGCGAGCCGGAGCGGCGACATCGGGCTGATCGGACGGTTGCTCGCTAGAAGTCGGGCGTGGTCTTTTTGTTGACGGTCCAACAGGATCCTGACTCGGAATGGGAGTATCGGTCGCTGAACGTGCAGAACCCCTTCTCTTTTCAATTGGTTTATTCTGCTTACTACCTCGTTCCGCCCTGATTTTAATGCGCTCGGAAGGGCGGCTGCACGAAGAATAATAAGTTAGAAAATAGCCAGGCTTAACCTTGTTCTAACAGCAAGGCTTACCTTGGAAATCCACGGCAACGCGCTCAAAAGGAAAGACTAAACCAGCCCGGATAAGCCAATCTTCCACAATCAGGTGCCCAAATGCTCGTTGCTCCGAGCTAATGTTATCCCGCAAGAAACGGATTTTACGAGAAAAATCACCGCCACTCTCAAGGCTCTCAAGCCCTCCGCCTGCAAAATTGGAAAAATATTAAAAACATTAGCAGGCTTAACCCAGGAAATAAAGAAGGAATACCTTCAGCCAAACCAAAACCAACTGGGCACGATGCCCTGACGGCAAAGGAGCTCCTAAATGTCCCTGGACTCCTCCAGTCCCCGTCGACCCAAAACCATTCGCTCCTCCAATCCTTTACTGGCAGAGGAAGGTCACAGACTAACTGGGGCCGATGTATCCGAGGAGCAAGGTAATAGAAGTGATTTTCTACCCCCGGTATAAGCTCAAGTTTAAACAGCCAGGACAGTTCTTCAAAGCTGGGCTCCCCAAGGTTGTAGCTATGAAGAAGCACTAACAAACCCAAGAGAGAGGACCAGCTATTTGGACGAAGCTGTCCTGGGGCTATCCCCCATTGCCACAGATACCGGGATAAGCAAGGCGCCATTGGAAACCGCAGGCCTCCCTCCAATGCCTGAAGGTTGATAGCAACGCAATTCTTTCGCGGCTTGTGCATTCGTTCGTCAGGACGAGGAGCGAGGAAAGAAACACCCAAAGGTATATTGAAACGGGACTGTATCCTATCTAGCTCGATTTGAGTAATCATGGAGGGCCACTTCATAGCCTCTGAATCCTCGAAAGGAACCTCAGCCCATTCGGTCCATTGTTGTCCTTGGGACCAACTAGTTGGGATATTCCTAGGAATTTCAGACATGGTCAAGAAAGAGAGGGATTACCTTCAGAACAAGGGCGTTCTCACAAGATGACGTAGCACGGGATATCTAGACCGGCTAATTCTGCTCGGGATACGCAACAAGTACTCAAAATTGAAAGCTAATGAAAGGTCAAATGTCAAATGAGAAGGACGCTATATATAGGCGATGACCCTTAACTCTCAACCAATCACTTTCAGGCGCGTGGAAAATCAAACGGGTAGAAAACCGCGACTTTTCGACTTCCACTCCACCGGATGACGACACTTGTTCGCAGCATACTGACTTGCGACTCATTCCAGCTCGGCTCGACTTGTCAATGTTGGTTAGGCCTCAGCAGACGTGATTTTCTACCAAGGCCTAAGGGGCTATTGTTGGGCGTCCGATCCGAGCTGCGCAGCGTGCGACACCTGGGCGGCAGAATAAAGGATGCCACCCCACCTGGCCGGCCACAACGATGACGTCCTCCCAAGTCAACCGTGCAGGTTAATTGCGAGGACCACCCGGCAGATCAGCTTAGCCGGGCAGGATCCATATGGCCGTCCAAGATACCATCAACCTCCAATAGATCGTGGGTGAAAACCGCCAAGTACCCAATAAATAGACGAAAATCAAGGAAAAGGTGGGCTTAACTCCCACGACCTCCGACACTCAAGTGATGCTCCAGCTATAAATAGATGTAATTTTAACTTGTAATGGATCTGAATCCTTACTCTGTATAAAGCACTAGAGAGCTGATTTCTCTAACTTAATGCTATAAGATCCTGCCCGGTAACTTAACCGTCCAGGATCAGCCGAGCAACATTGCCCGAGTAGGCTCCGGGTCATTCTTGTGTCATATTTTTCATCTCATTTCCTTTATATTTGGGTGTTAGACTAGGAATTACTTTCAAACAAATTCCGACGTCAACAAATAATGATTGCATTAAATTTATGATACATTAATGGTGAATACATTAATACATGCTCATTATGGATAATATGTGCTAATTATGGATAAGGTAACAAATCTATTTCAACTATTGATAAACTAATATCTTAAAAAAAAAAACCTTGATAAACTAATCACATCTACTATCTAAATAACTTATAGGCTATTTGACATGGGCCAATATACAAAAATTACACATCAATTACGTACAAACTGGGAATTCTACTATCATAAAAACTCAAAATATTCACATCATATCTTGTCAAAATTTCTTGATTAAGAGATCCCCCAATCAATTTGATTATTATGATTTCATTAATTAAAGTATGACCGCTTCTTTTTTTTTTTTGGAAGCACATTCATGTTTACAATTGCAATTTCAAAATTTGGTTGATTTACTTTCATTTATAAACTACTATATTATTGATATATCAATTATTTTTTGACTTGACTGATTTGTAATATAATTTGAATTAAATATATTCAAATTCATTTAAATTATATTGTATTCAAAATCCATTCAAATGATTTAGAAATTAATTCAAATAAAATTCATTTTAATTTAAACATCATCAATAAATTTGATATTATAAAATGCATATCCTTCAGCTTTGATGTATTGATGTAAAAAAGTTTAATTTTAATTTAAAAAGGTTTTATTCAATATGTGTTACATAATTAGGAATCTAGTGTACCCACTGAGTTTATAATGACATGTGTCTTTTGACCAAAACTAGATTAGCTCATATAAAAATTAAGAAAATAATTAAAATTTCTCAGAGATAACCAAAATCAAAAAGGATAATAATAAATAAGTTTAGTCGCGATTCTATATATTTCAGAAATTTTTTAAGTAATTTACAATAATATTACGAAAATAAAACATATTTTATAAAAAGTAATTAAGGAAAACGTAGCCGGTTACTTTTTGGTATAAATGAAAGGTGAGGGGCATAGTTGTCAATTCCCCAATTCACGAGAGTCATCTCCTAAAAGGTTAGGCAGGGGTAGTTTTGGGAATTGACAACTAGCACTCCCTGTTTTGATCAGCCTTTAAATAATGAAACGAAACCTTCATTCGCAGTTGCCTCTCTCAGAGTATCGAGCTATCAACTACACAAGATAAAACTCTACCATCTTTTCTTCCTCAATCAAACTTCAACTAAACCAACAGTTTTTCAACTTTGGAGAAGATTTAGCCCGCTGAATCCAAGGTAAAGTATTTCCAACGTAAATTCATGCGTATAAATTACGGATTGGATTTTTAATTTTTTTTAGTTTTTTTCTGTACTTTTTAGCGATTCTACATTCTTTTTTACTAGTGATGGTTGGAAAATTGATTTATTTTTCGCCGTTCTGGAGAACGTTTCAAGGTTTCTCCTGAGCTTTCCAGAAAGATCTCGATTTTTCGTGGTTTTTCTGAGTCTAAATTGTCGTGGTTTTTGAATTTCATCGTTGTCATATGCTGTGCAGCGTATTTAAATAATTTATTTTCAGGCCGATGATACAATGTCCATATTTGAGTATCACAAAGTTTTTGTTCGTTTCTGATCTCTCTCTCTCTCTCTCTCTCTATATATATATATATATATATATATATATATATGTATATGATCTTGATTATTTCAAGTGAAAGATATCCGTAGTGATTTGAATAAGTTTCTGAAAATATACCTATATCATATATTGAGGTGTTTGTTGAAACGTGTGCTATCAAGATTTTTTGAGTAAAAAAGCCGTAAATCCAAGGAATTCCTTGAAGCATGGAAATCTTTATAAGTTCTAGCTCAAAAGAGGTAAAAAGTAGCTGTATCTTAAGCTCCACTTCATTGGTTACATGTTGATATTCAGAGATTTATGGTGGGATTTAACATAGTACACGATGAATTTCAAAATCCATTCATCTATCATATGCTGATAATGGAATTAGAATTGCATATTTATATGTTTTAGTATAGATGGAATTTGAAAAATGAATTGACTGTTTAGGAAAAGTAGGAATGCCTATGCTTTATTGCTCATCTCACTGCTGTCTTAATTCTTAACTCAGATTTATGGAGAGAAGTTAAATGTTATGTTCTCCCTGTTTCAGGTTGCTAGTTCTTTGTTGTATTGAAGATAGGAGAATCTTGTAAGCATTGATGGGTTCAATTGGACAACCTGGTCCAGAGACGAGTTGCAGCAAGCCCCCAGGAATTCGCCTCGTAGAACGTGTAAAAAAATCTCCCATTTCCTACAAGACTCATCAAGTCATTGTCCTAATAGTTACATTCTTTGCATATTTGACCTACCATGCTACTAGGAAGACGACTAGTGTTGTAAAAAGTGCTCTTGATCCACAATCTCCTGATGTGGATTTGAGATCCCCCTTCTCTTGGACACGGGCTTATTCTCATAAGCCCTTAGAAAGGACAAGTAATTCGTGGGTACTTGGATCCGGTTGGGCGCCATTTAATGGTCCCGATGGGACGGCATTGCTTGGCGAGCTTGATGTGGCTTTTCTATTTGTTTATGCTATGGGAATGTACTTTTCTGGACATGTGGGAGATAGGATGGACCTTAGGATATTTCTGACTATTGGAATGGTGGGAACTGGTGTGTTTACTGCCCTTTTTGGACTTGGATATTGGGCAAACATCCACTTCTTTTATTATTATTTGATAGTTCAAATGCTTGCTGGATTGTTCCAATCCACTGGGTGGCCCTCAGTGGTTGCGGTTATTGGAAAATGGTTTGGGAAAAGGAAGAGAGGACTGATAATGGGTATCTGGAATGCTCATACATCTCTTGGTAATATTACGGGTTCTGTGGTTGCTTCAATATTGTTGAAATATGGGTGGGGCTGGTCCATGGTTGTCCCTGGTTTAGGTATTATTTTTGTTGGTGGGGTGCTTTTCCTTCTCTTACCAGTTAGCCCTGAATCTGTTAGAGCTAGTATCGATGATGATGAATTTGTCTCTCCACTGAAAGAAGGGGAGGAAATAGCTGAACCTTTGTTGAAAACAAATCCCGATCATATGGCTGCCGTGGGATTCTTGGAAGCATGGAAAATTCCAGGGGTTGCTTCCTTTTCCCTTTGTCTTTTCTTTGCTAAATTGGTGGCCTACACATTCCTCTACTGGCTTCCGTTCTATATTAGCCACACAGGTATATGGACTTAAAAATTCTGTTATTTTTTGTTGTGCTTTTATTTTCTGTCAATTAGCTCATTGGCTTTCATTCTTGATGATGCAGCTATCGAAGGAAGATACTTATCAAACGAGGAGTCTGGTAACTTATCAACAATGTTCGATGTTGGAGGGGTGGTCGGTGGTATCCTAGCCGGCCACATTTCCGATCGTTTAGATGCAAGAGCCATAACAGCCGCGAGTTTCATGTATTGCGCCATACCAGCTCTCTACTTCTACAGAAGTTATGGACACGTATCCATGACCGTAAACATCATACTCATGTTGATCACTGGAATGTTTGTGAATGGACCATATGCTCTTATAACAACTGCTGTTTCGGCTGACTTGGGAACACACAGCTCGCTGAAGGGAAACTCGAGAGCTGTAGCCACGGTTACAGCTATCATAGACGGAACTGGCTCAATCGGGGCTGCTGTTGGGCCTTTGCTAACAGGATATATCTCAGCTAATAGCTGGAGTGCAGTGTTTACAATGCTAATGGGTTCAGCTCTAATAGCTGGCTTGCTTTTAACGAGGCTCGTAGTGGCCGAGGTGGCTTCAAAGATTCAAGGTTTGAGGAACCAAGACCTTCCCAGGTCAAGATCACCGGCAACGGAGGTATGATCGCTATGTGATGCCGTAAATTTTAGTGTGTAGATGATGTTGTAGATTACAGAGCTCGAGTTGCATTGGCTCGGTTAATATGAAAGTAAATCGGGTAGAAGAATTCCATCATTCTTCATTATTTGAAATTGGTGGTGATTTTTCTTACTCACTGTACATTCTTTCAATATGGATATGGGACTATTATTTATCCCATCAAGAAAAAAGCCAGAGGGAATATTTGATGATCAAAAGAAGAACGCAGAGGATTGTGAATGATTGTTCTCTTCTGAGATAAAAGGATGAAGAATGATGATATATTATTACCTATCCATCCACTTTTACTGTCTTTTTTCTGTATGAAATTGGATGAGATGAATTGTCCCAACTGTGCATTATTGGATTGAATCACAGTTCTTTTTTCTTTCTTTTTTTTTTTTTGGAAATTTGTTATTGGATTATTTATACTTCAATGAAGTTGTTATTTAGGCCCCTCTTTTGAGGTTGTGTATAAACCATAAACAATTAAATTTGTCTTTAGCAATGCAAAAATGGACAAATTAATCGTTTGATTAACTAAATAAATAAATGTTTTGTGCAAATAACAAGTTCAATTATATTGGATGCATTAGCTGTAGAAGGAAGGTAGAATTAATGTTAGTAATTAGAATAGAGTAGCTTAAGAAAACTAAATAATGGTTGCATCAGTGCATTAATTAATTCATTCAGTAGTCAACACTGGCTGTCTGCTAATTTAATTCATTATGATTGATTGTTTTGAGAATTATTTATTAGGATTTTACTTGCACCAATAAAGGAAAGCGATATTAATTCATAAAATAACTCTCCATGTGACAAAATTGGCAGTTTGGTAGTAAAAATGAAGTTTGTTTTTTTGGATGATAGAAAAATTAAGAAAGTTGTTTGAAAATAAACTACAAATGTAAAAAATTTACTTTTTCTTTGTCCCACACGATAGATAACTATAAATTTTCACATAAATTATAACTAGGGTTCGTATAATAAATTTTCTGTGTTTCCTCTTTTATAACCTTACAATAAATGACAAAAATATTAGATTATCATCTAATAGGTTGGCAGTACTCTACTCAAAGATGAGATTTGTTAGAACAAAGTATACTGAATATTTTGAAAAATAATTAATACACTTATTAAAAAAGTTACGGACATAGATGACATGAATTGAATAGGTCTGATCATGCAGCGGAATCACATTCAGTTGTGTTTTGGGATATGGTAGACTGTGCATGGTAACAAAAAATATATATATGGGTGAAAAACGCAAACTTATACATTGTGTTGTCACCTACGGTCAATCGTACCTCGAAATATGATTGTGCGCCACACACGCATTGCAGTGTTAACGTGCATGACCAAACCGTGTCTCAAGACACGACCGTGTGCGAGGAAAAAAAATCAAATACTTATAACTTAAAAACACATACTTATAGTTGAAAAGGACATACTTATACAGTGTTATCGTACATGATCGATCGTGTCCCGTATTCCAAATTATAACCATATGTAATACCATCACATGCGAGACGATCTCATTAAAGTTTTTTTGAAATAAATTTTATCTTAATAGACCAAGAGGGTTTGCTAAGAGTTCAAAGATTGTACTTATTTTCATATAGGGTATGTTATTAAATATGAGTATCATATTACGAATTATTGACACTTACTCTAGGAAGAGGGCATTAAACAAGTCTTATCATATAAATGGGATGCATTATGCACTAGAAAAAATGCTCAAATGCCCATCGTGGGCAACTCATAATATGTCCACCGATAACGTGTAATGATCTCATCCTCTTGTTATATGAAAAATAAAATTAATAGATATTCTGGATTTTTAACACGTCAGTAGTGGATTGTGCCTACGGTGGGTAGATGAGCAGGACTGTATGCAGTAGATTCAAAACTTTAATTTGCAGTTAACATACCTAATTTAAGAAAAGGATCATATCGATAACTTACACAGTTGCAATCAAGCAGCAATAACTTTTCCTAATTTATATTTTCATCTCGAAATGTTACAAACCCTAATCCTTTCTTTCCCTCGATGTTTGAGCTCCGATGGCTGTTAGTGGGATGTAAATAATTAGCCAGTGTCCTGTACCCATTATCAGTTGACTCCAACCATTTAGGGTCGGACATTTCATGAGGCGAACGAATCAACGAATTCGAACTATAATCCTAAAAAAGTGAATTTATAAAGATCTATAAATAGTTATACATTCGTAAAGAGTATCATCTCTGAAAGTAATGTGGTGTGTTCTTATGCAAGACAAACACAAAATAAACTAATTATATAATATGTAATGTTAACAACACTACGAACAACATGTAGCAGGAAATAAAAATAATAAGAAGAGAAATTTATTCATAAGTATGTAAAAATACTCGTGGAATACCTACAAGGGTGAAACTTCTTTTTATATGAATTTGTTAGTACAAATCACAAAGAGAACTCTCTTTGAAAAACTATTAATACGTCCTACATGTAAATTTATGAGAATTAGGAACGTATACACTCGTATGAAAAAGAATTAATCAGAAAATGAATTGACCACATAACAAATCCTATCTTGCTAGATTATCAATAGAGTAGACATACTTTATAACTATACGAAAAAAAAATATAATTGCTAAACTAAATGTGGCCAACATAAAGAACAACACTATATAAATGTCTAGACTCGAATGCTTCGATTGCTTGTGCTCTCTTCAATCTCTCTACCCTATCTTCAGAATGAATACTTCTATTTATAAAATATAGAAGACTATATGATCTTGAGACACTAATCTATGATCTCCACTTTTCATGATCTTCTAGTGTTCCATGAACTTGATTGCTCCATGATCTTGATCTCTCCACAATCTCCACTTTTCAAAACACGTTCTTTATCTCTCTTTTTAATCCCACATTCTTTTCTCTAGAGATGAAGTATACAAACATACATTTCCTATAAAATAGGAATAGTTGTTTTGATTGAGTCAAACTTGTCTCTTATTTGAATTTGCAAAACACATGAGAAAGAGAGCAAAACTAATCTTCTTAGATTTGAATAAACAAATCTCCTACATTCTCTCTAACTAAGATTAGATAATTGATTTAATTAAAATAAGAAAAAGAAAAAATAATAAATGTTTAAAATCAACATTAACAATCTCCCCTTTTTTTTCCTTTTCTGCCAAAACCTTAAATTATCTCCCACATTTCTTCACAAAGCACAATAAAATCAAACTCCCCCTCAAAACAAGATTAACTTCGAAAAATAATTTTTCAAAAATTCTCAAACTCCCCCTAAACAAAACAATTTTGAAAAAAACATTTTAAAAATTCTTCAAACTCCCCCTAAATAAAGCAATTCCTCTTTAAACTAATCACATCAAAAGAATCTCCACCTCAAAAGAATCTCCCTTTAAAAAAAATATACTACCCACTAGAAGTCTCTCCCCATTTTTAGGAAGAAAGATCAGCAAAAAAAATTGTCTCTTATGCGAGTCAGTGTTTGAGACCTGCATAAAAAAGAAAAATTAGAAACAAAAACATATTAGTAGTATAAATGTCGGAACTGGTGTCGTAACATTAGGTCCAACATTAGTAGGGACAACTTTATCAATTCAAAGGAAAGAACAATGTGATTTCCACTTAAAACAAATTTCTTCGTAGCAAATCAGCAATAAAGTGGAAAATGAGCTAGGAGAAGCCATAAAGGGATTGAAAAATTAAGGAAATTTTGAGAGAGAAAGAAGAGTATGAGATATTACCTCTATATATGTAACTGAAATGAGAGGTAGGAGAAGAGAGATTTGGTATTAAGTGTTGAAGATAAACAAAGAGCTCAATAATTTTTTGTTGATTTGAAACCAAGGATGAAAGCTTGATTGGAGAGAAAAGGCGAAGATGAGAAAGATTAGTGTTTGGGAAGTGGGAGAGAATCACGACAATTGAGAAAAAAAATGACAACTTTTTGATATTTATGATTTATAGATTTAAAATGAATCAATATTGAGCTTTAATCAATAAAAACACTTCACACAAATTTAGCACAAACAAAATTAAAAGATATACCAACTTATGCTACAAATAAGGAGTCACCGAATTCAAAATTCAAAATAGAGTCAACTTATATAATTTATATTTGTATCCACGAAAAAAAATGATTATATGCAAAGCTTGAAAAATATTGTGTAATTTTAAACCAATTTAGCACAAGTCAATCTCAATCGACCTTTTGAAAAGAAAGCATCGTCGTAGTGAATGTCGTGCTTACAAGTAAAGGGTCTCACCCGTCTTTCAATTTATTAAGCTATAGAGACCGAACATAGTGTCATTTCACAAAGCCAAGGCACCACCATCAAACAGTCCCTAGCGATCACTCTCACCAAAGATGAAATATCTACCAGGTGAACATGTGGGCTTTGATTTTGTCTCACTGAGATGGACAAAGTCAAGTATCCATTCAAGATCTTTCAGAACTCAATGAATATGGACTTTGAATTTGTATCACCGAGATGGACAGTCAAGTATCCATTCAAGATCTTTCAGAACTCAACGAATTGATCATTTCTGTTAAACTTAATGATAGGAAATACTACCAAATTTTAAAAAAAATCTCTTTGAAAATAAGAGAAAGCTAATATGGGAAACAATGTTCCGACAACCAAAAATACAAGAAAAAAGATATGTAACATGATATATATCGGAAGATGGAAAGATCATATATGCTCTTACTGTCAATCGTAGGTGAAGGGAAGCCTTTATTCGGATAAGACTTCAAAGTTAAACAAGATAAGACCAATCACTAAAAAAAAGAGGTCAAAAAAGAAATATTAAATATCTTGATATGTAATAAGAGAAAGTGAGTTTAATTAGACTCGATAATAAGTTCAAAAAAGAACTTAATGTATAAGTTTGTAATAGTATAGGTTCATACATATACTATACATATTCAAATACGACCCTATAAGAAAATGACACCCACCAGACAAGATATAGTGGATGGTCCCGTCATCAATTGAAGAATCCACTACGGATTAAAACAGACAAAAGGATAGTGAATGGACAAAGCAACCCACCAACGGAGGAGGTGAGCTGGAATGGAATCTCACCCGATGACAATCGATAGTGAACGGTCCTATGCTCACTAATGAAGGTGACAAGTTGGCGAAGAAGGAATAAAGTCCGATTTTCAAATCTGGATATTCATCTATAAAAGGAGGCCTTCAGCCTTAAAACAGGATCATCGAAAATCATCACACATCAACACGCAACACATTCGATAAATCTTCTCTTTAGAGTGTTAATTTTTAGTTTCAAGTTTGTGAGGATTTTCCCTTCGAGTTAAGCCATGATTAGCTAAACAAGTCTTCTCCTCCACTAGCGGAGAGTTATATATTGTAAAATAATTTATTTATTTTTTCAATAAAAAGAAAGACTTTTACTTTCTTTCATACTGTTTGGAAAATTTGTAAAATTTTGATAAAAATACAGACATCACATCGCCCCGTGATCCCCTTAAGGTAGGTGACCGTTGAAGAAGGGTTGTAATTTGGGTTCTCACAATGAAACCGGAAGTGGAACCACAAACTGCGGACGTGTGGTTGGATCGCTAATCCGTAAAAACCAATTGGAATCTTTTGAGGATTGAGAGACAAAAACGAGGTATGAACTAATCAACATTGTTATTTAAATACAGAAGTATATTGGATTTGATATTAATCAGATGATTGTTTAACCAGATCTAAAAAATATGAAGAGTGAAAAAATAAAAAATAACATTAATAACAAACCAAATATTTTGGAAATTAATAAAAATGACAAGGGTAAAATGATATTTTCTTCAAAAAGTGATAGAAAAGGTAATTTTTATATTATTGGGTGGTATAATTAGAAAGTCATGGGGTGTGGATGGTGCTGCCCTTGGAGCATGTACATTGCAAGGTAACCCATAATTCCTACTTTTTATCACTATTCCTCTAATTATAACCAATTCTTCTTAACTCTTACATTCATCATCTTGGTTATATCTCACTTTTTTGGGTTCCATCATCATTTATTCACTTTTCCCATATATTTCATTAAATAAATATATGTTTCAACTATTTAATTATTATAAGATTTTTGGTACACAAAAATGGTTTTGAAAAAAAGAAACTAATTTTTCAAATAAAATAATCTAATGTTATGAATAAATTAGAATATTTTTCTTTTTCCAATTTTTGGAAATTTTTTTTAACTTAAATTTAACAATAAAATTTTGAAATAAATTTTCATAAATTTAAAGAGACAGTACAACATAGTAAAAAAAAAATTTAATTAAAAATACAAAATAATAAGAAGTTATAGATAAATCATTATTGTTGATGATTATTAGATCGTGCCCAAATATGCTTAACTAAGTCGGCACAAAGTTGATGATGAACTTGGTGGGATTGAAATATATATTTTTAGAAAAAGAAAAAATTATTTAAACATTTTGATATAGCTGTTTGTATGAAAGCACCATAATTACTTTTTTTTTTTTGGGATTAACTTTCGTAATAAATAATAATAAATAAAGAAAATACAAAAAGAAAAAAAAAGTGGCTACACATGCAATTTGACCACCACACTCCTTGAGCCACTATGAATCCGCCGTATCAATTTTTTTTTTCTCTTTAAAGTAAATGTAAGTTAAGCCAGATTAAACAAAAAAATTCTCATGGATGGTAAGACTACCCGCATCAACAATCTATCTCAACACAACCTAAAATAAAATATTAATTTCTCTCTCATCCGCCGATTCAACCTACAATTCAATCTAACTTTATCTTTTCTATATCCATATCCCCAACCCAACCCAAAATAATAATTATTATTTTATTTTTTATTAATTACAAAAAAAAAATTAATCCAATATTTATTATATTTAAAATGTACAAAAATTACATTAAGTAATTTAATATTCTAAATCTATAAGTATATTAAGGAAAACAATTTAAAACACACACATTTAGAATAAAATACAATAACGAAATTACAATTACAAGAGTTGAACTACGAAATTGAAAAGAAATAAATCAAAATACAAGTAGATGCATGAAACAAAGCTACATTTCTTTCATAATCCAACCTACACTTTTTACCCTCTTTTGGTTCGAGTTTCCTTGTTGAACATTTTAAAATAAATTTCAGGAGATATTTTGTGATGTTTGTCAGCGGTAGAATTTTGATTTGGATTTGGAGAAAACTGAGAGGTTTGATAATAGTTTGGATAATCTTCTGAGAGAGGAAAAATTTGAGGGTTAAAAATTGATTGAAAGCTTGGATAAATTTGAAAATTTAGATAATCTTGGGAGTTTGGAAAATAATTAGAATGATTTGGATCCATGATAGAAATTGAGAGATGAATGATAAAAAATAAAAGAGAAAATAGAGAATTTAAAATGTGTTCCAAAATATGTCAATATTGATGTCTATTTATAAACAATTAAAATATACAAATTTTTATATTGATGTATATTTCAAATACATATTATCCACAATATTTATAATATACATCTTATTCATATAAAATCTAGTTGAATCATTCAAAAATGACATATGTCATGTCTTGATTGGCCAACCCAAGTTGAAAGAGAGGTTGAAATTGAAATCTTAATCAAAATGGTTGTAACCTCTGGATTTAATTTCTATTTTTTTTTAAAAGAACTCCTTTCTTTTTTTCTTTATATAGATTGGCGAGATCGATGTGGATAGTTTAATGGAATGAGATGAGTTATATGTCATGATTACATTGTAAGAGAAATGATTAAATGAGATATAACTCAAATATAAGCATGCAATGTACATGCTCTTAATTATATTCACAGAATTTTTGGGAAAGCGGGTAAAATAATTTTCAACCTAGGAAAAGATATTCCATTATCCACATCGGTAAAAAAGTGGTATTATACTATTATCCCAAAGCTAAGCTATATCATCTCGAACACTTCAAACTCCATTACAGCACCACACTAATCATCAAATGGCGTTGGCGCCCAAACCCCTTTCTCTCTCTTCTCTCTCTCCATTCTCAACACCCAATCCCTTCCAGAACCCTATCCCTAGAATTGTTATCCATAAATTAAACATTCATAAACCACCCACTCTCATCATCTGCAAATCCACCGAAACCGATACCCCTAATTCCGCCGTGTCCGTACCCGAACTCGACGGCTCCGGACCCTCCGCCCCAACCAGAGGCGAAATATTTCTCCGGCGCCACCAATCCTCAGCTGCTTCCGCCGCAGTTCTCGCGGAAACGCAGACCAAGAAGAAGAAGAATAAAGCCAGAACCGCCAAAGCTTCTTCTTCTACTGTTCCTAGCTGCTATGGCTGCGGCGCCCCGTTGCAGACTTCTGAATTTGATGCTCCGGGTTTCGTTGAACTCGAGACATACAATCTGGTGAGATATTGTTTTTTTGTTTGGAAATGCCTACTATTTTTAAGGTTCGTTGCTTAAGTGTGTATTTGGATTTGTGCAGAAGAAGAAGCATGGACAGCTAAAAACGGTGTTATGTGGGAGGTGCAGGCTTTTATCGCATGGACATATGATTACTGCGGTTGGTGGGAATGGAGGCTATTCTGGTGGAAAACAATTTGTCACTGCGGAGGAGCTTCGTGAGAAGCTTTCTCATTTGCGTCATGAGAAAGCTCTTATTGTTAAATTGGTAACTATACTACCTTGTGATTATGAATTTAGGAACAATTATCATACGATTGCATACTTGGAGTATTCAACTTATCGCATATTTTGTGGGTGAATCGTGTGTAGGTTGATATAGTGGACTTTAATGGGAGTTTTTTGGCTCGTATACGCGATCTTGCTGGTGCAAATCCCATAATACTTGTCATAACAAAGGTAATGGCAATAAGTAACATTTGCTCTGTTTGGAATGTTTTTAGTCTCAAGAACATTGCTTTATATATGATGGTTTTAGGTTGATCTTCTTCCAAGAGGAACTGATCTTAATTGTGTTGGTGATTGGGTTGTAGAGGCAACAATGAAGAAAAAGTTAAAGTGAGTTGTTTTACTTTGAATTGACACTTAATGAATATACATACAAGCATGTTCAACACTTACGATTTTTCTTTTTTTTTTGTACTTTCCCTATACTGCATTGTCAAACATTCTACTGGTATGACCTTACGATTTACATTACTCCCCAGATCTTCTCTCCTTACAAGAAAATAGTCGACTTGGCTTATATTCTTCAATTTCTTTCCTAGCTACACATTCTCAAATGATATCTATTTAATTTCATATGTTTCTTATGTTCACTCACAAAGGCTACTAAATGATTCTCCTTCTTGTAGAAAGGGTTTACAACCCAAAATGACTTGTCAAGGAAAAGTCTAGAATAGAAACCCCCATACTATTTTGGACCCCAAAACCTCGGTGTCACAAAACCGACTCTATCCTACCTAAATGGCCATTTCAACCTCCACTAAGAAAGATCATTTCTGAAGAGTGGATTCTATGCTATATAATGCAATATGCTTATGGTTGTATTCAGATGCATGCTATCTTGAAGTCCATATAACATAATTGTGATGTGGACAAGGTCCAGCCAGATATGAATGTCAGCCCGATACCCACCTTTCAAGTTTACATTTCTTTAGTTTCTTTGAGATTAGTGGCCCTATGTGTTTTTTTTTTTTTTTTTAATTCTAAAGATGTTAACTGCTATGATGACATGCTCATTGTGCAGTGTACTGAGTGTACACTTGACAAGTTCAAAGTCTTTGGTGGGCATCACTGGAGTGATCTCAGAAATTCAGAAGGAGAAGAAGGTGGGTTGTCCAAAGTTTGACTTCCATAGATCTCATTTTTGGCTTTATGTGGCTCAAGAAATTATGTCTATGCCTCAAAATGCTGAGA
The DNA here is from genome assembly GCA_028654395.1 of Scutellaria barbata. Taxonomy (NCBI): domain Eukaryota; kingdom Viridiplantae; phylum Streptophyta; class Magnoliopsida; order Lamiales; family Lamiaceae; genus Scutellaria; species Scutellaria barbata. The sequence goes on from CM053646.1 coordinate 21,959,165, forward strand.
TGAGATAAAAGCAACAAATGGGCACACACCTCTCTTAAATGATTGCATGGTATTGTTGGGAGAATTCCAAGCACCATCTAACAAAATGTTGGATTATTGATAATCTTGTTGTGTCCTGATGGAATATGAAATTTCTTCAAGTTTTTCAGTTGTTAATAGAAGTTGTACATCTTCTCTTATTTATGTAGAAGCTATGGCAACCAATTGAAGCAGAAATAATATGATCACCCGATGTAGACTAGTTATTACTGCCTATTTTTCTTCCTCTTGTGTTTCTGTTATCTTGCAAACCTTGGCGGCATCGAAATTGAGTTACCCCTGCAAAAGTAGATTTTGTTTAGTCGGGACACACTGCTATTAGGAAGTAGCTTTTTTAAGGCACATAGAAGGCATCTTGGAGATTAGCTTAGTTAAGTTTCAAGATGTGTTCTAATTTTACTTAATGCTAGAGACTAAAATAAGACATCATGCATTGTTGCTTATGGGCTGCCCTATTGGATGAATATTCTGAGTATCTGGTGATAAAATTCATTTGGAGTATGTGCGTCACAACTTTTTTTTTTTTTGACATAATTGTTGGCTTTTCTTGGGATGGTTCAGTTACTTCATTGTGTTTTCTGGATAATCCCACCTTGTGTTTCTTGGCTTCTCTCCTGATTATTTGCTTGTATTTTATTTGATACAGTATATGTCCTATCGAATCATATCTTTATGCTTCTTAAACCGAAAAACTCTTGATTGACTCTGGATTTCTCATTGCAGGGAAGGGATGTCTATATATTGGTAAGTCTGTTTGTGGAGTAAAAGTTAGTACAATGTTCTGTCCTGTTTTATTCATTTATTGGCATCCCTGTATGTCTATTCTCTTCTTGTTCTTGCATTGGAATGGCTTACTTTGGTACTTTAATGATTTAACAGGGCTCAGCTAATGTTGGAAAGTCTGCTTTCATTAATGCTGTACTGAGTAAGCTTCTATTGTTAAGATATTTTTTCATATATTATATTTATATTAACTCAATTCACATTAGGGTAAATGAGACTTGCAACTTCTGATTCTAGCTACAATGATGCTTTTCTTTGTTGAACCTCTTGAATCTCCTTAAATTGTTGTGTTTACTTTTCGTTAAGCGCGATTTAAGTGTTAAAGGACTGTGTCCAAAATTAGGTCAGTCAGTCATTACTTGCGTCTCCAAGAAAAACACTCTTAGTTAGCAAAAAAAAAAAATCCTTATATTATAATGGAGATAGTTTCCATATTTCTGAGCCTCAATTTCCTTTACATTACCATATTTATGAAATTGTATTAACTACTCCCTATCACATTAATTGTAATCTTGAAGTCTCTTTATGTCATCAGAGCTATTGTCTTATAAGGATCCGATAGCTGCGGCGGCGAGAAAATACAAGCCAATTCAATCTGCTGTTCCAGGAACTACTTTGGGTCCGATCCAGATTGAAGCCTTCCTTGGTGGAGTAAGTGCTGAATACAATCCAAATTCTCCACTGGGTGCTGGTCTGGTCCTCAGATATGCTTTTTTTGTAACTTTATATTAGGATGATGCAATTCTTCTGTTTTTACCATGATTGGGTGATGAATCAATGTTTTTATATTTTTAATCTACGTGTTATTATTAATAATTCTTTAAACTAAAAGAATATAGTTTTTTTATATGTTGTAGAAATTATATGACACACCTGGCGTTCATCTTCACCATAGGCTAGCTGCTGTGATTGATTCAGAGGACCTACCTTCTCTTGCACCCCGAAGTCGCCTTCGAGGTCAACCATTTCCGGTATGTTGTCCTTATTAATCTTTTTCTCTAGATTTTTTTGGTTTCATGTACTTAGTTCTCCCCTCTTCTTGTGGTAAAACCAGACCCCGTCTCTAATGTTAGATGATCCGTTGATGGACCATATCAGATCAAGAGGCTTGATAGGTCTCTCTATTTTTTGGGGAGGTCTTGTCCGAATTGACGTTGTGAAGGTATTTGACTCATAATAGATATAATGGGTATGCAAGTAAGTTCATTTTTTAGGGATTTATCTGTTTGCTTCAACTATCATTTTGGCAGGTTCTCCCAGAAACCCGTCTAACGTTCTATGGACCCAAGGCACTGCAACTTCATGTGGTACCTACTAATAAGGCTGATGAATTTTACCAGGTTAGATTGCAAACCACATTGAAAAACTTGATCCTTTCTTTATTCCTCATTTTTAATGCATTGATACTTTACTGGCACTGTTGAGTATCTGGATGTGAATTACATTGAATAGAGATATCATAAAAGCTGAAAACCAGTTAGTGTTTTAGCTTCATTTGAAGGAACTGACCCTTGTGTATGATATGCAGAAAGAAGTTGGGGTCCTCTTGACTCCTCCAACCGGAAAACAAAAGGCAGACAACTGGATGGGTCTTGAAGCAAAGCACGATTTACAATTAAACTATCTTGATACTGAGAGGTAGGTGCACAACCTGCTAAAGTCCTAAGTGATTCCATGTTTCAATATAGGCTAAATTGCACAATAGAAAAAATAAAACACTTTGTTTCAAAATAATAATAATTTAATCCTAGTTTTTTGAATTTTACAAAATAAATAAAACAAAATCATGATGTTTAACTCACCATTACATTTTTCGGCGATCTAAATCTGCATATCAACTAAATAGGCACATCATAAGCCACATAAGTTTGCAAATTTTTTATTTTTTTCATCTGCTACAATGAAAATCACGTAGAATAATCTCTCCAGATAATTAGAAAAAAATATTAAGCCAACATCTTAGTTTACCCTGTATTTGAAGATTACAAACAAAATACTCATAATATTTAGATTTGATGTGTGAAAAAGAAAGGACCGTGATTTCTATCTTGAGAAGGTTATGATTTAGAGCTGTGATATTTCCCCAAGTGAGGGAAGAGTGTTTTAACTTACATTCATCTGCAAGACAATGCAATTGTTGGGATCAAAATTATTTTATTTCAAAATTATGCATCTTATGATGCAATATCTGACATGACTTTTAGCTGGTCATTTAGAGTCAAATTGTTGAAAATATAATTGGGGTTCTAAATTGCAGTAGCTTAAAGTCGTGATTTAGTTTGCTAAATTCAAAACTTCATGATCAAAATGCAATTTTTGAAAAGATTGTGATTGTTTTGTAGTTAGGCCTCTGATATAACTAGTTAGGGCTCTTGTGTTTGATGAAAGCTTCTTTCTCCCTATATTGCCTCTATTTCCTACATCTCAGGCCTACTTGTGATGTGGCTATATCGGGGCTCGGGTGGATATCAATCGAACCATTTAGCCAATCTCATAGATCATCTGAGTCAAGTGGAGTAGAAGATGGTGGTAAGTTATCTTTAGTTGTCCACATTCCCAAGCCAGTGGAGGTTTTCGTCCGGCCTCCTTTACCGGTAGGTAGTGTTGGAGGGGAATGGTATGAGTATAGAGATTTGACAGAAATGGAAGTGGAAGCAAGGCCAAAATGGTACTTTTGAACGGGTTTCTAAAATGCTCATCGAGTGTGGTCAATGTGCATGTTCTGCCGTGATAACAAGAAGGGATGAAAGGACACGGAAAAAGTATATATATGATGGTGAGATGAGGCCGTGCGAGATCCTCTATTCTAGAGAGCATATCAGAGAATATAAAGTGACATCATCAATGTATAATGACGTATATCGATGGTGAGATGAAATACTGTTTGAAATAGAGGGTCCCACTATGCTATTCTCTTAGTTCATCTGTGTGTTGTAACTTAATTTCGATTCTTTTTCTATTTTTATTTTTATTTTAAGGAGTTTTGATTGATTTCTGTATAGATAGAAATCGCCACAATTGTCATACAAAAGTAATAACAATTGAGTTGTAGCCTGAGCTATAGAGTGATATTTTAGTAAGGGATAATTACATTTTACCCTTCAAGCCATTTAAAAAATTAGCATATTTCATTCAAACTTTGAATTATAGCCCTTTGTCGTTCAAACTTTAATAATTATTACTTTTTTTATACATCTACTCGACATTGTTGAGTAATTATTGATGTATTGAGATTCTGAGAACTCTCATTCTAAACATATTTTTACTATGTCAGCGATAACATATGTGGTATACATCTTAAGATTCATCTCTTGTTGAATATAGTTTTATGGGTTAATTTTAATTTACTATCTAAATTATTGTATTTTATTTTAGTGGGTGTCTGAACTCAAAAAGAATCTGACCACTAACCAATTTTTTTAAAAAAAAATCAATTGCTACCCAAATACATATTTTCCTGTTAAAATTTGCGGGAAAACTTGAAAATGCAATTCATTTTCAAATATTAGTAAAAAATGCATGATTCGTATGTCAAGATGACCCTTATTCGAAACTATATTATAATTTTATGTCAATTTCATGATTCTCATTCGATCCAATCATGAATCGAACAAAAATCATTATAGGATTATGAACATTTTTTGTTCATTTAAATTTAAATTTAATAAATCGTTAAATTAATTTAGGGTAATAATTTGATTTTAAAAAATGATCATTTTGACATATGAATTGTGAATTTTTTTAGTTTTCCGACGATTTTTGGTCTAAAAATATGAATTTGGGGTAGCAACCGAAAAAATTTAAAGAGATAGACTAGTGATTAGTAAACTTTTTTAAATTTATACACGTATTGAAAAAAAAAATACTATAATTCAGATAGCAAATTGAAATTAACCCTAGTTTTATGTTGTTGAACTTCATCCATGTTCTTTTCTTTTTTCATATAAAAGTGTTCTAAAATAATTTTAAGCTTCACCTTAAAAAATAAAAGGTTTGGACTATTTTACCAGCATTTCATTTGTTTATACAAATATAAATTATTTAATTGAAGGTATATGTTATTGCTGTTGCATTATTTAATTAATTTTTTTTTTATCAATTCACGTTTTATTTTACATTTTTGGGAAACAAGTATGATTTTATGTAGAAGTTGTTGGTTTTATTCTAGTGGGGAAACATAGTTAGCATAAAATCAATAATATATGTTTCTTTTATCAAATGATTTGAATTAACAAAAAAGAAAAGAAAAGAAAAATATAATACTGTAAATATTAATTAGGGGCTTTAGCCATGAATTGGGCCGTTAGACATTCTGAACAGAAGCCCACGGCCCGAAAAAAAGCTTCGTTTGCGAAAACGCAGATTTTCCCGCCTCAGAAACGCTTGAGAGTGAACCCCCCAAATTTCAAAATTTCAGGAAACAAAATCTGAAACAAGAGCTTAGCTTGTTGATTTTCGGCTTTGGTCTTCAAAAATCTTGTTACTTCTTATCTGATTTCATCTCTGCTCGAATAGCAGAAAAGGAAATGCATATAAAGGAAATCTGTTTGGAGGGGTTCAAATCGTACGCAACAAGAACAGTAGTCCCGGGTTTCGACCCGTTTTTCAACGCCATAACCGGTCTGAACGGTTCCGGAAAATCCAACATTCTCGATTCCATATGCTTTGTGTTGGGTATCACCAATTTGCAGCAGGTTAGGGCCTCTAATTTGCAGGAGCTGGTGTACAAGCAGGGTCAAGCTGGAATCACTAAAGCCACCGTTTCCGTTGTTTTTGATAACTCCGATCGCTCTCGAAGCCCTCTTGGCTACGAGGATTCTCCTGAAATTACTGTCACTCGTCAGGTACTTATTACTGGAATTATATACACACAATTGAAATGAGGTGTTTGGAGTTTGTTCCAAGTATTTTATTTATAATTGCGTATGTATTTTGTCTCTAGGAACATTGAATTTTGGAATTCTTTAGGATGGCTTGCATCAATCAGTGATATTTTGTATTTTCGTCACAAATCTTAAGGAGATGTTTGCCTATTAGTTATGATGATTTAGGCTAGTTTTTTGTTTTGCCAGCCAGTTTAAATTATTCAGTTAATGTTAAATGCTACCAAGCTGTGACTTTGAACTTTCATATATGTTAAGATGCATGCTAGCTCTTTATCTCAATTAAATAATAACATTCTTGTTGCTCTTAATGCATGGGCAAATACACTTGTAAATGTTACCATATGGATCGCTGGGATAATGTATGCAGTCACACCATGATTGTAAAATACTAAATCTGTCTAATCTGAGGAAAAATCTTTGATTTTATTTGAGTTTAATTTCTTGAACAACCAATTTATGGATTGCCAAACTAAAAAGCCATCCTGGTAAATGCGTATGGCCTTCTAGGTCAATCAACTGACCTCAATTTTTAGTACCTAATGTCTACTGCATTCTGTTAAAAGTTAAAACCGTATTGCAATCTGCAGATTGTTGTTGGTGGAAGGAACAAGTATTTGATCAATGGGCATATCGCACAACCTAGTCGAGTTCAGAATCTTTTCCACTCAGTTCAGTTGAATGTGAACAATCCTCATTTTCTTATAATGCAAGGGCGTATTACCAAAGTCTTGAATATGAAACCTCCTGAAATCTTGTCAATGCTCGAAGAAGCTGCTGGGACTAGAATGTATGAAACAAAGAAAGAGGCTGCTCTTAAAACACTTGAGAAGAAGCAGAGCAAAGTTGACGAGATTGACAAGCTTCTTGACCATGAAATACTCCCAGCTCTAGATAAGTTGCGAAAAGAGAGGATGCAGTACATGCAATGGGCTAATGGTAATGCTGAGTTGGATAGACTTAAAAGATTTTGTATTGCTTATGAATATGTCCAAGCAGAAAAGATTAGGGATAACACGGTTCAACGCGTTGAAGAAATAAGAAATAAGATTCTGGGGATTGATGCTACTGTTGGAAAGATGCATGAAGAAACACAGGAAATGGAGAAGCAAATATCAAAATTGACTGCTGACAAAGAGGCAAGCATGGGTGGGGAGCTAAAATTGTTATCAGACAAAGTTGATGCACTTTCACGGGATCTGGTGAAGGAAACTTCGGTACTCAAAAATCAAGAAGACAATCTTATGACTGAGAAAGAGAATGCAGCCAAGGTACTAAAATTTATTTTGCAGTATCTTTTTTTGTCCTTGGATAGTCTTATACAGGTTACGAAATATTTAGTACTAGGACTTACGTTGCAATATCTTTTCTCCATTGATATACTCATACAGGTAAGTTAATGTTTACTTTGCCAGATAGTATAGTTTGTATTCTAAGTAACATGGTTTGTTCTAATACTTTTATCCAGATCGAGAGGAGTCTTGAAGAATCAAAGCTAGCGGCAGAAGAGATCGCCGCTGCTGTAAAAAATGCTAAAGATGGGGCTGCTGATCTTGAGAGAAGTTTTCAAGAGCTTTCAAAGAGTTTAGATGAGCATGAGAAGGAGTACCAAGTAAAGTGTTGCCAAAAAGATTTGGATTAGTGTCTAACCATGACCAGCTCTAGCATTTCTCTTGATAGGAATTATATCACTGTTGTTTATAAATGTATTATTGCAGGGTGTAGTGGCAGGTAAAAGCAGTGGAAATGAAGAGAAATGCCTTGAAGATCAATTGGGGGATGCAAAGATAGCAGTTGGACGAGCAGAGACAGAATTGAAACAGTTGCAAACAAAAAGAGGCCATTGTGAGAAAGAACTGCTGGAGAAAAAAACTCAATTATCTGCAACACGTGAAAAAGCTGCTGTTGTAGAGAATGAGCTCAATGTGAAGAGGAAAGATGTTGAATTGGTTAAAAAGGCTTTGGAATCTCTTTCCTATGATGAGAATCGTATGGAATCACTCCAAAAGGTACCTCGCCGTTGATTGCATCACAATGTTATCCTTAAATAGGAATAAGCATCTTGTCTAAATTTGGTTACTGAATGCTGTTAGGATCGCACAACTGAGCTAGAGATGTTGCAGAAATTTAAAGAGGAAGCACGTATAATTTCTTCACAATTGGCTAATGTTGAATTCAGTTACAATGATCCAGAAAAGAATTTTGATAAGTCAAGGGTGAAAGGTGTGGTTGCAAAACTTATTAGAGTGAAGGATAGCTCTGCAGTGGTTGCCTTAGAGGTTTGTTGATGCATTTTGACAAAATTTTGTTGTTCAAATTGTCTCATTTTAGATGTCTTCCTCTGATGTGATCTTATTACCTTTTGGTGTTTTGTTGAGCTCTTCTGCAGGTAGCTGCTGGTGGGAAGTTGTTTAATGTTGTTGTAGACACAGAGAACACTGGAAAACTACTTCTTCAAAAGGGTGGACTGCGAAGGAGAGTGACAATTATTCCTCTAAACAAGATTCAAAGCCACCCTGTCTCACAGAAAGTTCAAAATGCTGCTGCTAAATTGGTCAAACTGCAAACTGCAAACCTTCATTCTTATGTGTTTTATCTATCTCTTATCGTGTCATAATAATATTTTGTTTTTAATCTTCAGGTTGGCAAAGGCAATGCTGAAGTGGCACTTTCTCTGGTTGGATATGACCAAGAACTGCAAGTATGCTTCCACACAAAGAATTTGATTCTTATTTTCAATTTATTTATTTCTTTTTGGTATTCACTTTACGTATTTGTTCTTTTGGAATTCAATTTTGGTATTTGTTCGTGTTAGTTGCTACCAATACATTACCTACATTCCTGTGTATTATCTGCACTTGTCAAAATTTGTAGCTTTGCATTCCATTATTCTTTGGCGAGACCATTAGGGTGAAAATGCATTCTCATTCAATGGAATTTTAGATTCAACCTTAAAACTGCTTCTTTATTTTCAAAATGTTAAGTGCAAATATTTATAAGTTATGAATGGGCTTTTCTTCCTGGTGCTTATACTCTTCTGAGACATATAAATGCCATGCAGAGTGCTATGGAATATGTGTTTGGATCTACATTTGTTTGCAAGACAACTGATACTGCAAGAGAGGTATGTTCATTTTGAAAATATGTTAACCAACTTCTTCCAAAAGACTTCATACCATGATCTTCAGATCTTGATAATAATACTCTTTAAACTTGTAAACTAATTATTATTATAATTTTTTCGTGTTTGAATTTTCCTTGCACATAAGACCTTAATTGGTGATAAGATTTCCTATATATCTCTATGTAGCTTCTAAAAAAATGTTGGATATAAATTGGACTCATGCGTACTGTATCATATTTTGAACTTTTGCAAAAATTGATTCTTTAAAGCTGAGGGCTAAATACACATTGCTGATTGATTTAATTGTATTCAAATAACTTCTGCTTCAATGAGGTAATGGGTCAGAAACGTGGCTAGTAGGATAAAAGTTGAGGTGGAAGACATAGTTATTGTTCTAATTTTCTGCATGCATAGTTTGAGGAATAACATAATGTGGTGATAATGGTGCTGATTGGAACTACTAGCTCGTGCATGCAGTCTGCATGCTGTTAATTTTAGTTTTGGCTATGATGATACTTGTTGTAGTGGCAGCGATGTTGAACTGGACCATTGTTCATTCATGAAAGCTAAACTTCTCAATGTAAAATTTATTTCTTGAAATATTCTCTCTATTGCCAGATGACTAAATTTCAGAAATTTGGAAGATATTTTAACTGAGAACTATATACCGAAGAATTAATGTGCATTTACTACATAGGGATCAAATTTTTGGGCCCCTATAAGGCAGTAATTTGGTGTCAAGCCAAAAATTCTGCTGTTTAAAAGTAACAGCAAATAAAAGTTGAATGGAGCTGAAATGAAACCGAAACCTTATAGGAGGCCATAATATGAAGTAAGAATGGAGCATAATGTTTTGTTCAAATTGTGTAGTGTGCATCTAAGTAAAAATAATGGGATAATCTATTGCAATGGTTTAGCCTATTCAACGGTGGACATGACATTCACTAGTTAAGATAAGTGCTATAATGAATTTATGAAGTAAAGTTTTTGAATTGCTTTAATCTCTGTCATTCACCATCCAGGTTAGTCATCAAGAGTAAAGTGGAGAAAGAGTTCTAGCCAAGATATGGCCTATTGAGTTTTGTTATGTTCTCTATTTTTCCATGCATATTCAAACCTTTTTGGAACTTAAAATTTTAACAGCCATTCTTTTATTTCCTTATATTTTCTCATCCATCATTTGATTACTCGATGGTTGATAGGTTGCCTTCAACAGAGAAACAGGAACACCAAGTGTAACTCTGGAAGGTGATATTTTTCAACCCAGTGGACTTTTGACTGGTGGTAGTCGCAAGTAAGTGAAGATATGCTCCTTCGGGGTTGAAATTCTTGTGGACTAATCAAAACAATGCTTTTTAATATGTCTACTATTAGAGAACAAATAAACACATTCTAAAACTTGTGATAATTTCAGAGGTGGAGGTGATCTGTTGAGGCAGCTTCATGCTCTGTCCGAGGCGGAATCAAAACTTTCTTTTCATCAGAAACGACTATCAGATATTGATTCTAAGGTTATATTGGTCATTCATCATTTTCTTTTAAGTTTTTATTATTTTGTGTCAACTGCAAGAGCAGCTTGGTTTACCTGTCAACAGATGTATTTGCAAATGTGACATCTATCTCAATACTGATCATGGTTTAGAGTTTGTATTATCAATTATGGACATTCTAAAACTGATTAAAATAATTGTCATGCTGTTTTCTTCATCTTCAGCATTTTTTTTCTGTGACTAAAGCATCTATCGTTTCACAAATCAATTCAGAATTCTGTATCTATAAATTGATGTGGGACTGCCAGTTACCTTTTAGGTGGCTTTACTGAGGCTAAGGCAATATACCTTTTGCATCTCTTATTCAGAGGCTACAATTTTATTACCATTAAACCCTGTTGGTTACTTGAAAGTTTGTTGAACTGATTTATTCTGTACCTGTTCTGTCTTAAAATCTTGATATAATATCTAAGAATCATATTTCCCTTTCCTAGATGTACTGGCATATTCTGTAACCTTCTGTCTTATCACTCTTAATTTCAAATGTAGAATCATTTTCTCCTTCCTAGATGTCTCAACTAGATATCACCAAGAGAATATTTGTTTTCGTCATATTTCTTAAAATGCCTTTCATGAAGGTATCCAGCTCATTAGTTTTTATATTGTCACTATTGAACAAGAAAGGTCCGGTACATCTTTGAGTAGCAGAGCAATGTGAGTTATTGGAGAGAAAATCCTGTCCAAATTTCAGCTCCTACCTAAGTAGTTGCATGTAGCCAAATTCATTGATGGGACGTGGGATGGGAAGGCTGTTATTCCGACTTGTGATATGAATTGACCCAATGATGCCACAAGGAAAAATATGATATTTACTTTCACTACTGATACTTGTGTTAGATATTCTTATTCTTCTGTCTTCTATGTTCTTGCATCAGATTAACGAGCTTCTTCCCATTCAAAGGAAGTTCAAAGACCTTAAGACACAGCTGGAACTCAAATCACATGATCTCTCACTCTCAGAGAACAGGGCCCAGCAAAATGAACACCATAAGGTAGAACTTTCTATCTGTACCAACCATTTAAAATATCATTATTCAATTCTTCTGGTCTTTCCATTGATAATCTCAATGTTTTTGTTATCCAGAATTCCAGATTACAACATCTGATATTTGCATCTTTATTCTGTGACTGTAACATTCAATAACCTTGTTTTGCATTATAGCTCAGTGAGTTGGTAAAGAAGCTTGAGGAGGAGTTACAAGAAGTGAAGTCAGCCATCAAAGAAAAGAAAGCTCTCTATGATGAATGTGTGGTCATAGTATCTTCGCTTGAAAAGTCAATCCATGACCATGCTGGAAACAGAGAAAGTAGGCTTAAGAGTTTAGAGAAAAAGATTAAAGATGTTAATAGGCAGATGCAGGCAGCTTCTAAGAACCTCAAGGTATGTCTTCTATTTCAGACACTAAACAATACTGACTTTCAAAAACTTATCACCATTTATGCTGGATGTTCTTTGCATGATTGGTCAAAGTTGTTGGCCGTTGAGCTAAATCTGGCAACAGGAATAAGTTAATCTAATCCTCAACCAGCCATATAAGTATAGAACTGTTGCAGGTTCATATTTCAATTAATTGCAATGCTAATCTGCATTAGTTTCTCATATCCACACCAAAATTATGAAAAGAGTAAGCAAATTGGAAGGACCTTCGTGGATTCTGGAGAAATAATTCTTGACAATCCAACTTTGTAAGTGATAGCCACTAGTGTAACATGCTGGGGAATATGCAAGTTTGATTGTTGTTCTCTCCAAATTTGAGTCGTGCTTCTTATTGTTGTTTAACTGGATTGGTAATGTAATATAATGATTTCAATTCAAGTTCTTAAAACTAATGAAATATTAATTTGATTACTCCCAAGTTAACCATATATAATGGTATATATGTATGTATGTATGTATGTAGTATATTGCATAAATCATTGTTACATTCATACACATTTTTTATTTTTGCTATACTACCCATGGTTATATTTACATGCCTCCTCAACTTGTTTGAGGGTTTATGGTTAATGTACTTGAGCTGATGGATTGGGAAGTTCATAGTAGTCTACAACTAAATCAGTCCATTTATATTTATAGCCAACTAAATTACTTGTGGATGCTTGTTTCCTTGTTGGGAATCTTTAGGGGCATGAAACTGAAAGAGAGAGGCTTATAATGGAAATGGAAGCAGTTCAAAAAGAAAAAACATCCCTTGAGAGCCAACTAGCAGCTTTAAAGAAGCTAATTGATGATCTTACTTTGGAATTGGATTCTCAGAAAGCCAAGGTACTTCTCTAAAGCAAACAATTGATGCTCTAGATCACGTGCTTCTTCCTGGAAGAAATCAGAAATGGTTTTTCTACATGTTTCTTTCAGGTTTCGTCAATGAAAAAGGATCATGATGAGATCCAATCTGAGCTCAACATGGCACGTCGGAAGATCAAGGAATGTGATTCACAGATTAATAGTATTGTCAAGGAGCAGCAGCGAATCCAACATAAAGTTAGTGAGGCCAACTTAGAGAGGAAAAGAATGGAGAATGAGGTAATTCATTGACTTTGGTTCTTGAATCAGCTTCTGTAGGTGAGCCTATCCTTATTTCTCCTTGACTGTAGGTCAAACGCATGGAGATGGATCAGAAAGATTGTTCTTTGAAGGTTGATAAATTGATAGAGAAGCATGCTTGGATCGCATCTGAGAAGCAACTTTTTGGACGAGCTGGATCAGATTATGACTTTGGGTCCTGTGATCCTGTTAAAGCCAGGGAAGACTTTGAGAAACTGCAATCAGAGCAATCTGGGTGAGAATTGAGCAAGATAATTGTGCAATGTGCTAACCTAGTAGAATTTTTTTCTCTTAATTCATTAACTTCATTTCCTATTGTAGCCTTGAGAAACGAGTGAATAAGAAGGTCATGGCCATGTTTGAGAAAGCTGAAGATGAGTACAATGATTTGATATCTAAAAAGAACATTATTGAGGTTAGCATTGTGATCATGAAATGTTACTGCTCCAATATCTATGTAATTTATGGAGTTTTCCGGTGTAGAATGACAAGTCAAAAATCAAAATGGTTATCGAAGAGCTTGATGAGAAGAAGAAGGAGACACTTAAAGTTACTTGGGTTAAAGTTAACAAGTCAGTATATCTTATTTTCTTTTCACTTTACCTTGTTTGTAATCTGCAATTAATCCTCTCCAATTGCTCAACTTTCTGGGTAGCCGAAATATTTACAAGGTGCTCTCTTTATACAGAGATTTTGGATCTATATTTTCTACTCTCTTGCCGGGCACAATGGCCAAACTAGAACCACCTGAAGGAGGCAGCTTCCTTGATGGTTTGGAGGTTCGTGTTGCTTTTGGGAGTGTTTGGAAACAGTCCTTGTCTGAACTTAGTGGAGGACAACGATCTCTACTTGCACTTTCTCTAATTTTGGCTTTGCTTCTTTTCAAACCAGCTCCACTATACATACTGGATGAGGTTGGTAATGTGTTTTATCTTTTTATGCCTTTGTTAAAGCACAGTTGAATCATCTGCTCAAATAATTTAAATTTTATTAGATGCTTACTCATTCTCCTTATCTTCTTAAGCCATCAAAAGGGTGCTTTTATGCACACATGCTTGTATAAAATTCATTCTCCTAAGCTAATTTTTATGAAACGTGTCTCAGGTTGATGCAGCTCTTGATCTAAGCCACACACAGAACATTGGAAGGATGATCAAAACTCACTTCCCACACTCACAAGTTGGTTTTTCTGTGCTCCTCCCCTACTCTGATCCTCATATCATAAAATACCATAATTGATGATGTTTATTCAACATTACATACTTTAGATCAATCTTTTATCATATCTGGTCTTATTGCGAATTCATGATGACCTGTTTTTCATTTCTCCTTTACAGTTTATTGTGGTTTCACTAAAGGAAGGCATGTTTAACAATGCTAATGTTCTGTTTCGGACAAAATTCGTCGATGGTGTCTCCACTGTCCAGAGAACTGTGACAAAACAAAGCAAGTGATTCTGATTATCTGGTGAGCATTATGCTGCTGTTAGTTTCATAGTCAATCTTTCAGAACCTACTATTATTATGTGATGATGCTTGCTTGCTTTTTAAAAAAAATAAAAAATTAATTTCCAATAAAATTTGTTTTGTACTCAAAATGTGTTCATCTAATTTTATCTTATTTGTTGCAGCTTTGATAATCATCACATGTACAGGCGCTGCTGGCTTCCTGCTAGTTTTATTAGTCTGTTTTGTATCTATATGACTATATGTATGGTGTGGTGGTTAACAAAGGTTTTTTGAAATTACTTAATATATTTTTAGTTAGTAGTTTCAAATTCATTAAAATTCTAAAAAAATCAACTTAAAATCAGTCATGAATTTCAAATCTATTGCATTATGAGAATATTTAAGCGATATCACCTGATTTTATTATGGAATTTGAGATGTATAGCTTCTGCAAAACAAAAAGTATGGATTTTCGTTTCTAATTTGATTTGCTAAATTAGATTGGTGATGAAAGAGTAGAAAACATTGATATTCAACATAAAGAAAGAAGCTTTCATTCCGTGTGTGAAGAGTTATTGAATTAAATAAATCATTAGAAAGATCAATTAAAACCAATTTTCTATTATAACCTTATTTAATATGAGGTATATTCTCTAATATATATTTAATGTATTTTTGGACCTAAAAGACGAGTTTAATATGGATATATCAATAAATGTGTTAAAACTTACACAAATATTATTGTATTTAAAACTAGATCGTATATATTTGAGACATTCAAAAAAAAGACAAACAAAATATGAGATAAATGGAATATGTAGTCGCCATAGGCCCCTAGAAATTGAGAGAACATGGTAGAATCTTGAAGCCACATGAAGTGGGATTTTGGTAACTAGACATATATCCTCTTTTTTTCTCAGGATTCACTAAAGCTTAACAAATATTTGGTTTCCAAAACTAGTAATTATGTTTGATTCGACCTAAAGAGCAGTGCATATCTCAATCGATACATTATACATCTTAGTCCTATCCATGATGGACATTTTAGCAATTTCGTATACAATTCAACTACAAAGGTTATTGCAAACATATATAATTAAGTATGACAAAATGTAAAATGAAAACTTTATGGCGCTGAATTGGTTGGCAAGTTCAAATCAGTATGGTGCGATCAGGTTGGGTCGGGTCAATATGCGGATCAACACGTCTTCAAGTATTACTTTTCTGTATATATCAAATAATACTTTAAATTCAAGACTGCAAATCATGCTTAATTTGAAATATTGTAATTCAATAAGTGATATTTTACTCTAGTGATATAATATTTATGTTTGTATCATATAATACTATGCAATATTTCTATAATTTTTATAATTAATACTCCATTCGATTCAAAATAATTGTTGTTATAGAGGTTAAATAATGTTTCTAAATATTAAATGTCATTTTAGCTATCTTATCATTTTTCTTCAAGTTTACTCTCAACTTAATTTTGAACTTACCTATTTAATCTCTTTAATAATTATTCACTCAAAATTCTACAGTCTTTCCTTATCTCAAATTTTTCATATTTCTTATATTTTTTTAATATTATCACACCTCATGTTAATTTAGATAAACTTCGTGAGAACTAAGGACATTTGTATATAATTTTTATATTTTTTAATTTAAGTTAAAAACTTCAGAACATGACTTTGAATTAGATGGAGTATGTATCTTGTAATATTTTTACGTGTATCATTTAAGATTTTTTAGAAATTAAAATTCCATCAAGTAATACTATATAATATTTGCATAAAAATATTATATGATACAAAAGTACTATCTAATCAAACAAAGGAATCACCTGCCATATATTGATCCAGACATTCAACCTATATGTTGACCTGACCCGAACGATCACATGGTGGGACCTAGTCACTATAAATAAAAAAAGAGCATTTTTGATGAGATTTTTGGTGAGCGATAATAAATTATCATAAAATTAATGATATAAATTGACAATAAATTGACACAAATAACAATTAAAAACCATATTTGCAACACCATGTTGTTGTAAATACTTTAGTGAAAACAACATTATCACAAAAAGATTATTTGTGAGAAACTTTTTTATAATAATAACTTAATGACAAAATATTATAGTAAAATATTTTTACAATAATTATTAATGTTGTTGCTAATAAATCTATGTTGTGTAGTGTGTCTAGCGCAGGAGTTATTCTAATTATTATCAATTCGACCCCCTTCCTACTATATTTGGCATTTTTAAGTTTTAATTAGTAAATCATTTTGGGCAATATACTTAATGAGATCCATTTCCAAAATAAGTGAGGAAAATGAGTCATAATCTTCCTAGAGAGTTTGAGTTGGAATTGTGTTCTTGAGTCTCATTTGAGATGATGTCACCTATTATATTTCATGATAAGAAACTTTAAAATTTTGAAAATATAAACAAAACTATAAACTCAAGAAAAAAAAAATTAAAATCACTAAAAAGAAGAAAAATAAATTAGAAAACCCAAAAAATATAATAAAATACCTCTTAAAAAAAGAATTAAGAAAAGGTAGAAAAAAAGGTCAAAAATTATAAAACCCATAAAAAAATAAAATGAAAAGGAAAAAGAAAAAATTGGGGTTCTGTGAGACCCACTTTTTCTAAAATGAAAGATTAAATTGTCGATGGCAGAAAAGTCCACGATTCAGAGCTACAGTTTGGTTAGTTTGGAAGGTGAGAATAGGAAAAAAGATTGATGAGAAGAGTTTAGGAAAAGAGTTAAAAGTTTTTAAATGAGAATTTTCAAAAGATTGAAGTAATACTAGAAAATGTGAAAATTTATTGCTAGAGAGAAATATTATTGAGGAATTAAAGACTTACTAGTGAGCTTAACAAGGGAAAGAATATTACCGAGGTTGATTTAGATGGAAAATTTTGATGCTCATAGTAGTAAATTCAATGACAATGTTTAGATATATATGAATTTGAAATTTTAAATACATTTTAATTTAAGTGGATTTGAAATCAATTCATTTCATATATTATATTTCAAAATTTTTTAATTCAAAGACAACCTTAATTTCGTTGATTGTAGCCTTATAATTGTAAAATATATTGGATGTTGTGGAAATTTTATGAAAAATCTAAATTAAATAAAATGATACAATATTTTGCATAAAAAAATAAAGCTTTGATTTATTTACAATCGGTTGTATTCTATTGATTTCAATAACAAGATAGTACCAATTGGAAATAGACATGTCAGATCTATTATATATTATTTTCATACTACACATCGTGATTGATCTATTATTGATTGTTATATATGATTTTTGATGGGTTTAGTCAGACTTAAAAAGTTACGAAAATTTCATGCAACTAAAGTTTCACATTAAAAATCATTTATGCATGAACAATTGCTTTATGCAGTTTGCTTTATTACTTTTTTTCAACAAAATATTAGTTCTCAGTTTAGTTTTTAAATAAATATTTGATATTTATTTATATTATTTTCAAAAATTACCATTGAATAGCAGCTTATGTGGTTACTGTAAAATAAATACAATATATGTCAAATTAAACAGGAAAAAAAAAAAACAGATTGCAAAACCGAAATGTAAACAAATCGAGTTTAAAAATAGTAATAATAATAATAAAATGTTTACGAAAAGAAAAATTCTGAATAGTAGAAAACTGTTTGCACTATTTCCTTATTTTGTAAAATAGATTACCCGTCAAAATCAATTAAGATTGTGGATAGTGGAATTTTATCTTATGAAATTATATTCATATAAGTTTTTATTTAATAAATTTAACTACCTTCAAATTCATGACCATTATTTAAAAATCTAATTGCATCATTATTAAAGTATAACTAATAGTATTAATTGAGCCGATACATGATAGCCTCGTGCTAAAGGGTGCAACCTCCTATCTAGGCTTAAGTTTTAAATTCGAGGCATTAGAAATATGAGTGAAATCATTTGATCCTTGTGAAAATTAAAAAATTAAAAAAAAGTAATTGTATTCTTCTTAGTGTTTATTTCAGCTTATCTAGATTTAGCATAACCACCACAAAAGTACCAAGATTCAACAATTCAAATTAATTTTGTTTAAACTTATCAATCAAATCCCTATTCTAATTCCTTCCTACTTACGCATGAATATTCTCTTCCTTTATATTTTATGTATCAATCATTCTCTCTGGTTTCTAACTTAAATTCTACAAAACCTAAAGTTGTCAGAAATTCCTCAAATCTCATAATCATTTTTCTCCATATTAGTCTTTCAACATATTTTAGAAATTGAGAGGTCTAAGACTTAGCAAAAAAAAAATTAAGTTTTTGTTTTTTAAGATTCGAACTCATGTTCATATCAAAAAAAAAAAAACGAAAAAAGTTGTGGCCATTAGGAGATAATTATAAACGCATATGTTTATCAATATATTTAGAGTTTAATTAATTATCCCAACTTGAGTTCGAACTCACATCATTTTTATATTTTGAACCTAAAAAACTCTCAATTGTTTTCATGTAGCTTTAAACCTCTCAATTTCTAGCAAAATATGATAGACAAATATTAATTCAAATATGACCAATTCTTACAAGAAATCAAGCATTTTCCAACAGAAAGATTCCAAGCAAATTAAAATGCTTATTATTATTTTTTGCTAATGAGATCAATCAAATTTGAGTGTTTGTAATGACGTATTTTGCTAAATATATATATATTTCAACTTCTAGTTTTTGCCAATTTTTAACTATTATATATACCGCACACACTATTCACTTAATACTTTACAAAATTCTTGCAATAAATAAATTTAATAAAGTATATTATAAGTCAGCTCAAAATATAAACGAACCATACAACTAATTATTGTATATCTACCAATTATCTCTCTCATGAATTATGTAAATGGTGCATATACTATATATTATTTGTTGACTTAATTAAATCTTATATAATTACTATATTAATTAGGATTAAGGCTTAGCTCTCCCCTCTAAGAACCCCAAAGGTCAAGCAATGTTTTAAAACCACCTAGAAACCACTTTAGCAACATTAATTAATATCTGATGGTATTTAAATGAGACAGGTACTTACTTATTTGTCAACCAAATTGTTGAATTTATGAAGCCATTGCTGTGTAATTCTTTTAAAATCATATAGGGCTGACTTGTTTTTCTTTTTAAATGTAACATTAATTTAATGGCTTTTAGATTAAATTGTAGTGGTTGTGGGTGGTTACTGGTTAGTAGTGTCCATGGACCATGTCTGGATCTGGTCCTTGACATAATTATTTCAAAAAATATATATCATGACTATCTGATGTATAAATAAATAAATAAATATATATATTGACTTTATAAGTATTTATTTATTCCTTCATTCATCAGCTCCAAGTGCTATTCTGTGGGAGAGAGAAGGGGTGAATGTCTCCACTTTAAGCCAGGTGCATTTCACTTAATTTGTTATTAGTTATTTTTATTTTTATTTTATAAAAAACAATGATGAAGAAGAAGAAGAATAAGAAAAAAGGAGGATATGGTATTGATCATGTTGTTTCCTCCAATTATTATTTCCATCTTTGGGACAAAGGTATAAGGAAATACCACGTGGAGGGCATAGTCTTCAACATCAATATTCTTCTTTTTTTATTTTTCCAGATAATATCAACTTCTTTTCTTAAAAAAAACTAAAAATAAAAATTAGAGCACGTTTCAAAGGAAAAAAATTCTATATTTATAGTAAAAATGAATAGTGAAACTGTACGTTTATCAAAATATGATTTTAAATTAGCATAAATATCAGATTAATATTGGAATATACATATATATTTGGAGGAATAGATAATAATAATATATGATAGAATATGTATTTATGAGGATCGATAGTAATAGTGCTTGTACCCTACCTATTATGGATACAATAATATATGTTCACCGTTGATATGTCAGATATCTAGCATACATATAAATTTCATTTTCTTATTAAGAGTTGTTCATGATAGATAGAGTACCATTTTCCTGGATAGTAATGTGGTACAATCATGTTTTAACTTTATATATATATGATCTAATTTTCAAATATGAAAGAAGAAGAAAAACACACACGCACCCAAACATTAATGTTCAGTTATATTTAAGATTCTTATAAAATGTAAATTGAATGCTTTCTCTTGAGGCCTAGGTTGGATCATCACTTTTCTAATATGAATTTAAATCAAATATTCTCTATTAATATATAATTTTTGTTAATTTAAGTAACAGTCCTGCTCATCTATCCATCATGAGTACAACTCATTGCTGATGTGTCAAAAATTTAAAATATCTATTAATTTTACTTTTCATATAATGAGGGAATAAGATCATTATATATCATCAATAAACATATTAAGAGTTGCTCACGGGTGGGATTTGAGCATTTTCTATTTAAGTAATATAACTTTAATATAAATTATAATGGTGTCAAAGCCGGCTTGAAACGGTTGATTGACCATTGGGTATGCTGCCATTTAATTATTGAAGTCACTTATAAAATGGAGTACAAAGAAATTCAAATCCCATTTATATATCTTATGTCAAAAGCATTTATATATTTATTTTGCATTTCAACTGTTTGACATTCCAATATATATATATAATTTTTTTTTTTTTTTTAAGTTTTCAGAAAAAAGAAAAGTTAAAAATAAGTTTCAAACTATTTCCATCAGTTAAAAAGGTATTACTAGTAGAAGAGTTCAAGTCTGTGTTTTTGAAATTGGATCGAATTACATTTTGATCGGGTTCAAATATAGTGTAAATAAAAACTGAAACAACTAAAAAAATCGGATTGATGAGTAATATTGGAAACCGGACAGAAAATCAGAAATCCATTCCAATTTTTGATTTAAAAAATGAAGAAAACGTTTTGCTAAATGTCTCAACATATTACCTTAATTTTTTTTATTAACGTGTTAATGAATAAATATACTTCTCTCTTATTAAATTTAGTGATTCTTTTCAAGAATCAAGATCACTTCTTCGTTAGTTGGTCTCGAGGTAGCTCAAGACCAATAAGCATTGATGCAGATTTAAAAAAAAAAAAAAAACCTTTCGTTTTACTGAATTACTTGTTATTTAGTTCATTATGATGATTAGTTTTTCTTTTTCATTAAATATTATTAATTACTTAATTCCGTATTTCAATGATATTGTTTTGTCTAAAATAGAGGGTTCTGCTTGAAAAGTAAAAATTAGTTGTATCGATTGGAATTTCTATATATATATATATATATATATATATATTTTTTTTTTTTTTTGTCCTTCTTAAACTCGTGATTAGTCACATATATATAAATTACATAATACAGCTCTTAAGCCACTCGAAATCGACTCAAAAGTAAATTGAATTCAAGTCGAAGATAATATATCAAATCTGAGTTCATATGTAACTTTACTATTTTGTCCTTGATATATAATCTATTAAAATTTTCATTTTTATGCATATTTTCAGGAGTTCAAATTATTTTATTAATAATATTTAGGTATCGAGTTGAATCAACTCGAGCTTCTTAAAAAAAAAGCTCGTTCAAATTTGAATTGAGCTTAAATCTTGAGTTTTTTTATCAAGTTCAAGTGTAATGGTGCTCGATTCGTTTACATTTCTACTGGTACCAGTAGTAAGCGATAGTTGTTGCCACTAAGGGCATGTTTGGTTCGTGTGTTGAGTTATTTAGGTTAGTTGAGTTGTGGTGGGTTTGCACTATTTGGGTTAAATATGATTAATTTTTTGATATGTTCGGTTTGAATGTTTAATGATAGGTTTGACTAATTTGGTATTTGGTTTGAATGTTGTGGTATTTATTGAGTTAGGTTTATATATTAAAATTTTGTTTGGTTTAAATGTTTGTTATGAATTTAAAATAATTAAGGTCAAAATGCCCTTATAATAAAATGAATATAATTTTTTAAAAATAAAAATCAACAAGAATATAATTTTTTAAAAATAAAAATAAAAATAAAAATATAAAATTGGAATGAAAATTGGGGTTATGGTGGGTTTAATAAACCACCCATTTTTTGGTGGTTTATTTAACCTCTCATAAGACATTTTTTTGTATTTTTAAACCGGGTTCGAAAAAAACAGGGACTTTTCAACCCCAAGTTTATCCGAGTTAACCTACCCAAACCCCTCAAACCTCCAAACAAAACATGCCCTAGGTATATAAAATTGCTAATTTCACTTGGTAAAGAATCATGAGTTGGGGCAAAATAATTAAAAACAGATTTTATTGTTTTAGGTGAAAAGATTTATGGAGATGAGAAGATCGAGAGCCAGGTAAGTAGTGATACTATTACTGAAACAAATAATATTTTGTTTTCCAAGATCAGTATGACATGGAAGATCGATATTTATAATGATATTGATATAACATAAATATATAATATAGAATATTCACAATATCTTGCTCTGACTTTATGAAAGATCATAATCTGGTATATCATATGGGCCGGTTTAGGTTGCTTCAACGTCTTAGAAAATAGTTTTAAGGTTGACTTTTGCACACAACCTTGCTATATATAGCACCATCACCTTATAATTAATCACTCATACACATAAATATATATCAAAGTGTAAGTATAGAAAGAGAGAGATGTTGGTGAAAATGAGAGAGAATGATGATGAAGTTAGATTGAACAATGGTATGACCATACCTGTACTTGGTATGGGCACTTACTCTTTTGAAAATGATCGAAAAACCACTCATCATGCTGTCCGAATGGCGCTTAAGGTACGTATATGTGTACGTTAATTTTTCGAATAATGCAAAATGGCGACAAACTATTTCGTAGCTAACCAACATAAAATCGTTAACTTTTAGTAGAATTTTGTAATTCATCTAGCAGCGAATATTATTCTTGCAACTAATATGTTAGCTAATGTTTAATTAATTTGCATGAGCATAACAATGTGTGTGTGTACAGATGGGGTATAGGCATTTTGATACGGCCCAAATATACGGGTCGGAGCCAGCATTAGGGAGCGCGTTGGGTGAGGCAATTTCCGATGGGGTCGTTCTAAGAGACGATCTTTTTGTTACGTCTAAGCTATGGGGGAGTCATCACCATGACCCTGTTTCAGCTCTCAAACGAACTCTAAGGTAGTTAACTAACTACTCTTTATGTAGTTGATTAGTTGATGAATTAATAAGGAATGATGATTAGGAATCTTGGAATGGAGTATGTGGACATGTATTTGGTGCATTGGCCTGTGAAGTTGAAGCCATGGGTTTGTGACCCTTTGCCTAGAGAAGATGAATTCGAGGAATTAGACCTTGAGGCTACTTGGATTGGAATGGAGAAATGCTTGGAAATGGGGTTGTGTAGGGGTATTGGTGTTAGCAATTTCTCTTGCAAAAAGCTTCAATCTTTGTTGAGTTTTGCTTCTGTCACTCCTGCTGTTAATCAGGTTTCTCTCTCCTCTCTCTCTCTAGATTATATCACGTACGAAATAGTACAGCTAGGACAAAATTGATGATTGCCAAATAATAAAATAGTGCAACTAGGAAGCCTGAAAAATATGAATCAATGAAGTGACCAAATCTAGATCATCAAGTGTACTTTTCCTCTTTTTATATCTCATTTAAATAACAAAACAAATCCAAGAATTATATGAAAGGACTAAGGAAGATGTGGGGAATCTTGAATGATATGAGGATCAATATTAAGCTTTTGTATGTTTGTATTGTGTTATAGGTGGAGATGCACCCCATGTGGAGGCAAGAAAAGCTAAGAAGTTTTTGCAATGATTACAAGATTCATGTAAGCGCGTATTCGGCTCTAGGTGCGCCCGGAAATTTCTGGGGCTCAACGGCAGTGGTTGAAGACCCCGTCATAAAATCCATCGCTCTCAAAATGAAAGCAACCCCAGCTCAGGTTGCTTTGAGATGGGGATTGTCAAAAGGGACGAGTGTGATCGTTAAAAGTTTTAATGAGAAAAGATTGAAGGAGAATATGGGCACCCTTAATCTCAATCTACAAGATGAAGATATATTTCAAATTGATACAAAGATGGAGCAAAGCAAAATTATGAGAGGGGAATGTTATGTTAATCAAACAAGCAGTCCGTACAAGACCATTCAACAGTTATGGGATGATGAGATTTAAGATAATCGAGATACACGTCTATTCAGTAAATTAGTCTTGTAGATATATATTTGAATTTGGACAAAATCTCTTAAGTTCCAATCTGATATGTCTACACTCATGTATCAATATTGCATTTGCTAATTCTGTTATTTTCACTTTATTATTGTAATGTAAAAATGCATATTTTGCTTTATGTATTTTGATCATTTTAATTCTGTTCATACGCTTTCTTACCTATGGGTTTCTCCTATAGTTCTATCATTTGGTCTTTTGCCCACGTGCTTTTATTTTCCATTCTTTAGCTCCTATACTTTTATTTTATTTTCATGGACTTTGACCCATTCAGTATTAAGAAAAATAAAATAAAAATAAAAAAGTGAAAGGCCCAGGAGCAAAAAGAAAGGGAACAAGAGTAGTTGAGGGAAAAATTATACAAAATAAGTATTTTCATGTATAATCATGCATAATCCTGGGTCTTATAAGTTTTGCCAACAACGGTCCTTTTTCTTTTCTTTTTTTTAGTATGCGCCAACTCTCTATCTACTGTAGCGTTGTGTATAATTCGATTAAACCCGATTAACTGACCAAATCGAACCGAAATACTAAATTCGGTTTGATTCCTTTTAATTTGATTCGATTTCGATTTTAATATGTGAATAATTCGGATCAATTTGGTTTAGATGAAAAATAGTCAAAATATACATCTTATAAATATGTATTTTTATAAAATATACCCATTTTTATAAAATATACCCTAGTTACACATATATTATATTAATCATTTCCACTTCCACATTTTCCAACCCCACGGCCCACTGTACATCCCTACCCCATAATCAAATCAAAATCAAAGATTCAAACGTAAAACCCTAGCCACATTATATCTCTATTTTATTTTAGACTTTGGTTGTATTTTATTTTGCTACTTTATTCAAAATTAAATTTTGATTTAAAAATTGCATCTTAATTACCCAGTTTTGATTTATGAGAAATGAGAAGGAAGATAAAAAAATTCGGTTCTTTAAAGATTGTACCGAACCAACAAATTGGTTTCAAATCGGTTTTTATCCCAATCCAATTCGGTTTTTTGATATACACAACTCGGTTAATTCGATTTTGATAATTCGATTTAGTTCGATAGTCAATCCAACTGATGCACACCTCTAATTTACTGCACATCAAATTTCAGCAAATATGCAACAACAAAAAATTTATTTCCTCCAAGAAACATCAATATATATACCAAAACTATAATAAGTTCAGTTAAATTTATTTTGAAGCAACTAAACTACAATTGAGGGTTGAATTCATCTATACATCCTCCAATTCATTTGCTCTTAATAAATCCTTAAATTTCAATTAAGAAGTCGAAGTAACCACAATAGCTAATAATTTGTCGGAGAAAATTAGTTTTGATCTAATTAGAAGTGTGGGTCAATGTTAACTTTTGTAGGAAGTCTTGACCACACGTGTTTGATCATTATTTTGAGGAGTCAAAGTTGGGCAAATGTGAAAGTAAAGGGCAAAAAATCGTTATACGTCTTGAGTAGATGATCATAGTGCATTTACATTCTTAAAACCGATTTTCAGTGAGTGGAAATTCATACACAAAGTTAGTGACCAAAACCTGTCTGGTGGTCAGATGTTGTGTCTGATGTTGGCAACATGATGGACAATATCGCTCATCTGTAAAGCCCAAAACGTAAAAGCCCATTGGGTAGCTGATTTGGGAAAGCCCATCTCGAAGCCCTAGTGGCTAATAGTCTTTCAAATCCTTTGTAACTGATGGTGTAAGGTAGTGGAGAGCTCCACTTACTTAGTGGGCTTAAATGCCTTAAATGCTTATTAATATGAGGTGTCCCTTCACTTGATGGATGTGCCTATAAATAGAACATGGTTTTCATACCTTTGCATAGTTTTGTACAAGCATTATACAGCATTGAGAGCACAAAATTCTTGCTAAAAGATCATTCTCATAGCATCTTTGCAAAATCAATCTTGCATTGTTTGAGCATATAGAAGTGCGATCTAGTCCTTCCACTATTTTAGTTCGTTGGTGCTTCTAGTTTTGTGGTGCTACTAACTAGAAGATATAAGTCGTTTTACCTTTGGGAACGTCACGTTGTACTGTGAGCACTAGCCGGGATGTGTTTGTTTTTTAGGGGAAATGTTTCCTTGACTCGACTTTCCAAAATTCATTTTGGTGCATTTCGAAGGATCTCTTGTTGCAGGGTTGTTGCTGCTGCTCTCTAGATCTTGTACGTAGCCAAAGCTCGAAGATCTTACAGAGTTTTGAAATTCGAAGACGTTTCAAGTTTCTGTTGTTACAGTGTTGCCAACATTATTGGCAACATTCGGTCCCAAAATTTGTTGTGTGCAGTATAATAACATTTGGGATAACATTTGAATTCTGTAACTATTTTGTTTTTTGCTTTCCCATTGTAATTGACATTGTTTGGTGCACTATAAACCAACATAATCATCTACTCCTTATTTCAACTTTTTTTTTCTTTCTTAAAAAAATATCAAAGAAATTCACACCTACCTCCAATGACTTGGACTCAAGACTTAAGCGAACCGATGTTTTTTCACTCCGACCTCCCTATTTCTATTAAGAAAGAAGACATTTGAATTATTGTTTCACTACATTAATTCGGCCCTAAATATTAAAAACATGTAAAACATTAGTGCAATGAATGAATACTACTAGGGGCATTGTAAATTACACTTGAGAGAGTGATGCAACTAAGGCAACTTTTATTTGCAATAGTAATAGGTAGCACTCCATCTCATTGTTGCAATATTCAATACATGTAGTGTTGCAAGATTGACTTGTGTATTAAGCAATTAAATATCATTGTTGAAAAGATACCATGTGTTGCTCGTTTGAAATCAACAATAGACAAACAAGAAGAATTTTGGTAAATCAAATAATAATTGTCGTTAAAAGTATGCTGTCGTAAAAAATATGCTTGTTATAAAATTGCGTCATAAATTTATAATATTATATTGAGATACTGGAGATATAAAAAATTACTTGGTTGTTTGATTTTGAAAATTGATGGTTGCCGAATAATAAAATCACAAATTTTTTTAACTAATGCACAGATTCTAAATCTGTGCAACTGATCTGACCTGATCTACGCGTCATTTCATGCATTCTTCATGCGCTTACATGCACCCCCACGTGTTTAGGTGGATGCGTTCAAATCCACTCAAATTCGATCAAAGTGCTATACATTTTTTGTTATGTTAAGCATACTTTTATGTTATGTTAGTCATACATTTAGGATTTTTATGTTATATTAAGCATATTTTTATATTATGTTAAGTATACCTTTAGGTTTTTATGTTATATTAAGCATACCTTTAGACAAAATTCGCTCCGGCGCTAGCTATACATTTATATTATGTTAAATATACATTTATATTATGTTAAATATACATTTATGTTATGTTAGTCATACCTTTAGGAGCTTTATGTTATATTAAGCATACATTTATGTTATGTTAAGTATATTTTTAGGGTTTTTATTTTATGTTAAACATACATTTAGGGTTTTTATGTTATGTTAAGCATACTTTTATGTTATGTTAGTCATATCTTTTAATTATATTACTTATACCTTCATGTATTATATAAATGCATGACTAATATTACTTCAAGGTATGCGTAATGTCACATAAATGTATATATATACAAATTAGAGTTTTTTATGCTGAAATTATGATTATTTTTTTTGTCGAAATTAGGATTTTTTTTTTTAAAAACTAAAGTTTTACATAAAAGTACTTAATATAACATAAAGATATGCTGAACGTAATATAAAGATATGACTAAAATAATATAAACATCAGAATAAAAAAAAAAGCACAAATCCAAGTCTAACTCGACCTAACCCGCGTTAATTCATACAAAAGTTGCACACAACTCTAATAAAATTAATAAAGTGAAATTAACTAGATTGGAAGATATGAATCAATGAAGTACCAAATCTAGATCATGTGTACTTTTCCATCTCTCTATATCTGGTTTAAATAACAAAACAAATCCAAGAATAATATGAAAATATTAAGAGAAGATGTGGAGAATCTTGAATGATATATCTTGTTTTTGTACTTGCATGGCTTTTCGAATCGAGAGAAAAATCTATAATTAACGTTTTCAAATTTAGATGGTTTCACTTGGATTTTATTAGGTAAATTTGGACATACGTGTCCACTTTATATATTTTTTATGACCACCTAATCTTTACAATCACCCAATATATTTTTTATGACCACCTAATCTTTACAATAGTTTCAATTAAATTTATTCTGATAATGCCAAAAAACCAACATTAGATTTTTAGATAGCAGGTAAAAAGGAACCAATTCCAAATAGTTGCAAGATTGAATTGTTTAAGAAATTAAATATCATTGTTGAAAAGGGGACCATGTGTTGCTCACTTGAAATTTTATATTAAGCAAACAAGAAGAATTCTAGTAAATCAAATTATATCATTATCGTTAAAAGGCAAATGTTATGCTTCTTATAAAATTGACGTATATATTATATTGAGATACTGGAGATTAAGAAAATTATTTGCTTGTTTGATTTTGAAAATAAGGGATTGTTTGTTCACTTGAGAAAAGATAACCGATGGTAGGACAAGAAGAAAAAAAATGTATACTTTATTCCTGAATAAAAGATTTCCTAGAGATATTTCTTATTATTAGTTCTATATTTTAATTTTATTGTTTAAATATTAGTGAGATTTAACATGTTGAAGTAATATGATATAATTTTTAGCTTTGATTGTCACATGAATTATTTAATGCAGTGATATCGGAATTAATCAAAGATAAAGTAGGGATAATTAAATTATAAAACCCTAAAGATAAATTACAAAACAGTAACAATTCGGATCCACACTCAAATTATATATAATATTTTTTTAACTTCATGTTATAATATTTATATTATATTAGTGTAACATTTATATACAAATATTATAACTTTTCAGAGATATTACTTATATCTTTTTTTCAATATAAAATTTATATAGTATAGTTAACATTTATATTATAATAATTTAACTTTTATGTTATATTTATATAACCTTTATGTACAAATATCATAACATTTATGTACTACTTAACTTAAAAAAAACATAAATGTTATATTATTATAACATAAATGTTAAAAGGTATTATATATTTGTAATATAATGTAAATGTTGAACTAACATAACATTTATGTTATATGAAAGGAAAAAGAGTGTGAGCACAGACATGTGGGCGCTTGGCAGTGCGTGTGGGTGCATGAAGCGTGCTTGAGGTGCGTGAAACTCACCTTTAATGGGGTGATCGGAATTGCACGGATCCCTAACTCGTGCACTTGGTGTAGGGAAATATTTGTGATTACAAAAACTAGTGGTACCAAAATTGAATTAAATTCAGCAGATGAACCTAGCTAGTGATGTAAATGAGTAATACAATTCGTGAGCTACTTCGAATCGACTTGGAAAAGGATCGAATTCGGCATGAAAGAAATACTTGAGCAGCTTTCAATCTTGAGACCAAGTACATTAACACTCGGTTCGACAAGTTCATGAGCCTAGTCGAGCATAACTGAGCATATGTTAAAATTTACATTTCTGCCTTTAATAATTTTATTTTTACATTAAAATTATCTTTTTTAATTTTTTTATAAATATTTTTCATATAATGCCCAAAATTCCAATTTAAAGTGATTTTATGAATAATAAACTTTTTACTTATTATTTTGGTTTCATAAAAATAAAATGAAATTATAATAAAGTCGGTTATATGATCTATTAAATATTATATTTTAAGTGATTAAAATTCTTAAATGATTAGTGGATTTATAACTCTATTGGATTAGATATAACATTTTAGAATTTAGAATTTAGATCAATTAGTGGAGACAAGACAAGTTAGGTTAAATTCCTAAATGATGAGAAATCTCATACCCTAGATAAATAATATTAAGTAGTTGAGAAGTTTTAGGAATCCACTACTTAAGATCTCCTATAAAGAAGGGATTTAAGGTCCTAGATATAAAGCATCATAATCTCATTATTGTAGGGTTCCTAAATACATACAATCACATAAGAGAGAGATGCAAATCTTAGAAGAGAAAAGAAAGAGGGAAGAGATTTTTCAATTTTGCAAACGGAATTGAGCAGTGATTAGATATCATACTTATGAATTAAATTTGTAGATGATTTTGCATTAATTAGAAATTCAGATATCATAATTATGAATTAAATTTGTAGATGATTTTGCATTAATTTGAAATTCTAAATGGGCCATCGGATGTTGATTTCTAAGATTTTTAGAACTTTAACTTTTAACAATATTGTAATTTAATAGATTCAGGACACTGCTAGAGGTATAATTTGTTGATAGATTATTTTGCAAGCTATATATTAAAGACGATTGTTTAAATATAAGTAGAATTTAATCTTACACATGCCTTAATATGTACTAGAATTTAACCACTGTTTAACCTACAAGTATAATTTTAGAATTTGAATTATAGTTTAATTAATTAATTAGTTATTTTAGTTTAAGAACAGATTCATGGTTAAAAATAGTATTGTGAGATTATGTCTGCTTAATTTATAGTGTTAGTGGTTCATCTCATTATAGTAATTGGATATATATATATATATATATATATATATATATATATATATATATATAATAGAAAAAGGATTAAATAACCCACTAATGTTTCCTACTAGGTGCATATAACTCACTCATGTTTCTTTAGGTATAATAATATATTAATGTTTATCTTTAGATATATATAACCCACTAATTTTTTTAATACAATAACACCATTAATATTATAAAATGTTTCATATAAATACTTTAAATTTTTTTCTTTTTTTTACCTTATGTTTTTTTTATTTAATGCAAAAAAATATTTCATATATAAATAAAAATCTTAAATTTTTGGTTATATTAGACTAATGCATTACTATTATTATTATTATTTTTTAAATTTATTGTATAATAACTAACGCATCAATGTTTTCATGAAATTATTTATTTTTTAGAAAAAAATAGAAAAGTATGAGGTTAAAAAAATGTATTAATAAAAGAAAAAACATTATATGCATTATTATTTATTAGTATAGGGAAAAGGGTAAAATAACCTACTCATAGTTTATTCTTATGTACATATATTTATTTAATATATTATTATTATTATTATTATTATTATTTTCATTTTTTTTTGTAAGGCTAAAACCATTTTTAAATAAAGACTATAAACTATTAAACATCTAGATTAATTTATTTGATAATAATTTCACATGATATTTTAGATACTATTTTTAAATTTAAGTAAAACTTTAATTTTCATATTTTTATTTTTATATGAAATATATTTTGTGTACTAAACAATAAAAGAATATGAGGTAAACAAAATTTAAGTGTTTATATGAAGTATTTTGTAATATTAATGGTGTTATTGTACTAAAAATAATCTTTAATGAGTTATATGTACCTAAAGATAAACATTAATGATATTATTGTACCTAAAGATATATGAGTGGGTTATATTCACCTAGTAAAAAACATTAGTGGGTTATTTGAACTTTTTCTCATTATTATTAGCATTTTCTCATCTAAACTATATATGATTTTACACTTTTTTTGTATAAACTTTGAAATGTTGCACTTTGTCGTATAAATTTTAAATTTGTTGCATTTTATGATATTAAACAAATTATAGCAGTACACATGTCTTTAATCAATGACTAGGATTTGTCTAATTCCGTAAAATGCATTAAATTTAAAATTTATATGACAAAATATAATATTTAAAAGTTTATATTAAAAAATGTAAAATCATGTATAAAAAATATTTTTAACCCTTATTATTAATCTAAACTTAGTAAACTTAGTAGACATTAATTAGACGACCTATTTGACTTGGGGAAGTCTGTGGCTATCTTCCAGCTTATTTCTTTTCTGTTATATTTGGTTATACCTCACTTATGGTAAATGCAAATAATTCAACTTACAGATTAAAAAGGTACAATGAGTATTTAGGTGTATTCATATATATAATTGTTTTAAGAAAGCTTGAAACTAAAAGGAAAATAAATAGGTGTTAAAAAAAAAGGATTAATACTAGTTTAGATATCGAAAGAGGGGATACTAATTATATTTTTTTATCTATTGTTAACGTTTTAGATTCGATTGAGAATGTTTAGAACATGTTTAAGAGTTTTGAGATATTATAAGCTTTTGAAAACTCCAGATAAGTGTTTAAGAGTTTTGAGATATATATTATAAGCTTTGAAAACTCCAGGTAAGTACATCCCTTACCTACAATATAAATAGTTTTGTTTTATCTATTTAATGTTTATGCAAAATTACATGAATGCTTATTTATATTTTCTGTGAGTATGCTTTAATGAGTTGCTAAATTATGTGCTTTGTGAGTTTTACTTATATTTCTCTATGGATATAAAGTGAGGATTTGTTAAGTGAGGTAAATCCATGTGTTTTGATTAAGTACAAGATGTTAGTTAATCTTGTTTTATGTAAAGGGAGAAAAGCATATTGTTGAGAAAGTGTATATATATATATATAGTTTTATTTTATATTTTTAAAGACGAGTACCGGGCACGAGATCACTCACTAGAAGAATTTAAGGGCTTGAGACCGCCCTATGAGTATTGAGTTGCTCCATTTGGATTCAATGCTAGTACGAAATTGCATATATTGGCACCTTGTCTAGGCCCATAATATATTATTTTCAAGTATAAGTGAATATATATTGTTTTTTATTAGTTGATTTCTAGCATTTTTAAAAAGTTGCAAAGAAAATATTTTTGTGAAATGAGGACGCACTTGCTAAGCTTTTGCTTATAGTATTTACCTTATACTGCAGATAAAAGCAAAGGTAAGATGTGATACAAGGAGGTAGCAGTGCTAAAGCATGATTGGTATTGACGATTTCGAAATTGACATTATTTTTTCTTAAGTATTCATGCTAAGAAGACTTTTGTTTCTGATTTCTTTTGACGAAAATTTTACTTAAACGATTTAATTCCTTTTGGGATGCTTTATACTGTTTTAAAACTCTAGCATGTTTCTTACAAAGTTTGATTATGTTACTTTCTTTAAAAAAAAAAGAAGTCTTACGAAGATTTTATAAGTTTAGAAAGTTACGCTTATTTAGTATAAATAACTAATCTAAGAAGAGTGAGTGTTACATTTCATGCAGCGAGTCGAGCCGAGTCAACCTCGAGTTTATTGAGTTACTTGTTAAGTCGAACTCGAATATTGAAAAAAAACCTCGATCGAGATCGAGTTTTTAATTGTAGAACGAGTCTGACAGTACTCAGCTCGATTCGACTCGTTTACACCCCTAGTTGAACTAGATTAAAAAGGTAATTTCAGAAATATATAGTTTCATTATATTTGAAGAGTTTATATGATGCAATCAAATCAAGCCACCCAACTCAGTCATCGAACAAGGAATGTTATTTTCAAACATCAAACTTATATAAGACGATCTCACAGATAATTACTGTGAGACAAAGTTCCATTACACACAAACAACATATGAATTGTAGGATATGAGTTGTAGGTTGATCTATCTCATGTAATATGATCTGTAAGACAGTCTCACAAAAGATACCTATTTTTAAAGGATGATTCTAAATGCACCCCACAAATGTTCTTACACGCCCCATAATTTATTAGATAAAAATATATATTGTTGAAATGACTAAAATATCTTTTCTTTTAAAATTATTCCAATTATTAATATTCCTTATTAATTATTAGAAAAAACTCAATACTTATTTTCTATCCTACAAAACATTTCTCTATCTTCTTCTTAAATCTTTCCAAACTTTAGTAAGAAAATATTTGAAAAATTCTTAGATATATTGAAAGAAATCAAGAATGGAACATTATCTCATCAAACAAGAACAATGTGAGTTTATCCATTTTTAAAATACTGTAAAATCATATTTTAAATATGTTTTTCGTCACATTTTACTATTCAATTGGCGCTGAGTCACCAATATGTTCAGTTTAAAACTACCAAATTTAAGGATCAAAATAGTGGAAAATTTTTAAACTTTAGTTGCCGAAATATTTAAAATAGTTCGGCAGCTAGTAGTTGAATTGGACACAATAGTTTGGTTGTTATTAATCGAAAATTGTGGAGTTGTTCAATAACTATCTACCGAATTTATCCCCACATTTCAACTACTAATGGACAAAAATTGTGCCACCTATTATTCATATTTTTTGTCGAACATTGCTCATGTAGTGTTTTTGTTAAAATGAAGCAAACACAATGTTGGTTTCAAGTGGTCTCGGAGGTTCAGAGGGGGGTTGAATGAACCTTCGTCGATTTTAGGAAATCGTTTCGAACTTGCTACACTGCAAGTTACTTGAACTTACAGCACAGATTGACACAACTTACAATACTATGAGGCAGTGCAGTATGCTGTATCTTAGAGTTCTAGTAGCAGAAAATTATACTTTGACTGAAGGCTGATTTTCTCAAGGATGCTTTCTTATAAAGATTCTTTTATGCTTATGATTAATGTAAACAAAAATGCAGCACAAAATATATAAAGTGAATAAAACACTTATGAATTTATAGTGGTTCAAAGGTGGTGTAATCCTTCTACATTCACTCCACTGCTTCTCTGAACATAAACGTCGTTAAGAGAGATTGGTTTACGGGGTATCACCTAACAATCTATCAACCTAACAAGTTATCACCTACTAGAACTCAAATTTACACACAGTTGCTGCAAGTTTTAAAGGCAAATCCACAAAGGATTTCTAAACACCCACAAAGGGAAATTGTCTTTCTCCTAGACAACTAATAGCAATCAGCAAGGATAAATCCTTTCAACTGATGACACCTAAAACAACCTAGTACACAGAAAATAAGTAAAAGTATATGTTTGTTATTTCTTCAACTGGTGCGGTGAAGTGATATTCTTTATCCTCTTCGCATCTTTGAAGTTGAACTTTTTCACCTCATTAGGTCGAGTGACTGAAACTTGTAAGAATGCTTTGAGAGAATAGCTTGATAATGCTTGGTCTTTTGAGCCCAAATATTTTAGTAACCAGTCTTAGTGTTGCTCGACTTTTATTTATACTTGTAAAAAGGTATCCGTTGAAGGAAATATCTCTCATTTGAAACTAGGGTTCTCATCAAAGGTATGACTCCCATTTAATGCTTTTTGACTTATCTTCTTAGCTCATTTAATACAGTGCTTGCGGTTTGCAGCTTTCTACAACCTGTCAGGCCACGTGTCATCTTTGTATTGGTTGTGCAACTGCACCTTTGATATTGTTTCAACCGACTCTATTCTGATTTTGCATTGATATTTGTTTCTCATACTGTATTTATTCTTCCTCTCAGATTGCAGATTGATTTGCTTCTGCAGCTGTATTTAAGTCATGTTGAAGTATGCAGCAAGTCTTTACTCTGTGTTGCATCCTGGAACTACTTGCAGTAATTTGATCTTATTGCATTGCTATATCTTATTCTTGCAGCGATACTGTAACCTCTTCTTGTAATGTTTCTGTAACTTTTGCTTGTAGCAATGTTGTAACTTCTGCTTGCAGCTGCATTGCTCTTGACTTATCCTTTAGTTTTTTTTTTTCATTTCTGTTTTGCTGTAGACAAGAAGTTTCTTCTTGAGATCCTTTATTTTTCAAACCTTAGCTTACAGACTCAATTATAGTTTATATGCTTTCACTTAAATATTGTGAAAAATTGGGTACTCTAACTTCCTATTACAAGGTTGGCTTGTCTCATCAGAATCTAAATATTGAAATCCCAACAATTCCCCCACTTTTTATGATGACAAAACCCTTTACATTATTTCGTTTATGATAGGAGTTATTACTTTGCACTTATCATATATGTCAATACATTACAGATATGCATCAAAAAAGTAAACTAATCTTAGATTCATCAGAGGTGTATCAATTATATACTTCATCTCAATCTAACAGAAAATGAAAGCATGCAAAGGTTCATAAGATATGAACTTGATCAGAAAGCAGTAAAATAAAATTTCTTATTTGAGGAAAGAAATTAATTTTTCAAGGTACAAAAATTTAGAAGAGTTTACTAATAATCTTTTTGATTTACAAAGATATATGCAGCATGATTACTTTTAAAACAGAGACCTCTTTGTAGATGATTCTTTAGGTCTTCTTTCGGCAGCTGTTCTATCTTCTTTCTCTTTCTCTCTTTCCCTTTCTCTTTCTCTTAAGCCTTTCCACCAGTCTTGAATAAACTCTTGATAGGATTCTTCCAGTTTCTGCTTGATCTTCGGAATCTGAATCCATCTGAGCCAGAAGTCTTCACTGAAAGGCACTATCCTACCTTGCTTTATTAGGTTTAAAAGACAATTGTGAATTTTAAACTCTCCATCCCTAGCAAGCTCTTCATATCTTCTCAATGCAGATTAACAGGTTTGAAATCTTCTGAATTTGCCCTCTCTACAGAGGTATCTGAAGTATTTAAGGTATTCTGATCTCTTGAAAAGTGTGATCTGCTTAAAGGATGAGTTTCTGTCAGTAGGCAGTCTCACAACTTTGAAGATATTCAAGTTCCAGGCGATGTTCTCTCCATCAGGCCTCTAATCCATCAGAATAGATACTTCAGCTGATATGTTGTCAGTGTCAAGACGTGGAATATCTTGAGAAGGATATTGGAGCAGAGTTCTATCAACATTTTTCATCAAATCAGACTTGCTCTCTCCAACTACCCTTGCTCTCTCCAACTACCCCAAGCCTCTATATCCAGGTTTTTTTTTCTCAACTCTGGCTTTATCAGCTCTTTGAGCAGCCATCTTCTGATTATAAAGTTTTTCTGCTTCAGTCTTGCTCATCTTCTTCCTTGAGCCTGATTGTTAATCTCCTCCTCTTCTCTTTGTGTTATAAGAAGAGGGGGCTGCTGCTGATGTATCTTTTCTTGCAGCAGCACTGGATGCAGCACTTCCAGCTGATCTGGATGCTACAGCTGCTCCAGCTCCTCATTTTCCTGCATCATCTCTCATTCTCTTTGGGGAGGGGATATCAGCAGTAGGAGATGACCTTCTTCCCCTCTTCCTGCTTAGAGGAAGGTCATCAACTTCTTATTCTTGCAACTCCCTTGATCTCCTGAATCTTTTTATTCTTTCTTTCCTCTTTTTTCCATATGTTTAGATATGTGAGCGTGTGATCAATCGCCCTAAAGACTGGGCACTCTTTCCCCAAGAAGTTTTTAGGGCATTAGCATAAGCAAAAACAGCTGGGGGTGGAGCAAGAGCTGATCTGACCATAGTAGATCTGGGTCTTCTTGCAGCAAGTGCGGGGCTTATCTGGGTGGTGGCCTATCACCTTTGACATGTTGTGGGAATGCACTCACCAGCATATCTCTAAGCTCGCCTACAATCATCTCCAAATTGCCTAATCTATCATCGACACTTCTGATTCTTTATGTTTGATCAAGAACATTATCCAACATCTCTATGATCATGGAGTAAGATTGTATTTTTTCTGAAGCTGCATCAACCATCTTCTTGCTATCTCTAATTTCTTCAAGATTAGATGTAACAACTATCTTTAACTCTCTCTCCATCCGCACTCTATCTCTGAACTATTGGTTCCACTAATCTTACAAGTAATGCTGCATTTGCTTTGGTAGCACTTCAATATCCTCTCTGAGGCCAGAAATGGATGCGACATGGGACCTGCCACTCATATGAACGTTGTTTTGCATATTAAACTCGTGATCTTGAAGAGCATGAATAAGTTGTCTAACTGCAGCAACAACTCTTTCTATTAAATCTTCATGTGACATTCCAGTGGATCTTTCTTGTCTATTTTCTGAATCTGGTGTGGCATATAGAACAATGGCATGAGGTTACAAGAATGGGCGTTGTGCTGCATCCAGTTCAGTATCTTCATCTTCGTCTCCATCATCATGAGTGCTCTTCCTTGAGCTTGATCCTCTTAAAGAAGCGAACCTTTCAGAAATGTAGGAGGCAGGAGCTTCATCTTCTATCTCTTTATTAACCTCCTCAATAACTAGCTCTGCTATATCCTGGATAGATTCTGTTATGCATGCAGCATGTGTAGCTTCAACCTCCTCATGAGGTGTCTCTAGCTGTCCTGTAGTTACTCCAGCCATGACTTCCACTTCAGCATCCTCTAAGGGTACTGTCTCAACAGCCGTCCCTTCAGAGGGCTTTAGCAAGGACACCGTCTCAACGGCCAGTCCTACAGACACTTCTTCCTCTACAACTTTCTCTTGCTGCACAAGTAGGTTTCTTGCAGAGCTAACAGTTTAAGATACTATAAGTTCTATGTCTGCAAGAATCTCAGCCTCCATCCTCAATTTAGCTTCTTCAAGCTCCTTCTAGATGTCGGCTTACTGTACTGCTACCTCCACCAGTATAAGGAGTCTCATCTCTGCAACTTCCTCTATGGTCGTATCATCGGCAATCTCAGCATGTACAATGTCTGTAAGGACTTCTCGAATTATAACTGACGATTCCCTCTCAGGTGAAGCATTAGCTGCTTCATAATAGATGTGCATAGGAGAGTCGCCATAATCCAGCGGTTGAGTCTCCTCCTCTAAAGGTTCATTCAAGAGTGACGATTGTAGAAAGATCCTCAACCACTTGATCATAAGCAGGGGAGTTTAAGTTATGGCCTGATGATCCTTCTCCTTGTTGCCTCCTTGGAGTACGTTGCATCATCTTCTCCTTGATACTAGCTTGCAGTGCTAGTTGTAGCATCACCTCTTTTACTTGCTCCACTCCAAAGTTACAGATTTGTTCCTCAGCAAATCCCACATTATCGTCCCTTCTTACTCTCTATAGCCAGGCCATGGAGATCTACAATTCTTTCTTTGCTGTTTTCATCAGCTGCTCCACTGACTCTTTATCTGCTACAACCTTGCCATTTTTCTTGTCCAGTGCGCCCGGAACAACAGTTCTTTTAGATTTTTCCATGTGTATAAGCTCTGCAAACTCAGGTTGCAGGAGGTGAATGATGTCATCTGATTGAGCCCACTCTAGGACAAGTTTCTCTATAGCGAGAAATTCATTCCACTCCAACAGAGTTTCCCTATTAGACAATCTCATCTTTCTCCAAAGATTATACTGCTCTTTTACCTCATCTTCAGAAGTAGGGGAAATTGGATTGATCAGAATTATTAGAGCAGCTGGTTGAATGCGTTCTTCTTTTTGTTTTGGCTACTCATCTGACTTAACTTCGACAAGGGTCTGGGAGAGAGGAGTTGCTGCAATTGCTTTTTTTGCAGCCGCTGCTCAACTTTCTTTTTCTTGTTGCGCAGACTAACAAGTTTTCTTATCATCCTCCTCCCTAAGGGCACATCATCATCTGAGGAAGATGATGACTCCGGCTTTACTCTCCTCGAAGCCCTTTTGATGACAGGTAGGATACTGTCATCAGAGTCAGAACTGGCAGACTGGGCCTCTTGCCTCCTTTCAGCCTCTAATTCACTGTAAGTAACTATAGCAGAGTCACTTACAGTTTCGTCTCTCAGAGACAAGGATATAGCTGCTGTATCCTTAGACTTCTTTCTTACTCCAGCAGTAACTGAACCAGCGACAACCTTTTTCAAGGTTTTTTCTTTCTTTTTCTCACTAATGAACTTGCCAATGAGGATCAGGGTAGGAGCAATAAGTTGTATTCCCATCTTACAGAGAAGGGAGCATATAGTAATCTCATAACTTCTCCGTACAGTCTCCTTATCTGCCTCCTTCCACAGTGGCTTGAGAATGAACCGAGCCCAATTCACCCTCTCTCCGTTTATTATGGCTGAAATAATCCTAAAGTGGAGGTTTGTACACTTGTCGTAACTCCCGATTCTATCTTCAATGGAGTACGCACAAAAGTCATGAAGAAACTCAAATTCAGGTTTGAATAGTTTCTTCGGGACACTCCTTATTTCGGCCCCAATCTTTCTCAGTTTGAAGAGGTTCCACATCTCCTCAAAGATGTCGTTGCCATAGGATAGAAGTTGACTGAGAGTCAGCCCTTCTGTAGAGATGCTAAATGCAGTGGCGATATTCCTCATGGATAGTTCCCGTTCTTCCTCATCTTCATCCTTTTGAAAAGAATGGTGAATCTCTTTTCTGCCGACCTTTGGGTATGGGCATAAAATCTCTAGACAGATTCTATGGAGAAATTGGTATAAACGGTGGTGAGCAGTCTTAAAATATACGATCTTTCCAAGCACTCAAAAATACGTGCAAGGATCGAGGGATCATACAGCTCTGAGGCGTAAACATGTTCTTAATTGATGAGACATCCTTCCAGTACTATGGTTTGTTTTACAGCCATTGTTGAAGATGAAGTTCTTTGAAGAGGGTTAAAACTGTAAGACTTAAAAGTTTTGAAGGGAGAAAACTACTCTTTACTTGATACTTGGAAGTCTTTGTGAGAATGATCACGAGTGAATACCAAGGGATAATTTAAATGCCTTGTAGTAAGATCAAATGATGAGATAAAATTTTAACGGTTGATCTAACGGTGTTTATGAAAAAATGGAGGGGTTAAAGTGCAAATACCCAAAACATGGCAATTATAACTTTTAACCGCATCTTTTCGAATTCTGACACATGCGCAGACTTGCATTAAATGCGAGGAGAGGTGTGTGTTTTGTCACCTAATTTATTACTTTTTAAGATTGCAGCTTCTTGTTCGAGGTAGCAGAGTATTAAATACTCCATGATATAAATGTTGTATCCTCCTGCTGCTTGCTTTACTTACTTATTGATCTTACTGTAAGTTGTATGGATACAGTGCTGTATGAAGCCACAACTTGCAGTAAGAAACTTATTGCTTCTAGTAAAGATATAGGGGTTCCCCTTAGCTTCTGCAACTTTTCTTCCCACTTATAACTTCAGAATTTCCAACTCATTCCTTAACATAAAAAACCTTGATTCACATAAAGGCTTAGGCTATGTTTGGAAGGGATTTGGCATGGAAGGATTTTGAACTTCAAAATCCCAATGTATGTTTGTTTCTATATTTAAATTTGGATTACAAAATCCAAACATAATCATTACTACCTATATTACAATCATCAATCATTATCAAATATACCTTTTCATAAAAATATATCACATCAATCCACTTTTTCACAATAAAATATTATATCAACCCACCTTTTCCAGCATTAATTTGACATCTACAATATAATCCTACTCTACTAAATTCTCAAACAAACATACATTTTTACTATTTACCTTTACTACAAAATCCAGATTTCAAAGTCAGGATTTCCCCAAACCCACTAAAATCCGTTCCAAACATACTCATAGTGAATATGTCAGCTAACTAGAGATCTGTATGATCTTTCTCTAGCACTACATCTTTCTTTTCCACGTGATCTCTTATGAAATGATGTCTGATGTCAATGTACTTTGTTCTTGAATGAAAGACAGGATTATGGGTGATAGCAATAACACTTGTATTATCACAGAGAATGAGGGTCTCTTTTTTTTCAATCCTATAATCTCTTAGTTGTTGCTATATCCAGAGCATTTGAGCTCAGCAACTTCCTACTGCAACATATTCTACTTCTGCTATAGATGTTGCTATAGATGTTTGCTTCCTGCAGAACCAAGATACAAACCTATTTCCAAGAAATTGACATGTTCCGCTTGTATTTTTTCTGTCTATCTTGCAGCCAGCATAATTTGAGTCAGAGTAGCCTTTAAGATTGAATCCTCTTTTCTTAGGATACCAGAGGCCTACATCTTGAGTTTCTTTTAAGTACTTGATGATTCTTTTTACTGCTGTAAGATGTGATTTCTTTGGTACAACTTGAAATCTTGCACAGACTCCTACTGCAAAATGATGTCTGGTCTACTTGCTGTAAGATACAGCAAGGATCCTATTAGGCGTCTGTACTTAATAATATCCACATCTTTTCCATCTTCATCTTTATCAAGGCCTATGGATGTTGCTGTGGGAACTGATGTAGCAGATCCATTTTTCATACCAAACTTCTTTATAAGTTCTTTTGTGTACTTGACTTGATTGATGAAGGTTCTTGCATTCAGTAGTGTTACTTGCAGTCCAAGAAAGAAACTTAGCTCTCCCATCATGCTCATCTCAAACTTTAATTGTATCAAATTTGAGAACTTTTCACAGAGATCTTTGTTGATAGATCCAAAGATGATGTCATCCACATAAATCTGCACAAGAAGGATACTTTCTCCATCTTGGATTCTGAACAGTGTTTTGTCTATTGTTCCTTTCTTGAATCCATTCTCTAATATATAGAGAGATAGAGTGTCATACCATGCTTTTGAAGCTTGCTTAAGTCCATACAGGGCTTTGTGCAGTCTAAATACTTTCTCTTCTTCTTGATCTTCAAAACCTGGAGGTTGTTCCACATAAACTTCCTCTGACAGAAGACCATTGAGAAATGCACTCTTCACATCTATTTGATATACATTAAAGTTCATGTGAGCTGCATAGGCTAGAAAAATCCTTATTGCTTCCAGTCTTGCTACTGGAGCAAAGGTCTCATCAAAATCAATTCATTCTTCCTAGCAGTATCCTTTAGCAACAAGTCTTGCCTTATTTCTCACCACTAGTCCTGATTCATCCAGTTTGTTCTTGAACACCCATTTTGTTTCAATTATTCCTTAATGAGTTGGTCTGGGTGCAGTATGTCATTCTTGATTTCTCTCAAAACCATTTAGTTTTTTCTGCATGGTTTGAACCCAATTGTTGTATTGAAGAGCTTCTTCTATACTTTTTGGTTCTGTTTGAGAGATGAAACATGTAAACATTGCTTCATGAGGAATTGATCTTCTTGTTCTTACTCCAACTGATAGATCTCCAATGATGAGATTTCTTGGATGATTTCTTAACCATGTTCTGTCTGTCTCAAAGAGTTGCATAGGTCTTCGTTGTTCCTCATCATGCTGTAAGATGGTAGATTCTGTTGCTGTAAGAATATCGACTGCATCCAGAGGTGTGGGATCTTCCTCTTTGTCTTCTACTGGAAGTAAGACACCTTCAATGTAAGGAATATTTTTGTTTCTTATGAGGATTGTCCCTTAATCAGGTTCATCCAGCTTGCTTGATTCACAATGTGGTTCATCAAATACTACATGAATTGATTTTTCAACCACTAGTGTTCTTTTATTGAAGATCCTGAATGTTTTATTTACAGTTGAGTATCCAAGGAACACTCCTTCATCTGATTTTGCATCAAAGGTTCTTAGATGCTCTTTTTCATTGTTGAGAATGTAGCACCTGCATTCAAATATATGTAGATAGGAGATGTTTAGTGTGTATCCATACCATAGTTCATATGGGGTCTTGTCAAGATCCTTGTTGATCAGACATCTGTTCTAAGTGTAGCATGCCGTATTTGTAGCTTCTGTCCAAAACCTTTTGGGGATCTATGCTTCTGTAATCATTGTCCTTACTGCTTCTTTAAGAGTTCCATTCTTTCTTTCAGCAACACCATTTTGTTGAGGTGTTCTTGCCGCAGAGTATTGATGACAAATACCGTTATCAGAATAAAATTTCTCTAT
This sequence comes from Scutellaria barbata, assembly GCA_028654395.1. Taxonomy (NCBI): domain Eukaryota; kingdom Viridiplantae; phylum Streptophyta; class Magnoliopsida; order Lamiales; family Lamiaceae; genus Scutellaria; species Scutellaria barbata. The sequence continues at coordinate 22,003,260 of CM053646.1, forward strand.
AAATTTGTTGATGAACTCAGTTCCTCTGTCAAATCATATCTTCTCAATACTCAAGCTTTTCTCATTATGTATCTTCTTCATAAGATAAGGCAGCTTGTTTTGTGTTTCTGATTTCTTGGCAAGAAAGATAGTCCATATGTATCTGAAATAGTCATCTACAACCACAAGAGAATACTTCTTCCCACTTATACTTACTGGTTCTACTGGTCCAAAAAGGTCCATATGTAGAAGGTCTAAGATCCTGTGAGATGACTTCTGTAACCTATCTTTAAAAGAGCTTCTTACTTGCTTATCCTTCTGACATGCTCCATATACATTCTCCCTTTTGAATGCCAAATCTGATAGTCCTCTCACTAGGCCTTTTCTTACTAGCTTGTTTATAGTCATGAAATTTTAGGTGACTAAGCCTTTTGTATCATAGCTAGATTAGCTCCGGTGGACTTTTTACAATGAAGCATGTTGGTTGAACAGAGGAGTTCCAGTTTTCAAGGTATATATTTCTTCTTCTTGTTCCTGTAAGCTTGACCTCATTGGTTTTATTATCCTTGATAAGGCACTTGTTGAGGTTGAACTCCATAATGTATCCCTTGTCACAAAATTGACAGATACTTAGAAGGTGGTATCTAAATCCTTTCACATATGATACTTATTTGATTTGTATATGACCTTTGATAAGATTTCCAATATCTCTTGTGTTTTCTTTGAAATCATCTCCAAAGATGACCTTTGGTCCTTTGCATGGTTGGAAATCTTTTAAAGTTTCTTTGTTGTCAATCATGTGCATTGAGCAGCCACTATCTATATGCCAAGCTTCACTTATGTATCCTAGCAATAAAACCTGCAAACAATTCAAACAGATTTAAGTACTCATATATGTACGGGTCCTTTGTAGTTAGTTTCCTTTGGAACTCAAACTTTCTTAATAGAAATAGTTTTTCTGTAAGTATTGTTGGTTCTCTTTCTATAGGCAGTTTTATTAAAATACTGCTTGTTAAAGTTGTGTGCAAAAACTTTTTGTGTGATATCAACACTGCTGTAGTGTGGTCTTCCACCATACTTCCCTAGAGTATGTCCTCTTTGAGGTTTAGATATTAGTCTTGGTATTGGTGGGATAAACATTTTTATGCTGCAACTTAGTGGGTTGTTGTATCTTCTTGCTGCTTACAGCGGATTGCTTCTGCTGCAACCAGCTCTTGTATACAGGCTTACTTTCTGTAGTTGAGTACATGAGTTTCTTACTCTTATCTATTGTTCAAGATCTTTTCAGAGTCACTAAGTAACTCATTTTCCATTAAGGTCTCAGCCTGAACAAACACTTCAGCTTTAGATGTGCTTGCTGCATCATGAGATGTATGAGCGTTGTATCCTAGGCCAGACTTCTCAAAAGGACTTCTGACCATCAACAGACACTCTCTTGCATCTTTAGCCGATTTGCTGAAGATTCTTATGGTTGATTGCAAGTTGTCTTTCTCATGCTCTAGCTTAGTGACTAACAGATTGAGTCTTGAGATTTCTTTCTGAAGCTTATTGCATCTTGAGTTTATCAGACTCAGATGTTGATACCATTTTAGCTAATTCTAAGTTCTTGCTTCTTAGATTCTCATTTTTAAACTTCAGCTCCTCATAAGTTGAGTTTATTTGCTCAAAGTCACTCATGATCCTTTTAAGAGAATGGATCATGTTCAGTTTTTCCTTTTCAGGTATTGAATGAGGTTGATAAATTATCTCGTCATTTGCACTGTCCTTGTAGTCCTTTGCCGTCAGGTATATTAGTGATTTTTCATCAGAGGATGAGGTTTCACTATCACTTTCAGAAGATTCTACAGCTTTCAGCATCTCTTTGGTAACTGTTGTATATTTAGCTTTCTCTATTCCACAAGGAGAGCTCTAAGCTTCTACCTGTCATTTCTTCTCCTCTCTCTCATATGATCTTTTTCTCCTTCAGGATACCTGTTGAACTTTGGATGTGGACAATTTCTTGCATAGTGTCCAGGCTTCCTACAGTTATAGCATAAGTCAGAAGCATTTGTATTTTTTTGAGGAGAGGGTGATACCTGAGGTGAAGGTTGACTTATTATGAAATCACTATTCTTTTTGTTCTTCATGAATCTTTTAAATTTCTTGAGAAGTAGTGTCACGTCCTCTTCTGCATCCTCAGTAGACAACTCAGTCTGTTTACTGTAACTTGCAATTACTGTATCTTTTGGACTTCGTGTTGTCAATGCAATGACTTTAAGCTTGACTCTTTAGCTTCCTTCTTCTTTCGGTTGATGTCATACTCGAAGGCCTTGAGATCAGAGAAGAGGTCAAATGAGCTTATGGATTTCAGATTCATTGGAGACTCTCATAGCAGTGGTCTTGCTATCCCAGTCAGCTGGAAGAGCTCTAAGCACTTTCATATTTTTCTCCTTCTGAGTGTAGTGCTTGCACAATACTTCAAGTTCATTCACTATTAAGGTGAATCTCCCAACTACTTCAGAGTCTCTTCATTCTTCATTTCGAAGAACTCAAATAGTTCGGTAGCATTGGAGATCTTGTTGTCTTTTTTAAGTTCTGTACCCTTACATATTTTCTCTAACTTCTCCCAAATTTCCTTAGATGTTTTGCAAGTCTTTACCTTGCTGAAAGTTTCTTTGTCCAAGGTTATGAATAAGGCATTTTTAGCCACATTGTCCAAGTTGGCTCTCTACCAATCTTCATTATTTCATTCCTGTCTGGGCTTGGTCAGGAAGTTAGGTAGTGGAGGTGCTCATTCCTCTAGATCTCTTCCTAGCATAGGATTTATCTTTATAGGAATGATTGACCCTTCAGTAATAATTCAGTAATAATTGTCCACATTTCATCATTCATTGTTGAAAGATGAGCCTATATCGTTATCTTCCAGTCATCATACTCTTCTATGGAAAATATAGGCAACTTATGGTTTGAAGAATCCATAATATATATTAAAAAGATGAGCTTTTCAGAAAGATGCAGAGAAAACAGCGAGTACAAGGTTGGATTTGGGTAGTGACCAGTAAGTTGGTTCTTAATCCAACTTGCTCTGATACCACTTGTCGGTCCCAAGTGGTCTCAGAGGTTCAGAGGGGGGTGAATGAACATTCGTCGATTTTAGAAAATCATTTCGAACTTGCTACACTGTAAGTTACTTAAACTTACAGTACATGTTGATACAACTTACAGCACTATGAGGCAGTGCATTATGCTGTATCTTAGAGTTCTTGCAGCGGAAAATTATACTTTGACTGAAAGCTGATTTTCTCAAGAATGCTTTCTTATGAAGATTCTTTTATGCTTATGATTAATGTAAACGAAGATGCAGCACAGAATATATAAAGCGAATAAAACACTTATGGATTTATAGTGGTTTGAAGGTGGTGTAATACTTCCATCCACTCTACTGCTTTCCCAAACAGGAACTTCATTAAGAGATATTGGTTTACAGGGTATCACCTAACAATCTATCAACCTAACAAGTTATCACCTACTAGAACTCAGATTTACACACAGTTGCTGCAAGTTTTAAAGGCAAACCCACAAAGGATTTCTAAACACCCATAAAGGGAAATTGTCTTTCTCCTAGACAACTAATAGCAATCAGCAAGGATAAATCTTTTCAACTGATGACACCTAAAACAACCTATCACACAGCAAATAGGTAAAAGTATATGTTTGTTATTTCTTCAACTGGTGCGGCTCACAGTTTTCTGCAACCTGTCAAACCACGTGTCACATTTGCATTGGTTCTGCAACTGCACCTTTGATCTTATCTCAAGACTCTCAACTGGCTCTATTCTGATTTTGCATTGATTTTGTTCCTCATACTGTATTTATTCTTCCTCAGATTGCAGGTTGATTTGCTTCTGCAGCTGTATTTAAGTCATGTTGAAGTATGCAACAAGTCTTTACTCTGTGCTGCATCCTGAAACTACTTGCAGTAATTTGATCTTACTGCACTACTATATCTTATTCTTACAGCGATGTTGTAACCTCTTCTTGCAGCGTTGCTGTAACTTTTACTTACAGCATTACTGACTTCTGCTTGTAGCTGTATTGCTCTGGACTTATCCTTTTTTTTTTTTCATTTCTGTTTTGCTGTAGACAACAAGTTTCTTCTTGAGATCCTCCATTTTTCGGACCTTAGCTTACAGACTCAATTCTACTCTATATGCTTTCACTTAAATATTGTGAAACATGGGGTACTCTAACTTCCTATTACAAGGTTGGTTTGTCTCATCAAAATCTAAACATTGAAATCCCAACACACACTCTAGCAAACTTGTCCTCAAGCTGCTACAGATTTCACAGATGAATTTACTACTGATTAAATATTTAAATCTCATCAAACATTAGTAAATTGGGTTTGCAACGTTGCAAGAATGATTACCACAGTTGTAGTATGTTGACATATACATAAAATTGGCGTACATAACAAAATCCACTAAAGGTTTTAGCCAATACGTAACAAATGTTTCATTATATATCGCTAATCCACGTCACAATTCCTCAGCATCACCAATTTGGAGTCTTTCCAATTCAGTTATTCAATTTTATGTAGTTAGTCTATGAGGAAAACTTTACATGTAGAAATAATATACTCAAGTCAAGTCAGTAATTTAAGAACTTAAGAATAAAAAGGAAAAGTAAATTAAAAAATATTTTGGTGGTTAAATGTCAACATAAGTTCATCATTTCAACAATTATGTGCTGAATTATTTCAGTGTTTTAACGGACAGGTGTCAAAATTATTTTAGCATTTTGGTTGATAAGTGCCGAAATAGTAAAGCAATTTCGGTAGATAAGTGTCGAAATACTACACAAACTTCGCCTTATAAATGTCAAAATTTTATAGAAATTTCGACAGACAAGTGTTGAAATCTTACAGAAATTTCAAGCTCTAGCCATTGAAATTGAGCAGTATTTTGACCAAAGCAAAAATATTGCTGGCAGAAGTTTATTTTTTTAATTTGAAATTGAATTACTTTTATACTAATTCAGTAAAAAAGCAAAGAAATAATGATTCATACATCAAAAACACCTAAAATTGTTCATAAACCCTAAACATTATGTAAACATTTTCTAAACCCTACTAGTTTAAGAAGTATACAAAAACATTGAACAATACAAAAATAAAAAATAACCCATCAAGATTTTGGTAGCGATCTAGGTGATTCACAAGCGAAGAATCTTTAACAACTCTAATCTTTTTACGGTCTTCTCTATTCTTTCTCCCTCTATTTTTTTTCAGTTGATCTTATAGAAATTTGATGATAAGGGTAAAATTGTCTAAAAAGGAGCTTTGATTATTTTTGCGTTGAACCAGTGGGCCACTCTACCTTACTCAATGTTGGTTTTTTTTTGGATCAAACACAAATTATCAATTCTAATACAGATGCTATAAATTTTAAGGGGTGTATTGGTAAGACATGCGAAATTGAAAGGTATTTATAATATCAAAAAAAATGCATTTATAATTTCAAAATATAATTGGGTTTCTCATAAATTATGCTAGACAAAAGAGGTAGCCAAGATTGGTCATTTGCCAATGTCATTCATAGGGGACTAAAGTGAACTAGTAACCAAAACCTATAAGGCTATAACCATGTGCAGTTCCATTACATATAAACGGTTTTAACTTATGGCGAAACCATGAATCATAAGCACTCTTACATACTTACGAACATTTTGTCATTTAGGTAGCAGAACTTTAGAAGAAATAACTGTACGAAGAAAGAGGTGAGGACGAGAACTTCTGCCCCTGCGGTAGAACCTTAGGATTGGGATTATACGGCAGAAATTTGTACAAAAAACTGAGGTGTTCGTAAACAACAGTTATCCTCGAGGCGCTGCCATTTGTTGCTTCTTTATCCTTTCATCATGTTTCACCATGCTGTGCCATAACCATAAGATTTGAGTAAGAACAGTAAAGAATTTGAAATTCGTAGTAGCAAATGATTTGAAAAATGATTAGGATTGATATGAATTTCAAATCCATCGTTTTCATTTTCAACTAATTTTTGAACAATTTGGATGTAATTTGAATGCGCTCTAACTTGGGTGGATTTGAAATACATTCATCTCAAATCTTGTATCTCAAATCACTCAATCCACCAAAGAATGAAAGGTTGTTTCACATGATTAAAAAATAACACTGATTGTGTAATGGAGAGTATGGTAATACAGTTCCATGCTTTCAAACAGTTCAATAGAAGCTTTCCATAAAGTACCTGATATCATGGGGGGTTATAAATATCCATTGGGAACCATGAGACAATGCAAAATCCACTATGGCATCCAGGCTGATTTTTCTGCTAACAGCATCCTGCAGAAATTGATAATTTCCCTTCTGAGATTTTTTTATCCGAGTCATAGAAAATAAGTACATAAACTATACGTTACTCACTGCTCCATCACTGTATGTCCCTCCAAATATGAATTGTACAAGAAATACATTACACAATATGGGAGTTAATAATACGATAATCACACAGTTATAAGAGATGGTAATCAAAATCCCTACATGCATTCCAAAGGAACAGGAAAACAATGTAAGAAAAAAAGATTCAGAGGATACAAGAGACTCAAAAAAAGATATTTGATGTTTCACAAGATGGGAGTTTTGCATTCCGTATTAAGATGGAAAAATAAAGAGATTATACCACCCAAATGCTCCTGGAGTTTTGCAACAGAGCAACAATTTATATTTTCCTTGTAGAATCTCTCACAAACACACAGATTCTTCACTTATGATCAATTGAATTATTCATCCAACTAATGCAGCAGTGCAGTTATATGGATCCACCCAAAATACCCTCTATGATAGGATTCACAAATCATGAAGGGTGCTTAAATCAGTGATGAGTGAATACATGTATCATCATTTGTGCCCAACTCATTTCATGGCTCTTGGCTACAAATAAATTCATCATAAGCCAGGATTAACTCATAAGAAATCTGATTTTCAGCTAAACATGCAGAATAAACTAACAGAAACTAACAGCTGACTATTAGATGGCAAGAAGTTAATTCATGGTTTTGATCCTAAAAACCACACCATCTAAACAATCTACATGTGTCACCTCATTGTTAGCAGTGAGGAAATCATATAATAGTAAATAAGGTGGACACCAATCAGCCATTTTTCAGGTTGAGCCCATGTAAGCTATACAAGGTTATATCTTCATTTTAACAAGAGCCAATTATCTGGAAGAGTTCAAGAGCACGTGTCTCTAGAACTTATAACACTCATCAATGAGTTCCTCGACCTTCCTACTACATAATTTCTAAGAAATGTCTCTGATATCCATTCCTAACAGGGCTTAAAATCTCCTTCAGGTTTCATATTTCGTCATATTATCATCATTAAAACATTTCTCCATAGCAGAAAGAACATTAGAGAGAAGACATTTCATATAGTTACCATTGCTCTTAGTATGTTCTCTTCATCTCAGAAGAGAAAAGAGATGGAAGAAAATAACCTCAGTTAAATCAAAATTAATGACCGAGAAGCAAAACCAAACTATGGTGAACAATTTCCCAAAGAAGTATTCTACTTGAACCACATGTGTGTAAAACATTACAAAGATTCCTAGAAAATAACCACAACTGCAGTAAACTGAAGTGATTACCCCAAAAACAATGGAAGAAAAATGTAATTTACAAACACAATAAGGCAGCTCCATTTCTTAGACAAGATTGGGATTATGCTTCTGGTGCATGTCACTGTCTTTGTCCATGGTGGGTGGAAATTAATACTAGATGAGGTAGCCTACGACGTATAGACAACAATATGACATATGTTTCTTATCAAAAAATAATAAAGAACAACTTCATTGGATTTCTTTCTGAAGGTACGAAAGGAGCTGCTTTTGTTTAACCAGATTGTATCATTCATTGCTAAAACTAAGACAGAGTATCAAATTGAAATTGGCCGTATGTTAGAGATTTGTGCAAGCCTCAGAATTCTCTCCCGTTTCTTTTTTTCTTTTTTATGTTTGCTCATTATAGACGAGTGCAGGGGACTCAAAATTAACCTAAACTTCTTAATCTTCAAATCAGTTGACCTAGTGCAAAAAAATGGCAAGTTCCAAATTCAACTGGTTTGCATCAAAATTGTAGAAAAATTAAACTAATGACAAAGATATACCATCGAGTAAACAACTTTGAGTAAACTAAATATCTGGGAGAGAACATACCATAAATACATCAAACTCATCCATGGCGCGAAATGGGGCTTCAGTCATCTCATGAAGTGCGAGGGCAAAACACAATGTTGAAAAAGATCGTTCTCCACCTGTTCATATCAACGAACAAACACTCACAGTTTATACCTCCCAATCCAATTTTGGTCAGACAACCATGTGTTGGTCAATATAGAAGCTAATGTCAATTATCAAACTCAGGGCATATCTCCAAGTAAAATATCTTATGCACTTTTACCATTTGAATAACTGATCACGTCACTCGCATACTATTCTGATTTAGCTTGGACACTAAAATTATGAATCTAACATAGTATACTGGAGAAAAAAAATGCATCAGTAGGTGACTTGGTTTGTTTGCTGAGCTTATTCTCGAAGTCACTTACCTTAGATGTTAAGCATTGCAGACCCTTTTAGTTATTTGCCATACTTAAAAATAATACATAAACAATGCACCACCTGCCATTTTCCACTACCTTAAGATTTATAAAATTTACCTTCGATGTTCAGACCAATATTAGTTAACCTAATGAAAATTTATTGACATCCACAAATATTGATGTAAATTTCCAGTTTGCCTTTGCAGGATGGTTCATGAAGTAAGATGAGACAGACATGCTCCTGTGACTGTTAATTATATTTCATATTTTATAAGCATGTATTCATTATTAGAAAAGAAAAGAAAAAAAGTAAAGAGTTTAATTTCTTTCATATATTATTCATATTGTATATCTTCTTTGATTAAATATAGAACTTAATGTTATTGTTCAAAACTTCTAAATATTTTCATGATTTCTATTTTTCACTAATTATCAAATATTAATAATTTGAGTAAAGATATAGAGTTTGCTCATATGCACATCATCAATTAAATAAACGTAAATACTAATGAAATTCTTGCAAGTAAAATACTAATTAAATAAATATATAAAAAAGGTGGGGCAGGGTTGGTCTTGATTAATGCAGGGCCTGGCGGGTCCTGAGACATGCTAAACCTGTCCAAGATCTGCTCTATTGTCATCCCTATCTCCCACAATCGAACCCATCCCCCCCCCCTCCCAATCCACTCTTGACACAATCCTCCTCTTCTATACTTCACTCATGTGTCCTCCACATTCAAGTCCCATCTCATCTTCCCTTACATACATACGTAAATATATGTATATGTCTACTATATATATATATTTGTGTTTATATTATATGTACATGCAATAAACATATGCATATATAAAGATGTATATACATATGCATGCGCATAGACAGCATATATAGTAATGATATGGAACTAGTGTTGCATTTCCTTATGGAGCCAAACCACAAATTATAATTGAGTTGAGTTTGGCTCCATAAGAAAACCCAATACATTTATGTGTAGAAATTATAAATACTTTTTGCATAGATAAGTGTATAGATGTATACCTTTTGCTTTTTCTTTCTTTCTAATTCTCAGAAAATAAATTTTGGAAAGTAAGAAATGACTGATGGAATGACCGGTTGATATTTATTTTGATTCAGGGACAAAATGGTCCATTTATATTTTCAAAATTTTTAAGAGGGAAGATTTGGTAATTACCCCTTAATAATATTTCCTTGATCTAATTGAAAATTTCCTAGCTGGCAAGTTCAAAATCATGGCAACACTTTATTGAATTTCAACGGGATGTTTCCCTTCAGTGATGTCCCCCAATTTCACCACTGTAAATAACTAAGATAAAATTGCAAGTAAAATATCAATGTACAATTTAATTTCTTACAAATTATTATCATAAGTTCTGCAATGTGGAAGAGAACATCAAAGTTTCAGTGAACTGCTTCAAAGTTCTCTCTCTAAGTAACAAAGTTTAAGGCATCCTAATTATTACATTTTTGAGGTGGTAATGACTAATGACAGAATACAACTACTTACAATACTACTGCTGTGACATACAAGCTGGTGGAAGCCATACTCTCATGGAGCAGCATAATGGCTTCATAAAAAATAAGCACATAAACCTGGAAAAGTTTACTCAGGTGATCCAGACAATCTGAACAGGGTCATAACATATCTTAACATCTCATTTCTCCAGACAAGAACTCCAAAAGGAACAGTCCTCATGAACAACCACCCCATCCCAAAAAAGAAAATAGCATACACGCGCACACACACTAACACACAGACAAGTCAAAGCAGCAAGGTTGTTTCCCAAGATAGATATAGCTGGTTTTACATGCTATCAATCTAGCACACATATTATCTAAATTGATTTCCATTTGGTCCAGAAGAAGTCAAAATACAGAAACATATAAAAGAAGAATAAGCAAAAGAATCAAACCTGAAAGCCCTCTAGTGTCACGAACGGAGCTGCTTGATGCATCTTGTGGCATTTTTACCTGGTAAGATAGGAACCAATCAAAAGAGGGAAAATTAACTGCCCAATAGTCATTTAATCTTAGCTTGTAGCAGGGAACTATAACAAGCTAAAGTAAGCAGTCTTGATGACACTAGCATGTCAATTTCCATTCAGCAACTTTACCTCTATTGAGAGAGTCTGTTCCTCATAACTAACTTTGATTTGACCACTGATCCCTTTCTTTTTCAAATGGCCATTAAATCTAATAGAGATAATTATTGAACAGCAATGAGAAAACTAGTACAAGTCATCAACTCTCCTGTTAAATTGAGGAAAAGGTACTTTTTAGAATAAGAAAGAAATCTAATGAGAACAGGCCATACTGCCACGTTAGCTGGCGCTTCAGAAGAGTTGCATTCCTCTGGAATTTGCTCCATCTCAAGTGTAAGGCTTTCTCACATGCCTGAAACAAACCTATGTGGTAAAGAAAACTGAAAGTATTTCAAGCAATAAGTTTAAGAATACAAAACCCAGGCAGATTAAATAACAATTCTGGTCAATATAATAAGAAAACAATAAGATAACATAGTTAACACCAGATAAAAACTAAAAACAGAGAAGGAAAAGAAAAATGTGAATAAACAGATTACACACCAATGACACAAGAGCAACTATTATTCACATCCTAATCTTTCTACACTAGCCATCAATTTGAGAAATCTCTTGAAATTTTACAGCATCTATGCTTCTATTGCTATAGCAGGAACAATAACATAAGAAGCACTTACAAAATTGAAGAATGCTCAATTTCCAATATAATTAGCAAGTCACCATGGAGACAGAAATTTATGGAGAATACTTTCCTTTAATAATAATGTAGAACAAGAACGAAAAACTGAGAATGTTTTAACTCACTTCTAATTTTTCTCGAAATGCTTTGTAAGTTTGCTGTTTTTTCGAGATCTTACGTTCTTTTTTCTCACACATCATTCTGAGATCCTCGATAGATTCGGGGAATCTGCAACAGAAAAACTCCCTTATCAAGTAATATGAGCAACAATCCCATTGGTTAGAATATAGAATGTTGGAATTTACTTACCTTCGGCTCTCACGTTTAAGTCTTCCTTTTAACCTAATAAGTTGAGCACTGAGTTGGTCAGAATTGCTTTCGTTACGGAAATCTAATGCCTCAATCTCACTCTCAGGACATATAACTGATGCCTTTCCACGGGACTCCTGCAATTTTACCACAATTGAGACCCCAGTTGCAGTTGAGAACTTTAAAGCAGACATGACTAAGTAATGCGGACATAAGAAAGAAACATAACCCAATTGTAAAAAAGTGTAGCACATAGGGAAAAGTTATGCATAGATGAATCACTTTAGTCTCCAAGGCACAGCTTTTTACAAGGATTTCATGGTATGCATGAGTTAACTTTTGTAGAATGGCCAATCACATACTTTAGAAGTTCTAATATATTTCAAAGACTGAAGAAATGGAGCCATTTTGTAAGAATGTAACTTATCAGTGAGTTATCTTTCCCCCAAGAAGGACTCTAAAATGCACCTTACACTCCTCCTCAAACTTCTGATATTGGGCCTCGGCTTCTTTTAGTTCAGCAAGGACTTTAGTATTCATCATTGTCTCATAATATTTCTTCTCCTGGATAAGAATCATACTTTTAAAATTCAAAAAATCTTGTACGAAAAGAAGATACTAAGAGAACAAATATAGAGGTAAAAAAAGGGTACCCCTTCTGCAGCATTTAGATCTTTCTCTAACATCATCAATTCATTCTCTGCTTCTGCAAATGCCTCAATTTCTGACTTTGCTGACGCTGCATTATAAACATCAATGAGGCATGCAAAATAGAAATAACAAGGACACAGCATAACACTTAAAGACAGAAGTGGCATACCACACAGATTTTCAAGCGACATTTTAAGATTATTGGCTTTGGTTCTTGCTTCATTCACTCCCTTCTGAAGCTCTGCCAGAAAAGTTTCCTTTTCTCGAATTTCATTATGCAGCTTCTGCACATACTTTCGAAGTAAGAGACTGACAGACAAAAGTTTTATGAGATACTCATTAGGGACTACATGACCAGCTACATACTAACTGGAATAGCTCTACAAAGTAGGACAGAAAAGCAAGGAGGCAGGAGTTCAATTAACACACAGATATTTCTTGATGAAGCTCATCCAGAGTAGATGCAGGTGCTGCACTAGCTTCCGAGGAGAGCATTCTTTTAACATCTTGCAGCTCTAGTTCTTTCGATCTAAATTGCCGCTCCACATTGATGCGCTTTCTCTGGTAGAATTTAAAGTAGAAATGGATCAGCTTAGTCAAGCAACATTGCCAGTCAAACCAAATAATAGCAGCCTGAATGTCATATTTCACATAAAAAACTAATTATCTCAACACAATAATCTTTCAATATACAAATAATACCTTTGTGATCAGCATCATATGCTAGAGAAGATCAATTTAATCAGTGATGAAAAACATTTAGACATGTAAGATACATATTATACGGCAATATTTATCAACAGTGATTGAATAACAATTAATTATTCTGCTAGTTTGAAGAGTGCTGCTATAGTTCAGATTCCCTTGCCTTCAACTTAGCAACAGAAAACCTTTCCCATGCTGGGTTGCCAGTAATAATATATTGCTGCATATGAGATTCTGCTTACAATTCCATTCAATTGTCCAATCCTATCTGTTTTTCATGACAACCGTTTCGTCCAGATGAAGTTCAAATATCAGTCTGTCATGAGATAAAACACCCATTGGCTTCCAGAGCAGTTAAAGTGCAGCGAATCTTATCTCATGGAACAGGACAAAAGAATTCCAACAAAGAATTTTATTGCTCTTCCCTATAACTTATCATGTCATGGAGCTCTTTGAAGCTCTAATTTCATACAGATGATAGTTTGTCTTAACACTCTTACATTAATACAGATATCAGCTATAGCTAATTAATACATAAGTTAGTTAGGAGAATGAACATCAAGACAAGGAATTTGGAGGTAAGGGGATACCTTAGCATTGCTTAACAGGTTTTGAAGATTCCTCAACTCTTCCTCCTTAGCTCGTTTCACCCCACGACCATGTTGAGCTTTCTCTTTTGCTTCTAAAGCATTTCTTTCCAGATATTCGATCTCATTATCAAATGAACCACAAAGACGACCAGCCCTCAAGTTTTTGTTTGGGGGAAGGATAGTTTGAGCTGAACCACGGGAAAACCTGCTAAGGAGCTCACTTTGTCATTTCTAGGAACTGCTACCTTGTTTAGGGAAATTAGAGAACTACAATACATATTAAACAAGAAGCTTGAGCATTATGATCTTTGATGCCTGAAAACAATTTGATAACAGCTCTATAGAATGAAGAAAATAAGAAATAGTCGTGATATAGCATAGAGTAAAAGCACTTAAAAGAGCAGCAGTGGTAGGTGGTTACCAAAAGGATTAGCACTTCAAATCGACCTATCATGCAATTTGTGATTACAACTTCATTATAGTCGGTCTTTCATGCAATGTGTTAATACAACTTCATTATTGTCATACAATTAATGTTTAAGAAAAAACTTTGAGAATTAGCATTTCTGAGACATGATTTATATGTATATATATAATAAACTAGTAAAAAGTACATCATAATAAATAAACTTACATAATAACAATGATATATAAAGCAATATCCGTTCACCTTTTTTAACATGATTCATGTTACTAACATACTTTTTGTTGAATTTTTGATATACTTACAACAAAGCTCTCGTCTCTTGAACAAAATTCCTTTAATAATCATTCAAGAGCTGTTTGCACATAAATATAGGTATAGTGACAATGCCAAATCGACTTATATATCTATCTATAATAAATTAAACAATTGGAATGCAATAAATGTGAAGAAAACAAGTTGATCAACACAATAAATATAGAAGTAATGAAATTATTAAGTACTCAAAACTATGGAACATATTATAATGATTCTTTATTATCAAAATGCCTAGCTGCACCAAGTCAACTTCTTTGTTTAGTTCACATAGCTAGAGATGACGTCTTTGTATCTGATTTCATAAACGTCTTTGCAACCTAAATTTTTTTAATGTTCAATTGTCTCTTCTCCCTCATTCCAAATTTGTATGTTGATGCCATATTTTCTTTTCTTATATTAACAACATTATTAGTAGAAGCCATTAATGTATTTATTTATTATACTGTAGGTTACTTGACTTCTGTAAATTCATATACAAAATTAATATAGATTATTATCATACATACAGTATCCAAGACTAGTTGCTACAGAGATTAAGATTATCAAAAGCAATGTCAATTAATTACAAAGAGTTTATATTATTCCTGCAAATTAACAACAATAGTTTATTTTTTCTATTTGTTCGATCATCTTTTATGTTTATTTTCTCACTTATTGGATTCATTTACAGTAAGAAAAAAATGTAAGTTTTAATACCAATTTATTTAATTATCATTAAGTGTTATATTTCAATTCTGATATTTTAAGCATCATCAAGTTTTAAAACCTAATCCATTTAATTTTGGCAATATCAACTGCATATATATAGTAGAAATCAAATATCATTTTATTCATAAATCAACTAATACAATTAAATTATAATGCCACTATACATTAATCCAAGTAAACCGACAGTTAATTAAGTAGAGTATTTTCCAATTATTAGTTATCAACTAAATAGAGAAAGACGACCTTTTCAATAAAAATAGAAAGAACAATTTACAAATGCACTTTGTGAGATATATTAAAAGGGTCAACTTCTTGTATTATTAATGCACTTAATTGTCACTAAACATTTCAAATAATCAGACATTTAAGATATCAAAAGAATTCCAAATATACCCTCCTCTTTTCACAAATTAGTAGTTAACAAGAATATGTCACAGTGTTAGGTACCTTGCAACTATTCATACTTAAATATATAGTATTTGTATATTTTATTTTAAATAGCATAATATAGATATTAGACAAGTGTTTGATCTTTCATGGATACATAGACCAATGTACTTTTCCCAGCATTAATCAAACAAAGTCATGCAGCGTCTAACTGAGATTTCCCAAAAAAATAAAAAAGATAAAAAGAAATGGAATATATTGGGCTTGAGTTGCTTACATCTTGAACCCGTCAGCCGTGTAAACCTCTTTCAGATGAGGTATCCTCTGATCAAAGGCAACTCTTTTACCAACATCGTAATCTTTTACAAGCACTTGCCTCTCAGCACTAGCCTGCAAGATATGCAGACCATAAAAACACCATTGGCAATACTGCGCTGAAGAAATAGATATAAACAATGACAATCTTCAGTCAAGATATTGTGATAAAGTGTAACGGAAGCCAACATGGCATTTTCCAACAGTAAGAAGTTATTTTTAAACTAAGTTTCTAAATGTAAAAATATGCACATTAAATAATACATATAAGTGGGGGAAAAGGTGGAACTATATACAAACAAGTTTAGGAAGAAACCAGAGTGAAACTCAATCACCCATTACATCATATTCCCCACATCCGAAATGTATAGATTCATTTGCTTTTTTACACTCATTAAGGATTTTATTAGAAATGCCATTTATTTTAACAAGTTTCCAATTTACCCTTATATAAAGGACATAAATTGGTTATGATAATGCATATAAAATACTTGTAAATTACTAGACGAATACAAGAAATAAAATTAAATATAGAAACAGAATTATATGTATGGGAGAAGCAAAAAAAAAAGGAAATGCAGCCTATGGATTTGGGACAAAGGAAACTGAAATCTAAAAATAGAAAAAAAGAGATCTGCACAAGAGCGTGAGAAATTTTACCACATCAACCAAAACATTCAGCACCGTTGGATTGTCAGAATAAATAACAGAGAATGCAGTGGGATGATTAGTCTGGGGAAGCATCTGCCTTGGAATATCAATTCTACCAACAGATAAAGCACAACAGTTACACGAAGTTCACTGCAAACATAATTAGCAATTGATTCACTACATAGACATGCAACAACCTTGGTCTGGAAAAGTCATATATGATAATCTGTAAATGGTTATAGTTTGCTTCCCTTGCACATCCTCTTAAAATACGAGCATCTTTATGATCTGTGACAATGAAAGCATTGAGCACCCTGCCAATTGCATTTTCAATAGCCAAAGCCCACATGTCTCCTTGTTCCAATTTCTGCAATAATTATTTGACAAAATTAAGGAGATAGACAGCAAATGGGCTTCAGATAACACTTAACCATAACACTGACTAGAAAAAGAATAAGCTCCCTCATGGAAAAAATATAAATAAATCATAAAAATAAAAAATCTTCCTGTTCAACATCAAAATCCTCACATCTACATTTACGAACTGGAAAACAGACCCCAAATATAAGATAACACCAGAAGGACCATGAACAAAGAAAAACTCAGAAGACAAACCAATCATATAGTTTTTACCTTTTTCAAAATTAGAAAACTATGAACTTGACAATGCGCTTAGCTAAAATTCTTACATAGATGAAATCTTGAACAAAAGTAGAAGACCAAACATAAAAAGCACTATCCACCATACATGGAGAAGCATGATCCTGGTTTCAGATTTACTTGAACATTTTCTAATGAACACCTTAAATAGTGCTTGCTATTCTTGTTATAGGTAAAAAATATTTATGGCTCAATGAGATCAACATCATCGAATAATAAGATTTTAGTTGACACTCACCATATGTAATAACTTTCATGATTAGAAGGGAACACAGACTACACCATACTGAGTTATCTATAAAGCATGGAAGATGCTTTAAATAACAAAGATAATAAGAAGTTTATTTCTTTGATAGGAGAAAATTTCAACATTTAGAAGTTTCAAGATGAAAGAATACAATGAATGAGCCCCACATTCTTCCAAGGTATAACCGCATTTAAGTCTACTAAGAATAACTACAGTACATTTACACTTATGGAACAATGTCAATGGCCTTCTTAACTTTGATATTCGTAGGTATTTACCTTTTGTTTTCCCCTCATTCATTCTGTGATGTAATACTTTTCGTGCTGGCTTGCATATTTGCCAACACTTTTTCTCCAAAAAAAAATATGAAGAAGAGAATTTGGCAGTTGAAACCATCAATAAATCATGGACACACATGGACAAGCATAAGACTGCAGTCATACACAGAGGAACATGCCAACTAAACTCCAGAATCTTACCACATGGGCACCTATGGGACCAATAGGTGGGATGCTAAATTTATGCTGATGTCGCTCGATTGCCTGCAAAAGACTGGTTACTCGACCTCCTCCAAATGCAGTAACCTTCAAGCACAAAGCAAAAAATTACATAAAGTCAAAACTCATTTTCCAGCAACCCAATCTTACACTGCCACCTGATGTGTGTGCATGAACATCCTTACAAAAGGTATACAATTAGAGGGATGCATAAATCAAATAATCATACTGGTTTTTGTTTTTGGTGTGTGGGTGGGGGGAGGGGAGAAGAGAGCAGGAATAGGAGGAGTAAAAGCAAGTTTCCAGGTATCTAAAACAAGATTATTCAAACCTTATTTCTTTGATGCATATGGAGTTCATGGATACGAGCAGAACCAACACGGTGGCTTTTTTCAGCATCTTCTATCTGAAAAGAATAGTAGCTCAAAAAAATTATTAATATGTGAAGATTACAAAGAAAAAAAAAGAAATAAGTTTCATAAAGAAAAGACTTTAATAGGACGAGGAGACAATTAATCAACAATACAAATGATAATGAAGAAACTCAATTTATTATGTCATGCCATGGGATGGCAAGATATGTCAGCGAAAGACATTAGCAATATCTGTTAAGCTTTTCTCAAATCAAAGATTTAACAGCCAGATTCTTGTTTTACAATCCCATTTTGCTGCATGCATAAGTTAGGCGCTCCATTGTGTTGTGTCAAAGATGCACAAAAAAGCCAAACAGTCATGAAGACACCATCGCCAAATAGAGTACAATAAGGTTCCATACCTGATTGGTAATTTGCTCTATTTCATTGACCACCATAGCTATCCTTTGTGTCATTTCATCCTCCTCTTCCTTCACTCTGAATAGACCATTTCATTCAAAATGACTATCAAATTCCAAGTGAAATTAAGTATAAAAAGAGAAACATAGAAGTTTGAAATATAACCTCTGAATGGTAACATTGACTTCGTCTAACTCAACTTGAAGTTCCCTGAGCCTTTCCTCCATCTCATTTTCTTCAGCCTTTTGCAACGAGATATTAATAGCATATTGTAGGTAATTGGGCTATAACTAATGTAAATTGCTTAATTTCAGACAGATTTTTAAATGATAATATATTATAGAGTGTGTCTACTGTGCAACAGGTGCACATGCAATCCGGGTCGACCCGGATCCGCATGTTTTTTTTTTTTTTTTGCTTCAAGCCAAAATCTTAATGTACAAATTCAGTGTCATTTATGTCACAATGACCTTTAGGAACAATAACTTAGAAAAAATGAAGAATTTCAACAAAATTTATATATAGATACATTTATGTGATATTCATATAGGGATGTCAATATCAACCGTCTGTGGGTACCCGCCCTGCCCCGTAATATTTGGGGCGGGTAAAACCCACCTCATGCTAGACCCAAAGCCAGGTACCACATAGACCCAGACCCGCCCCGTACACAATTAATATATATAATATTATATAATTTCTATTATATTATACATTTAATTAAATATCTTTTGTTTTGTTGACCTAGGTAATTTTGAATGGATTTTAAATATAATTTAAAGCAATATCCCTATATTTTAAAAAAAAAAAAAGGGAAACTCGTGGATCTTGGTTAGGTTGACCTAGATTGCATGGAACTTAGATCCATGCATCTGATGTTAAGGAGAATTTGTGTATATTATATGATATTCAAATCCACCAAATCATTTCAAAAATAAATTTGAATGTAGTGATATATATCCATCTTCATATGAAATTATGCAAACAAGCAATGTGTTGCAGATTTGAAACTCATAGCTCCAACATCCAATCAATCCAAATAAAGCCTTAAATTCTATCTTAACCCTATAATGCATTATTAACAATCTGACATAAAAATTGTAGTGATGCATCATCAATAGTTAGTATATCGTAGTCTTAAGCACAAAATATATTTGCACCCAGCTCCACAGGCAGAAGTATACTCAAGTAAGACACAACATGAAAGCTCATAATTTGTGTTCATCTAATATCTTAAAACATGACCTCAAAAACCATTAAGTTTTTCTTTCACTGTGCCTAACTAGATTATCACTCACATCCACATTTACCATGCAGCAGGATTTCTTTTTTTTTTTTTTTTTTAAAGAACTGATAGCCATACAGCAGTACTGGAGTTCTGACGATGAGAAAAATACTTAGAAATAGAACATGTTAATGGAATAAGAGGAAGATATATAATTTACACACCTATTGAAGATTGGAGAACATCAAAGGCAACTTTCTTATATGTTGAACATTGGATTATAAGAATAAATGATCAAATATGAAACACAAGATCTAATGTGGTTCAGCCCTTTTCTACAGACTTCCATTTCTCTCATATCATCATAGCTACAATAGGATCTATAAATGGGCAGTGTTCTAAAAAGCGATAGATGCTAGGTGAGCGGCTGATTGGGGCCTAGTGCTAGGAGGTCGTGGGGGAGTAGAAATGTAGAAATTTTTTTATACAAATTAGAAATAGTTCTGTAAGTAAAATATGAAAATTAAATTAATTCAGTTTAAATAACCCAAAAAAATAACATTATACTCGAACAAATACGAAAATTCATCATAAGTTCAAATCAAAATGGAATTATCATCATCATAAGTTCAATACATACATATATACACACACACACATACGCAATTAACCTTTCATAATTCATTGTTGTTTTTTTTTCTGTTTTTGGATTTTTTATCATATCAGATTACGGTTATATAATTACCACTTACTTTCTCCAGTAATTATCCTAACAAATTCATGAAGAGATACAGGTTGCTAGTAAAGGTGGAATCATTAAGTATTCTATAGGGAGTGTGATAAAAGCCCATTCTCCTCTAGAAATTCACTTACATCAAGAAATAAATGCATATCTTACAGAGTTGTAATCTTTTAGCTGCATTTAACTAAAATTCCTTTGATATTATGCAACTGTAATTGCAAAATACTAGGGAAAGAAGGATATTTAGAACGAGATTCTTAGTGAAAAAAAAATGTACCTTCTATACCAATAAGCTTCTTTGGTCTCACATAAATTTTAATCACTTTCATAGGGTTTTATATAACGTCAAGAAAATTACACAGCAATCCCAAATAAGTGGAAATTATAGAGGTCTAATGAGGCAATGATTTAAGCAACCAGATTGTTGCTTCATAATTAAGTTATTGAGAGATGATGAGGCAATTTTTCTAAGATATATTGCAAGGTCACTAAAATATTGGGTTAGGCATTGCCCATGTAAATTGGTTAAGGAGCAATTTCTATATATACAATGCAAAGATAATCAAATGGCTTAACTGTCAAAGATACATACAGTGCAAAGATAATTAAATGGCTTAACTGTCAAAAATATGTAAGAACAACCCCTGTGCTCTCAATATTCATGAAAATCTGTTAAAGAAAAGGCAGCTCATAATTTGCAGCATCACATGTCAGCAAGTACAGAAAAGACGTAAAGTTCGCATTACCTGTGTGTTTTTTATATACTGCTCATGCAAATCCTGAATCTGTTGCTCAAGTGATTTGACCTGTTGAACCATCTTTTGACACTGCCTAGTTTTGCGGCCTTGCTCCCCTTCTAGCTCATAACTCTCCTTCAGAGCCTAGAGCAAACATGTTAAGCATAAGGATCTTAATCATAAAACCACAAACCTGCTCTATATGACTTAAGTGACAAGAAAAATAACTAACTAGATAGATGAGGAAATAACTTTTTCATAAATTAAACTTGAGAAAGGGAAGAAATTTCTGAAATATTTTGTAGGGGCACAATACATGAAACAATAGTTTTTTTTTTTTTTTTGGGAGAAAGAAACAAAAAAATTTAGTAAGTACAGAGAAAAATGAGGGATGAGAGATCCCTCAAAGGGACTACAAGAGCCAAAAAGACCAGTAAAACGACAAAAGCCACACTGACCATCACAGAACCGAAACACAACCAAACTTAACCTGTACTAACTATACCCAATCTCTAATAAGATCTGAGAATAAAAAAACCTCTAAGAGAGCTATGATTTGATACCCATAGACTCAAAAATTAGAAATGAAGAGAATGACAAAACTAGAACTCTAAGAAAAATGGGAGAAATGAGCAAAAGCTACACTTTAAGACTTTGATTATTAAAAGAAAATAATACCATAATCACTAACGTAAATACTTTCAGAATTTAGAATGCAAAATATCAAATAATTGTCATACTATAGAAAGACTTTGCTCCAAATCCTCCTTCATTCTTCTCAGTTCAGATGCTCTTTCCTCCATATTGTACATTTGTTTTTTCTTCTTTGCAAATTGATCTTTCAATTCTTCTATCTTGTGCTGCAGGTAGAGATGAGTATCGTTTTAACTATGGAAGAGAAAAATGGAAGTATGGGGAGTAATCGCTAAAGTGTAACATTTGAGGATATAAGGGATTAAGTAATACTTAAAACGAGTTGAGGAGAAAAATGGTATTAACCCTTTTCTGGAAATATGATCATATTTTGAAAAGCAAACAAGTTACAAAGTTCATGTCTTTATTTGTAAAAATTGAAAAGTTATGCCAAAAGTACTAGAGATTATATTTTATTCGCATTTAGCTTTATGCTTTTAAATTACTTTGGAGGCACAAATAAAACAGAAATAAACAAAATGAAATTTTCACGAGACTTGCATTAACTTACATGTGTCTGATCAATCCGTTCTTGACAACTGGGTATCCTTCCTCTTAGCTTTTCAATCAACTTATGTTGCTGATCAACCTTTTCTTCAGTGTCATATACAAGTGACCAAGCTAGTTTCTTGCTCAGTAATTGCACCTGTTGTGTTATCTCCTCCATAAATTCCATGTTTTTTATCTTTTCTTGCAATTCATCAAGTTCCTTCAATACCGGCCTTAGTGACTCTTCCAAATGACTAACCAGGGCAGTTGCATCATTTAGTTGTTTCTCAATACCTTTCAATAGATCATCCACTTGTTGAAGAAGGGTTGCCTTGAAAAAAAACTGTGTAGATGGTGTTATTTTGCTGGCTATAACTAAAATTATTGATCACATTAAATTATCCAAACAAGCAAGATTAAGCAGTTTATGAAACAGAATGCTAAAGATTTACAAATGACTGGACATTAATTCAGCAGAAGGCGGAGAAAAAGAACATTTTTTAATAGAAACAAAATTGTGTTCACATTAAAATTAAAGAATAAAAGACAAGTCATCCCTTGACTAAGAGTACAACAGTAAAACACATCTATAACACAGAAATCCAATCTCTCAATATGTCTAATACAAAGATATCCTTGAAATCTATTGAGCAAGAATAAGTACTAGGAGAACACATACAAAAAAATTTGTGGTTTAATATCCTGGCTTTGAAATTGGAAACAAACGAAGTTATACCTTGAACTTATCTTTTGCGTTCCCTGAATGCAAAAATTCCCGGCTCCTGTCTTGGCTCAGGACCACACATGGATTCTCAACATCAATCTACATAGCAAAAACACAAGATAAGTTCAAACTCCAAATTTGCCTCAGCAATCTCAACTTCAATGCTTAATGATAAAGAAGTATGGAGACACTGTTGTTTTGATTAAATAATAGAAACATCACAACCACCAAAGAGGAAAAGGCAAATATCAACTTCTTCCTCTGGCATCTAAAGCGTCTCCAAGTTATTTCTCATAATATGAATGGGAATAATTAACTGAAATAATACGTAGAGGCACAGCCATAAAAGAGAATAAATTTGATCACCTTATCCAAGAGCTTAAGCAGGTAGAGATGAGTATCGTTTTAACTTTTTAATTATATCTTAAATGCACCCTTTAATATGCAGGTGGGTAACTTTGTACTAAAGCCTTGCACATAAAAAATTTTAGTAAATTAGTGGCAGTGAGATTTAGGTTAGTTGGTCTGTCCCTGATACCATATTGAATGACCACCTCATCTAAATGCTTCAACAAATGCATATTCAAATCCAAAGTAGTAGGACCTTGGCCAAACTTCTTAAGTACAGTACATGGACAAAACATTGAAATGTGATGGCTTAACAAGATCTGCAGGCAGATCCTTATGAGAAGTCATGGCCAAACAGACCAGCTCCTCTTAGAACAGTTCAAGTGGTTATACCAAGCTGTATCCACATAATTGTATGGCAATAAACACACACACACAGGGTCATATAACCAAATACTAGTGCCAAAAAAGTTCAGTTATCCTTGAGTACATCATATTTTATGCTCAACTATACCAAGAAATGTCAGTTATTAGGCACCCTGCCTGTACTATAATTTTCAAGTTATGGGTTAGACAGAAGCATACTTGAGAAAAGTGACTCCATACTGTATTAAACAGGATTGGATTGTCCAACAGGAATTTGTATCAAATGATACCAAAAGTCCGGAATGACAACAGAAGACTGTCACAAGCTCAAACACGAATGTCTGAAGATCGACTGATCAAGAATATGCTTAAAATAGAAAATACACCATAGCACCTGCCTTGAGAAATATAAATAGATTATGCACATTGAAGTGCATATAGTTCACATAATAAAGGAAAAAAACAAAAACAAAAAATACATTAACAGGTTATGCTGCCAAATTACTGAACCAACAAATAGGTTGTATTGTGCAACTAGCAGACACCTCAACCCACCAGCCTGGTAACATTACTTAGATATGGAGGTGTATGTTTTACCAGTACAAGATGCAGAAAAAAATGTAAAAAACCTATATTCTTGTCACAACCAGAAAGTGCACAAAACAACCTTAGAAAGACAAGGTACATCACAAACGATTTGGGAATTGTTGAATGTCTCACATTAACTACCAGAGGCAAGAGTGAACAGGTCAAAAACTAGTGATCTACCGTTAAAATAGAACAATAATAATAGTATATGTTGAATAGAAATCCTAATAAATTCACAGCTAAGGGCTAGGTAATAGGTACACACCAACTCCAGGACTATTCATCACCAAATTCTCCTTTGCTAAGTTCAGCAACATGCATAATCAACAGAACACACTAGCACTTATCTGTTACTTCCGCATCAATGAAGTGAGGTTAAATTTATTGAGTATTTTCCTGTTATATAACTTTATCCTCACTTAATTCAACACAAACTTCCATGAACCAGCCTATGTAATAAATGTAGGGGCTAGAGTTTCAGAAAATGGAAGAGACGGAAAAACTAATGGAATTTGAAAAGCTTGTTAGAAATTACAAGCTGGTCACTTATTATAGCTGGATGCAATTTGTCAGATATGATTTTGAAAAAATGAACCGGTCTGACTTCCTTTTCAGTAACTTGGGGAAAAGAACCAGATCACTTATTATTTAGGCGTAATTGCAAAAAAAATCCAAAATGTAACATAGTTTTTTTTAATTTAGCCAATTGTTTTATAATTGTCAATTTTGACCATAATAAACCAATCAATTTCAATTTTAGCCAATTTATAATTTTGTTTAAATTAAATTATTGTATGGTGACGTGGATGTCATGTACATAATATATAAATGATAAATCATTTAAAATTAACCAAGATTGATCAACCATGGGTGTTAACCTAATATAATGTAAATAAATAAAATTAAAAATTATGAAAAGAACGCAATACAACAAAAAGTCATGTATCCATCTATTTGCTCTCTAATCTTATTTCTACTTCAAACACACCTCATTTAATCTTATTTGACCTACCATTGATATATGATTTTTTTTTGTGATGCGTTGTTTTCATCGTTTTTTTTTTTTGACTTACTTAGATTAAAGTGAACTAATCCACAATTAATTAGGTTTGGTTAATTTTAAGTGATGTACGATTTTCCTACTCTGTCTACATCCTCATACAATCAAAATTTTGACCAAAATCATAAATTGGCTAAATTGAAATCAATTGATCTACTTATGGTCAAAATTGAAAATTTTAAAACTATCAGCTAAATATAAAAATTATGTAAAGTTTTGGATTTTTTTTTTTTTTTTTTGGAGTTAAGCCTATTATTCAACTCAGGATACTTGATATGTTATTTTATCTCTGATGGAGTTTCATACACGTACCTGTGAATACTACAGCATCAAAAGATTCCAAATCATGCATCGATATTTTTCTCCAAGCCAGTATGCACTTTTCATCATGATTAAGTGCATAATCATAGAGCTAATAATTGATTTCATGGAGAAAGTAGGATAAAGTTGACACAAGCATCTGCAGCCCACAGCCAAAGCTTCAGGCTGTTATTGTTTTTAGTTCTTACCAGGACTTACATTACTATGTAACCTTGACAAAATAAAGTGCAAAAGTTATTGACACAGAAATTCTACGTAATATGTGAAATCACTATCAGAAACAAAATCTCGGAAAATGAACAATTTCTTCTTATAACTGGTACTCCTTTTTTCCCCCTTCACATAGAGATGAACATACCAGCATTTTGCATTATTATGCTGATTCTAGAACATAGATAGCATTACCATAAAGAACAACATATTTCAAGGTTGGGACAATTTTTTCAAAGTATTGCAATCTCACCGATGATATGGTGGAAGAAAAATATGATTACAGGATAACCTAACCAATATATAAATGTGTGTGTGTCCTCGAACTCCAACATCAACTGTTCATGAAGTACTTCCACTGAGCATTTTACTAATAATACACCTAAGTAGCTGGGTAAACCAACATTATTTATTCTACCACTTATATGAAAGGGGGTGAAACATACTTTTTCGTTATACCCCAAGCCAATTAAATAAAACAAAAGCATCCTTCATTTAACAGAATGTCACAATCAAGTATTTGGATTAAGAGAAAATAAGCAAAGTCAATTAAATATCCATATCATGAATTAAGCACAAAAATGTTTCCCAGTTATAAGTGAAATGAAAGCAGATAAAGTTGGTTAAAAATCTTAACTAAAGAAGTTTTAGTTTTTAGATGAATTGACAAAGATGTGGAAGAGATCAATAACTCTCACATTAAAGTGTTCAACAATCTCTCGCAGATCCTCTCTCTTGGTGCCGATCCTCCTACCTGGAGGGCAAACAATCAGAAGGACATAAAAATAAGGAATGTATAAGTTCTCAATTACTAGAAATGGTGGATTATATAATATAAAGAAAAAGTGGGGGTCGAAATAAGAAAATGAGAACAACCCAAAAATGACAGGATTTCTAAATGATTAATCATCTCATAAAACTTAATAGCATGATAACAAGACCCTAGCACCATTCCTTTTGGGTATTGACTTGGGAAGGCAAAGAAATAAAATGGCAATATGCCCAACTAATGAAACCTTATTACATCACAAGTTCCACACATGGTTGTAAACCTTACTTCCTACAAGAGCAGATTATAAACCTTACTTCAACCCAAGGAACACGCATGATAGTGATATTGTTCAAATGTATGTAGCAAAGTGCTATGAGAGTTTTTCTTTTACAGAACACTTCAGATAAATACTAAAAATAAAAATAAATAAAAAAAATTAGAAGCATAATTCAGATAACATTTTAATGGACCTGTTCCATTGCCTGGAAAGTTAATTCTATTTTCCTTTCTATGCATTTCAAATTTCAAATGCCAGATAGCTGTACAATTGACTCTCTTATTTCTAGGAGATCAACCCTCCGACAAAACTTGTCTAATGCAATTCATTAAATATTAGGTCCTCGGAAACTATTCACAAACTTCCCTCTTAATTCATGTTTCTTATAAACTCCATGACAGTCTTTTCACTTCCATATTTCATTTTCGTGCCAGAGTTGAGGTGATTTTTTTTTAATATAGTAGAAAATGAGTGTGATTGAATATTTATAGTTGATGTGACATGTCTTTTTTATAGAGATGGAGGATGAGTATGAATTTTTTTTTGTTATATTATGAATTTGATATTAACGTCATCCATCAAATTTAATCCAGAAGAAAAGGCAAAGTTGGTCTCATTTGGTTCCTTAAGACATTCCAAGAAAGAGCATGTGAGTTTGCGATCAAACTCAGAATTACTCAGTTATCTAGTTTTTTCAGTCAGTCATTTGCCAGTTCTGAGAGAATTTTTGTACAAAAAAAAATGATGAAAAGAAAATCTCACAACCAGCCTTGTAAGTGGAACTAAGCTAATAACAACCAACCTGCTACATGAAAAATAAAAGAGAACTCTAGGCATTAGAGACTATTTGGTTGATCAATCATATTCAAGGACAAAAATGTTGGTATCGGTAGAAATATCGACACTTCAATTTTACGGAAATATCAGTATTGATATCGATTTCAAGAAATTTTGAAAAAATGATGGAAATTATATTAAAATTTGGAATGTTAACATGAAATTTTAGGGAAAATTATAACAAACATCTTTACATAAATTTAACTTAAAATACAGAAAATTTGATACATCCATGATAAACATATAGATAATAGATCATACAAGCAGTCTATACATTTGCAACAATTGTTCAGAATTACTAGTATATGGCTATCAGAACCAAAATGATGTTTTGTGTAACTAAAATACAGAAGATGGAATATCATCTTTGTCTAAGCAATATTGATATCCAAGTAATACAGAAGATCAGTTTCAACTTTCATAAGCTTTTGACTTTATTCACATTACAATTATAATATGTAAATTATAAAAATATTCGGGTATAAAATACATTTTCTTTAACAAATTGGGGTCATTCATTATAAGAATTTATTACAAAATAAACCATTTATTTTCTACATAATGTTTTTCTTTACCAAAAATGATATTATCGATATTTTACCAATATTTTCCCGATTTTCAACAATTTGGATTTTGAAGCCACCGATATCAAAATCGATATCGATATTTATTGATATTGTGAAAATTTCATGACAGTCGGCACAATGAATAAAATCAAAGAGTTGTCATAAGGAAGTCAATTCATATTTCAGAGTGAACTGAAAAATATTTCTAACACCATTTTCTCTCAAAAATAGATGATAATCTAAAATCCAACTTAAGAAAAATATCTGATTAGTTATTGATTAATAAATCCTACAAAGTATGTATGTCCCTGTAAAAGCAAAATATTATTTAACCAAAATTCTTGGACAATCAATAAACTCACCCCTTTCGACAGTACTAAAACGATGTAATGCTTCATTTTTCTAACTTAACAAAAGAAATTACATTACACTGTAAACTGCAAGTTTAATGTAAATTCAACAATGAAGGCTAATAATAAAATTGAAGTATTAATAGTTTGAAACCAATTTACCAATAAAGGATCTAATATATACGTGAACCATGCAACTTAATGGTAGTTTTTGACATCTCGTGTGTCTACATTTTCTGAAATCTCTTATAACACTCCTATCAAATAAACATTGTCAAGAGAACTTGTAACTAGAAACAATTCCCAAATGAAAGATGACTGTTATAATAAGAATTAACAAAAAAGGAATTCACAAGTTCTCGTATCAGTTTTATGTCTTTTTTAAGATTGCAGCTACATACCAATCTCTAGAGATATTGAGTTTTCTGTTGTCATAGATAGTTATAGTAAGTAAGAACAAAGTCCAAGAGAATAAAACCTTGACTATTTTTCAGTGTGATGGAACTGGTTGATTCAGAAATTCTACGGTCCAAAATTATGATATCCCCATACAATTCTTGTTTAAAAGCGTCTTCTCCTTGATTTTTTATCTCAACTTGAACAACTGCATGGCTGTAAATGAACAGAAGTAGTAGGGATTAACCAGATACGACAAGAAAAAGAGACTATTCTCTTAATTTCCAGAGATAAGAAAATACTAATTTACCAACTGCAAATTCAGAAAAATGACTTTAAAGAAGGCAAGGTAGATTTAATGGAGCACTTTAAACAACCATATATGCATGAGAAGGTGAAAAATAACGCAAGTTGTTTGGTGAGTTATTCCAAGTTGGTTGACATGCATTAGAGCATCCTTATTCAATCTCACTCCATAAATAGGGTTAGAGAGAAAGAGACAAATTTGAAGAGATACTTGAAGATTGATTTGAATGAGGGAGGTCTCAAACCAAACAAGTGAGTGCATGACACATTTCCCCTCAAAAGCAAAAATGTGTAGACAAGGAAACATAGGAAGAAGCAATTAAAGCAGGAAGTACTCATAAACTAAAAAGTGCAATGGATGTACATACAAAGAACTTCTGGACAGATAACAGTTATAATACCAGCTATCGAAACCTCAAAAAAAGCTAATATCAAATAAATATCCTGGTAAAATCTACAGCAATCAAGCCCATAGGAAAAAAAAGAAACTACAAAAACTGATATTGTGAGTTAAGACAGCATATTTATGTTGAAAATGGCTCGTCTAAAAAAGCTATTTTTTCTTATCTCAATACTTGTCACATAGAGGAGGACCGATTATTGTTTAAATGCTTTTGAAGAATACTATATCAATCATAAAAACTTCACATAAATATAAATTAGTAGTTAAGAAAATGTAAAGATTCAGACTTCCAGGATAAGACAGATTACCTCAGTTCATGAGAGCATTAGCAACAAGATATATTCAGAATCTATTTATATTCTCCCGCTTAACCCATTAAAACTCAACTCCTCACAACAACGGACATTCAAATATGAATGAGAGAATTACATCCAACACCTTCAAGGTTTGGTCATATTACCATACAAATCCCGAGATTTGTGAAAATTGTAGCCAGACCCTTCAATGACCGGATCATCAACATACAATCTCCTTAACCTTCAAATGGTGATATAATAATATGATATAAACAAAGAAATGAGTAAGTTCAAGATAAATTACCCACAGAATTCAGTCAAAATATTGTGATTCTTTTTGCCGTAGTTAAGATGTATGGTTGTAATTTCCACAAACCTTGTGATCTATTTGGCAATTTTACCAAACCTCAGTATGGTAGATGTAACTCACCCAAATTCAAATTAATGGCATTCTCAATGAAATTTGAACTTCAAAGTTTGATATATTTTACATATAAAGCTTTCACAATAAAATCATCATCTTGATATTATTTTTATTTCCATCATAAAGCCCAAACCTGCAGCCAGTCTTTATAAAATCCTTCATTGTGTTTGCTCTCTGCGTCCCACGAGCTCGGCTCCCAAATGCCACACAGAGTGCCGTTAATATAGCACTCTTCCCACCTAAAATTTGGAGAAAAGGAAAAAACAAAATTTACCCCCGGAAGTCAAAGTAGAATCAATCTTTTAAAAAAGAATTGCATAACCATAATTTTCATAACGAGTAAGAGAATGCATTTATGGCGGTAAGAAGCTTACTCCCATTTTGACCGGTGATGAAATTGACCCAGTCGCCGAGTTCGATTTCCAGATTACTGTGGCACATGAAATTTTCAAGACGGATTCTGGAGATTATACCTGCTTGAAGACGGTTCGGGCGACGGGTTTCCGCGAAAACCCTAGGATTAGACATTGGGATAGGCTTCCTCCAGGGGTTTTAGGTCTTCGTTTCGATCTTGAGCAAGAAGCAGAAGAAGGAGAAACAAAGATTTGGGCACGCAATCTCTCTAAGCAGTTTTGGCGCATTAACAGTAGAGTAGCCAGTGCAGACTCTCTACTAGCGATCTTTCGACAATGGCGGGAAACATGCTTCTTAAGGTTGTGTTTGGCATGGCGCGTATTTTAATGAATCTTCAACAGTACAATATCACTATGGGATATGATATCTCTCATTTGGGCCAAAAACTGATAATTTTGATACCATAAATTTCATAATTAGATTCTATTTATTTGTTTGCTCTTAATTCTTCACTTAAATTTTATTTTTTTCAATAGGTGTTCAATTAGATCTATTTTTTAATTTAAAACTGTAAGCTAGAAAATTTAACTCCCAATACAAATATATTTCACACACTAACGGCAACTTTAAAGTTTTATTTTTCTTTTCATTTTGACTAATTACTTTTGTAATTAAAAAGGTGGATAAATCACCTGTCTTTTTTTTTTCATGTGAGAAGAAGAATTTCTTTTCATCAATTACAAGAATCGGTTCTGACATTATGAAAATGTTTCTTCACCAATTATTTGGATCGGTTCTAACATTTTGGGTGTCCAAGATCAAATAGAAAAAATGGGTACTATAGAAAAAAAATATATTTACTTAAATGCTAAATAGATCTTAAAAACTTGAAATAAGAAAAGAAAAAAAGTTATTTCATTTAAAAAGTTGTGCTCAAGGATCAAGTTTCATTATGCTCATTTATCCATTGAAAATGTCGGAAAAAAAATGCAGCACCTACAAACATAAAAGCGAAAATAAGTTTCAAGTTATTATTGAAAATATCTAGATTTTCTAACATTTTTAGAAGAAAAATCATCAATATAGTCTTTAAATCAAGTTTTTCCAACACCTCATATTATATGCATAAAATTGTTAATTCATTTAATCTTTTGAACGTAAATAAGATTTTATCAATTTTAATTTTGAAATTTTTCTTTATGTTGTGCTACAGTAACTAGTACAGTTAGCAAAACTGTCACACTCCATTTTTTTACATAAAATTTATCAGAGTTTTTCATACGCGTGTGCAAGAAGAAATGGTAAGAGACATTTCATACATAGAAGAAGGAGGTAGGAGACGAATATCAGAAGAATGAGGTAAGAGACAAGCAGAAGATATTACATATCAACAATCGATTTCTACCGATTGAACAAAATATTCACAGCGGAAAATATCATCAAGATCTCACATCCCAAATACACGTCACATAACCACAAAACGTGGAATTCTTAAAACATTGTTTGAAAATGTTTGAGAAACATCATCTTAAAATTACAGATCCAAAATATAGCACCTCATCTCTCCTTCTAGAGTTCATCATCTTCATCATCTCATGTATCGTGAATTACAGAATAGGGGGTGAGTGCGTGGAATACACTCGTGGGGATAAAATTCGCATCTTAACATTCGAATGATATTTAAATCAGAATACGTATAATCATCACGGAACACAGCATGAAATATGCACAACAGATATTAGAAATGGTAAGGGACAAATAGGTACGGGTATTTCCCGTCTTATCCTATAAAAACGGTCTTATTACCGTTGGTGCATTTCAAGGACCACCAAACCTTCCAGAGTAGTAAAAAAGGGGTAAGAGACGAATGCATATAAGAGGTGGACCGCAGCCCGTTCATGGTAATAAGTATGACACATCAAATATAATCACATCATTTAGTATTCCTCAATCATGTTTGGAATAGGAAAAACTGTAAACAGATAAAGAATTAGAAATTACCCCCACCTTGTTTGGTGGTTACCACGTGAGTAGCAAGTATCAAAGATCACGTATCCCAAGGCTTCAATCCAACATGTAGCCTACAAAATTTACGGTGTTTCTTATATCTTTATTGAATATAATTAAAGATTTAAATGATATCGGATCGGATACTATCGATCGAGATGAGATAGATCGGAACGGAAGGCCTAACGATTGAGGTTGAAGAAACAAGAGGAAAAGATCAGTTTATACAGTTGAGGTGAAAGATAATGAATTTTGGATCACAACAAAAAAAGAATGAGCTCGATCGGAGTTGAAACGAGCTCGGACGGAGCGTTTTAAGATTGAAGGGTATTTTGGTAATTTGGTGAAAGGGTTGACTTTGACCGGGACCCACGACCCCCGGTCTATGATATCTTGTTGGCAATGACTCGATGATAAAGTGTGATGAAAAGAAAATGAGATTCGGATTGAAAATCGAATCGAAAATACGACGTCGTGCGAGTACCCGGCATCGGGTGAAAAACAACTCGGCGGCCTTGGCAGTGTCTCTTGGCAGCTGCCGAGTTTTCTCGGTAGCTTGACAGCGGCTCTTGGCAGCTGCCAAGTTTTCTCGGTAGTGGGCACTCGATAACTGCCGAGTTTTCTCGGCAGCTCGGCAGTTTCTCTAGGCAGCTGTCGAGTTTTCTCGACAGCCTCGGTCAGACTCACGCCCAGGCCACCCGACGTCGACCCTGCTCGATCAGTCCACTTTCCAATGCCAACAACTGCGACGGTGCCGCCCTGTGCTACCGCCACTTCATCCTCCAGCGAGGCTGCACCACCGGCTACCACCTCAAGCCATCCATCGTCGGATTCCGGCATGAACAGTGCCGAAAAAATTGCCGTAAACACCCTTCGTCACACACGCATGCAAAACCAACCCCAACCTTTCCAGCTTCGACAGGTGACCTTCAGTCGTCGGCAACCCTTCCCCGACCACCTGGGACACTAGCCAGCGACCACCAATACAGCCCCCAACACACACACCCAACACCCTAAACACACACACGCACATACATATACACTACACAAACTCCCAATCCGTTTTCTGACACCACCACCTACGGCGGTGCCGTCCCTCCAACGGCTAGCCCACAAACTTGGCAACCCCTCCGGCACCTGCACCAGCGAGAAGAAAAGAGAGAGAGAGAGTTTAGGGTTTGGAGATCGTTTTTCACCATTTTCTGGCGAACGAAAAATCAAAATTGAATTTCAAAAGTTGTCCTAGATTCATCTTGTCGAAGGCTACGTTGTGTGAGAAAAACGGCTGAAACCAATGAATTTGAAATTTTCCAGCAAACTCCGGCGGCGGCACGCCGGAGTCAGAAAATAAAAAGGAAGAGAGAAAGAGAGAGGAGAGAGGCTTACGTGTGTTCAGCGCTTTTCGACTCGTTCGAAGAAACGGTGAAAAATAAATTGAATGAGCGTTTATTTATAGAAATTAGGAAGTTATTATTCATGTAGGGTAGGTTACTGTTTATGTAGGTTAGGTTACTGTTCACGATAAGATGCCGGTTACTGTTCATCAAGATTTCATTCATCGTTTTTTTTGAAACTCCGTATTTTGCCATTTTCTTCGCCGTTTGAGCTACGGGTGTCCGATTGACCTCTAGTTTATTTTTATCTTCTCATTTTTCTATTATGCATCTAATGGTATAAAAATGTTCTGTGTTCCATGTCTACAAATTTTATCCATCTAAAATCGGTCGTTAAACACGTATCTGAAACGCACGTAATTAAATTAAACACTCAAGAATTAATACACATAAGATATTTCGATTAAGGGTTTACTTATTTACTTAACCAATTATACTTCGTTTTTGTCCTGAGCGCTACAAAAACTTTATAAATAATGAAAATATTATGAAAACAATACAAATTCTTACAAACTCAAAAACATCAACACTGATTTTATTTTTATTGGTAAACATGTTTGTAGCATGTGCAATTCAAAAAATAAACCAACAACATCGATATCAGATTTATCATTATGTATAAAAGCAAATTGAAGATTAATACAACACTCATGCAATCTCTTATCAGTATAAAAAGGTGTACACATGGATCAAGTTTCAATATGCTCATATATCCATCTAAAATAACGAAAAAATTGCAACACCTACAAACATAAAAATAAAAATAAGTTACAAATTATCATTGAAAATATTTTTATCTTCTAGCATTTTAAGAAAAACAATCATCAATAGTCTTTAAAATTAAGTTTTTTTCAACACCTCATGTTCTATACATAAAATTGTTAATACATTTAATATTTCTTAAGTTCTAATTGATCGTAAATAAAATTTTATCAATTTTAGTTTTGAATTTGTTTTTCTGTTATGCTATAATAACTTGTATAGTTAGCAAAACTTATAAAAAATTAAAATACTAGGAATCAATCCAAAGTTTTTACAAACTCAATAACATCAATGGTTGATTTTGTTGGTAAACATGATTGTAACATGTACAATTCGGAAAATAAACCATCAACATCAATATCAGATTTATTGCGAAAATATATTTTAATAAATCAATTCCATGAAAAAGAAACAGGACTTAGTTGTTCTAATCTAATGTAAAAATCAATTCAAACCACAATGAAGAATATGTGTACGTCGTTTCAATATAAAGATCGCAATGGAGCTAAAAATATCTCACCAAAGAAACTCTCACATACCCCTAGCTTCCTTCTATGAATGAATAGGATCCATTCCACTTCATCATTTATGTGTAAGAGCAAATTGAAAATTAATGCAATACTCATGCAATCTCTTATTATCTAATAAAACCTATTTTTTAGGGTTAAAAATAACTAAAAATTATTTTAAAGACTTCCAATTATTCAAATATACTCTTTGTTGGACCCCCGATCCGAGTTCAGATCAAATACATAGCCTGGCTGAATTAAAGAGATCCACGGTCGTATGGGACCCGACTAGGACAGCTCGTCAAATAGGCAACTGGATGAACCAGCCAGAATAATCCACCGGTCCGGCCACCAAGCAACCCGGCCAAGATTGATTTCATGGCAGGCCCAAACGGACACTTACCGACCACGCTAGAAGAGCAGGAAGTAAATCCGACCAGGCTCACAGAAGGCCTGACGGGATATGCTAAATTAGTAGGAGAAAGTGGAGGGAAATTAATCTCTCACTTTTTGGAAAATAGGCAAAATTTAAGGGGGGAAGGTGGGCATGATCCCACTAACTTGTGATCTCCCTTAACTTATAAATAGTAGAATTTTTAATTGAGAAGGGGTGGAAATATTTTTGTATTCAAGCATAAGAGAACTCATTTCTCTATTATAAATTAAATATGATTTTGGCCGACTATCACAAACCGACCAGAATTAGCCTACCTAATTTGTTCGAGTAGGCTCCAAGCATAGTGTTTTCTACACTTTTCATTCAATTTGGTCCATTTAATCCGAAGTTACTTAATTTGAATGTTTGGCTAGGAATTTAATCATAAACAAATTCCAATATTAATATTTTGGCGCTAGAATGAGGAGGCAATACACACCGTGACACCAAGCTCCTAGGCCCGCATATCTCAGCCTGGTGGATCTGGCCAGCCAATTCTAGATGTACCCATGGGGGTCGCCCAGACTGTTTCCATTACTCTAGAGACCCCCAAGACCCCTATATCAACTAGTGCGATTAGGGTCATCATGACTCAGTTAAACGAGAGGCTGTAAGAAGCCGAATAGAGGGAGAATGCCCAAACAGTGAATGGGCTAATGGAAGAATTGGAATCTTCGGATGAGCCCAAATGAAGACGAAACCTAGGAAAAAGGGTTGCAGATGACTAGGGATCCGCAAAGAGCCTGTTACTAGTTTGATCTCAAATAGACAATAGGGTACGCCCAAACCGAATAGAGAACCTGATGGAGGCAAGATATGCCCCTAAGCGGGTGGGATCGGCCTCAACACTAGAGGCTAGAAGGCCTGCTAGGAAACAGGATGAGCGAGAAGCCGCACAGCCCCATATGGAGAGAACATGTCATAATTTACGATACTCAAACCTGACCGAGAAGTAGGAATTGAGGAAGAGGCTGGCCGATATTCAGGCCAGGAGGAACAGGACGAGAGGGGGTTTGGAAGAGGGTCACCCCTTTCACAGAACATATCTCTGACATGGCCATATAGGCTAAGTTCAAGATGCCGCCAATTGGCCTACACAACAGCGAAACTGACCCGAGCACTCACTTGGACAAGTACTCGTCCTGGATGGAACTCCAAAAGACCGGAGAGAAATTGATATGAAAGGTTTTCCCACTTATGTTGGGGGACCGAGCACAAAGATGGTTCAGGTCACTCCTAGATTACTCGGTCGAATGATGGGATGACCTGACAAAACTATTTCTAACACAGTTCATGAGATCGAAGATGAGGTCGACCCCAAATGAGAGGCTGGTAAATGTAAGATAGAAGAAGGCAGAGTTTCTGAAGTCCTACTTAGACAGGTTTAATAAACTTATCTTGGAGATAGAATAGGTGTCAGATGACACCGTGCTGATGGCCATAATGGTCAGGCTGAAGCCCAGGACAAGGTTTTGATGGTTGGTTCATAAGGAAGGACTAAAGACCTACTATGAGTTTCTGACCCGAGCAGAGAGGTTTATCGGGGTAGAAGAAGCAATTTCGGATGACAAGCCCTCCGGAAAAGTAGAGAGGAGTGAAGCAAGGAGAAAGCCTAGGAGGCCGTTCAGGCCAGCAGGAGATTTCAGGGCTTTCCAGCCTGGGGGACCCAGCTAGGTAACGAAGATTCTAACAGTTACTCCTACGTAGGTCCTCACAAAGATTAAGGACATAAAAAGTAGCACTATCCACACCCCATCTATTCCTAAGGATACCCAAAACTTTGACTTTTCAACTACCTCACCTATTTATACCATTTTTATCCTTATATTTTCCTTAAAATTTCCAAAAAATCAAACTGCCAATACCAATTTTTAATTTTTCCTTATTGTATCCAATTAGACCCGGAATTTACACAATTTGATCGATAATCAAGCCCAACATGCTTTCGTAAACATAAATAAAACTAAGTTTAAATTATACCTCGCCTTTGTCTCAGAAAATTCTCCTAGATCTCGATTCAAAT
Organism: Scutellaria barbata; assembly: GCA_028654395.1. Lineage (NCBI taxonomy): Eukaryota > Viridiplantae > Streptophyta > Magnoliopsida > Lamiales > Lamiaceae > Scutellaria > Scutellaria barbata. The sequence continues at coordinate 22,041,431 of CM053646.1, forward strand.
TTTATAGATCAACGATCCAACCACTCGCCCGCAGTCTATGGTTCTAAACTGATCTTCTTGAGAACCAGATCGCAACTCTTCTCTACGGCCACTTGCCTTTAAGGGGATCACAGGGACACTCACTGCTGGATGAACTTTGTACTCAGAATTATAAACAAAATAAAGTGTCAGAGCAAAAACCTTTTTATTGAAGATAATAAATTAAACTATTTTACAATATTATTATCTCCGCCATTGGAGGAGAAACTTGATTTAACCAATCATGGCTAAGACTCGAAAAGGGGAAACCCCATAAACAGGAAAGCTTGAAAGCTTAACTATTACAATCTAGAGAGAAGATTTCAAAAACTAATGATAGAAAAAGGAGTTGGGTATTTTCGATGATCTTCTTCTGAGGTCGAATGCCTCCTTTTATAGACACTAATGTGCTCCTGTGAGGATCCATTATTCCCTTGCCAACTTGTTTTCCACTTGGTTAGTAGGTATGGGGCCGACCTTCTTTAATTTTCCACCTATCGTTAGATAAGTGCACCTTCCACCATTTATTGTCGGGTTTGGTGGCTTCGTTGTCCTTTTACGTCGGCAATGAATCTTTTGTTGAGTGCAGGGGTCCTCCACTTTTGTTTTTAGTTCGGGATGCTGATTCTTCAAAGGTGACGGGATCGGTCACTGTCTCATGTCTGGAATTAGCATCCTATGTTTATTACAATGTATTCATATACTATTACATTTGTAGAATACATGTATACTTGTGAATTATCGAGTTTTATTCTAGACTCATTTTTTCTTATTACGTTTTTAGTTTTTATTATCCAAAAACCCTTCCCTTTTCCCTTCTTTTTGGAAAAATCAGGCTTATCTTATTTGACCTTGAAATCCTGTCCGAACAAGGGTTTCTCTTGAGCCTGGCAGTAAGAACACATATTATTTCTTCCCACCTTCCAATATGTATCATGTTACATATCTTTTTTCTTATTTGTTCAGTTGCCGGAACCTTGTTTTCCCAAATTAACTTTCTCTTATTTTCAAATAGGCTTTCAGCAAACCTGATAGTGTTTCATATCATAGAATTTAACAGGAAAGACCCATTCATAGAATTTTGAAAAATCTTAAATGGGTACTTTACTTTGTCTATCTCAGTAAAACAGACCCATAATCCCCAAGCTCGCCTTATAGATATTTCTGCATCGGTTAGGGTGATAACTAAAGGATTATTTGATGGTGGTACTTTGGCTCTATTGAATGCCACCATGTATGGTCTCTGTAGTTTCATAAACTGAAAAACTGGATGAGACCCTTTGTCTGTGATCTCTGGAGCGGCTGAGATAATCTTTAGCTCCAGTGTATCTCTTCTACCCAAATGTAGGTTGTTCTGCCATGAATCATGCATAGCAGTGGATATCTATTTCGATGATTTTGAGATTTCCGAAAAGCTAAGAGCGGTTGTGAATACCGAAGCAATGGCTCCAAAGTCAAACCATTCCCTAACGTCTTATGGGTATAGGTGCATCCAAAATCTTGAATACTTTCCAGACCAATCGGCAGTAATTTTGCTTGGATTGATTCCATTTCTCATAACCAATTTCTCTCATGCTCTTTGGTAAACCTGAAATGGAGAAACAGATTAGTTAGTGTTAACCTGTCTTGGGCCCGTCTGTGGCCAAAGGTGCTGGGTTGACTCGGGTTGCCTGGAATTTTTTCCTGACTTTTCGAATTAATATTTTTATCAGAGTCTGATAAAATGCTTGATTTGGCTTCATCAGCCTTTTCACCGGTATCTGATATAAACACTTATCTACAGGATGTCCTGCTTCGGGTATAAAAGTACCCTGCTTGTTCATCGATGATGAACCTTTCTCTTGTATTTCTTTCTTGATCATCGATGGTGAACACGCTCTGTGGAGAGGACCCTCTAATGTATTCCACAAATGACAGTTAGAGGTCCTTGCAGCTTGTATGGCTTGTTGAACTTTGTCCAAATCTGTCTTCTGAAATATGTCGTTGCTTCGGCTCGTGTCCTAAGAAACTCAAATACCTTGTATAGTTCCTCAAAGTTTTCCCTGAGGTGTCTAACTCAAACCGTGATAGAATCTGCTTCAAGGATGTCCATCCATTGTTAAGAAATGTGCAAGAACATTCTCATCACATTTCACAATGACAATATCAAATAAATAATATTGGCATTCTACTTGCCATCTAATAATACGAGCTTTTTCGATTTTTGATTCGAGTTTATTTTTCAAAAAAGCGTTTGCATTTGTATTATCAACCTTTAAAGTAAATTCTTTTGCTAATAAGAATAAATGTCATTTTTTAAATATCTTCCAAACCGCAAAGAATTCTTTCTCGTTAATATGCCAGACTCTGGCTTGTTGTTCTGTAAATAACCCTCATGTGTATCTACATGGTTCTTCACCCATAGCTGTCTTCCTCATGAGCACTACTGTCCGTCGAAAGTCATTAGCATCTGTGTAGACAACTAACTGATCCTCATCTTGAGGAATCGCGAGTTTCGGCAAGTTGCTGCAAACCTGTTTTAACTCTTGAACACGTTGGGAATGGATGTCTTCCCATTTTCATTTGGTTTTCTCATCCTTTTGTAATAAATGACGAACATCCTTGTGATATTTTGCGAAGTCCTAGATAAACGAAACTGCAAAATTAATCACTCCTAAGAAACTTTGAAGGTGCTTCTTATCCCTAAGAACATCTAGAAAATTGCAAATTTTCTCCACAATATGTTCCTGGAGTTCCATACCTGCATGGTCAATAATAACACCGAGAACTTGATTCTATTAACCGCGATTATTGCCTTCTTTTCTGAGATCACTAATCCTTCTTTATGACATGCTTCAGAAAATATCTCAAGATGCTTCAAATGATCTTTCATATTTTTAGAGGCAATTAAAATGTCGTCTATGTAGACAAACATAAACTCAAAATAATCTTTGAAAAGATTATCCATCTTTCGTTGGTATATTTGGGGTGCATTTGCAAGACCCATTGGAAGTACATTCCAGATATACTGATCTTGAGGTGTAGAAAAAACAGTTAATTTTTTCGACTCTTTTTCTAGCTTAATCTGGTAGAAACCAGACTTACAATCAAATTTTGAAAACAGTTTTGATCCCTTAATGCATTCAATTAAGTGTTCTCTGTTTGGAATGTAATAACCATCAAATTCAGTAATCTTATTAATACCTTGATAATTAATCACTACTAACTTTGTTTTTTCTCTTTTTATTTCTCCATGGTTTCTTACCAAAAACCTAGGGCTACTATAAGGAGAAATACCTGCTTCGATAAGATTGAGATTGATATACTTTTTAATAATCTTTTGCATATCCATTCGATCTTCAAGATTCATCTGAATCGACTTATATCAAACCAACTCGTATCGGTATTGTTCTTTTTACCTTGAGGGTTACTTTGATCTGATTTTTATCCCACCAAACTAAAGGATTTTCATTGAAATTCTTCTGTATCAGTCTTTGAACATTTTCAAGGGAAAGTAAACTTTCCTCATCAATGTCAATCTGAGGTGGTTCTTCTTGCAAGGTATTTTTTAGAAACTGAATCGCTTCTTCATGTGCCTCCTCCATTCCATCTTGTCTATAAGACAAAAGAGTTTCTCCAAATTTCCTCTTATCCTACATTTTAGGATGAGTTAACTTGGCATCATTATCACCACGTTTGCTGCAAAAATTAATAGGCATTATCCTATTAAAGGCTTTCTCTCACCGCAAAACCTGTATCAAACTACTACAGTTAGTATTAAAGGTTAACAGGTTCTTGTGATTATCGTGCTCATATTTTGTAAATGTTTGGATAAAATTATTACCCAACAAAATATCAGCCCATATATCATAAATATAGATAGGTGGCATTCTTACTTTATACCAAGGGGTATCAAATGCACCTCCGATCATTATTCTTGATTCTCGAATACCTTTATTAAGTATTAGGATCTTCTGGGAGAAATCTCTTCCTGCAATAAGAGGTAAAGTTTCCACCATTTCACTAGAAAAAACTTGTGGTTTCGCTATGCAAATGTCTGAACCTAAGTCAATATAAGCTGCAAAATATTCTGTCTTATATTGATCATATAATACCCCAACGGATATATATATGGAGAAAACACTCGTCATTCAAAATCATCTGGATCGTTTGGATATTTTTTCATGTTTTTCTAGGATTCTAACATGGTTATCTTTAGGTTTGTTTGATTATACCTAAACGCAACCTCTTGTAATCTTATCACATCTTATATTTGATGAGTTTGACCTTGTCTTTACATATTTCTCATGATGTCTAACAACTCACCTTTTTCTTTTAAGAGATCTTCGATCTCTTCTTCTATATACAAACCTGGCATATAGGATAAAAATGGTTTTATTCTATCCTGATTGTGTGTCCATCAAGATTGAACTCCATCCATTTTCCCTTTCTTCCCCGAGGTTTATGTTCCTCAAGGAAACTTAGATCAAAGGTCATAGATCCTTTAGTCTTACCTGCAATTCTTGTAACAGATACTTTATAACCTGCTATGTTTAACAAGTCTTCATATCTATTTACACTCGGTTGCTGTAAATGATATATCTCCTCACAAGGAAACAGATTATCAGATTTAGATATATCAAAAACAACATGGATTTTCTTCCATCCTTCAGGGCAATTTATTTTTATATTCTTTACCCTAATCTCTTGTGGATTAAAATCCTCATATGGTTCTTTTTCTCTTAGGCTTAAAATCCTATCTTCAGAAAAGGATATCCTGTTACTAATCTCATAATCATACCTTAATGATCTATTTAGGATCGAATGATCTTCAATTAGAAAATTAACACCTTCTATTCTAGGTATCTGGATAGGGTCTGGTGTCATTACTTTAGCAAATTCCTTGAAGATTCTAGAAATTTTTATATACTCTTTCCTTAGGAACATATCTGAGTGATGTGTATTGGAAAGGGCATATGCAATTCTATACGTGATAGAATATGGTCTATGACCCTCTTTCATTAGATCAATTCTTTTAAAGTCTTGATGAAGGGTTAAGACACTACTGAAATCTTAATCCGCTAGGTTGTATGCAATCCTAGGATGAATATTAAACATAAGTTTACCAGCATACAAATTTCCTACATTTGTACCAAGACAACTATCTCACAAATTATTGATTCTTCTATACATCACAGATAAATGTAATTCAGAATCAATTCCTTCTTTGAAGGTAGCCTTAATTACTACTTCAATGGTTTCAATATGAATCCATTTCATAGTAACCGTTACTTTTTCTTTGATACGACTCAATTTCTCAAGAATTTCTTCTTTTGGAATAAGCTGCATATCAACTTTATTACCGATTAATTCCATAGAAATCGAAAACTCACCTGAGTTCACCCTGTAGATGATATGATGTTTGTGCTGTCTTAATCCTATCTGGTTACAGAGTCCTGTCGCATGATTCTTTCCATCGTTTTATTTGAGATGGTCATTCTTGAAAAGAATCCTGATAGACTTTCTGAAGTTTGGAGTCTATCTTCTTGTTCACCGTAGCTACTAGTCTGATTCTGTAGATGATCCATAGGAACCTTCTGAATCAGATTTGAACTCTTCTTCATAGATGCTTTTGTCTGAAGAGATATCCTTGAACTTGTAAACAGATACCAAATCACCGCAGAAGACTGTATCAAGGATGTCTTCTGTTGGCTCGAATTGGCGCACTTCCTTTTGCTTTTGTAGGTAATCGGGTGAAATATGACCTCTTGCACCATACGTCCAGCAATTGCAATCTTTAAAACTCTCATTGGTCTGAGTGTGAGCTCATTTGAAAGTTCTCCTTCTTGGTGTTCCTCCTATTGTTCTTCCTACGGATCTAGATTCTTGCGAAGAAAACCTGAAAGGACCCGACTTTTGACCAAATTTGTAAGATCTAGCCTTTGATTTGGACCATCATGATCTTTCCTGATTGGAAGGCCTTCTGTATGATCCTCTGAATTTAGATCGAAACTCTCTTTTAAAGTATTTCTTTCTTTTTCCACGTCTTTCACGACTTGGTTCTCCAATGATACTTGAAAAATCATTATTATCGCAGCAAATATGAGTCTTTTTTACCAGTCTTCTTAATTTTTTCTTGTTCTTTTGTAGTGTCGCTTGATGGCACAATTCTCTTAGGCTATCCTTTAAAAAGGACATCTTTCTGGCCACTGAATCGACTCTCCATAGAGGCACCTTATATATTTGTATAAGCATCTCTCTCCATGGGCTACACATTTTTACAAAGAATAATTCCGTTGCAATATTCAGTGGTATCTGAGCTTGGAAGTAATATTTGCGCAACCAATATATGTATTCATCCGCATAACATATACTTCTCAATTCGAGAGCATACAAAGCTTGTGTATATGCTCGATTCTTTTCTTCTTTTCTTTCATCAAAGTATCCATCACTGACGAAGTATACTTTGAGCAAGCGATCGATCTTTTCGATAATTTCATGAATATTATCTCCTGATCCGATCTCTTCTTCGATATGGGCGTCTTTAATATCCCATGCTTTTTTGGCCGAACCTTGTAGGGTGTTTTCAACAAGTTTGCTGAATTGCTCCTTATCCATGTCCAGCGTCGATGCGGAAACCTTTAAGGATGTCATCCATTTATCGATCAAGGTTTTAATTTTCCTAAAATCGAGGATATCAGTTGTGAGTACCAACCCTAACGGATGCGTTGGCTCAACATCGTTTTTACCCAAGGGCTATTAGATGCTGCCTGATTCCATTCTGGTCGTCTCCTACGTCGAGCCATAAATTCCTTATGGTCGACTTGATCCTATCTTCATGTTCGTCGGGTGACCGGTTCTTCAACACTTTGGATGGGTGCCTCAGCGCTCGTACTCTCTATTTCTTGTTTGGGAATATGATCATTTATCTTGAGATTAACCAGATCCACAATTCTAAGATTGGAAAGTGATTCGGTTAATTTTAAAATGTCTACTTTTGAGACTTTCATCCGACTTGTCGAATGCTGTCAAGCAAGAGTTCTTCGTAGCTTTTAGACTTCAGAACTTCCGTAGCCTTTTCTTTGGGAATGCTTGGTTTATTTCCGAACGTGTCTTTGAATCGTTCATTTATCGATCTATCTATTCCCCTGGGTAACCTTTTTTTTAGATTTGTAATTTCTTTTTTAGATCTAAAACTTCTTGCTTGATCTCGGATAGAGACCGTCACATCTTCTCCATCTATCCATCATAGTATATGATGGTCTTTTGGACTTCCCTAAGGTCTTGGGTGACCTTAGATGTGTTTGGAACATTTATGTTCCAATCTTTGCTGGATGTCATTTAATGAAATCCTACATTTATTTTATCTTGAAATAATTTCGGATACATTTTTCTTGATTTTCTTCTCCCATTAGGTATAAGAAAAATAATATTGTACACATAATTTAATTTATATCTTTAATAAACATGGCTTTGATACCATTTATGCGCATCGGGTTTAACAAGATACAATACATGAAAAAAACTCTATTTTTCATTATTCTCAAATATTAACCGGTATGTGGCGTTATAACAATCAGGTTTCCCTACATCGAAGTGTGTTGAAGAGGACATTTGAAAGTATTTCAGCCGATATACCAAAATGGTTAATTTTGATTCAATAGGTATGAATTGGCAAACTTGGATTGGAAATTCTAATTTTGACTTGGAAATAACATTTTGCATTAATTATTTAAGTAGTGTGGAAAAGTCATGGGGTGTGATTAGAAATTCTTGGTGTGTGTATAGCCTCACCCGAACAAAAATTTGCTGCAAGAACCAAGGCCTTTAAGAGCCGACCCAACCCAACCCGATTAAATCAGAATAAATATTACAAATACCACAAGGTAAAGGATCACGATACAGATAAGTATTGGGCACTTCTGGCCGAGCTGATGAAATTGATAGATCAGGGCCACCTGAAGAATTAAGTGAGAGGCTAGGGACAACAAGGTTAGGGACAGCAGCCCGCACTGCCCCCGTCTCTGTAAAAATGGGGCTGCTCGGGAAATCTTGACCTTGGTCAACTATAGCTTCAACGAGTAGAGGGGCTCCAAACGAGCTCGGATTGAGCTAGTCTGAGAGGCCAAAAATGTATACTGAAGATGCATCTCATCTAGGATAGAACCCCAACATGTACATATCTTCTTCACCGAGCTAGACAGTGAAGGAATATCTTATCCTCACAATGATACTTAGTGGTATCACTAAACATCTCCAAGACAATGGTATATAGGGTCATGGTATCACTAAACACCTTCAAGTGAATGGGATTACATGAATCTCAGCTCGAGCCCTCCTCCGATACGATTCAAGGGTTCAGAGAAATAAGGACTAGGTTGCTCAGCACCTACAAGCTCACGGTTTTGTTTGGCACGAATGATCACACTATCTTCACGATAACAAAGTTTAAGATGATAGACCTTAACTCCCAGTATAACGCCATCTGGGGTCGGCCACTTTTGGAAAAACTGAAGGTGGTTGTCTCCGTCTATCACCTCATCATTGAGTTCCCTTTCGACGATGAAGTATACACAGTAAAGGGGAACTTATAAGCAGCTCGGGAAACCGACTTGGGACTATGCCTGAGGAAGCTTAATATGATATAACTAGTACGGGTCAAGCCAAATGACGGGTAGATAGATGACGTATTTGACAACATAATCCTCGAGATAGCTGGGCTCAATCAAGAGGACCCATGGAGCTCGATGAAGGGTAGGCAAGACCAGAACAACAGTCAACTGTCCAAAGTGCAAATGACGAGTCGTCCCCGGGAACGGCCAACCATGAAGCTGGTAGAGAGATTGAAGGAGTGGGATAACCGATACCCAAGGAGGAGACCCTAGACCAGAAGAAAGAAAGGCCCAAGAAAAGAGCAACACCAGTGAAGGAGCTAGAGTCATCCAGATCGATCTCAGCCGACCAAAAATAAAACTATGGATCAAAAAAAGTTGGAAGAGCCATTTAGGGGTGAGCTAATCTCCTTTCTGAAAACAAACATTAATGTCTTTGCCTGAACTCACGAGGATATGGAAGATATCCGATCAGAAGATGCCTACCACGAGCTAAATATCGACCCGACAGTCAAGTCGGTGGTCTAGAAAAGATGATGGTTAAGCCTAGACAGGTATAAGGGGCTCATGTTGGAAGTACAGAAGCTGCTCAAAAATCATTTTATCAAAGAAACTCATTATGTTATCTGGGTATCAAACCCCGTTCTACTAAGAAAAATAAATGGGTCATGGAGACTGTACGTCGATTTCACCGACCTGAATAAGGTGTGCCCGAAGGACTGCTTCCCGCTACCCAACATCGACCAGCTTGTTGATACAATCGTAGGACACGAAATGATGAGCTTTATGGACACATATTTGAGTTATCACCAAATATCCATAGTCGAGCAAGATCAGGTACCCACTATTTTTGTAACTGACTGAGCTCAGTATTGTTATACCATGATGCCTTTTGGGTTGAAGAATTGCGGAACGACCTACTAGAGGTTGGTAAACAAAATGTTCACCGCCTAAATGGGTAAAATTATGAAGGTGTACATCGACGACATGCTGGTCAAATCAAAAAACATGGCCAACCATGTCAGCCACCTAGCAGAGATGTTTGACGTTCTGCAACATTATCGAATGAAACTCAACCCTAAAAAGAGTTCATTCAGGGTCGACTCGGGAAAGTTCTTGGGATACATGGTTAGCCAAAGGGGAATTGAAGCCAATCCAGAAAAGATTGATGTGATAGTTAACTTAACTCTCCCAAGAAGAATAAAGGACGTGCAGAGTCTAACAAGTAGGGTTGCCACACTAAACCGTTTCATTTCTAGATCGACGGATAAGTGTAGACCATTCTTCAACCTCATCTGAAAAGACTCCCAATTTGAGTGGAATGGTGAATGCCAAGCAGCCTAGACGACCTTAAGAGTGCCCTGATGGCGGCACTGGTTTTGGCGAAACCCAAAGCTGATAAGAAATTACAGCTCTATCTAGCTGTATCTGAATATGCTGTAAATGTAGTGCTCATCCGAGTAGAAAAAAAGGCTCAACAACTTGTCTATTACGTGAGCCAATCATTGCATGATGCCGAGCTCCGATACCCGATCATGGAAAAGCTAGCCTACGCCCTGGTCATTTCAGCTCGAAAGTTGCAACCCTACTTCCTGGCACACTAAAAAGAAGTGTTAACAAATTTTCCCTTGAAGCAGGTCCTTAGCCGACCAGATGTCTCTGGACGGCTGCTAAAATGGGTAGTTGAGCTCGGATAATATGATGTTCCATTTGCCCTAAGAACGGCAATAAAGGGACAGGCCCTAGCAAATTTTATCGCAGAGTTCACACCAACTTTAATCTTCCAAGAGGAGCGGATCGAAAGACATTGGAAGATGTTTGTTGATGGGTCATCGACCGCCCAATGTGCCGGGACTGAGACAATCTTGGTTAGTCCAATAAAAAAAATTATGCTCGACTCTACGCTTCAATTTTCTAGTAATGAATAATGAAGTCGAGTATGAAGCACTTCTAGCCGACTTGGACATAGCAAAGCAATTTGGAGTCGAAGAGCTCTAGATTTTTAGTCTTTTGGTGGTAAATCAAATATTGGTGGAATATGTTGCTAGGAAAGAGCAGATGGCCAGATATTTGAGACGAGACAGGAAATTGAGAATTCGAGCTGCAAGGTACACGATGTAGGATAGAGTTTTGTACAAAAGGGTTTTTTCCTAGCCTCTTCTAAGGTGTTTAGACGAGAAGAAGACTAAATACACACTGAAAGAGGTCCACGAAGGAGTTTGTGGTAATCATACCAGAGGCTAATCTTTGGCCTTCAAAATCATCAGACATGGCTATATTTGCCAAGTCTATTGAAGAAGAATGCAATTATGTTTGCTAAAAAGTATGATCGGTGCTAGAGGTGTGCACCCTCATCAGATCCTCATCCAAATACCTAAACTCAATCATGGCCCCCTGATCGTTCCCTAAGTGGGGGATTGATTGATCGGCTCCATGCCAACGGGCCGAGGAGGAGTAAAATTCGTAATAATGGTTATCGATTATATTACCAAATGGGTGGAGGGCGAGCCCTTTACAAAGATAACCAAGGCTAAGATCATATATTTTGTCTGGAAGTCGATTATATACTGATTTGGCATCCCATATTCTATCATTACAGATAATGGGTGGCAATTCGATGCAGATGTTTCAAAACACTTTGTGAAAACTTGGGGATTAAAAAGTTATTCTCGACTCCATATCACCCCCAAAGGAATGGTCCGGTTGAGGTCATCAACAAAATCATCAAAAATACCTTGAAGGCCAGACTTGAAGAATTGAAAGGCGCTTGGGCTGATGAACTTCACGAGGTATTCTGGACATACAGAATAACGGCCAAGACAGCGACGGGAGAAACACCTTTTTTATTGGCCTTCGGATCCGAGATGGTTATTCTAATTGAGATCGGCATCCTGACCTGAAGAGTAAAGAACTAACAGGATGAGCAGAACATTGAGGCAATGACGACCAACCTCGACCTGATCGAGGAAAGAAGGATTGATGCCGACCTGAAAAATTCAATCTACAAGCAAAAGAGTGCAAGGTATTACAACTCCAAGGTCTGAGCACGAAAATTCAGAATAGGGGACTTGGTCCTTAAAAAGGTTTTTCAACACACTAAGAAACCAAATACTGGGTCTCTAGGACAAAACTAGAAAGAACCGTATAAGATCGCTCGAGTCCTGGTCGGGAGAGCATACGAAATATCCGACCTCAATGACAACGTGCTATCTAAGCCTTGGAATATCGAGCACTTAAAGAAGTATTATCACTACATTTCTTGTAATTTTACCTTGTATTTTTCCATTGAATGAAGTTAAATTTTAGCCTAAATTTCTTAAGGCCACAACCTCGTCCGAGCCATGTAAATTGAATGAAACAGTAAGGCTTCGACCCAAAATAGGCTACGGCCTCGTCCGAGCCATCCAAGCCAGATGAAACAATAAGACTTCGGCCCAAAATAGGCTACGGTCTTGTCTGGGTCGTCCAGACCAAACGAAACAATAAGGTTTCAGCCCAAAATAGGCTACGGCCTAGTCCGAGCCATCCAGATCAGACGGAACAATAAGGCTTCGGCCCAAAATAGGCTGCAGCCTCGTCCAAACTGTCTAAGCCGGATGAAATAATAAGGTTTCAGCCCAAAATATTAACACCATCGGCTTAGCCGATCAGGGGCTATGTTCCTGACCTAAGCCGAGCTACAAAATGAAGCTTTAATGGTCATAATGACCGAGCAGACCAAGCGACAGTTCTGAATTATTAACAACCGAGCCGAACAAATGATTCAAGCGTAAGGTCTTGGAAGTTAATATAATTGAAACTGATCCAAGTGTTTTAAAGCATGTTTTTATAAGCCGAGCTGAACGAGTGGTTAAGTGGCTATGTGTAATACCCCGAATCTTTAATTATATATCTTTTATGAATAATAGACTTTTATCAATTTATTATGATTTAATAGTACCGTAGAGAGAAATTAATTACGTGTTATTTGTAAAATTATGTTTACTATGAGTAGGACTCTAATATTTAGTGGGTTAGGAATAAATCTTTAGAATTTTAAATAGATAAAGTGGAGATATAGAAATATATATATATATATATATATATATATATATATATATATATATAGTTTTGATCAGGCACGCACCTAAAGAATGCGCACCCTGCGCACCTCTTTAAGATTCCTTTTTTTAATTTTTTATATTTTATATTATATACAAAATCCTTTTTTCACGCTACCACTTCACTTATAACCCCTTATCAACATAGACATTTAACAATTCACATCTCACACATCAATCATATACCTTCTCCCCAATTCTCATCCACACACAGATACAACCAAGAAAAATATTGAAAATCAATTAAATAAAACAATAAAAAATATTCAATTAATCAATTCTCAAGAAATCCTAAATCCTAATCAATATTCGACATAAAAATTAAAATACATATTGAGCAACAAAGAGAATAAATTCTCAACAAATCTTCAAAATCAATCCTCAAAATCCCAAGTCATCAATTACCAAGAAATCTTCAATCAATCTTCTAAATCCCAAGTCTGTTTAATATAAAGCAATGAAAAATATTCAATTAATCAATTCTCAACAAATCCTAAATCCTAATCAATATTCGAGAAATCCTCAAAATTAACCATAAAAATTAAAATACGAAAATCCTAATCAATATTCGAGAAATCCTCAAAACTAACCATAAAAATTAAAATACGAGCAACAAAGAGAATAAATTGTCAATAAATCTTCAAAATCAATATATCATATCCTCCAACTCAATCATCAATTACCAATATTCGAGAAATTCTCAAAACTAACCATAAAAATTAAAATACGAAATCCTCAAAACTAACCATAAAAATTAAAATACTAGCAACAAAGAGAATAGATTGTCAATAAATCTTCAAAATCAATATATCATATCCTCCAACTCAATCATCAATTACCAATATTCGAGAAATCCTCAAAACTAACCATAAAAATTAAAATACGAAATCCTCAAAACTAACCATAAAAATTAAAATACTAGCAACAAAGAGAATAAATTGTCAACAAATCTTCAAAATCAATATATCATATCCTCCAACTCAATCATCAATTACCAATATTCGAGAAATCCTCAAAATATTGGTAATTGATGATTGAGTTGGAGGATATGATATATTGATTTTGAAGATTTATTGACAATTTATTCTCTTTGTTGCTAGTATTTTAATTTTTATGGTTAGTTTTGAGGATTTCGTATTTTAATTTTTTAGTTTTGAGAATTTCTCGAATATTGGTAATTGATGATTGAGTTGGAGGATATGATATATTGATTTTGAAGATTTATTGACAATTTATTCTCTTTGTTGCTCGTATTTTAATTTTTATGGTTAGTTTTGAGGATTTAGTATTTTAATTTTTATGGTTAGTTTTGAGGATTTCTCGAATATTGATTAGGATTTTCGTATTTTAATTTTTATGGTTAATTTTGAGGATTTCTCGAATATTGATTAGGATTTAGGATTTGTTGAGAATTGATTAATTGAATATTTTTCATTGCTTCATATTAAACAGACTTGGGATTTAGAGGATTGATTGAAGATTTCTTGGTAATTGATGACTTTGGGATTTTGAGGATTGATTTTGAAGATTTGTTGAGAATTTATTCTCTTTGTTGCTCAATTCATATTTTAATTTTTATGTCGAATATTGATTAGGATTTAGGATTTCTTGAGAATTGATTAATTGAATATTTTTCATTCTTTTATTTAATTGATTTTCAATATTTTTCTTGGTTGTATCTGTGTGGATGAGAATTGGGGAGAAGGTATATGATTGATGTGTGAGATGTGAATTGTTAAATGTCTATGTTTATAAGGGGTTATAAGTGAAGTGGTAGCGTGAAAAATAGATTTTGTATATAATATAAAATATAAAAAATTAAAAAAAGGAATCTTAAAGAGGTGCGCACGGTGCGCATTCTTTAGGTGCATGCCTGATCAAAACTGTATATATATATATATAGAGTAAGACTTGGGTGCAACAGTTGCATGGATCTTAGATCCATGCAACGCGGGTCGGGTCGGGCTGAATCCGACCCGGATCCGCGCATTTCTTTTTTTTTTTTAATTTTTTTTATCATGACTTTTATGTTGTGTTAGTGATACCTTTATATTATGTTAAGTATACCTTTATATTATGTTAAGTATACCTTTATGTAACAGTTTAGCTTTTAAAAAAAAACCCTAATTTTGGCAAAAAAACCCTAATTTTGGCAAAAAATCCTAATTTTAACGAAAAATTTATAATTTCAGCATAAAAAAACCTTAATTTGTACATATATACCTTTATATAAATATTACGCATACCTTTAATTAATATTAGTCATACTTTTATATAATACATAAAGGTACAACTAATATAATTAAAAGGTATAACTAATATAACATAAAGATATGTTTAACATAATATAAAGGTATGTTTAACATAACATTATAACCCTAAATGTATGCTTAACATAACATAAAATCATAAAGGTATGCTTAACATAACATAAAATCATAAAGGTATGCTTAACATAACATAAAGGTATGCTTAACGTTGTATAAAGGTATGCTTAACGTTGCATAAAGGTATAATTAATATAATGTAAAAGACTTGCATAAAGGTATGCTTAATATAATATAAAAGGCCCTAAAGGTATGACTAACATAACATAAAGGTACACTTAACATAACATAAAGGTACACTTAACATAACATAAAGGTCAAGCACCTGGAGCGAATTTTGGGTGGGTTTGAGCGCACCCACCTAGGCGCGTGGGGGCGCGTGGAGGCGCGTGGAGGGCGCGTGGAGCGGGTCAAATTGTTGTGTATGGATCTAGGATCCATACACAAGTTGCACAAAAGTTTTTGTGATATATATATATTAAGTAGTTGAGATATATTAGGAGTTCATTTTATCTCCTAAGAAGAGAAGCTACGTAACCCTAGATATATAAATATATTCATACTGCAAGTTTCAACCTAACAAATTTAAAAAAAAAACAAGAAGAAGAAACAGATTTAATACTTTACAGCCCAGCAGAGCAAAATTCAGGTATCGTGTTTTGCCTTAAATTCTGTAAGTTTAAGATTTAATAGTTTGTTAATAAAATTTATTAAGAACACTACTACAGATTATATTTAATTGGTTGATTTAGTTTACTTTAAGAATTTGATTGTTATTTACAATTGAGCAACAAGAGTACGCAAATTTCAATTTGTATATTAATTAGAAAATCATTTACCTTTGATGTAAACATAGATAAATAAATTAGTTAATTAAATTAGTCATTCTTATACTTCTGATATTGGGTTGTTGTACTCGGGTAATTATATAGTTAGTTATTATAGGAAAGAGAGTATCCTGTTAAAGCAATTTATTACTTCTGTAAATTTTCCTTAGTCCAGGTTCTATTATTATTAGATAATATCACATAATTTAGAGAAATATAATTAATTACTTTAGAATTATGGAGTCTGTGATTCTAGATTTGTGTGCATATACATTATATTATTTTATATGTTTCAAATTTATGAAGTTCTTTTGAGAATAGTAAGACTAGTAACAGTAATTACCTAATGCTTTGAGATTATAATCATTTTACATGTAATTAACTTTTATGAATCTGAATTAGGATAGAATGAATAATAATTATCGTAACACTACTTCTCGAAGTATTAACATGGTTATAGATTTAATATAAAATTTAATTAGTTGGTCAGTTAATGAATTTTGGTTATTGTTATCAAATTATTATGTATAATAAAATAATATTAATTTTAGTAGTAGATGATTAAATTCTAATAATCTTTCTTCACGAATTGTTTATAATTTAGATTTGATTGGGGGTAAGCTATAAGAGTATAGCGTGTTAAGGGGTCTTAAAGTATTGTCAGTTTTTGGAAACTTCAGGTTTTATGTTTTATTTGTTAATGTTTGATGCAAAATTTACTTGAATGTTTATATATATTTTTCTATAAGTATGCTTTGATGATTTGCTAAGTGATGTGCTTCCATGTATTTTGATTTTAATTAAGCACGAGATGTTAGTTAATCTTGTTCTATGTAAAGTGAGAAAAATATATTTTTAAAAAAGTATATATTTATAGTTTTATTATATATTTTAGAGATTGGTACCGGGCACCAAGATCACCCATTAGAAGAATTTAAGGGCTCCGAGACTGCCCTATAAGTATTGAGTTGCTTCATTTGAATTTATGGGCTAGCTACCCCAAATTCTTCGGAGTTGCGCGCAATGGTACCATGTTTGGGCCCATAATATATTAGTTTCAAGTATAAAAGAATTTATATTATTTTTATTAGCTGAGTTCTAGCATTTTTTTTCAAGCATTTTTTTTCAAAGACTAAAAAGAAAATATTTTTTTTGTGAGATTAGACGATGTACTTGCTAAACTTTTGTTTATAGTATTTACCTCATATTGCAGATAAAGGAAAATGTAAAATGTGATGCAAGGGGTAGCAATGCTGAAGCGTGATAGGTGGTAACGGCCTTGAGATTTGGTTTTAAGATTATTTTCTTTTCTGAAGTATTCATTCTAAGAAGACTTTTGTTTTTGATTTCTTTTGAGAAGATCTTTTCTCAAATGACTTAATTCTTTTGGGACGCTTTAGATCGATTTAAAATTTTAGCATGTTTTCTTGTAAAGTTTGTTTCCATTGTTTTCAAAAAAAAATCCTTATGAAGATATTTATGAGTTTAGAAAGTTAAGATGAATTAGTAAAAAATATCTACCCTAAGAAGATGGGGTGTTAAAATATGGTATCAGAACCAATTTCCGGTCTTCCGTCATTCCATCACCAAACTTCAGCTCTGCTGCCTTTCAAGTAAGAGATTTTATTTACTTTTGTTGATGGTGAATTGAAGCATTGTTATGACATGAATATTTTTATGCGTATGCATGAGAAATAGTGAATGTTGAGAATAATGTTCATGCACTAAGTTTAAATTCTTATAATGTTTTGATTTGATAATTGTTAAGGAAAATGGTTAGAGGACATAGACTAGCAAGGAATAATCGAAATAAAGCAGCACCTCAACCTAATGTGAATAATCAAAATGAAATAGCACATCTACCTAATGCGAATAATCAAAATGAAGAAGCACCTCAACCAAATGTGCACGAAATACTAGTTCAATTGCAGCAACACGTTCAACAACAACAACTAATAATACTTTGATTAATCAACAAACTAATCAAGCTGCACCACCAGCTCCCAATAATGACCAATGAATCCCATCAGTTGCCCCTGCAATGGTGGTAAGACAAGAGTCGTACCTAATTCAATAGTAGAAGTTGAAGCCAGAGAACTTCATTAGAGCAAGTGAACCATGGAATGCTCAAGCATGGTTTAAGACTTTGGAAAGCATACTAGAATTGTTGGACTCGCCAGAGAACGAGAAGATGAAATATGGATCCTTTTGTTTTGCTGGAGATGCTAGAATGTGGTAGGAAAGAGTGAAGGCAAAGAGGAACACTAATGAAATGACTTGGTCAGACATTGAGACAGAGTTCTTTGAGGAGTTCTTCCAGATGAAGGTTACCAACAAGCATTATGATGAGTTCACTGAGTTTTGTCAGGGAGAATTATCTGTTGAGGAGGCTGTGAGCAAGTTTAATAGGCTGGCCGTTTGTGCCCAGAACTTGTCAGCACTGAAAGGGAGAGAGTTCGATTGATGTTGAAGATGTTGTGGCCAGAGATAGCTCTTAATGTGACTAGTGGAGTTAACCGACCCCAGACAGTAGAGGACCTGATCAGCAGCGCTCTAACCACTGGACATTATCTTAATGGAATGAAGAAGTTACAATAGAAGCAGCCAGTAAATGAGAATCGAAACCGTGGAAGTTTTGGGAGCTAAAGACCTCATGGAAACAACCAGAGTTGGAGGGGAAATAATAACAACAAGAGGAAGCACTGGGATTAAAGGATTGAAGGAGTCAAGGTAGAAGAACCATCGTACAAGAAAGCAAAATCTCCTTCATGTTCTAAGTGTGGAAGGATGCATTTAGGAGTTTGGCGAAAAGGAATAAGTGGATATTACACTTGTGGCATGAAGGGGTATATGTCCAAATATTGTCCTACCAATGGTAATCGACTGCAACAACCTACTCAACATCAGAACAAATCGGCTCAACTACATCACATGCAAGTTGTTCTTGAAGGGCATCAATTAGTCAGGGGAGACTTGAGGCCCCACCAACCCACATCAGTCAGAGGAGATTTGAGATCCCATCAACAACAACCGACGCTTGTGTTTTTTCAACTACAAAGGAGCAAGCAACTGAAACTTCTACAACAGTCACAGGTCATATACTTATTTTTGATCATATTGCTACTGTATTGTTTGACACTGGAGCTACGCATTCATTTATATCTAGTCCATTTACAAAGAGGTTAGATATATCGATGAATGAATTAGATAATAATTTCTTAACGGCACTATCTTCTGGAGAAGTGATGACGTCTACACATTACTTACGTGTTATACTAATACGCGTTGCTGAGAGGGAGCTGTTTAGTGATTTAATCGAACTTGGTATGCATGATTATGACCTTATTTTGGGGATGGATTTTTTGAATAAGTATGAAGTATCAATTGATTGTCGTAAGCGGAAAGTCATGTTTGAACCTGAAGGTGATCCTCGATTTGAAGTCGTCGTTGAGTAGAAAAAAAGAACTAGGAAATTTTTATCAACCTTAAAGGCTCAAAAGATGCTAGTTAGTGGTAGAGATGTTAAACGGGCTGGCCCTAGCCCTATAGGGCCAGCCCTATAGGGCCACGGGCTAAACGAGCTAAGGCCTTATCCGGTTCGCTTTTAACGGGCCTCTCATAGTGAGGACCTAACCCTAATCCTAGCGGGCCTCGGATTAAACGGGCCACTAATCGGGCTACGTAAAAAAAATCAATATAAAATCTAAAATAAAGATCATAAAATTATAAATGTTCAAACATAATTTAAACATAATTCTAAAAGTTCAACATAATTCTAAATGTTCAAACATAATTCAAAAAATTCTAAAAGTTCAAACATAATTCATAAACGACATATATTTTCATTCTTCAGCATTCGATCCTTCCTTAGACAAAGACAAACCATCATCTTCCAGATCCTCTTCATCATCATCATCTAAAAATTTTACAAAATCATAAGTAAGTTATTGATAAAAGATATTTAATTATATGTAAACAAATTACATATGAAATCATAAAAATATTACCAACAGTAAAGCCTTGTAGCCAACTACGAGTACACATGAGAGCTTCCACATTTTTTCCAAGAAGTCGACTCCTGTACTTGTTGACAACACGAGACCCAATGCTAAAAGTAGATTTAGAAGCTACAGTGGTGATTTGGATACTAAGAATATCACAAGCCATGATAGATAATATTGGATACTTGCTTTTATTTTCTTTCCAAAATGTCAACACATTCAAATTTTCATTGTATTTCAATTCCATGGGGGGTTCATCCAAATACCGATCCAATTCCGACTTTTCAATTTGAATATCCATTGATTTACTTTGCCAATCTTCCATAACCTAAATATAATTAGATGAATTAACAAGTGTACTAAACAATTAATATATAAATAAACAATGAATGCTTATAACACTAAAAAATAAAGACTTACAGGATAAGCATTTACTTGCTCTTTTCCCTTTCCCCCAAGTGTTGATTTGAAAGATAATGAACTTGAAGAGCTTTGATGAGAACTTCCACTTGGTTTATTCACAGACTTCCATTTCTCATATTCATCAAAAAGTGCTTGTAATTTACTTCTTGTGTGGTTAACCTTCCCTTGAGCTGTATAAGAATCAAGTTGAGAGTAATAATACTTGATCATTCCTAATTTTGATCGAGGGTCAAGCACAGCCCCAAAAGAAAGCACAGTATTATATTCACTCCAATACTTATCAAACTTGACTTGCATTCTCATAGTCATACTCTTAATGACTTCATCTTCACTCAGCAAATTTGATTTTAAGAAACACTCTATCTTCCATACTTGTAAAAAATATAAGTTGGAAGTGGGATAAGATGAACCAGAAATCAGATTTGTGATCATGAAAAATGGACACAAGAAATCACACATTTTCTCCCCCCTTGCCCACTCTTCATTTGTTGGAGCGAACTTAAACCCTTGATCACTCAATTGAAGCAAACTAAAAGCACGCCTGTATATAATTGCACTTTCAAGCATCATGTAAGTCGAATTCCATCTAGTGCATACATCCATGCGCAAACCATTTTTAGTATCAATACCACCAACTTGAGTCACACATTCTAGAAAAAATTTCATTCTTCCCTCTGAACTCTTGACATATTTGATACTTTGCCTAATCTTTTTTAAAGCATCATCAGCCACTTTCAAGCCCTCTTGAACTATAAGATTTAAAATATGACCACAACATCTTACATGAAAAAACTCACCATTGCATACAAGACTATTTTGCAAAGAAAGTCTTTCTTTCAAATTATCTTGCATGTTATCATTGGCAGAAGCATTATCCAAAGTAAGAGAAAACACTTTTTTTTCAATTCCCCATTCTTTCAAAAATCCAAACAACTTATTTGCCAATTCAAACCCAGTATGTGGGAGTTCCATTCTACAAAAGTTTAGTATCTTGCTATTCAACTTCCAATCACAACCAACAAAGTGTGCTGTCAAAGAAATATAACCATGACCAGTACAAGCAGTCCAACAATCAGATGTTAAACAAATTCTACCAGGACAACCAATCATCACACGTTTCAATTTTTCTTTTTCAACCTCATACAATTTCAAGACATCAGTAGTACCTGTTAATCTACCAAAACTTTTGACTTCAGGATTCAAATACTTAAGCAATTCTCTAACCCAACGATATTCAACAAAGGAAACCGGGAGATCATGTGAAATAATTGCCATACTAATCAATTGTCGCACATGATTTTGATCAATTTTCCTAGGTCTCAATTTTCCTTTACCATCTAACATTTGACCCACATGTTTATATTTTGGATTATTCTTACAAGCATTCAAATGACGTTTAAGTGTAGAAGTACCATAACTAGAACCACTCCAACTATATACTCTCTCACACTGACCACATTTCACCTTACCATTAATAGGCTTAGAAAAAATGCTCCATACATTAGATGTGGCTGCTCTATTTCTTTTTTTAATATTTTCAGCTTCATTGCCACGCCAATGGTCTCACTAGGAGCTCCAGAATTCACGATCTCCACATCATCATCTTCAACTTCAAGTATGTGGCTTTCAAAATCCATGCTGCAAGTTTAATAATCAAAATTTGTAAGTCACCCAACAAAAGATATAAATAAAAGTGTGAAACACCACATGGCTTGAAAATGCTTCAATTTTTTTTTTGGTAGAAACCTTAATTTACTTCATTCAACAGAACTGATGTAAACATTGATTTATATATCGAGAGAATAACAGAAACCGACAGGAACATAGCGCAGAAAACAGACCAAAATTCAGGAAAAAGCTGGCAAGATAACAGAAAGAGGAAACACAAGGATTGCATAAGAAATAGCAGTTACAGAACTAATTCTCTAACTCCTCCAGCTGCCAGCAGAATCACCGCCTCCCCTAGAATAGCTACTATTATTGAAAATGCTTCAATTATGTTTAACACTCTTTAACATGATGTTTTGACCTCTAGAAATTACAACTAGAAGTCTAGAAACCTTCCCCATTCCCCTCAATATTTTCAGCACGTACAAACGTCGGTTTCTAATTGCTGTACTTATTTTCCAGCAATAGCAAATATCCAAAGAATCGGGTTTTCTCCGAAATCAACCAAACAACATAATTGAAAGGATAATCGTTTGACCTCATTCTCAATCCCCTTTTATCATGATTAATTGCACATTGCACCCTCCAAACACTAAAAATTCCTTTAAAAATAGAGAAGAAAAAATGGAGGAACGTGCAGAAACACAGCTCTAGTTCACCATTTAACTAATAGAAACTAAAAATTAACGTTTGCTGAACACCAGAGGATCCGCTCCCAAAAATAAAATAGTACTCCATCAGAAAAAAGACGCCGGAAATTGAAATACTGAAGAAAGACAAAGACTTTCAAGCTAAGCGGGGTAAAACATACCTTCTTCAAGTTCGTTCGCGCACAATCCACTGTCGATTTTGACCTAAATTTTGGGTATGAAAATGGGCGGATGGTAGCGGAACGACGACTGGACAAGGGTTGAAGTCGGAGAAGATGGACAGAAGGGTGGTGAACGAGGCGGATAAATTGCACTAGGTTTTACACTTAATAATGTCTATGATCTATCAGACTGAACGGGGCGGATAGTATCAGTAGAGAGGCTCATGTAAGTTTGCCATATTTTCTTTCTGATTTCTTAGAAAGAGAAAGTAAAGAGACAGAGAGAGAGAGATATATGGTAGTGATATGATTCAGATTCAGAAGCCCAACAATGGAAACTTTCCTATTACAAAGCCCACTAAGGCTCCAAATGGACCAAACTCCAAAACTCATATTTTTGATTAAAATTATTAACCGGGCTAAATGGGCTGGCCCGGTTAACCGGTGGGCTGGCCCATTTAGCCCACGGGTTAATAGGACCGGGCCAAAAAGGCCCGGATTTAAACGGGCCACTGATTTGGTGGACCTAACCCTGCTCGGTTTAGGGTTAAACAGGCCAGCCCATTTAACCCGACTCGGATTAACATCACTAGTTAGTGGGTGTTCAAGCTTTCTAGTCTATTTAGTCGATAAGAAGAAAGAAGTATTGAAGGAGTACTAATTGTTTCCAACTACCTTGAAATATTTCCTGAAGACTTACCAGGGTTGCCACCTAATAGAGAGATTGAGTTTGAGATTGAGCTTATTCCAGGTATAAATCCGATCTCAAAGGCACCGTATCGTATGGCTCTAGCTGAGTTGAGAGAACTACAAGCATAATTGCAAGAGCTCTTAGAGAAGGGATTCATTTGACCTAGTCACTCATCGTGGGGAGCACCAGTTCTTTTTGTCAAGAAGAATTATGGATCTATAAGGATGTGCATTGACTATCGAGAGCTGACACGTTGACTATCAAGAATAGATATCATTTGCCAATGATTGACGATCTATTTGATTAGTTAAAAAGAACAACCATTTTCTCTAAAATTGACTTACGATCAGGCTATCATCAACTAAGAGTCAAGGAGGGAGATATACGAAAAACCCTATTTCGGACAAGATATGGACATTATAAGTTTGTGATCATGCCCTTTGAACTGACGAATGCACCAGCAGCATTTATGAATCTAATAAATCGGGTATTCAAAGAATTTCTTGATAAGTTCTTTATTATGTTTATCGATGATATACTTATTTATTCAAAGACCAAGGAAGAGCATGCTGAGCATTTAGAGATTATTTTACAAACCCTTCAGAAGCATCGATTATATGCTAAAGTTCACGAAGTGTGAATTTTAACTTGACCGAGTGGGTTTTCTAGGTCACATTATATCAAAAGATGGAATCATGGTAGATCCTGCGAAGATTGAAGTGGTTAGCAACTGGAAACAACCACAAAATATTGGTGAAGTTCGAAGTTTTCTGGGATTAGTAAGGTACTACAGGAGGTTCGTGGAAGACTTTTCAAAAATTATCTCACCTTTGATAGTAGTTACTAGAAAAGTCAAGAAGTATGAGTGGGCTGATGATCGTGAAAAGAGTTTTGTCGAACCTAAGAGAAGACTGACAAGTGCACCAATTCTTACCATTCCGAAAGGAGATGAGGGTTTTGACATTTATAGTGATGTATCAAAAATGGGTCTTGGAGCTGTACTTATGCAAAAATAAAGGTGATCGCGTATGCTTCGAGATAACTCAAGAATTATGAAAAAAAACTACCCTATTCATGACCTAGAGCTAGCAGCTGTTGTCTTTGCACTAAAGATTTGGAGGCATTATCTTTATGAAGTCCAACGTAAGATTTATATAGACCACAAGAGCTTGAAGTACTTCTTTACCCAAAAAGATTTGAATATGAGGCAATGTAGATGGCTCGAGCTAGTTAAGGACTATGATTGTGAGATCCTTTACCATCCAGGAAAAACGAATAAAGTAGCTGATACTTTGTGTAGGAAGTCTTGTGCCACATTGATATCTTTATTGGAACTATCATGGCCACTACAAAACGAAGTGTTAGAATTCGGAGTCAAGATAATCTCTAGACAACTCTCCATCTTGACGTTGGTGCCGACATTGTTTGATGACATACGAAAGAAACAAGAGGAAGACTCAAGCATCTAAAGAATCAAACATGAAGTACAAGAAGGGAACAACGAGGATTTTACAATATCTGACAGTGGGGTACTATACTTTGGTGATCGATTATGTGTCCCAAATGATGATGAACTAAAGAAGAAGATACTTGAAGAAGCTCATAGTGTACCATACTCAATGCATCCTGATTCTATAAAGATATACCATGACCTGAAAGATCGCTTTTGGTGGTTTGGAATGAAGAGAGATGTAACAAAGTACGTTAGTGCATGTCTTACATGTTAAAGAGTCAAAACAAAACATCAAAGATCTGGAGGAGTTTTGCAGCCCATTCAAATACCAGAATGAAAATTAGAAGATATTGTCATGGACTTCATAGTTGGGTTATCGAGAACGATGAATGGTTCTGATGCAATTTGGGTGATTGTTGATAGATTGACGAAATTTGTGCATTTTTTGGCAATCAAGATGACATACACGATGGAAAAAATTAGTCCAACTTTATATTAAAGAGATTGTCAGACTACATAGAGTTCCCAAGATAATTATTTCTAATCGAGATAGCCGATTTACTTCACATTTTTTGGAGTGCATCCAAATTGCTCTTGGAACTAAACTATGATGCAGTACAACTTTTCATCCTCAAATAGATGGACAGACAAAGCGAACAAATCAAATCTTAGAAGATATGCTGCGAGTACGTGTATTGGATTTTAAAAGAAGTTGGTGCAAGTACTTGTGTTTGACAGAGTTTGCATACAACAATAGCTATCAGTCCACAATTGGAATGACACCTTACGAAGCTTTGTATGGGAGGAAATGTAGATCACCTATATGTTAGCATGATCTAGGAGAGAAGAAAGAATTGGAGTTGGGAATGGGATAGAGAACATATATCATTGATGAGATGACTAAGGTTATTAGAATCATTCGGCAAAGGATTGAAACAGCTCAAAGTCGATAGAAGAGCTATGCAGATGTCCGCCGGAGACCACTCGAATTTGAAGTTGGAGATGCAGTGTTCATTAAGTTAGCTCCTAAGAAATGAGTGATGAGATTTGGTAAGAAAGAGAAGCTTAGTCCTTGATATGTTGGACCTTATGTGATCACAAAGAGAATCGATAAAGTAGCTTACGAGCTAGATCTACCTAAAGAGATGTTGGTTATTATATTATGTTGACGTCGGAATTTGTTTGAAAGTAATTCCTAGTCTAACACCCAAATATAATGGAAATGAGATGAAAAGTATGACACAAGAATGGCCCGGAGCCTACTCGGGCAATGCTGCTCGGCTGATCCTGGACGGTAGAAGTACCGGGCAGGACCTTATAATATTATATTAGAGAAATTAGCTCTCTAGTACTGTTTACAGAATGAGGATTCAGATCATTTACAAGTTAAAATTACATCTATTTATAGCTGGAGCATCACTTGAGTGTCGGAGATCGTGGAGGTCATGGGAGTTAAGCCCACATTTTCCTTAATTTCCGCCTATTTACTGGGTACTTGGCGGTTTTATTACCCACGATCTATTGGAGGTTAGCGATATCTTGGACGGCCATACGGATCGTGGCCGGCTAAGCTGATCCGCCGAGTGGTCCTCACAATTAACCTGGATGGTCGACTTGAGGGGATGTCGTCATTGTGGCCGGCCAGGTGGAGCGACATCCTTTGTTCTGCCGTCCAGGTGTCTCATGCTGCGTAGCTCGGGTCGGACACCCAACAATAGCCCCTTAGGCCTTGGCAGAAAATCACTTCTGCTGAGGCCTAATCAACCTTGACAAGTCGAGCCGAGCAGGAATGGGTCGTAAGTCAGTATGTTGCGAACAAGTGTCGTCATCTGATGGAGTGGAAATCGAAAGGTCGTTGTTTTGTACCCGTTTGATTTTCCACGTGCCTGTAGGTGATTGGTTGAGAGTTAAGGGTTATCACCTATATATAGCGTTCTTCTCATTTGACATTTGACCTTTCATTAGCTTTCGATTTTGAGTACTTGTTGCGTATCCCGAGCAGGATTAGCCGGCCTAGATATCCCGTGCTACGTCATCTTGTGAGAGCGCCCTTGCTCAGAAGGTATTTCCTCTCTTTCGTGACTATGTCTGAGATTCCTAAAAATATCCCATCTAATTGGTCCCAAGGCCAACAGTGGACCGAATGGGCTGAGGTTCCTTTCGAGGATTCAGAGGCCGTGAAGTGGCCCTCCGTGGTTACCCAAATCGAGCTGGATAAGATACAATCCCATTTCAATATACCTTTGGGTGTTTCCTTCCTCGCTCTTCGTCCTGATGAGCGAATGCACAAGCCGCGGAAGAATTGTGTTGCTATCAACCTTCAAGCATTGGAGGGAGGCCTGCGGTTTCCAATGACGCCCTGCTTATCCCGGTATCTTTGGCAGTGGGGGATAGCCCCAGGATAGCTTCGTCCAAATAGCTGGTCTTCTCTCTTGGGTTTGTTAGTGCTTCTTCATAGCTACAACCTCGGGGAGCCCAACTTTGAAGAGCTGTCTTGGTTGTTTAAACTTGAGCTTATACCCGGGGCAGAAAATCACTTTTATTACCTTGCTCCTCGGATACATCAGCCCCAGTTAGTTTGTGATCTTCCTCTGCCAGTAAGAGATTGGAGGAGCGAGTGGTTTTGGGTCGACGGGGACTGGAGGAGTCCAGGGACATTTAGGAGCTCCTTTGCTGTCAGGGCATCGTGCCCAGTTGGTTTTGGTCTGGCTGAAGGTATTCCTTATTCATCTTCTTGGTTAAGCCTGCTAATGTTTTTAATATTTTTCAATTTTACAGAAGGAGGGCTTGAGAGCCTTGAGAGTGGCGGCGATTTTTCTCGCAAAATCCGTTTCTTACGGGATAGCATTAGCTTGGAGCAGTGAACGTTTGGGCAGCTGATTGTGGAAGATCGGCTTATCCGGGCTGGCCTAGTCTTTTATTTTGCGCGCGTTGTCGTGGATTTCCAAGGTAGGTCTTGCTGTTGGAACAAGATTAAGCTTGGCTATTTACTAACTTATTGCTCTTCGTGCAGCCGTCCTTCCTCACGACGGTCTTCGCCCTGAGATGAATCCTTCCGAGCGCATTAAAATCAGGGCGAAACGAGGTAGCAAGCAAAAGAAGCCAATTGAAAAAAGGAGGGGTTCTGTACGTCCAGCGATCGAGACTCCTACTCCGAGTCAGGATCCTGTCAGCCGTCAACAAAAAGATCACGCCCGACTTCTAGCGAGCAACCAACCGATAAGCCCAATGTCGCCACTTCAGTTCGTGCAGGAATATGGTCTTCTGAATCTTCGCTGGCCGGCTCGGTCAGCATTTGTGGTTGGGATCCCAAACTAATTGAAAGTTCCAAGGAGTTCCTCGGGAAATGTCCTCCATTTCAGATCAGCTTTTCTCGTGCTCGGCCGCCCAGCGCGGATTTAATGAGGAACCTTCCATCTGGGATTAGGCAAGCTATGGATGCTCCGGCGAAGTCCTGGACAGGAGAGCTAGAGGATTACGCAAGGGAGATGTCGGCGGCCGACATGGGGGCTTGCTCGGCAATTTTGAATGCCCAGGCTTCCGTCTTTGCTTGGCGGGCTAACCGTGCATACCTTTCTCAGCAGGATAAATACATGGAAAACAGAGCTGAGCTCGGTGATAAGAAGGCCGATTTGGCCGCCGCTTCTGAGGAGATAAAGGGGCTTAGGGCCAAGCTGACTTCCATTCAGGATTCATTATCTCGATAAAAGGCCGAGGCGGACGTTGAGAATGCCCTGCTTAAAGGTCAGCTCGAGGCGATCCGGGCTGAGTTGAAGTCTGTACATGATAAGTTGGCCATTGCTAGAGCTGGCCGGTTGGACGAGGCTGCTGTGGCGCAGAAATACAAGGAGTCTGATGAATGCAAGTACGAGGGAATCTTGGCCTATCTTTTTGCTTATATGGACAATATTGTGGTAGCTCGGAAGGCAAACTTGGACGACCGTTCTTTTAGTATTGCCTTAGCCAATTTCCTGGAAAGGAATCCTCTTCCACAATATTACCTGGACCTCATGGAAGATTTGCCCGGCTATCTCCCTCTTGGTTCTGAGCATCTTCTGAAGCCGGCTCCTCCTATTCAATTTATGTCAGATCCTAACTTAGGAGCTTCTAGGTCCGAGCAGGTTGAGGAAGTGGGTGCGACTGGATCTGAGGATGACGTAATTGTACTCCAGGATGATTAGCGTAGCATTTTCTTTTCTTTTTTTTATTTTTTATTTTTTATTGTTTTTTATTCTTCTTCCTGGCCACTTGGCCCTTTGTGAACAGGTTCTGGCCTGCAAACCAGTATGTGTACTTATACTTTCCAACGGACAATGTTTCACTTGTACCGACATTTACTTTAGACATGTCGGGTTAACTTGTTCTGACCGGTTTTAGCCCCTGGCCTAATACTCAGGCCGGCTTTGTATCTGGAGGGCCGGATAAGAGCTTCACATCCTGGACGGCTTAGCTTATAGGTTTAACACGTCACGGCTGACAGCCTAGAAGATGACAGATGACGTGTAATTATTATTGGATTTCAGAATCACCATGTGTCGCCTATAATAGGGGGGATCCCAACAGTCACAATCCTTCTATAAATAGCGGGGGCTTATTCATTTTCATATTTGCTATGATACTCTTTAATCTACCGCA
The DNA here is from genome assembly GCA_028654395.1 of Scutellaria barbata. Lineage (NCBI taxonomy): Eukaryota > Viridiplantae > Streptophyta > Magnoliopsida > Lamiales > Lamiaceae > Scutellaria > Scutellaria barbata. The sequence goes on from CM053646.1 coordinate 22,070,976, forward strand.
ATAATCTAATATTGCCGTGCAGGAGTTGCCGCCTAGGATGAGCCGTCCTCCATTAACCGTCCGGTTTACGACGGGCCTCAGTGCGGAAACTTGCGGAGCAGGGCAGGCTGAAGAGTTCGATGTGGCTGAATCTGAAGATGGTGTGACCGTATTCGAGGATGGTCGATATTACAATCTTGGCCATAAGGAGTTCCGAGCAGTTCTCTTAAGTTTAAGTACTTGGCAACATATTCAGCAACTGCCGTCCGTTCGTAAAATGCCTTGGCTGACATGTCAATGTTGAGAGAGAGGCTTGGTCAGACTGGACGGCCTAGTCAACTCTTAGTAGCATATATTATTGCCGAGCTGCTCGTTCTAGCCTTTTGTTTAGAGTTTAGGGTTTAATGGGTTGTCTGTCAAGAGGTTCTGGCCTCCAAACCAGCAATTTTCAATGATAATTCAGATTTCAAGCCTAATTGTCCCTACTGCATTTTCATTATATAACTGCTAACACACCCTTACGCATAGCTTAATTTTGGACGGCCTGAACATACTTGATCTGAAATATTGATATCCTGCCCTGGCCGGCCTATCTGTTGGATTTTGGCCGGCCTCATATTGTAGAGATCTGTGGAATCTGGAAAGATCTGGTCCTGGGCTTTATCCTGGGCCTGACACGTGTCACAATCTGGTGTCCCGGGAGATGAAGCGTCTTCTGTAGTTGACCGTTCGATTCGCCACGTGTCATCTCTGGTCGGATGAAAGTTGAAGGATCGCGCTCTTCCTATAAATAAGGGCGGTCTTTCTTCATTTTGACCTTCACGAATTTGTGATTACTTAGAGAATTCTCTGATATTACCCGACCAGATTGAGCCGTCCAACATCTCCCGTTCAGAATAGGCCGTTCTCGATCTCCCGTCCAGGCCATTCTCTAGGTAATTCTTACTTTCTTCCTATGTCTTCTTCTTCATCCTCTGGGACTGAATCCGGGTATGGAGGGTATTCTTCTGAGGAATTAAGTTTAGAGGTTAGTTCGTCTTCGGAGGAGATTAGGAGTCCAGGTCCTCCTGTAGTTGAGGTGGCGGGGACATCGGGCCGGCCAGCCCGCTATGTTCCCATAGGGATGCTTAGGCCGCCTAGACAATACAACCGGACCGAGAAGCCTTATATGGATTCAGAAGCTATGTCTTGGCCGTCTACCGTTACCCGCGCTGAATTGGATAGGTGGCACGCCCTTTTCAACATCCCGCGGGGGGTGTCGTTTGATGTTCCGAAACCAAACGAGCGGATGGATAAGCCACCCGCGGACAGCGTGGCCATCAATCTCCGATCTTTAGAAGGCGGTCTCCGGTTTCCCTTGGCTCCTCCTCTCACTCAGTACCTTCACTTTTGGGGCCTCGCTCCCGGCCAGCTACACCCAAATAGTTGGTCCTCCATTCTTGGGTTGCTTGTCCTCTGTTGGTCGTTCAATCTTGGCGTCCCGACCCCTGAGGAGTTAACTTGGCTATTGGATTTGAAACTCCTGCTCGGGGCTCAGAACCACTTGTATTATCTGTCCCCCTGGTATGGTCGTCCTCAGTTGATCATCGACCTTCTGTCCTCTGTCAAAGATTGGAAGACGAAATGGTTCTGGGTCAGAGGTGACTGGATGAGCCCCGACCAGATTGGAGAGCAAGAGTCTGAGCGGGTGTTTTGTTCGATGTTCTTTGGGACGGCAAATGGTATACTAGCATTTTACTTGCTTTTAGCTCGGTTGTCTGATTTTAATTATCTTCCGTTTTGCAGAAATTTCGGTGGAGGGCCTCCCGACTAGCAGTACCTTCTCTCGGAAGATAGTATTTCTCCGAGACCACACCGCCCCCGCTCAGCGAAATTTCAAGACGCTCATTACCGAAGAGCGCCTCGCTAGAGCCAGCCTTATCCTACCTTTCCGTCCTGCTCCGAACAATTACCAATGTAGTATTTTCGGACTTAGTTGCTTTACTGAAAACTCTTGCTTATATTTGCTTCTTATTTTTCAGCTGTCCTTTCTCCTCACGGCCTTCAGCTCAGCATGAATCCCACTCAACGGATTCGGCAGAGGACCCAGCAGGCCGCTGCTGGGCATGCGGGAAGGCCTCAAGGCCGAGGCCAAGGAAAGGGCAGGGACGTTGAACGCCCTGCTCCTACTGCGCCATCACCAGCCACTGTTTCCACGGAAGCTGCTCCGCGCGCTCCCCCGGCCAAGCGATCCAGGCCGGGTTCTAGCAGTGGAGCGGGGACCTCCCGGGGTGGTTCGGGAGCTGGAAGGGGAAGCTCAGGGATACCTGAAGCTTCAGCTGCTCGTGCGGCGCCTGGCGTCTGAACTGTCGAAAGTCCTTTGGCCGGCTCGGTCAGCATTTGCGGATGGGACCCTGCTCGGGTCGAGGAGACGAAGGAGTATCTCGGTCGTCACCCGCCTTTCCAGGTCAGCTTCTCCCGGGCTCAGTCTCCGACCCCGGAGGTGATGGAGAAACTTCCTCCGGCGGTGTCCTCAGCTGTCGAAGCCCCTGTTAAGGCCTGGACGGAGGATCTGGATAAGTTCTCCCGCCAGATGTCTTGTGTGGACTCCGGCTCCTGTGCCGCTATCCTTATGGCGCAGGCGTCCGTGTTTGCCTGGCAGGCCCAACACCAGTATGAAGAGCGGTTAGATAAGATCAGGGTGTTGAAAGCCGAGCTGAGGACAAGGAGCGGCGAGCTGAAGGAATTGGCTGAGGAGAAGAAGATGCTGGAGACTCAGCTAGCTTCTTCTCAAGAGGCTCTGTCGCAAGCGACTTCGGCGGCTGAACTAGATAGGCAGAGGGTGGCTGACTTTGCTTCGCAGACTGTCCGGCTCCAGGCTGGGATTGATGATTTGAAGGCCGAGCTTGAAGCTGCCCGGGCTGCCCAAGCTGACGAGGTGGTTGTAGTTGCTAAGTTCAAGGGCTCTGACGAGTATAAGCTCGAGAGTAGCCTTGCTTACCTGTTTGCCTTCTTTGACGCTATTGAGGCGGCCCGGAAGGAGAAACTGGACGACCGTCCACTTATGGCAACTCTGGCCGGATACATTGAGAAGAACCCGCTTCCGGCTTACTATCTGGAGTTGATGAGTGACCTGCCGAAGTATCTTCCGGTCGGGTCGGAGAAACTGCTTACTCCGGCTCCTCTCATTATGCTTATGTCTGATCCAACCTTTGACATGGGAGCAGTTTCTGAAGCTGGACGGTCTGAAGCTGGGTGGCTTACTGCGGCGACGGGCGAGGTGGTGGAAGAGGAGATGGTGGATATTGAACAATAGCTCTTTGTAGGGATTTCTTTCTTTTTCTCTCATTTTTTGTAAGAGGTACTGGCCTCCAAACCAGTTTTGATTTTAATGTCATCATGTTTTGCTGGTTTATAATCTTCCGTATATATATGTAGTTCGTTCTAGTTGACACTTGCTCGTCTCAACCGAATCAGCTCGGTACTTAAATGCTTGAAACACTTAGTAAAAAACTATTAATCACTTGATAATGGTAGTGTGAATTTGCTCTGCTTGTCACGTCGATTTTCATCACTTCTGTTTGATCAATATTTTACCCCTGGCCGGAGCCGAGGTAGGTATAATACTTACAGTTTGGCCCAGCCTAAATGGCTCGGATGAAGTTGCGGTCTCGGGTGGGCCGAAGCCTTACCATTTCATCCGACCTGGACGGCTCGGATGAGGCCGTAGCCTTATATGGGCCGAAGCCTTGCTGTTTCATCCGATCTGGATGGCGCGGATGAGGCCGTAGCCTTTGGTGGGCCGAAGCATTGGTGGGCCGAAGCCTTACTGTTTCATCCGACCTGGACGGCGCGGATGAGGCCGTAGCCTTTGGTGGGCCGAAGCCTTGGTGGGCCGAAGCCTTACTGTTTCATCCGGCCTGGACGGCGCGGATGAGGCCGTAGCCTTAGGTGGACCGAAGCCTTACTGTTTCATCCGGCCTGGACGGTGCGGATGAGGCTGTAGCCTTGGGTGGGCCGAAGTCTTGGTGGGCCGAAGCCTTACTGTTTCATCCGACCTGGACGGCACGGATGGGGCCATAGCCTTAGTCAATATTACAAGCTGGGAAAACAATTTCATTAACCGTGGAAAGGTGCAAAAGAATTATAATTGAAATCCTGGCCGACTAATGATAATACTTTTTTAAGTGCTCTATATTCCATGGTTTGGATACAATTTTTCCATCCAGGTCTGTTATCTCATATGCACCTCCGGCCAGAATCCTGCTAATCTTGTACGGTCCTTCCCAGTTGTGTCCCAAGGATCCATTCGGTAGTAAGACCTTTTTGAGGACTAGATCCCCGAGCTGAAATTTTCTGGTCCGGACCCTTGAGTTATAATACCTTGCACTTCTCTGTTTGTAAATGGCGTTCTTTATGTCTGCGTCCATTCTTCTTTCTTCTAGCAAGTCAAGGTTGGCGGGTAGAGCTTCTGTGTTCTGCTGGTCTTGATATTTGTCCACTCTCCAAGTGCGAACGCCGAGCTCGATTGGGATAACTGCCACAGAACCGAATGCTAAGGAGAACGGCGTTTCTCCCGTCGCTGTTCTGGCCGTCATTCTGTATACCCAAAGTACCTCGGGCAGTTCATCGGCCCAAGCACCCTTTGATTCGTTAAGCCTGGCTTTCAAGGTGTGCTTGATGATTTTGTTCATGGCCTCGACCTGGCCGTTTCCTTGAGGGTGGTAAGGGGTGGAGAGCAGCTTCTTGATGCCCAGGTTTTCACAAAATGTCCTTAGATCGTCGCTGTCGAACTGTCATCCATTATCTGTGATGATGGAATGAGGGACCCCGAAGCGGCAATTGATGGATTTCCATATAAAGTTTGTAACTTTCAGCTCGGTTATCCGTGCTAGGGGTTCTGCTTCTACCCATTTGGTGAAATAGTCGACGGCGAAGATAGCGAATCTTACTCCTCCTTGGCCAGTGGGCATCGGGCCAATTAGATCTATTCCCCATTTTGCGAATGGCCACGGGGCCATTATTGAGTTCAAATCTTCCGAAGGTGCTCGGATGAGTAGCGCGCATCTCTGACATTTGTCGCACTTTTTAGCGAAGTTGATAGCATCTTTTTTCAGGCTAGGCCAGAAGTATCCTTGCCTGATAACTTTGAAGGCTAGCGACTGGCCTCCCGAGTGATTGCCGCATACGCCCTCGTGAATCTCGGCTAACACATATTTGGCTTCTTCGTCATCCAGACATTTCAGGAGAGGATGGGAGAAACCTCGTTTGTACAAAAGACCGTCCTGGATGGTGTATCGAGCAGCTCGGATTCTCAATTCTCTCCTAGCTCATGCTAACATATAGGTGATCTACATTTCCTCCCATACAAAGCTTCGTAAGGTGTCATTCCAATTGTACCGGGTAGGACCTTATAATATTATATTAGAGAAATTAGCTCTCTAGTACTGTTTACAGAATGAGGATTCAGATCCTTTACAAGTTAAAATTACATCTATTTATAGCTGGAGCATCACTTGAGTATCGGAGATCGTGGAGATCGTGGAGGTCATGGGAGTTAAGCCCACATTTTCCTTAATTTCCGCCTATTTACTGGGTACTTGGTGGTTTTATTACCCACGATCTATTGGAGGTTAGCGATATCTTAGACGGCCATACGGATCCTGGCCGGCTAAGCTGATCCATCGAGTGGTCCTCACAATTAACCTGGACGGTCGACTTGAGGGGACGTCGTCGTTCTGGCCGGCCAGGTGGAGCGACATCTTTTTGTTCTGCCGCCCAGGTGTCTCATGCTGCGCAGCTCGGGTCGGATGCCCAACATATTATTTTCCATGTCTCGATGTCAAAGAAGTATGTTCCTGATCTGTGTCATATAATTCAACCACAAACAGTACAAATTCGAGAAAACTTGAGCTATGAAAATAAACCAGTTGAGATAGTTGCGCGAGAGATCAATAAGCTAAGAAATAAAGAAATACCACCAGTGAAGGTGATTTGGCAGAATCATCGTTTTGAGGAAGCAACTTGGGAGCGTGAAGAGGATATGGGACAAAAATATCCTGAATTATTCTAAGTTTTGAGAATGAAACTTTTATAAGGTACAGGGGATTGTAATACCCGAATCTCTAATTATATCTCTTTTATGAATAATAGACTTTCATTAATTCATTATGATTTAATAGTACCATAAAGAGAAATTAATTATGTGTTATTTGTAATATTATGTTTACTATGAGTAGGACTCTAATATTTAGTAGGTTAGGAATAAATCTTTAGAATTTTATATTGATAAAGTGGAGATATCAAATATATATATTAAGTAATTGAAATATATTAGGAGTTCATTTTATCTCCTAAGAAGAGAAGCTACGTAACCCTAAATATATAAATATATTCATACAGCAAGTTTCAACCTAACAAATTTTAAAAAAAAAACAAGAAGAAGAAATAAATTTAATACTTTACGGCCCAACAGAGCAACATTCAGGTATCATACATGAATTAATTTGGTAAATGGATTACACTAATTATTTATTAATTAGGTTAATCTTGGTTTGCCTTAAATTCTGTAAGTTTAAGATGTAATAGTTTGTTAATAAAATTGAGAACACTACTACAGATTATATTTAATTGGTTGATTTAGTTTGCTTTAAGAATTTGATTGTTATTTACAATTGAGCAACAAGAGTACGCAAATTTCAATTTGTACATTAATTAGAAAATCATTTACCTTTGATGTACAAATAGATTAATAAATTAGTTAATTAAATTAGTCATTCTTATACTTCTGATATTGGGTTGTTGTACTCTGGTAATTATATAATTAGTTAATATAGGAAAGAGAGTATCCTGTTAAAGCAATTTATTACTTTTGTAACTTTTCCTTAGTCCAGGTTCTATTATTATTAGATAATATCACATAATCTAAAGAAATATAATTAATTACTTTAGAATTGTGGAGTCTGTGATTCTAGATTTGTGTACATATACATTATATTATTTTATATGTTTCAAACTTATGAAGTTCTTTGAGAATAGTAAGACTAGTAACAGTAATTACCTAATGCTTTGAGATTATAATCATTTTACATGTAATTAACTTTTATGAATCGGAATTAGGATAGAATGAATAATAATTATCATAACACTACTTCTCGAAGTATTAACATGGTTATAGATTTAATATACAATTTAATTAGTTGGTCAGTTAATGAATTTTGGTTATTGTTATCAAATTATTATGTATAATAGAATAATATTAATTTTAGTATTAGATGATTAAATTCTAATAATCTTTCTTCACGAATTGTTTATAATTTAGATTTGATTGGGGGTAAGCTATAAGAGTATAGCGTGTTAAGGGGTCTTGAAGTATTGTCAGTTTTTGGAAACTCTAGATAAATACATCTCTCACCTGCAGTATGAGTAATCATGTTTTATTTGTTAATGTTTGATGCAAAATTTACTTGAATGTTTATTTATATTTTTCTATAAGTATGCTTTGATGATTTGCTAAGTGATGTGTTTCCATGTATTTTGATTTTGATTAAGCACGAGATGTTAGTTAATCTTGTTCTATGTAAAGTGAGAAAAATATATTTTTGAGAAAGTATATATTTATAGTTTTATTATATATTTTAGAGATTGGTATCGGGCACCGAGATCGCCCATTAGAAGAATTTAAGGGCACCGAGACCGCCCTATGAGTATTGAGTTGCTCCATTTGAATTTGTGGGCTAGCTACCCCAAATTCTTCGGAGTTGCGCGCAATGATATCATGTCTGGGCCCATAGTATATTATTTTCAAGTATAAAATAATTTATATTGTTTTTATTAGCTGAGTTCTAACATTTGTTTTCAAAGGCTACAAAGAAAATATTTTTTTGTGAGATTAGACGATGTACTTTTTAAGCTTTTGTTTATAGTATTGACCTCATACTGCAGATAAAGAAAAAGGTAAGATGTGATGCAAGGGGTAGCAATGCTAAAGCGTGATCGGTGGTGATGGCCACAGGATTTGGTTTTAAGATTATTTTCTTTTCTGAAGTATTCATTCTAAGAAGACTTTTGTTTCAAATTTCTTTTGAGAAGATCTTTTCTCAAATGACTTAAATCTTTTGGGATGCTTTAGATCGATTTAAAATTTTAGTATGTTTTACTGTAAAATTTGTTTCTGTTGTTTTAAAAAAAATCCTTATAAAGATTTTTAAGATGATTAGTAAAAAATAACTACCCTAAGAAGAGGGGGTGTTACACTATGCAAGTTACATTGTGTTGAAAATTATACAAGTACGGAAAATGTAAATCCGAGTTGAACATGTTAATGATTATGTGCATTTAAAAACACTGGTTTGGATGCCAGGACCTTGTATAAAAAGACCAACAGGCCCGAGCAGAAATTAAAAAAAAAGACAGAACAAAAAACAAACATAACAAAAATAAAGAGTTTATTTGTCAATCTCAACCACATTCTCGTCACCCCCGACAGAGCTGGCCTCCTCACCTTGATCGGCAACAGGAACCGCCTCCATATCATAGTTTGTATCAAACATGAGGTGAATTGGAGGTACCGATTTGAAGAGGTGATCTGACCCGATATGGAGGTATCCGGGTAAGTCACTTATCATCCCCAGGTAGTAGATGGGGAAAGGCTGCTTCTCAAAGTAGTTGGCTAGGGCTGCCATAAGCGGACGATCGTTAAGTTTCTCTTGTCTTGCCACATCGATAACATCAATAAAAGAGAAGAGATAACCCAAGACCCCTCGTACTTACACTCGGTCGAAGCCTTGTACTTGAGTACGACGACACCTCATCTACCGAGGCGGTTCGGGCAGCCTCCAGGTCGGCCTTCACAGCTTTCAGCTCGATCAATACCCGAGTGTATGCCATCATCGGGTCGGAAACCTGTTAGTGGTCCAGCTCTGCTACCTTCGTAATCTCAGCTAAAAGCTCTTGGGAGGAGGCCAGTCGGGCCTTCAGAACTTTCTTTTCCTCGGCCAAGGAGGCCAGCTCATCCTTCTTTTCCCTCAGCTCAACTTTTTTCACCTCATATTTTTCAAGTTAATCGAGGTGGCGAAGGTGAGCCCGCTAGCCAAAAACCGAGGCTTAGACGTGAAAAACTGCTGAACAGACATCCATATCTACACCTAATATCTGTTTGGCGTACCTCTCCAGCTCTTCCGTCCAGGCTATCACTGGAGCCTCCATGGTCGGCTCGACCCCAAGAGGAAGATCCTTTATTAGATCCATACTCGACATTCAAGCACGAGTGTAGCTAATCTGAAAATGAGGCCTTCGTCTGAGGTATTCTTTGAAGCCCTTAATCCTTTTTGGGTCCTACTCGCATATGCTGATCGAGCCAGTCAGTAGGGACTCGGACGACCAAACGTCGGAGGGACGGTAATGGTGACACCAGGAGTACTGGTCAGCTGCTCGGTATGGGCCGGTCTTGCCCTTTTCGTCGGTGGGAGAGCCAAGTTAGATGATCCCCGACCAGCTACCTCCATGATCGAGATAGGGGGTTGAGTCCCCGGCCTTTTCCTTGCCCGATCACCTTGACTGGTTATTATTGCGTCCTGGCCTGCTCGGCCTGGATTCAGATTCGTTCAGAAGGATCCATCTTCAAAGGCAAGTCGTCTTGAGGAAGGATGATTGTAAGAAAAATAAAAAGGATAAGGGTAAACACTTTTGTTGAAATAACCAAGCAGAAATTAAAAAAGAGGAGCTCAAGGTTACCTCGGAAATTGATTGGAGTAGGAGTGAAAGAAAAAACTAAACCAGCTCGAGTAAGCCTGTCTTCTGTAATGAGACTCTTGAAGGTTCGGCTCTTCGGATCAGTGCTATCTCTTAGAAAATGAATATTCCTAGAGAAATCCTCACCGAGCAGGAGATTTTGAGGTAAGACTTCTATAAAACAAAAAAGTATTATAACATCAGAAAAGCTGATCGGATAAGAAATATAGATTTATACCATTAGCCGGCCCAAAGCTGATAGGATAAGAAATTCTCAACGAGAGATCTTCATGGCTCGACCCGGAACTCATCCAATCTCCTCCGACCCAAAACCACTTGATCTTCTAATCTTTAACAGAGAAAGGAAGACCACGAATCAGTTGAGGTCAGAGTGATTGGGGAGAAGTGTAGTATAAATGATTTTTTTATCTCGGGGATCAGCTTAATGCTGAATAGCCAAGCCAATTCTTGAGGGCTCGGAACCCCGAGGTTGTAGGCATAGAAGAGCACGAGCAGCCCCAAAATAAATGACTAGTTATTGGGGTAAAGCTGGCCGGGTGTGATTCCCCAGTGCCAGATATAGTAAGTTAGGCAAGAGGCTATGGGGAAGCAAAGATCGTCTTCGAGAGCCCGGAAGCTAACAGTCACACACCCTTTTGGAAGCTTGTCCATTCTCTTCTCGGGTCTGGAAACGCCAAAGATAACTTCTCGAGGAATATTGAAGAGTGTGTGCCAGTGGTCTAGCTCGGCCCGGGTGACGATCGAGGGCCAAGCCATTGCTTCAGAGTCTTCTGAGGGCTGCCCAGTTCGACGATATCGTCGATGTCTAATTTTTCACCCCGATGGGAATACTAGTGGGCACCGAGCCTGATGGGCCCACCTTCTCTGCCATAATAGGGGCAGAACTCCTCACAACCTCATCATCGAAAGAGTTGGATCCCAAATCCAGCTCTCCCGAGCTGTATTCGCATTCTTTAGATGCACCCCGATCGTAGTCCTGGGCTGATCCACTTTCAGATGATTCATTTGAAGACATAATTTAAGTGTAGGGAATTTACCTAAATAATATATAGACGGTCGATCCTTCTTGGTTGATTCTTCTCGGTACTCTATGCTAGGTGTTTTTAAGAAAAACTCCAAGAGTTTTGAGCTCGCGAAAAGTAAAATGAAAAGGAATTGCTCATATTTATAAGGAGAGTATGACCCTTCAACTTTCTTCCGGCCAGGAGCTGACAAGTGTCTGAACGGATGGCTACGATCTAACGACGCTTTAACTTCCATTTCACTAGATGGAGACATATGTCCAGTCAAATGATTATTGATTTATGTCTTGTCCATTTTTGACTCACTCTCAGCTCGACTCAACTGGTATTATTTAATTAGGTCCCGATAGAATGAATTTATCTTATGACCTAAGGGGCTATTGTTGGACCCCTGATTCGAGCTCGGATCAAATACATAGTCTAGCTGAATTATAGAGATCTGTGGCCGTATGGGACCCATCAGGACAGCTCGTCAAGCAGGCAATCGGATGAACCGGCTAGAATAGTTCACTGATCCAGCCACCAAGCGACCCGGCCAAGATCAATTTCATGACAGACCCAAAAGGACACTTACTGACCAGGCCAGAAGACCAGGAAGTAAATCCGACCAGGATCACAGAAGGCCTGACGGGATATGCCAGATTAGTAGGAGAAAGTTGGGGGAAATTAACCTTCCACTTCCTGGAAAATAGACAAAATTTAAGGGGGAGGTGGGCATGATCCCCACTAACTTGTACTATTCCTTAACTTATAAATAGTAGAAATTTTAATTGAGAAGGGGTTGGAACATTTTTGTATTCAAGCATAAGAGAACTCATTTCTCTAATATAAATTAAATACGATTCTAGCCGACCATTACAAACCGATCAAAATTAACCGACCTAATTTGCCCGAGTAGGTTCCGGGAATAGTGTTTTCTACACTTTTCATTCAATATCTTCATCCAATTTGATCTATTTAATCCAAAATTACTTAATTTGAGTGTTTGGCTAGGAATTTAATCATTAATAAATTCCAACGTCAACACTCTTCAAGATAAATAGTTATGTCCAATATAGCAAAAAATTAAATGATCCTAAAAAATCTCTAAGCAACCTGTGAGTTTTCTTCATAACTATCTTCATTAATTGTTTCTTCCTATCAATCTTACGGTTTTTAGGATATATATAATCAATTATATGGTATATTTGATCAAATACAATTAATGTGTTATCACAAAAACTCTTTTGCAACAGTTGTATAAATTTAAATTAATGTAATTCGGGTCAACCTGATTCGACACGTGCTTCTGTGCTCCAACATGTGCCCCACTCGTAATTTCACACCATCATATATCTTATTGTATGTGATGTTGCTCCGGTCTGACGTGCGTCTTCTCGGAACCAAAACTCGAAAACTTGAACACTCAGATCCAAAAAACCTGCAAAACAAACACCGGGAGGGGTTCCCGGCGTAGGGACTCCGACGCTCAAGTCAGTCGAATTGCTCTGAATTCTCTCAAGTAGTATGATATGTGTATTTTGTGTATTGTGTGTATGTAAAGTGAATAGAACAAGGATATATATACTCCCTGATACTTGTTGTAGTAGGAATAGGAGTCCTAGTTGTAGTTGAAGTAGGAGTCCTCCGGAAATCTAAGATCAGCTCGATATGATCCTGAAAATAAGTGATACGCATAACTGATCCGTAAAATCAGCAAATCAGTTGAGATTAGTTCGTCTTAATCGTATCTTTCATTTCGTCAATTCAATCCGAACTCACACTTCGTCCGATTCGGGTAGTTATCGTATACTAACTGTGACGAACAGACCCAGTCTAGTTCAACTCGATCACAAATTCAGTTCGGTCACATCAGTACTCCCCCCTTTCGAAGTGTATGTCCGCATACACTAAGGGAGTTCGCTAAGGAGGTGACCGAACTTAATCGACGCCCCTTTCCGAGGCAAGATGTCTTTTCCATGTCTTTTCAACTGCAATCATTCTGTTCGTGTGACACGTGGCGAAAAACTGTTCCCGCCCATGCCTTTTCATTTTTCTTCGTCGGATTTCATTCCATCCAACGGCTGAGGTCGCGTCTTTTCGGTTTTCCCCCTAAAATCAAGATCTTCCTCTATATATATACCCTCATCGTCAGTCTTCAAACCCTTCTGTGCATATCCACTGTAGACGTTCATCTTCCCCGATTCTCTCCTCAATTTAGATTTCTTCTCTTAATCCCAGGTACCCCTTACTATCTTTCTTACTTTTTGTTATTCAATGGCATCTTCCTCTTCGGATATCAGTTTTTCGAAAAAACCCAAGAAAAGATCTGTGGAAAATGCTTTTTCTTCTACCAAGGTTACTCCGATCCATACCGTATTCTAGAGTTCGTTGATGGCGGGAGGTTATGTTGTGGTGATCCCGGATCCGGAGGATCGACCACACCGAGCACCGTCGGGTCACCAGACTTGGTTTTTAAAACATGTTACATTAGGGTTAGTTCCCCCGATTCATCCCTTCTTTCTTGAAATAGGTTCGCTCTTCGGTGTATGTCCGAATCAACTACATCCGAACTCCATTAGCTATATAGTTTCGTTCTATATGGTTTGCAAGTGGATGGGAGTCGAACCTACTCCAGATCGCTTCCGATCTTGTTTTGTCCTAAAAAATTCCAATCCTTTCCGTTTTTACCTTAGTCCTCACAGTGGTGCAAGGCGAGCTGCTTTCTTATCTCTTGGGGATGATAAAATAAGTTCTTGGGAAAAACATTATTTTTTTGTGAAGGAGCCGGTAAATCGGCATTTTCGTTCGCTTCCCTAGGCTCAGCGTTCGGGTCAAACCGACCCCGCTCCCCCTCCAGACCGTCAAATTACTGTTTTGAATGAAATTTTTGCCAATGGTTGGTTCGATATCGCACAGCTGAGTTTTTGTGCGAAGCTGTTGTCTTTTTGGGGGTTTTACCCAAACAGTCAGCTCCCTCCTCGTTTTCACTTAGGTCATTTTATTATTACGTTCTTCTTTATGTCGAACTGGTTATCTTATCATCTTATCTTATTTATTTCTTGCAGATCTCACAATGAATCGGTATTTCTCCTTCGCGAGCGATGTATCTGACGAGGAGCAAACTTCTATTTCGCCTGCTCGGCACGGGGTGGACCCCGCTTTGGCAGCAACCTTTAAGCAGATTGAGAAAACTCATCTTGGCGAACTGGTTGGAAGGGATAGGAGCCCTTCCATTGATGTAGTTCAAGAGGAGGATGTCCTTCCCAAGTAGCGTCCAATTTTCCAATATTAACCAAGACATTTGATTGCCTCAGAACCATATCACCGATTTGAAACTCTCTTTTCTGAACTCTTTTGTTAAATGCCGCCTGAACATGCCTCTTGTATAATTCATTCCAAACTCTAGCTTTATCTCGTAGTTCATCCAAGAATATCGAATCGATCCTCATTAGTTCCTCGTTCTTCAGAGGTTCAAAACTTGTGATTCTCAACGCCTCTCCCTGGATTTCTGCTGGCACAACAGCTTCCATTCCGAAGGCTAGATTAAAGGGGCTTTCCCCCATCATCGATCGCGGTGTAGTTCGATATGCCCACAGAACCGACGGTAGTTCGTCTGCCCAATTAGACCTCTGAGACTCTAGTTGCTTTTTCAGTCCGTCCAGTATGATTCTGTTCACCACTTCAACTTGTCAATTTGCTTGGGGATGAGCAACTGCCGTGAATATTTGTAGGATCTTCATCTCTTTACACCATTTGACAATCTTCTCTTCTCGGAACTGAGTTCCATTGTCTGAAACCAAAATCCTCGGTAAACCGAATCTGCAACAGATATTTTTCCAAATAAAATGGATCATTTCGGCTTCAGTGATCTTGGCCAAGGGTTCGGCTTCGACCCATTTGGTAAAATAGTCCACCGCTACTACTACGAACTACTTGTTTCCTCGAGTTTTCACAAAGGGGCCGACAATGTCAATTCCCCATCTAGCGAAAGGGCACGTCGAACAAATAATTAGCATGTCAGCGGTAGGGGTATAAATTCGTCATCCATGCTTCTGGCAAGCTTCGCATCTCTTAACTATGTCGTTCGCATCACTTCTCATTGTGGGCCAGTAGAATCCAGCTCGTACTACTTTTCGAGCTAAAGATCTAGCTCCCGCGTGTTCGGCACATCCTCCCTCGTGGGCCTCTTCCAGGACTTTGATTCCTTCTTCTCTTGATAGACATCGGGCATCTGTCGTTAGGAAGGTTTTTCTGTACAAGGCCTCTTTAAGTAGATAATAGAATCGAGCTTGCCTTTCCAGCTTTTCTAATTCTTTTTCTGTTTCTTCTCTCTTGCCTTCTAAAAAGCGTATAAACGGAGTTCTCCAATCAAAATTCATCCCGTTATCTATGCTCATTACCTCCTTTTCTCTTTCCAATACCATTACTGTTATAGTTCTTTGCGAACAGTCTTGAAGCGAACTGCCTATCTTAGAAAAGAAATCCACCTTTTGGTTCTCGCTTCTAGGAATCTGCTCGATTTGAAGTTTCTCGAACTTGCTCTCCATTTCCCTGATTTTTTCCACATAAGAATTCATCCGATCCTCTTTGACTTCGTAGCGGTTTTGTAGCTGTTGAGTTACTAGTTGTGAATCAGATTTAATTGTTACATAACGAGCTTCGACTTGTTCAGCTATTTTCAAACCCTGCAGGAGGACTTCATATTCTGCTTCATTGTTAGAGGCTTTGAACAGGAATTTGATAGCGAACTGTAGCTCATCTTTTTCTGGGCTAATTAGCAAGATACCAGCTCCAGCTCCATGACGGGATGAGGATCCGTCTACAAAGAGTTCCCATTATTTCTTCTCCTTGATCCTGGTCGTCTCTTGTATGAAGTCTGCTAAAGCCTGACCTTTAACTGCCGTTCGTGGCTCATACCTAATGTCGAATTGGCCTAGCTCGACGACCCACTTAACCAATCATCCTGACGTGTCTGGCTTTCCTAATATGATGCTCAACGGGTGGTCAGTTTGTACTATGATCGTATGGCTCAAAAAATACGGTCTTAATCTTCTGGCCGCAGTTACTAATGCATATGCTACTTTCTCAATCTCCGTATAGCGTATTTCCGCATCTTGAAGGACTTTGCTAACGAAGTATATTGGGAACTGGTCTTTGTCTATCTCTTTTACCAGGACCGAACTGACTGACTCTTCTCCGATTGCCAGGTACACTATTAACGGTTCTCCTTGAACTGGTTGTTTTAATAGGGGAAGTGTAGCAAGGAAAACCTTCAGATCATCGAACGCCTTCTGACATTGCTCATTCCAACCAAACTGACTACTTTTTCTGAGAATTTTGAAGAAAGGTAACCCTTTATCCGCCAATCTGGAGATGAACCTGCTCAGGGCAACTACACGACCAGTTAGGATTTGTACTTCTTTCATAGTTTGAGGAGCGGTTATGTTTTGTATAGCTTGGATTTTACTGGGGTTGACTTCAATTCCTCTTTCAGTAACCATGTACCCCAAGAACCTTCCCGCATTTACTCCAAAAGAACACTTCGCAGGGTTCAAACGCATTCCGCTCCTCCGAATGGCCGTCATGGTTTCTCTTAAATCCGAATGATGTGTGTTCGCTTTAGCACTTTTTACTAGCATATCATCTACATAAGCTTCCATATTCCGACCTAATTGATGGGCAAACATCTTGTCCACCATTCTTTGGTAAGTAGCCCCTGCATTCTTCAATCCAAATGGCATCACCGTGTAGCAATATGTTCCTGACGAGGTGATAAAAGCAACATTGGGTTTGTCTTCTGGGTGTAGCAAAATCTGATGATACCCCTGTGTTGCATCCATCATAGTGAGAAGTTCGCATCCTGCCGTGGAATCGACCAGCTTATCAATTCGGGAAAGCGGATAATAGTCCTTAGAGCAAGCTTTATTGAGATCGCGGAAGTCAATGCACATACGCCACTTGTTCCCCAGTTTAGGTACCAAGACGACATTAGCTAACCACCGAGGGTACTGAATTTTTTCAATATGCCCTATTTCCAATAACTTCCTGACCTCCTTCTCAATGATCTCATTCTATTGTTCTCCGAAATGCCTTAACTTTTATTTGATGGGTCGAGCTTCAGGTTTGATATTCAATTTGTGAACAGCCACATCCGGATTTATTCCCCTCATGTCTTCCGGTTTCCATGCGAACAAGTCCACATTCTCCCTTAATACTTCTATTATTTCCTTTTCAGTTTGTTCGGTTAAGTAACTACCGAGGTGGACTGCGTGACCAGGTCGTTCCGGAATCAGTTCGACACTCATCAGTTCTCCTTTTTTGAACTCAGCCGTATTCGCTTCTCATCCTTTTTTGTGACTAATATCTCTTTCTCGATCAAAATCATCCCTTTATTCCGAACTTCGCTTTCGGGACTCCAACTGACGAACTGTAGTAACATAACATCGTCGAGCTGTCTGTTGGTCACCATGAACTACTCCTATACCTAGGATCCGGCCCTGATCATTTTCGACGGGAAACTTCATCATCAGATGTGCTGGCGAGATAATCACCGCATAGGTACCCAATGATGGGCGATCGAGAATCACATTATATTGAGAAGGCGCGTCTACCAACAGGAAAGTTAGGGTCTTATTCTGCCTCCATTCTCCTTCTTCTAACACCATAGATAATTGTACCTTACCTAGAACAGCCACTGCTTCTCCCGAAAAACCATAAAGGGAGGTTTCTACCGACTTTACTTCCACCGTTGACCTCATCTTCCTGAAACAGTCCATGAACATGATGTCCACCGAACTCCCTATATCCACAAATATCCTCTTAACCTCAAAGCCTCCGATCTCTGCAGAAATTACCAAAACGTCAAACTGGGGACTTTGGATCGCCACCTTGTCGCGAGCTCCGAACTCTATTACAATGTTGTCAAAAATGGTTTGGACTTCAACACATTTTTGCCGAACTGAATTTAATCTTGCTTTGCGAGCTCTATTTGAATCTCCATCAGTAGGGCCTCCGATGATCATGTGTATGGGAGGTCTTTCTTCTTTATCGGGCTCATTATGCTGTGGATTTGGTGGAGGTGGAGGTAGTTCGGGTTGTTCTCGTCTTATATCCCTTCTCGGCCCTCGTTGGCCGTTTCGGTGATCCTTGTGTTCGTGCGGATGCTGTCGAACATATCGGGCCAATTTGTTTTCTCTAACCAACCTCTCCAGTTCATCTTGCAAATGTCAACATTCATCAGTACTATGGTCATATTCATTATGGAACCGACACAATTTCCCGTTGCCGAAGGTAGGTGGTTTTTTGGGATTTGGACTCCAGGTCGTCGGCCATTTTAACTGGGGCAGATTCCAAATTTCCATTAGCACTTGCTCGGGAGGAATCGTCAATGGCATGTATCGTTCATATCTTCGGCCTCCCCTATTGTCTCTTAACGTCGGAGGTGCAAATTTTGTTCGGGGATCTTCAAAGTGTCGCTTTCTCATGCTTTCATGTTCACGTGCTTTGTTCACTCGGCTGGAACTCTCTCATTTCTTAATCTGAACTGCTTCTTTTTGATTGATATACTTGGTAGCTCTTTGTAACAAATCATCAAAATCCTGGGGGGTCTTCTTCACCAGAGAAGTATGCAGATCACCCTCTCTCAACCCTTGAATAAAAGCACTAACCACCAGATCGCCCGAAGCCTCAGGAGCCTCAAGGGTTGCAGCTGTGAACCTTTTGACGTATTATTTCAATGTCTCCTCCATCTTTTGTCGGACTTCAAATAGTGTTTGAGCAGATCGCTTTTACCTCCGAACACTGGCGAACTGATGTAAGAACAGATCTAATAGTTGTTCGAAATTGTGAATCACTCCATCACTTAGTTGACTGAACCAAGTCTGCGCGGCTTTGGTGAGGGTGGTAGCGAACACCCTACACTTAAATCCCTTTTGAATACCGGTGTAAAAGGGCGGTATTTTCGAATCGACACAGATGCTCCCATGGGTCAGCAGTGCCATCGTACTCGAAGTTAACTGGGCGAAAAGAGACGGGTAGCTCGTCCTTCATAACCAGGTCAAAAAAAGGGTTCCCCCTTGAATTTCGTGAAGCTCGGCGAACGTTCTGATGGGCTTCCCTCAGTTTCCTTCGTAATTCAACAACTCCCTCAGATAGCTCAGCACGTTCCCGTTTTTTACCCCTGGGATGATCAGAATGACTCTCTCTCTCATTGGCTCGTGACTTGTCCTCTGGTTGATTTTTCTCGACCTCAATTTCGATGTTTTCTGGTTGTCCCTTGACTTGTGCACTCAAGGCTCTTTGAACTGCCGCCGATATCAAATCGGAAAGTTCTTTAGGAGTGAAAGTAATGGTGTGAGGAGGATTAGCTGGGACTGTGTTCTGGTTGTCCCCTTCTTCCTCGCGATTCCTCGATGGTCCACCCATCTTCGTTCTCTGTGTTCCTCTAGTATTTACCATGTTTGTTAACTCAACGTCTTTAACTCACAAATTCCCACAGACGGCGCCAATTGATGTTGCTCCGGTCTGACGTGCGTCTTCTCGGAACTAAAACTCGAAAACTTGAACACTCGGATCCAAAAAACCTGCAAAACAAACACCGGGAGGGGTTCCCGGCGTAGGGACTCCGACACTCAAGTCAGTCGAATTGCTCTGAATTCTCTCAAGTAGTATGATATGTGTATTTTGTGTATTGTATGTATGTAAAGTGAACAGAACAAGGATATATATACTCCCTGATACTTGTTGTAGTAGGAATAGAAGTCCTAGTTGTAGTTGAAGTAGGAGTCCTCCGGAAATCTAAGATCAGCTCGATATGATCCTGAAAATAAGGGATACACATAACTGATCCGCAAAATCAGCAAATCAGTTGAGATTAGTTCGTCTTAATCGTATCTTTCATTTCGTCAATTCAATCCGAACTCACACTTCGTCCGATCCGGGTAGTTCGCGTATACTAACTGTGACGAACAGACCCGGTCTAGTTCAACTCGGTCACAAATTCAGTTCAGTCACATCATATGTGCTCATGACAAACTCTCATATGTGTTCATATTCTGAAAAAAAATATATATACCTTTTAATTATGACATTCATACCTTTTTAGTTATGACATTCATACTATTATGTTATGACGATGTTCACACATTTACATATAGTCATACCTTTTAGTTATGTAGTCATACATTTTAGTTATGTCAGTTGTACCTTTATATATTATATAAAGGTATGACTATGTTGATATAAATGTAAGTAATATCACATAAAAGTGTATGTATGTACAAAGAGTTACACTTGTGTGCAACTGTTGTATGGATCTAAGATCTATACAGCACGAGTCGGTTCGGGCCGAATCCGACCCAGATCCGAGCATTTTTTTTTACCCTAATCTTTATGTTGTGTTAGTCATACATTTATATTATGTTAAACATATATTTATATTATGATATTTTCCCTTTGAGCCTCTTCCTTGGGGCCTTTATGCCGCCCATCCGCATCCCGTTGATCTTAAAAGATAGATCCGATTGGATCCTCCGAGGCGACCTGCTATTCCCACTGAGAAGTGTGTTAACTATCGTTCATTCCATCTAGCACTTAGGAGAAGAAAGAATCTTGTCTGACCAAGTTTTGTGAACATTAACTGAACCATTACCTGATTCAGCTAAAAAAAACCCTAGTTTTGATTAAAAAAAACCCTAATTTTGACGAAAAAATTATAAGTTCAACACAAAAAAATCCTAATTTATACATATATATCATTATGTAATTAAATATTACGTATACCTTTAAGTAATATTAGTCATACATTTATATAATACATAAAGGTACAACTAATATAATTAAAAGATATGACTAACATAATATAAATGTATGCTTAACATAACATAAAACCATAAAGGTATGCTTAACATTATATAAAAGTATGTTTAATGTTATATAAAGGTATGTTTAATATAATATAAAGGCCCTAAAAGTATGACTAATATAACATAAATGTATGCTTAACATAATATAAATGTATGTTTAACATAACATAAAAGTATAGTACCTTGAGCGAATTTGGGTGGGTTTAAGCGTACTCACTCAGGCACGTGGAGGCACATGCGCGTGCGTGGAGATCTCGTGGGGTGGCACGTGGACCGGGTCGGGTCAGATGCCAATTACATAAAAGTTTTTATGATGTACAAATTGTGATGATTTTTTTTTTGAGTTAAAGTATTACATCTGTTGGTCCCAAGTGGTGTCCGAGGTTCAGAGGGGGGTGAATGAACCTTGGTCGATTTTTCAGAATCTTTAAAACAACCGTTCTGCACTGCAAGTTACTTGAGCTTGCAGCGATAGATGGTTACTGCTTGCAGCACTAGAATGCAGTGCTGCACGCT
Source organism: Scutellaria barbata (assembly GCA_028654395.1). Classification (NCBI taxonomy): domain Eukaryota; kingdom Viridiplantae; phylum Streptophyta; class Magnoliopsida; order Lamiales; family Lamiaceae; genus Scutellaria; species Scutellaria barbata. The sequence goes on from CM053646.1 coordinate 22,092,070, forward strand.
GTAACCTGGAGTTTTATACGCAGCGGAAATATACTTTTAAACACAAGGCTGTTTTACACAAAAATGCTTCTTTCAAACTTTTTATGATGAGAAGAGATATAGATATATGTAGAAAATAAGCACAGATAAATAAAGCGATAAAAACACTTATGGCTTATAGTGGTTCGAAGGTGGTGTAATCCTTCTACGTCCACTCTACTGCTCCTCGAGCAGGAACTTTGTTAAGTAAGATTGATTTACAGGACTCTCCTAACAATCTATCAACTTTACAAAGCAAACCACCTACTGAAGTCCAGCGTACACACAGCAACTGCAAACTTCAAAGGCTAACCCACACAGGGTTCTATACTCCCACACAGGGAAGCTGTCTAACACTAGACAACTAAAACAAACAGCAAGGATCTCTCCTATCAACTGCTTGACACCACTAAAACAACCTAAGCACACAGCAACAAGGTTAAAAGGATAAAAAGGTCTTCTTCAACTTGTGCTTCGAAGTGAGCTTCTGAATCCGTAGGGAATCTTTCAGCTTGAACTCTGCTTCACTTCGATAGGTTGAGTGACTGAAACTGATTGTAGATTTGAATACTTGGATCTTGTAAGCTTTGTGGATTTAGCGTAAAAGTTTCAGTAACTAGCTTCAGTTCTCCTCGACCTCTATTTATACTTGAAGGAGAAGATGTCCGTTGAAGGAGACATCCCTCTTTTGAATTTGAAATAGCCTGGCCAAAGTATGGTTCTCATTTAATGCGACTGACCTTTCTTTTCGGAGCATTTAATGCGGCAGTTACGACTCGCAGCTTTCTGCGGCGCGTCAGTCCATGTGGCATCTTCTTATTGGCTCCGTGTCTGCTACTTTGACTTTTTCTTGAACGGCTCTTTTATCCCTGCTTGGATCTCCGTTCCTCGTGCTGCATTTATCCTTCCTGGGATTTACAGGATACTTAGTCTTGTAGTTGGCGCTATATATACTTAACTGTTCTGTAAGTCTGCGTTGTATCCTTGGTCTCTGTGCAGCTGATGTATACTTCCAGTGCTGCTGTATTTTAGACCTGCTTGCAGTATCGTCTGGCAGTGCTGCTGTAACTTCGTTCTAGCAGTACTCCTGTATCCTTTTCATGCAGCGATGCTGCATGCCGTTCTTCCTTGCTTTGCTGTATCCTGCCTTCATGCAGCGATACTGTATCCTGCCTTCTTGCAGCGATATCTTCCTTTAAAGCTTAGATGCAGCTTTATCCTCTTTTAACCTCCATTTCAATCCTTGACTCAAGACTCAATTCTAGTCTATTTATTCACTTAAACAATGTGAAAATGGGGTACTCAAAACTTCCTATTACATGGTTGGTTTGTCTCATCAAAATCTAAACACTGAAATCCCAACAATTTCCCCCTTTTTGATGATGACAAAATCTTTACAATATTTCGTTCATGAAGAAGTTTCAATTTACTTTAACTCATAAGGTTTATCCAGATTACATGCTTGCACAGCTTGAATGAATAAAACTAATCCTGGATTCATCAGAGATGCATCATGTTATTCCTTTTAACAAACTCAACAGGAAAATACAAACAGCATGCATGAGTTCATAAGAATTGAACTTGGTCAGAGCAGAAAGAAAAATTTCTTCATTTAAGAGATAGAAATTTTTACAACATTAAAAATACAACAAGGATCATAAGAGGGTATATGAATACAGCTTAGTAGAACGAAGACCTTTTGCTTGCAGATTCGTCTGATCTTCTTTCAAACCTTTCAAGGCCTTCTCTTCCTCTTGATCATTTCCACCAGTCCCTGATGGACTCTTGGTAGGACTCTTCCAGCTTGTGTCTGATCACAGGAATCTGAATCCATCTCAGCCAGAAGTCCTCGCAGAATGGTACAATCAGCCCTTCCTTGACTCGATCGATGTACAGTTGTTGAATGTCAAGGCTTCCTTCGCGAACGAGCTGTTCATACCTTCTCAATGCAGTCTTGCAGGTATGATACTTGCTAAATTTGCCTTGCCTGCATAGATCTCTGAAGTGTCTGAGGTACTCTGATCGTTTGAAAATGGTGATCGTCTCAAATGTTGGATTCCGATCAAAAGGCAGTCTGACTTCTTTGAAGATGTCGAATCTCCAAGCCATGTTCTCTCCTTCAGGCCTTTGATCCATCAACACGGACACTTCAGCAGAGATGTTCTCTGTGTCAAGGCGAGGGATTTCTTGAAGAGGGAATTGGTAGTAGTTGTTTGGAAATATTTTTCTTTCACCAATTACACCGAGTCTTTGAATCCAGGCGTTAGGATCTGCAGCTTCTTCGTACTATCGCCTTTGATTCTCAGACTCGTCCCCGCTCATCCTCTTCCTTGAGCCTTGCTGCTGGCTATCATCCCTTCTCTTATGATGATAGCTGGGCGGTGCTGCATCCTTGCTTGCAGCTCTGCTGTGTGCAGAACCTGCAGCAGATCTTCTTCCAGCAGCTGCACCGGCTCCACCAGCTCCATCATCATCTCTTCTCCATCTCTTCGGAGAAGGGATATCAGCAGCAGCAGATGATCCAGACCTCCTTCTACTCCTGCTGAGAGGTTGCTGGTCATCATCTTCTTCCTCTTCTTCAGGTTCAGCCGTCCCTTTGCTCCTGTATTTCTCTTCAAACATTTCCCCTTTTTTGACATCATCAAAAGCCGGGGGCTGAGCAGGGGCTGCTGGGACCGCCCTTGATCGTGGGCGTCGGGTTGGTTCAGGGGCCGGGCTCTGGAGCATCGACATGCTGAGGGAAAGCTCGGACCATGATGTCCCTCAACTCTCCTACAATCAGCTCCAGATTTCCCAATCTGTCGTCCACACTTCTGGTTCTCTGAGATTGATCGAAGACACGATCCAGAAGTGTTTCCAGGACTTGTGAGTGATGGTTGAGTCTGGTTGAGGCATTTTCAGCATGCTGCTTACACTGTCTGATCTCTTGGCGTGTCAGAGCAGCTTCAACTTTCAACTCCTTCTCCATCCTGACCCGATCGTAGTACAGCCTGTTTGAATGATCATTGAGAGTATGCTTAATCATATCAGGCAGCACTTCGAGGTCCTTCTTGAAACCCGTCATGGTTTCAGCATGGAATTGGGCACTGATCCTGAGACTGTTGCGCATGGTAGACTCATGTTCTTGGAGAACATGCAACAGATGTCTAACAGCGGTCTCGACTCTGTTGATGGATTCATCAGGAGTCAGCCCTGAATTCCTTCTTGTTGAGGCAGCAGTGGATGCAGCAAATGGAATAACCTCCTTGCATACTCGTGCTGCATCCTGCCTCGGTACTTCAGCAGCAACCTCATCCTCATCCTTGCTGGTATGAGAGCTTGTAGAACCTGAGGATGGGTGCTCAACTCCTTCTTCTTCTTCTGCCTCCTCTTCGCTGGATAAGACTGGAACAGGAACGACTCCTCCAGATTTTGGCCCATGAACAGCAATGTTCCGTTCCTTCATCCATCTTGCGAATTCGGCATCCGACATATTAGCGTCCACAGTATCCTTCACTGCAGTAACCTTTGAAGGTTCTTGAGAACCAGCAGCTGCTGCAGCATCAACCTCCTCACGAGGTGTCTCTAGCTGCACTGGGGATACCTCGGCTTCAACTTCAGCATCCTCAGTGGGTACTGTCTGAACAGCCTCCCCACCTGAGGTCTTCTTACACTCAGGGAGTGTTGTCAGAACAACATCCTCCACTGAGGTCATCTCAACGGACCCCGTCTCCTCGGCCGGTCCAGAAACAGCTTCGACAGTCTCTGCTGCAAGAATCGGTTCTTGCAGCTCTGCATGGCTTCCTGCAGCGATCACAGTATTCAGCATTGTATCCTCTATTGCTGCTAGGATCTCAGCTTTCACCCTGCTCTTCTCTGCAGCTCCTTCTTCCTGTTGAAGGGTGGTTGCTGGCTGCAGTGCTGTCGCGTCCAGTGCAGGGAGTACCGCCTCTGCAACTCCCTCCGTAGATGCTTCATCGGCAATCTCAGAAATGTCTGAGATGACATTCCTGATTATGGTGGATGGTTCCCCCTCAGAGTCTGCTTGAGCAGCATCTTCATCTTCGCGCACGGGGGAATCACCATAATCCAGTAGTTGGGCTTCCTCCTCCTCCAAGCGATCCAACGTGATAATGTTGGAGAGGCCCTCAACTACTTGCTCGTATGCAGGGGAGTTCATCTGATTTGAACTTGAACTGCCTTCTCCCCACATTCTTCTTGGAGTGTGCTGCATCCTGGTTTCCTTCAGGCTCTGTTGCAGCACTAGATGCAGCATGGCTTCTTCAGCCTGCTCCACTCCCAAGGTGTCGATTTGCTCCTGAACAAATGCGACATCATCGCCCCTTCTTACCGCCTCTGCAGCCGGGGCTAGGAAGACCTGCACATCTTCCACTGCTGCTTTCATCGGCAGCTCTGCAGAGTCGGATTCTGCAAGAGCCTTGCCCTTTCCCTTGCCCTGTGCTCCCTGTGCAACGCTGCAGCCATCGAGCTCTTGAACTCTTGCTGCAAAGTCAGGTTGCAGGAGTGCCAGAATATCCTCTGATTTGGCCCACTCCAGGACAGCTTGCTCGACTGTCAGGAAATCCTTCCACTTCAACAGGATTTCCCCCTTTGACAGCCGCATCTCTCTCCAAAGAGAGTACTCTGCCGGCATATTTCTAGCAGCCGGAAAGATGGGATCGAGCACTGAAGCATCTGTTTGTAGATGAGCTTCTTCTTCAGTTGGCTCGACCCGGTGCTGATATAGCTCCTGAGGCTGATGTGACTCATCCCCAAGGTCAACTACAACCATATCAGGCTGATGTGACACATCCCCAACAGCAACAGCAGCTCTCTTGCTGCGTGGAGCCCTTCTCACCAAAGATGCGTCATCATCTGGGGAAGAGGATTCAAGTTCAAGTACAGCCTTCCCTGAACTCCTCTTGATAACAGGAAGAGGACTCGAAGGTTCCTCTTCTTCAGCATCTTCCCCGCTGATAGCAGCTTCATCTTGCAGAGCAAGAGTTGCATTCTTTTTGTCTTTGGTTTTCTTCCTCACAACTCCTGCTCCTGCAGCCTTCGGCTGGGTCTTGCCCTTCTTCTTCTCCCCGAGATACTTTCCAGGATGAATGGGGGCGGGTGCTGCAAGTTGAAGGCCAAGCTTGCAGAGCAGAGAACAGATGGTGATACCGTAGCTCCGACGCTCCGTTATCTTCTCTACTTCCTCCCACAGCCTCTTCATGATGAACCTCGCCCAGTTCACCTTCTCTCCGGCCATAATGGCAGACATGATCCGGAACCGAAGATCTGTGCACTTGTCGTAACTCCATGTCCTCCCCTCGATGCAGTACGCACAGATGTCGTGGAGAAGTTCAAACTCCGGTTTGAAGAGCTTCTTGGGGGCGCTTCTCTTGATTTCAGCCCCTGCATCCCTTGCTCGAAAGAGATTCCACATCTCTTGAGCTGATGCCTCCCCATACGTCGCCAACTGGCTGGGGGTCAACCCTGCAGCCGAAATGCTGAAGGTGGTGGAGATATCCCTAACGGTCAGCGACCGTTCCTCTCCATCTGCATCCATCCGGAACAGGATGCAGTTCCTGTCCTCCGCCTGCCTAGCGTAGGCGTAAAACCTCTGTACTGACTCCGTGGAGAAGCCAGCATAAACTGTGGTCAACAGCCCTAGGACTTGGGTCTGTTCTAGAGCATCAAAGATCCTTTTGATTAGGGTATTATCATATAGCCCTGACTCCAAGATGTTCTCCCTGTTGATCATTCTTCCATCAAGAACGATAGTCTTTCTGGCAGCCATTGAAATCTTTGTGAGATAGAGAGAAAAGAGACAAGGGTTTTGCACTTAGAAAATTTTCTTGCGATCACAGCGTTTCTCTCTCTGAGGATGGTGAAAAGTGAATTTCAAATGGCAAGTTTTGGTCTTTATGGCGGTTCCCAAGAGACGTGCGAGATTGACGGTTGAGATAAATCAGGAAAATGATTTAGTGGCTCAGGAAAAAGCGGAGATGTCAAATCGTCGCTAATAATTACTTGGCGCGTGGGCTCTGTCAGCGCTCTTTCCACTTCCTGACACCCGCAGTCATGCATTTAATGCTGAAAGACATGCCCTTTGCCGCCTAAATAAATGCCTTTTTAAGGTTGCAGTATCTCTAGTACGAGGTTGCAGAGCAATCAATACTCCTTTTGAAATTAATGCTGTAACCTGGTGCTGCTTGATTTCTTCGATAACAGCTGTACTGTAAGAATGTAGATTGCAGCGCTGTCTGAACCCAGTGCTATATTGACGCGTAGCTTACAGTACTATTTTTACTGCTTTCTGCAAGCATGCAGAAGTTCCCCCTGCGATCTTGCATTTTCTTTTTCTTCACAACTTAAGGATTCCTAGCTCGTTACGAAGCATAGAAAATCTAGATTCACTCAAAGGTTTTGTAAGGATATCTGCCAGCTGTAGATCCGTGTGAACCTTCTCAAGCACGACATCTTTCTTCTCAACATGATCTCTTATAAAGTGATGACGAATGTCAATGTGCTTTGTTCTTGAGTGAAAGACAGGATTATGGGTAATTGCAATAGCGCTCGTATTGTCACAGAGAATTGGCGTCTCTTTTTCTTCTATCCCATAATCTCTAAGTTGCTGCTGTATCCAGAGAATCTGTGCACAGCAACTTCCTGCTGCAACATACTCTGCTTCTGCTGTAGAGGTTGCAATTGAGGTCTGCTTTCTGCAGAACCACGAGACAAGTCTATTTCCCAGAAATTGACACGTCCCACTAGTACTCTTCCTATCAATCTTGCAGCCTGCATAATCTGAGTCGGAGTAGTCTTTAAGCTTGAATCCTCCTTCCTTAGGATACCATAGGCCGACTTCCTGAGTTCCTTTCAGATACTTGATCACTCTTTTTACAGCTAAAAGATGTGATTCCTTCGGTGCTGCTTGGAATCTAACACAGACTCCTACTGCAAACATAATATCAGGCCTGCTTGCTGTGAGATACAGTAATGATCCAATGAGGCATCTGTACTTCGTAATGTCTACATCTTTACCATCTTCATCTTTGTCAAGACTTATAGATGTGGACATGGGAACGGACGTTGCTGCTCCATTCTCCATGCCAAATTTCTTGATAAGCTCATTTGTATACTTGACTTGGTTGATGAAGGTTCCTGTAGGAAGCTGTTTTACTTGCAGTCCGAGAAAGAAACTTAATTCTCCCATCATACTCATCTCGAACTTTGACTGCATCAGGTTGGAGAATTTCTCACATAGCTCTTTGTTTGTGGATCTGAAGATAATATCATCCACATAGATTTGTACAAGAAGTACACTCTCTCCGTCATGTATCCTAAACAGCATTTTGTCGATCGTTTCTTTCTGAAAACCATTTTCCAGAAGATAGAGAGATAAGGTGTCATACCAAGCTCTTGGTGCTTGCTTCAGTCTGTATAGGGCCTTTTGTAAACGAAACACCTTCTCTTCTGCTTGATCCTCGAAACCAGGAGGTTGCTCAACATATACTTCCTCTGTAAGGAGACCATTCAGGAATGCGCTTTTAACATCCATTTGATAGACGTTGAAATTCATATGTGCTGCATAGGCTAAGAAAATTCTTATTGCTTCTAGCCTTGCCACTGGTGCAAAAGTCTCATCAAAATCAATTCCTTCTTCTTGACAGTACCCTTTAGCAACTAATCTTGATTTGTTTCTTACAACGACTCCTGATTCATCTAGCTTGTTCTTGAACACCCACTTTGTTCCAATTACACCTTGATGGGTCGGTCTAGCGACTGTTTGCCATACTTGATTTCTCTCAAATCCATTCAATTCTTCCTGCATGGCCTGTACCCAGTTGCTATCTTGCAGTGCCTCTTCAACATTCTTAGGCTCTGATTGTGATATGAAGCATGCAAACATTGCTTCATGTGGGATGGATCTTCTTGTCCTTACACCGATGGATGGATCTCCTATAATGAGATTTCTTGGATGATTTCTAAGCCATGTCCTATCTGGCTCAAAAACGTGCGTTGGTGTATTTTGCTCATCATGTTGCTGTAATGCACGAGGTTCTGCTGCTGTAAGAATGTCTGCTGCATCCAAGGTTGCAGCTTCTTCATCTTTATCTTCTTCTGTAGGCAGAACTCCTTCTATGTATGGTACAACATTCTCTTTTCTAGGAGAGGTTTCTTCAGGTGGTTTTTTCAGCTTCTTTGTGTCACAATGTGGTTCATCAAACACCACATGTACAGATTCTTCTACCACCAGGGTTCTCTTATTAAACACTCTGAAGGCTTTACTTACAGCAGAGTATCCTAGAAATACTCCTTCGTCTGATTTAGCATCAAAAGTCTTCAGATGTTCCTTTCCATTGTTGAGAACATAACACCTGCATCCAAAGATATGCAGATAGGAAATGTTTGGTGTATGACCATTCCATATTTCATACGGTGTCTTGTCAAGATCCTTGATGATTAAACATCTGTTCTGCGTATAGCATGCAGTGTTGGTTGCCTCAGCCCAAAATCTCTTGGGTATTTCTGCTTCTGCTATCATCGTCCTTGCTGCTTTCTTGAGGGTTCTAATCCTTCTTTCAGCAACCCCGTTTTGTTGAGGTGTTCGTGCAGCAGAGTATTCATGACGAATACCATTGTCAGAACAGAATTTCTCTATAAACTTATTCGTGAACTCGGTTCCTCTATCTGATCTTATCTTCACTATGCTCAAGCTCTTTTCATTCTGAATTTTCTTCATGAGGCCAGGTAGCTTTTCTTGAGTTTCCGACTTCTTCGCTAGAAAGATCATCCATGTGTATCTGGAGTAGTCATCCACTACTACTAGAGAGTACTTTTTCCCGCTCAAGCTTACTGGTTCTACTGGTCCAAAGAGGTCCATGTGTAGAAGATCTAGAATTCTGTGAGACGATTTCTGAATCTTATCCTTGAAAGAGCTCTTAACTTGCTTCCCTTTTTGACACGCTCCACAGACATTCTCTTTCTTGTAAGCTACATCTGGTAATCCTCTCACGAGGCCTTTTCTTGCTAGCTTGTTGATAGTCTTGAAGTTCAGGTGACTTAATCGTTTGTGCCATAGCCAGCTCAGCTCCGGTGGACTTTTCACTATGAAGCATGTTGATTGAGTGGAGGAATTCCAATCTGCTAGGTAGATATTTCCTCTTCTTGTTCCTGTAAGCTTTACTTCATTTGTGGTGTTGTCCTTGATTAAGCACTTGTTGAGGTTGAATTCCACTGTATATCCTTTGTCACAGAACTGACTGATGCTTAGAAGATTGTATCTAAGCCCCTTTACGTAGGATACATCCTTGATCTTTATGTTCCCCTTAACTAGGCATCCGCTTCCTTTTGTGCTTCCTTTGGAATCATCTCCAAATATGACCTTAGGTCCTTTGCATTCTTGGAAGTCTTTAAGCGTTTCTTTATTGCCTGTCATGTGCCTTGAGCAGCCGCTGTCGATATACCATATATCACTGCTGCATCCTGGCACTGTAACCTGTAATAAACTCAAACAGATTTAGGTACCCATTTCCATACGGGTCCTTTGGGGTTAGTTACTTTGGGAACCAAAACTTTCTTAACAGTAATTGATCTACTGTAAGATTTGTTGGTTCTCGAGCTGTATGCAGTTATCTTGGAAAACTGCTTATGAGAAGTGTGTGCTCGACAAACATGTGTGTTACCAACACCCTTGTAGTACGGTCTTCCACCATACTTTCCTGGAGTATATGCTCCTTGAGGTTTAGACATGTAGGTCTTAGTATCAGTGGGAAAGTTTCTTCTATGCTGCAACTTTGTTGGTTGCTGCATCCTTTTGCTGCATGCAGCAGATGACTTCTGCTGCAGCCAAGTCTTAGATGCAGACTTATTCCCTGCAGTTGAGCATTGGGGTTTCTTCCTTTTATCCGTCATTGCTGTTTTGTTCACTATATTTTCAGAGTCACAAAGTAACTCTTTCTCCATTGGAGTTTTAGCTTGAACAAAATTCACAGCTTCGGATGTGCTTGCTGTATTCTGAGAGCCTTGATTGCTGTAACCTATGCCTGAAATCACAAAGGGATCTCTGACACTATTTATGCAATCTCTTGCGTCCTTTGAGGATTTGGTGAACGTTCTCATCTTGGACTGCAAGATTTCCTTCTCAGATCTTAGTTCAGTGATCAGCAGATTCAATCTAGAGATCTCTTGTTGCTGCTTACTACACTTTGAGTTATCAGACTCTCGTGCAGCGAGCATTCTGGCAATGTCGATGTTTTTGCTCTTGAGGATCTCATTATCGATTCTAAGGTTCTCATTTTCAACCTTAAGCTCCTCATGAATTGAGTTGATCTGCTCGAAATCACTCATGATCCTTTTCAAGGAGTGGATCATGTTCAGCTCCTCATCAACTTGTATGGACAACGGTTGGTAAATTACCTCGTCTTCTTTGCTGTCCTCGCCATCTTTAGCCATCAGGCATATGAGTGCTTCTTCGTCAGAGGATGAGGTTTCAGCATCGCTGTTAGAGGATTCTGCAGCTTTCAGTACTTCCTTCGGAACTACTGCATCCTTGGCTTTCTCCATCTCTCCTATGAGAGCTCGAAGCTTGTGCCTTTCCTCTCGTCTTTTATCTCTCCTATGTTCTCTTTCTCCTTCAGGATACTTGTGCACTGTTGGATAAGGACAATTCCTTGCGTAGTGTCCAGGCTTCCTGTAATTATAGCACAAGTCAACATTCCCTATATTTGACTGAGGAGAAGAAGATACCTGAGTGGTTAAGTGACTTCTTCTGAAGTCATTCTTTTTGTTGAGGTTGGTGTTGCTGCTATTGTTGTTGCTCTTGATGAATCTCCTGAATTTCTTTAGGAGGAGCGTCATATCCTCTTCAGCAACTTCTGCTGTATTCTCACTCTGCTTACTGCAACTGGCGGTTGCTGTATCCTTTGTTCCTCTGGCGGTTAGCGCTGTAACTTTGGAGACTGACTCCTCTGACTCTTTTCTCCTTCTATTGATGTCATACTCGAATGCTTTCAGGTCGGAGAATAAGTCAAATGTGCTCATGGACTTCAGGTCCATAGACACTCTCATGGCAGTGGTCTTGTTATCCCACTCCGCTGGTAGGGCTCTTAACACCTTCATGTTCTTTTCTTTCTGTGTGTAGTGTTTGCCCAGAGCTTCTAGTTCATTTACTATGGATGTGAATCTCAGATCTAGTTGCTCAAGAGTCTCTTCATTCTTCATTTCGAAGAGCTCGAATAATTGGGTAGCGTTGGAGATTTTGTTGTCCTTAGTGAGCTCAGTTCCTTCACAAATTTGCTCCAGCTTTTCCCATATTTCTTTGGATGTTGAGCAAGTCTTGACTTTGCTAAAGGTGCCCTTATCCAAAGTAATAAATAGAGCGTTCTTTGCCACGTTATCCAGGTTGGCTCTTTTCCTGTCTTCGTTTCCCCACTCTTGTCATGGTTTGATCAGGAAGTTTGGTGGTGGCTGCTCTCCTTCTGCATGGTCTCTTCCATACATTGGATTTACCTTCATGGGAACTATCGGTCCTTCAGTTATAACGGTCCACATCTCATCATTCATGGCCGAAAGGTGTGCCTGCATTCTAATCTTCCAGTCATCATATTCCTCTATGGAAAACATAGGTAGCTTGTGATTGGAGGAATCCATGATATGCTTTAAAAATGATTTTTATGCAAAGAAAACAGCGAGACAAGGTGGATCTGGGTAGGTGACCAGATAAGTTGGCTTTTAACCCAACTTGCTCTGATACCACTTGTTGGTCCCAAGTGGTGTCCGAGGTTCAGAGGGGGGGTGAATGAACCTTGGTCGATTTTTCAGAATCTTTAAAATAACCGTTCTGCACTGCAAGTTACTTGAGCTTGCAGCGATAGATGGTTACTGCTTGCAGTGCTAGAATGCAGTGCTGCACGCTGTAACCTGGAGTTTTGTACGCAGCGGAAATATACTTTTAAACACAAGGTTGTTTTACACAAAAATGCTTCTTTCAAACGTTTTATGATGAGAAGAGATATAGATATATGCAGAAAATAAGCACAGATAAATAAAGCGATAAAAACACTTATGGCTTATAGTGGTTCGAAGGTGGTGTAATCCTTCTACGTCCACTCTACTGCCCCTCGAGCATGAACTTTGTTAAGCAAGATTGATTTACAAGACTCTCCTAACAATCTATCAACTTTACAAAGCAAACCACCTACTGAAGTCCAGCGTACACACAGCAACTGCAAACTTCAAAGGCTAACCCACACAGGGTTCTATACTCCCACACAGGGAAGCTGCCTAACACTAGACAACTAAAACAAACAGCAAGGATCTCTCCTATCAACTGCTTGACACCACTAAAACAACCTAAGCACACAGCAACAAGGTTAAAAGGATAAAAAGGTCTTCTTCAACTTGTGCTTCGAAGTGAGCTTCTGAATCCGTAGGGAATCTTTCAGCTTGAACTCTGCTTCACTTCGATAGGTTGAGTGACTAAAATTGATTGTAGATTTGAATACTTGGATCTTGTAAGCTTTGTGGATTTAGCGTAAAAGTTTCAGTAACCAGCTTCAGTTCTCCTCGACCTCTATTTATACTTGAAGGAGAAGATGTCCGTTGAAGGAGACATCCCTCTTTTGAATTTGAAATAGCCTGGCCAAAGTATGGTTCGCATTTAATGCGACTGACCTTTCTTTTCGGAGTATTTAATGCGGCAGTTGCGGCTCGCAGCTTTCTGCGGCGCGTCAGTCCATGTGGCATCTTCTTATTGGCTCCGTGTCTGCTACTTTGACTTTTTCTTGAACGGCTCTTTTGTCCCTGCTTGGATCTCCGTTCCTCGTACTGCATTTATCCTTCCTGGGATTTGCAGGATACTTAGTCTTGTAGTTGGCGCTATATATACTTAACTGTTCTGTAAGTCTGCGCTGTATCCTTGGTCTCTGTGCAGCTGATGTATACTTCCAGTGCTGCTGTATTTTAGACCTGCTTGCAGTATCGTCTGGCAGTGCTGCTGTAACTTCGTTCTAGCAGTACTCCTGTATCCTTTTCATGCAGCGATGCTGCACGCCGTTCTTCCTTACTTTGCTGTATCCTGCCTTCATGCAGCGATACTGTATCCTGCCTTCTTGCAGCGATATCTTCCTTTAAAGCTTAGATGCAGCTTTATCCTCTTTTAACCTCCATTTCAATCCTTGACTCAAGACTCAATTCTAGTCTATTTATTCACTTAAACAATGTGAAAATGGGGTACTCAAAACTTCCTATTACATGATTGGTTTGTCTCATCAAAATCTAAACACTGAAATCCCAACAACATCAATGTTAGAATATTTGTATATAAATATCATACTAATATAATATAAAAGTCACACTAATATAACATAAATGTCAACACATGAATAAAAAAAAAAAAGATGCGAATACGGATGTGGATCCAAATCGACCCGATTGCACCGTGCACCTAGTGCATGGGAGACCAACTCATATATTATAGCTATATATATCTAATATTGGATGAAAATTTGAGACCTTTTAAAAAAATGAGGTCCTAAATCGTCGATCTTCTACCCAACCTAGATTCGATCCTGTCAATTACTCCTTAAACATATCCTAATTTTTATAAAAAATCTTCTTCTTTATATAGTGGATTTCAATGGTTTGCTTTACTATCTTTTTTATCATCTGATCTTGAAGGTGAACTAAAGAATTATGCAATTCTGTGTAAAAAAAATTCAGATTTTATTATATGATTTTTTCCGCTTTGATTTCCTTTTAATATATATAACTCAAAAACTACGTGGTTTAGTTAAGGTAAATAAAATAAATAAAACATGAAAAAATAAAATGAAATTGAAGCCACATTAGTGTGTAATCTGTTAAGTATTCTTAAATTGTGAGTTAACTTTAATTAGGCCCTGAATTAAGAAAAAGAATTTAATTGGATCCTAAAATTTAATTTTAGGATTGAAAATCAATAAATAAATTAGGTTTTATTATGAAATTTATCTAATTTTGATATAGTTACAAATATATCAAAATTAATAAAAGGGATAATTTTAATTTTCATCCTTTATTTTTTAATAATTTTCAATTTCAGTCTTTTTAAATTGTCGGCTCCAAACCAAAACTGACTGTTGGAACCGTTTCAACCCCTTAAAATTAGATTTTCACCAAGAAAGTAATGAAAATTAAGTAATTAAAAATTGTATTCACGAGGTCATGTATTATGACATGGCCACGCAGACTGTAGACTCATTTCTTGTTGAAGACTTTGTTTTGTCTGTATTACATGTGTTATGTAGTTCAACAGTTTTTATTAGCTCAAAACTGTCTTCATTTCATTTCCTATCTCAAGAAATGACGACCACCACTTTGCAATAATTTTTTCTTGATTTTCAACATAAAATTTACCATAATCACAGAGTCAAAACACATCAAATTGCTCACCCACACAAACAAATATAATGACCAATCTAATACAAAACACATGCATATACATCTATCACCAACTTTGTTTCAATTTCATTATGTTAATTAATTATCGGACAAAATAAGTTTTTTTTGTCTTCTAAGTTTATTTTATTGAATTATTTATTTTTTATATATCTTTCATCTTTTAATTTTTAGTCATCTATGTTTAAAAAATATGAGTTTCTAATCTTCCAACATGCTACAACAGGTAATTTTTTTTTTAATTGAAATATAATTTTAACACCATTTTTTTTAAATTGAGAGAACACTATTTTTTTATCATAAATTTTTTTTCTTCATCCAACATGCCTAAATTAATATTAATACATATAATTATTTTTCATCTCGAGGCATGGATTAGAGTTCTGTCATTAATTATTAATATTAATAATTTGGGTACTTTGAATTTAAAAATATGAACAAAAAAAGTTTAGTTTTAATTATTAATATTAATTTAATATTTTATCAATTTAAAAAATATTTCTTTTGGTATTAATGATGAATTTTAATTAAAAAAAATAAAAATTTACCTGTTATAATAGTTAAGATGACTATAAAATGACAATTCTTAAACATGAGAATTAAAGATCATAAAATGAAAGATAAATGATGAAAAAAATCCAATAACATAAACATAGAGGACCAAAAAACTTATTTTCTTTAATTATTAGCTACATTTTAGTAATTAATTCATCTAGTTTGAAATACTAGAGCACATACATAACACACCTCTATTATTTGTAAATGATTTAGAAAAATAAAAAAACAAAGTAGTGCATGCATGCCTAACCATATCGTGGAGTCCTTCAACTCATACCCATAGCCCAACCATTAACGTGCTCTCAACAATCTTGCTAATTTGCAATTGGCATAAATGGTAGGTATGACTATTTCCTCATCCACCACTATATATATATATAGGGGTGTGTGTGTGTGTGAAATTACTTGAATTAATTCAGCTAGCTACTACTATCATGGAGAAGTCACAGTCTCGCCGGCATCACGGCGCCGATTCCCCACATTTGCTTCGGAGCAAGAGTGGAAGCACAGCCGCCACGTCATCGCTTCCCAAAACGACGTCGTCCAAGTACTCCAAAAGCAGCAAAGAGATTTCAGCAAAGAAAACAAAAAAGAAGCAGCCGGCGGAGAGCGATGGAGGCGGCGGCGGCGGTTTGGTTATGTTTTTGCCACGTAGTACGAGCAAGACGGAGGCGCCGAGGAGAACGCGATCAACTGCCACGTCACCTTCTGCATGGGCGTTGTCCCCTGGAAGGTCGCTGCCTTTCCGCTCGCCGGAGGTGGCGGTGGTGGCGGCGGCAGCGAAATCTCCGGCGAGTTTTGATAAGAAATTGATGAAGAAGGAAGGGAAAGGCGTTGGCGGGGTTTTGAAATACTTTAGGCAGAAGAAAGTATCGCCATTGTTGGAGGAAGAGTACCATCAGTACCGCGTAGTGTACAACAGGTTGTTGCAGTGGAGATATGCGAATGCTGGAGCTGAGGCGTCCATGGCTGCCATCAAGAGAGTGGCTCAGGTATTTAATATAATTAATGAATTAATTTAGCTTTAAATTAAAGTATCTTTCCTTTTCTACAGTCGAATTATATTCCTTCATACTGACCAAAATTATAATTATTACTTTACCAAATAAATGATCCTTATTCGAGAGTTTCATAAATAATTTAGATTGAGTTATAGCATATTCTTAACCTTTGATCAACTCATGAAATCACATTCCAGATTTAGAAATTATAATCATGCTCTTAAAATTTATGAATTTTGATCTTAAGGTTTACCTGTCATTTATGTATAGTATCAATCTGTATTGTATGTATTTGTAACATAACAAATTATTATAAAACTATTTCAGGAATCTTATATTGCAAGTCCATGTGAATTAAGTCCATGGTGACTTGATAAAAACATTTAAAAATGAAAATGAAAGAGTTGAATGTATTGCATATATATGCAGGAAAAGATATTGAATGTGTGGTTAAGAATTTCAGTAAGGAGAAAGATAAGAGTGGAGAAGCAATGTGAAAAAGAAAAGATGAAGCATGAAAAGAAGCTGAATGAGATTGTGATGTCAGAAATGAGAATGCTGAATGAATGGCGTCTAATTGAAGCTAAGAACGTCGAAGCTCTTGGGAGGGTCCTCAGAAAACTCTCTGCCATATCACACTCTCTCCCACTTATCCAAAATGCTAAGGTATTTATATCTACTTTTTAATGCTTTATTAACGTTCAATTAATTCATCATTAAGCATTCATAAAACAATTTACTATATTCAGCTATCCAAATGTTAAAATATCCACCAATGCTGATCTCATTACCTCAAATTATAGAATGTGAAATTAATAGATATATTTTATATCTAACACATCAGCAGGAGACAATATCAGCAGCAGACACTGACGAGCCCAGGATTTCAATTCAGGAACCCAAAAGTCAACTTATAAAAAAAAAGGAAAGAAAGAGAAAATGTTTTGCATTGGATGAAATAAAGAAAAGGAAAGAAAATCTGTAGGAATGTAGTTGGAATTCAGGACTGTCGGTTAATTCATTTTTTTATTAAAATAATTGAAATCACCAAAATACCCCTATATACTTTTCAAAATTTCATGGGTCCAATGCCCATAAGCCCAAGCATGGATTTGTCCCACAAAATAAACACATATTAATGTAATAACATAACTAAGCCAAGCTAATTTGATACATTGTCAACAGTCTGTTATAAGTCGGCAAAAGTATATACAATATCTAGTCCCGAGGTGGGTTCTTTTTTTTTTCTCTCTCAAATGGTTGGTTGGTATTTTTTTTTAATTAAGTTTTATTTTACAACCTTAATTTTGGTTTCCTTAATTAATCAGGCTGATACAATGTCTGTCTATGACGCCATATCAACGGCCGTGGAAGTGATGGACGATATTACAACAATGATTATGGACATGAATTCCAAGGTAATTATATCTAGTTTGTATCTTATGTTATCAATTTTAATACAAAATACTAGTAGTTAGTGTTGTAATTAAGAAAATAACCAGATATGAAATATTGATGTTGGCATCATAAAACCCAGAAATCGAGTTTGTCAGATCTGTATATATATAAGATTATGATGATGCATGCATGTTTTTACTAATTAAGTTTATCTAAAAAAAAAAAAGCATATGTTATATATATAGAGAGATTTGATCTAATCATTTGAAAAAAATAAACTATTAAAATATTGGAATAAATTTAGACGATGAAACTTTTGTAATATTAGTAATGATAGTTTTATAATGAAAAATGAATAATTTAGAGGAGTCCGTCAAAGTAATGTTTTTTTTTATATATTTATAACATTTTATTTTGAGATGAAATTTAGTTTGTTTCTATATAATATTTAAATTTAATGAATAATGGGCCTTATACTTCAAAAAAAAATCCATTTTTTAGGCAGGCGCAGTTGTGATTTATTTTATTTTTGGATAGAAAGGTGCAATGGTGATTTATATCATTTATTTAATTATGTGTAATTGTGTGAAAATAGGTTGAGAAAACATGTTTTCTTCTGACGGAGCTATCTGTCATCCTCAAACAACACAAACAATTTTTCGAGCAACTGGAAAAACCACTAACTCTGCTTGCATCTCTAGAGGTATTTATTTATTAATAATTAATTACCAAGATTGTATTGTTTTCAGTCACCAGTTCTTTTCTATACTTATTTCAACAACTTATTTAACAAAATATTTTGGGTCTGTTACATTCATTTCCTTCCTCAAAATAATGTAAATTATAGTAGTTTTTATTTTCTTGAGATCACCAAAAAAGGATGTAGAAAATGTTTTTAAGAATCATCAATTTAAATTTTTTAGTCATAAAAGTGTTTACTATTTTAACAACTTAAACTAGTCACTCTTTAAGTCTATCCATAGCATGATCGATTTTGTGCACACTAGACACATGATAAAGGACAAATTCTTTGTCATGTCTAATGTTGAAGAAACAATTTAAATTTGAATCTTCTATTAATTAAATAAATTATTCTTGAATATAGTTATTGTTTTTTGTCCTTACCATCACCTCAACTTGTACCATTAAAAATTACGTTGCTCTACTTTAGACCTTACTAAAATCAACAATACTCAGCCAATTTCACTAAAAACCCAAAGGGACATAGTAACGATAGGTTATTTTTAACAATATGATACCTTATAATCTTTATAATAGGTCTTGCCATGTCTCTGTATTAAAGGGTATAAATAGGTACAAGTACAATCTTTACAATAAATAATCTACAGAGAAGGAAATAAACAATTAAGAAGTTGAAGTATCTTCAGTATTTCTGTCAATATGACCAATAGACATATTAATAATAGGTTATTTCATTTTGTTAAAATATTAATTAGTGAAATTTAAATGGTGGGTAAAATGAATTTTTATCTTAGTTTTGTTTTAGGAGTGGCCATATGTTTTGACTATTATTTTATTTAATCAACTCAATAAGCATTCGCAATTTGGATGCTCTTTTTGTCTAAAAAGAACATGTCGATGAAATCTGGTTTTCTATGTTTTCCTTTTCTTTTGTTGTTTTTGTTTTCCCCCTTTTTCTTCCTCATCAACAGTCCAAACATAATCTAATTTTATCTATTTCCAAAGCATGAGTTAGATTGAACTCTCTTCAATCTCATTTAAGCAGTTGTTTTAGATGTCGAATATTGTTTACAATTTATTTGACTTTTTAGATTTTTATATAATTTTAATCCAAGATCATTCTTATCATCATGTGCTACCTAAAGTTTAGGAATTTGAAGAAATCTCCTTTTGTAATTAATTTGTTTCTATTTCAAAATTTGAATCTTAAATTCATTGATTAATAGTTGAGAATATATTAGTCAAAATTTTATTATTCTTTTAATTTCTTTTTTTTTTAAACATCACTTGATAGTTGAAATTAATTTAATAATTATTTTGATACAGGCTGAAGAGAAAAGTTTGAGAGTACATCATATTCAACTGTTGAAGCAAGTAAATGGAAAAGTTTATAGTAAATGCCTATAAGAACATGTTTGGATCGTGCGTTGGGTTAGTTAAGATAGTTAGATAAAATTGTATAAAAATTGTGGTTTACTTTAAATTTTTATATTTGGAGTGAGTGTTAATGTTGTGGTAGGTTTATTTTTTAACATTTTGTTTGGTTTGAATATTTATTTGTTGTATTTTAAGTAAAATAATGAAAGTACATTTTATATTATTAATAAAATAGCTAATAAACTCAAACTTGTATTGTCAAACGATAGTGTATTTTATTTGAATTTAAGATAATAAACTGTTACGTACGATCTTTGTTATTTTCTTATAAAAAAAATTAAATTTCTTTGTGAGATTAATTTAGTTTTGTTAAAAAAAAAATCCTTAACACAACCTCTTTTTTTAAGAATGCAATTAACAAAGAAAGGGATAATTTTATAGGAGATCAAAGGTGATGTTTATTGTTTCATAGAAACGATGAAACCTCTATTTCTTTATCTGTTGAATTTATAAATCTTTTTTGTTATCTTATTGACTATATTTTTTACACCTCAAAACATATAGCTATATGAAATGAAAAAATACATGTATATGTATATTAAGATCATTTTAAATATCGATTATTTTATTTGGTTTTGGCTCATATCAAAAGAATGTTTTGATACAATTCCGTATGAAAAAAGTCGAATATTCAATAGTTTTGTTTTTTTCAATTCATATTTTGATTTGGTTTCTATAGCACTCTTGCACACCATAATTTCATGTATTTTATTTTTTTCTATTAATTCTTTCCTGCACTTCATTTTTATTTTTCTTGTTTTAAACTTTCTTACTAGGATAAAAATCCAAAACTTACATGATGTAAAAACTCATTTCCGAAAAAATAAAGAATATAAAATATAGTGCAAAGATGAAAATAAAGAAAATAAATGTGGTAATTTGCAAGTTCGTGTCTAGGATGAGAGGGTTTATTATAAACCCACCAATTTTGGTGGGTCGAGTAAACTCAAGCCAAATTTCTTATGGCATGATTGGTATGATGGAATGAGTTGAGAATGAAATCACCATTCCTACCTTCATTCTCATTCCTTTGATTGGTATGATTTATAAGTGAGAATCATCATTTCTTTAGGAATTGTCATTACCATGGATGAGGGAATGGTCATTCCTTCCTATCCCCATGGTATTATGTATTCCTCACCTACAAATGAATGAACTATATTTATTAATGCGATTATTTATCATTATTTGGTTTAATTTCTTACAAATTGACTTCCCAAAATTAAATTATTATATAAAATTGTATAATAATATAAAATTATATAAAAAAAATATAATATATAAAATTAATATAAAATAAAAAATAAAAATATCAAATAAATAATAAAATTAAATAGATAAATAGAATAAAAATAAAAAATGAATATAAATTTTTAAAAAATGTAGAGATAATATGAATATAATATTAATACAAATATTGTAGTCTAGTTTATATAAAAATATATAAATAAATTATAACTAACTAAAATATTTTTTAAATAATATAAAGTATTATTTTAATAGCACAAAATCATATAAAATAATTAATAAAATTATCATAAAATATAATAGAAACTAGTATAAGAATATGTAAATAATAAAAAATTAATATATTAATAATAAAAAAATTAATATATTAATAATAAAATAAAAAATAAAATATCTAAATATGATATACCTTAATATTAGTGATAAGGGTGAGCACGGTTCAGAGCAAGTTGAAGATAAGATAATCTTTGGAATTGTTTCAAAATTCGGAGATTTTTGGAAAATTACAAAAACTAATCTCCAGACTTGCTCCGTCACATCGGTTCGGTTCCTTCAGAGATTCAGGTATTACAGATCGGATCAATTCAGATTTTGGAAATTCAGAACTTTATAATATAAAATAAATATTTGTTCAAACTATTCATAAACTAATAAAATAAATTGGATAATTTACTAAAGTATTCGTCTTTTCTCGAAAATAATAAATTACATTAAAGTTTTTTTCAAATTTTATTTTTCAAAATCTTTTTACTCTACATCTCATAAATGGTCATTAGAAATTATTCAATTTAAAAGTGAAATAAATATACGTTTTATAGTAAAATTTGAAGGTAAATATAACCTATAATTAGTGCAATGATTAATTTTTTATAATTTTTTAATTAATTAAATATATCATATTATTTAAATTAAATGGAATAAGAATATTAAAATAAAATTATAGTGAATGATAATTTGATCAAATAAAAATTGATTTAATGTTTTATTTGTAGTTATCAATTATGAAATATAATTATAATGATTATTTCATTCATTTCCTATTCCTCTGCGATACCAATCATAGGAATAAACATTTAATATCATTCCATTCCTATCACCATTCCATTCTTAAATTCATTCCATTCACATCTTATTCCATTCCACCATACCAATCATGTCATTAAATCATTAATTTTAACAGAATGAAATTATGAAAAAGTTGCTCCTTTAAAACCATGATTGGAATGGCAAAATAGTAATTCCATAACTCGCTCCTTATTAATGATTGACCACGCTCAGCTCATGAATGTGGGGCATCAATTCAATATCATTCCTTCCTCGCACGTGGTTGACTTTTTTTTTATTTTTTTATTTTTTCATAATTATACTTTTAATGGTATCCTATGAATTGCTCACACCACACCTCATTTTTTGAAACTTATATTCTCACCAATCTTATTTAAATGTCGCTTTAAAGATTTATAATAACGAAGAACCATAAAAATTTGACTCATATATATTCTTAAGTATTCGAGTAATTTAGCATCAAAATTTTAAAAAACAATCAAATTAATTCCAAATAAGAGGTTACTATCAAATTTCTAACTATTCACTATAATTTCATATGTTAATTAGGTTGAAAACTAGGAGATTTTTTAGGGTTAATGATGTATAAGTGATAATCTTGAAATAAAATTGCTAATAAACTAAAAATACAAATAGTTGGAAATTTATTATATATATTCCTAGCGGCACTTAAATGATATCAGAGTGAATATTATTTATTTCTTATTAATTAATTATTAAGGTTTACATAAAAATATTTCAAAGTAAGTTTTGTATTATATTTGATATTTTATCTAGTATTATATTATATTTAATATTTATTACATGTTAATTAGTTATATCATTCATACATATAACGTATGATTATCATGTGATATTAGATGAAATATGAAATAGAAAATCTCATGTGAAAAGATTTTCTCCCACAATTTAACCTACATATAAATTTGAATTTTTGAGATATATTATTCTATTATATTGCATTTAGTCAAACAATTCCACATCAACTAATTTCATCCACATCATTATTGATTGTCGGAAACCTCCAATTTCGATATCATGTTCACTTATATGACATATATCTTAACAATTTATTTTAATTCCGGTTAAATATTAACCAAAATCAAGTAATTCTATAAGTTACGAGATGAAATTGAGAAAAATAGATAGTTGATGAAATAATATACGAAAAAAAATAAAAATTATGGACCCTAAAATGATTTGAATGCTGTATATATCAATGTATAAAAGAACAACTCAATGACATGTATCATTCTCGACAACTCAAAAAAATATTATTAATAATAATTAATTTTATTGTAAACACAATGTTTCTAATTCCACGTTAATAATTTATTCCCATATATGTAAATATAATAAAATTGAAGGATTTCAATATAAAATATTTTTAATTTTTAGATAAATTTAAAAAAAATACAAATAAAAATATAAACTAAATATATGATCAAAATGTTAATAAAATTTAAATTTATTTTTCTCTAAAAATCTGCAATAAAATATACGACTATTAACAATAGTATTGTTATTATAATATTATTAAGGTTAAAATATTAAACCTAAAATTTTAATCTACAAATAAAATTTAAAATTATATGTTAATATGTATAAAATATAATTTATTCATAAGTGTTTATTTCAATAATTAAATAATATATTAATCAAAATTAAATAGTTAAATAATATATATATATATATATATTATATCAAAATTACATTATATTTAAGGGAAAAAAGGGTTTTGGTCCTTTAAATTTATCTCATTAATTTTTTTATTCTTTATCTTTTCACCTTCGGATTTTTAGTCCTCTATGTTTAAGAATTACCATTTTTTAGTTTCTTCAATAGACAACTTTTTATTTTTTTAATTATAGTTCATCTTTAACATCAAAAAAAAAATATTGTTAATTGAGATAACATTAAATAAATATTAATAATAAAAATAAATTATTATTTTATTAATTTGTCTAAGTTGGGGATGCTAAATTATTAACATTAATTATTAATAACAAAACTCCAACTCATGTATCGAGATGAAAATAAATTATTTTAATTTATTATATTAATTTAGACATAATAGGTGAAAATATAAATTTGTGTAAAAAAAAAAATAGTGTTCTCTCAATTAAAAAGAAATGTAAATATGGAATGCCCAAATTATTAATATTAATAATTGATAAAGAAATCTAACTCATGTATCGGGATGAATAATAATTTTTTTCATTTATTAATATTATTTTTGACGTGTTAGACGAAGAATATAAATTTGTGATTTTAAAAAAATTAGTGTTCTCTCAACTTAAAAAAAAGTAAGTTCGGGATGCCCAAATTATTAATGTTAATAATTGATAACAAAACTCTAACTCATATATCATGATGAATAATAATTATTTTTATTTATTAATATTAATTTGGGCATGTTAGAGGAAGAATACAAATTTGTAATTTAAAAAAAAAAAGTTATTTTCTCAATTAAAAAAAAATAAGTTTGGGATACCCAAATTATTAATATTAATATTTAATTACAAAACTCTCACCACAATCCACATATCAGGATGAAAATAATTTTTTTCTATTACTACTAATTTAGGCATGTATTTTTTTTCTATTACTACTAATTTAGGCATGGTAAATGAAGAATACAAATTTGTGATTAAAAAAATAATATTAAAATTAAATTTAAATAAAAAAAATAGTTTGTTATATCAAGTTAGAAGACTAAAAAAAGATATTGGTTAAACATAGATGACTAAAAATCAAAAATTAAAATATAAAAAATGAAAATCTAATGAGGTAAAGTTAAAGGATAAAACAACTTATTTTCCATATATTTAATATTAATTTAGATGATAGATGTAACACAATCATACATATTTTTTTCAATATAAATAATATTTAACTTTTTTTATTTTATATTAAATTTAATTTATTTAAACTCGAATATTACGGAGGCGTTATGCTAGTTAATTACATTGTGCTCCATACTCGATTGGTCTACGGAAATTATTCAAATATCATGTAACAACCCATCCACATGTCATCGAGAGTTGATGTTTGTTACCGAGAGAGAGATTTGAACAATTAAATAGCACGTTGAAATAACTTTCTATACCAATCCCCACAATCTTAATTCAATTTAAGGAGGAAAAAAAAACAAGCAAAAAAAAATTGAAAAAAAAAATCAAACTCAAGTGTATTAACAAATTCCATAGATCATGTGGTTGGCTTTTTAGGTTCGGAGAAAAGATCAAGTGTATGAGCAGGCATCTCAGAAGGCAATTTACGTTTAGGTTTAGCTTCATGCAACATTGAGACAACATCTCTCATGGAGGGTCGATCAGCTGGATTTCGACTTGTGCATAGCAATGCAAGCCTGAGGAGTAGCATCATTTCCTCCCTCACCGAAGCACATGATGCACCAGCATTTTTATCCAACACATCCAATAAACCGTTTTTTGTTTTAATCTTAGATTTCACCCAATCCACTATACTATTTCCTTCACCAAACTCCGAATCCACAGATCGTTTCCCTGTCAAAATTTCCAACAACACCACTCCATAGCTATAGATGTCGCTCTTCTCATCAACTTGCAATGTGTATGCATATTCTGCCACAAAAGAGCAAAGTTTAAAAGATTAGATGCGCGCCAAATTGTTCAAACACTCAACATATAAAAATAGACAAGACGACAAAAGTTTGAAGTCAAGTGATTAAAATAAACATGATTAATATTACAAAATAATAAGATAAGAATTAGGGGATAATGTTTGGTGGGCCCCAAGCATTAGAAAAAAGTGAAAGACTTAAAGGGAAAGAGCACTTCACGCGCACTAGTGGACAATGAATGGTAGCACGTCACGGCGACAAAGAGGAAAGATTGAAAAAAAAAAAAGGAAGAAAAGAATGTAATAAGCTATGCTTCACCATTCGTCTCATCTACTCTTATTATTACCACATCAACATTCAAATGTAGGCTTCGTGGTCCTCAAATGCGCCAACATCTATCTTTACAATTTAAATTTGATATCATCATTAACTTCCAATAGTATATAAATATAAAACTTATCATATTAATTACATTTACCTTAACAACTACTTAAATAAATCGAACGGATCTTGATATGTGTACATTTATCTTAATAAATACTTTTTTCGGACTAAAATCGAATTTTTTAAAAAGATTTCAAATGTAACTAATTAGTTTGAACATTGTTAAACTTTGAAAATTAAACCTATAAAGTATTTTGATTGTAATTTCAAATGTATTCTAAAAACTCGTCCAATTAGAGGTAAGCATTATTCGATAAAAATCGGACATAACCGAATCAAAAAAATGAATTTCGATTTTGTTTTAAACAAATGCGATTTCATTTCAATTTTGAATCATGTAAAATTGGGTGAATTTAGTCGGACTTGGTTTGGGGGGATGGATGCAGAGCCCTATAATTGAATAATGAATTGAATAGAATGTGTAAAGTGAAGAGGAATAGCTAATACCTGGGGCAATGTAGCCATAGGAACCAGCAATAACGGACATGGACATAGTCATAGAGTCATCGGTCTGAATCAACTTAGCGACCCCAAAATCAGCGACCCGAGCCTCCATCTCAGCATCCAAGAGTATATTACTGGGCTTCAAGTCACGGTGCACGATGACAGGGTCACAGTCGTGGTGAAGATAGCAAATCCCCTGAGCCACCCCCAAGGCGATCTTGTACCTGGTGAGCCAGTCCCCGACCCTCCCCCCCTTGTCCTTCCCATGCAGCAAGTCATCCAAGCTCCCATTCGGCATATACTCGTACAACAACATCGTACACGTGTCATTACTACAGCACCCCAACAACCTCACTATGTTCCGATGTCTAACGTTACCCAGCACCTCCACCTCAGCCAACACCCCCCTCCTCTTCCTGATCAACGTGTCCTTGTTCTTCCCCCACAGCTTCTTCACCGCTATGATCTCGCCACCTGGCATCTCCGCCTTGTACACTGTCCCCGTCGACCCCATCCCAATTATCTTGTCACTCATGTTCAAACACTCCAGCACCTCCTCCGCCGTGAAGTTCAGCCGTTGGAACGCTGTTAGTTTCCACGGCCCAGCGTCGCCGCCGTGCGAGAGCTTCCGGCGGCCGTATGCCGCCTGGAAGCACCGGCTGCCGATCACCAGGATGAACAACCCGACTCCGAACGCCGCCGCCATTATCCACACGACGGCGCCGGCTGTTTTCCTAGGCTGCTGGCGCGACGGCGGCGCGTCTCCGCCGATGATCCCGTCGGTCCGGCAGGGCTTCCTGAGTACCTCGCCGCAGAGGCCCTCGTTTCCGGCGAAGGATGATGGATGGAGGCTTGAGAAAATGAAGCCCGACGAGGGCACTGGCCCCGTCAGCTGGTTGTATGAGACGTTGAAATTCTCGATGGTAGTGCAGTTGTTGAAATTGGAAGGGATGGCTCCTGTCAGAAGATTGTGGGACAAATCAACTTGTGTGATGGAAGGAAGTGCAGAGATCTCCCATGGAATGATTCCTGTTAAAGAATTTCTGCTCAGATTCAACAGAATCAGCTTCTCACAGTGTCCAATGTCCCACGGAATGCTGCTGTTCAGATTGTTCCCATCGAGCTCGATTCTGTAGAAGCTTTGACACCCGATGAAATCGGGGATTTTTCCGGTGAGACTGCATGAACTCGCTCGGAAATCCTGTAAATTCGCAGCGTTCCATATGCTGTCTGGAAGCTCAGACTGGAACAGATTGTCTGAAATATCTAACAACTGTAGGCTAATCGCGTTTCCAATATCCTTTGGAATCGGACCAGATAGTCTGTTCTTGCTCAGCTCGACGAAAGTGAGGTTAGGCAAGGACCCGAATCCGAATGGAATGGAGCCATTGAGAAGATTATTTCGAATCCTCACACGATACAGCGCAGTACAGTTTGCCAACGTGGCAGGGATCTCACCTATGAATTGGTTCGAGAACAGTATCAGCTTAGCCAGCTTGTTGCTAAGGCAAAGGTTAGCAGGGATGGGGCCAGTGAGAGAATTGGAAGAGACGTCAAGCCATTGTAACTTAGCATTGGAGCCTAATGTCTGTGGCAGAATTCCTGTAAGAGAATTGTTCCACAGAAACAAGATTTCAAGGTTTGGGAGATCACCGATTCCAGGGGGGATTTCACCTGTCAGCTTGTTGTTCATCAACGACAATCTATTAAGCTCCTTCAAAGCTGAGAACCCGTCAGGGATTTCACCGGAGAGGTTGTTGTCTGATAAATCAAGAACTTGCAACGATCGCATTTGAGCGTAAGTAATCGGAATCAAGCCCGTGAAGTTGTTCTTGAAGAGCAGAAGCTTCTCCAGCTTCGTCAATCTTCCAAGCTCTGTGGGGAGATTTCCAGAGAGATTGGCTGATGAGACATCGAGGTACACTAAGTTTGATAAGCTTGAGAACTCAATAGGTAATCCACCAATGTAGGAATTGTAGCCTAATTCAACATGCTGGAGCTGATTCAAGAATCCTAGCTGGGCCGGAATCGGGCCCGTGAGAGAATTTCCTTGCAAATAGAGAGATTCGAGCTTCGAAAACTGGCCATAACTCGAAGGGATTACTCCATCGAAGTAGCTTCCTCCAAGATTGAGATACTCGAGATTGCTGAGATGAATGAGCTCTTCAGGCAACGGGCCCGTGAAGCAATTGCTGAAGGCATTGAGATAAGTGAGAGATTTTAGCTTGGAAATGCCTTGTGAGAAGCTGGAATTGAAGCAGTTGTGATTAACATCCAGCGTTTTGAGGTTTGGTAGTTCGAAAATGGCGGATGGCAACGGGCCGTCAAAGGAATTCCTGCTCAAATTGAGGTTGTGTAAATGGAACAAGTACTTGATCTCGGAGGGTATCGGGCCCGAAAGATTCCGGCCCGACAAGTCCAAGGCCGTGACTTGGTTAGTGCGGTGATCGCATTTGATGGCGGGCCATGAGCACCAGGCCGGGCGGGAACCGGGCCGGGAGAAGGCCGTTGTGGGGTCCCACTCGCGGAAGGAGTTGAGAGGGTCATTGAGGGAGGATTTGATTGAGAGAAGAGATACGAGTTGGAGAGGCGGAGTCGAAGACGCGGTGATGATGGCGGCGGAGGCGGCGGCGGCAGCGGTGGATGGTGGAAGAAGGATTATGAAGAGGAAGAATGCTACATAAGAGAGGTTCATGGTTTAGGGTTTGTGTTAGTGGAAATGAGGAGTGAGAAATGTGTTGTAGTAAGTAAGACAAGTTAATTTAAGGTGGGGATGGTTTTGATGCTTGGCTTTGCTTTTTCGGAGTGCATTCTGCAGGCGGTGTTCCATGATGATTAGCTTCTCTCAGTGGGCATGAGAGAGAGAGAGAGAGAGAGGAGGAGAGGGTATTGGCTTATATATATATATATATATATATATATATATAACTGTATTTGCTAAGTCTTGCTTGAATACAAACTTACAAGAGTGGCATGCTAGCTACTATGGTAGAACTTAGAAGTAATACAAATGTGTGAAGATTTGTGTTGTTTCTCTTTTGCTTTAATTTCATCTTTTTCCTTTAGTTTTGGCCTCTCTCCACTTTTCATCATTCCTTGTTTCCTTTATCTTTGGCCCATCAATTTGGTAAATAAGGGCAATATTGTTTGTTGCAGGATCCAAGAAAGTTGTTACAATTTCCCACCATTCCAATTTTGCTTGGAATAATCTGCACCCTCTTTTCTTTTTTCCTTTTATATTAAGTAAGTGTGTGAGTAGAAGATATATATATGGATCAAATTAATTAAAGTGGCCTTTGTATTACATGTTTGCTATTTTCAAATTTGATATGAAATTGGGGTCATGAGAAGGACCACCACCACTAGTACCTATATACCTTCAAAGAGATTAAGATTGGTTGTGGATATTCATGAAGGGAATTTGAAATGCAAGAATTTTAAATCCATTTAAATTAAATGGATTTTGAATATGCTTAAGTTATTCATGAGAGTGATTGATTCAATACATTCAACCAAACTGTTAATACATGTCATATTTTAAATGATGAAATAGAATTATATATGATGATAATGATTGGTCATGATTAAAAAAGAATTAAGTTTCAAGAGATATTGATGATGTTCTAGAGATGTACTATTTTTTCTTGCTATTCCTGATCTGATCGAATTATTTATTTGCTGGCTTTATGTATATATATATTATGAAATTGTCCCCTACTGCACTGCTACACACTGATACTTATAATTAAAATAATGTGAATAGAGCTATTGGAAAAGGTTGGCTCATCTGTAGCAACTGACCTGCAACAGTGTTGAGCACTTCTAAGGTTAATTAGTACTATATTTTACATCAGAATAAAAAAAAATATTGAATATGAAAAATGTGCACTTCAAAGAAACATAGAATACAATAGGTACATGCGATGTGGATGACAACTTGATTATACATCAATTTATCTGCTTTACTAATCTCAAGACATAAGATAAATTAACATTATATATTCTCTTGATATTTATTATTCTACTTCAATTTGTTGTTCCAAAAACTGCAATAACTAATGAATGATCCTAGATAATTATTCAAGCTGAATGACAGACGTTGATGCCACTTACAATTAACTAAATACTCAAATTTGATATAATTAAAAAAAAAATACAAAGTATATTTAAACAACTCATGTAAAGGCAATATTTCAGAAATGCGAAAAACAAGGAAGTTACTGTAAAACAAAATGTAGAGTTACAGTTAGTAGTACTGAGAATCAGACAAAAGTGGTGAAAGACGTAACATTAACAATACAATTTGTCCATATTTACTGTGTCTCACTTCTCTCTTCTTTCTCAATTATTGAATACTTATGTTATTGAAGATGACAGTTCCGCAGTTCAAGAAACATATGCAGAGATCTCTTGTTTCTTTCTATTTTGATAAAAATACATGTTTTCTATTCAAATCAAATCACATATATGTCTTTAAAATAGAGACATTAAAATTTTGCATAAAAAATATCCGAAAATAGATCAATTGGTGGTGCAATCGAGATCTAACTTGATGTTAATTAGCTTTGAGATCATAGATCTCGATTCATCGTGAAAACCTTAGATCTCGATCGTGACTTGATTTGAGATTTTAGATTCCAATGCGATCAATTTTACATTTTTTTTTATGACAGTTTAGAACTCGATGGTACCCTGATTGATTCATTCAGTTCTAATAGATCTAAAATTTACATAGTAAAAAAATTAAACATTTGGCATAAAAGTACAAAAATTTGGAATTAAATTGAAAATCGACCGAGAGTGAATTGAGAGATATCGACGTGTGGGAGGAGATGGATAGGGAGAGGATCGGAGATGTGGAATGAATGAGATGATAGAGAAAATCATTTTCTACAAATTTCACAGAGAGATGGTGAGTGAGATAATTAAAAAAAAAAGGTCATTTAACACATTTAGAAAAAAGATGAGTGAAAACTTGGTTTGTTATAAAGTTGGTAAAAAAACTTGTTTCACACCGTTATTATATGTAATATATTTATTCAATGTCTAATTTTTAAGATAAAAAACTTCAACGTACAGCACAAATAAATTGCCTCTTTCTGCGTCCTATATATGATCTTTATTCTAATACAAAATGTTAATACTTTATTTTAAATTAGGATCAATAAAAAATATCTTGAGTTCTATATTGAAATTTACACACAAAGAGTTTATTGCTGTTAATTGTTTGATTCCATGGAAAACTCAATATTGTGTTATACATTATTGCATATAAATATAATATGGATGGTGATATTGCTTGTTAATTATGTCATCAATAAACATATATACAACTGAAACTTGATATATATTTATGATCTTAACTTTGTTCGATATATTCAAATTTAAATATATGTTTATTTCTTATGTTTGGAATAAAAGAATTTGAGAATGAAATATATATATGTATGTATATATATATAAACACCAAAGTTATTAATGGTTGTTTAAATCGAAGAATTTGAATATTAATGAAATTAGTTATTCTTACCATGAACTTTTGTTTTATAGAATGATTTTGATAGATTCATAACAAACTCTAATTTAAATGTATATATTTGCAATTTATTCAATTTAAATCCTTAAGTTTCAATCGATTAATTCTAATATTGGAATAGACGATTTCATTCCCTTAAATTGAGATATGTACTAATAAATAATGCTCAAATGTTCACCGTAGGCAATTTTTAATATGTCCACCGATGACGTGTAATGATATCATCCCCTTGTTATATGAAAAGTAAAATTAATAGATATTTTGAATTTTTGACACATTAATCATGAACACATTAATATGTGCTCACGGTGGATAGACGAATAAGACTAATGTACTAATTACCACGACGTTAGGTTGGTAGATGTATGTTCACATATATTACTATCATAATAAAATTAAAGTATTGTGGTGTTAAGGGTCTTTTTATTTTTAGTCCCACATGGTAAAAAAAAAAAATTATATTTTACTTTTTACTCATAACCTAGTTTAGTCTGTACTATTAAATCAGTTTAGGTTTTACCATTTTATTTCATACAAACATAATCAAAATATTTCATTTACATTAATCCATACATTCCAAACTCAAATCCTATACTTATCTCGCATCATATCTAAATTTAGGTAACACTATCTTATTTATACCATCAAATGAAAAAGTGTGTGATTGACGTAAATTAATGACCGGTTAATAGGAAGAACAAAATTAAGAAATAAAAAATGTTAAATGAGCTAGGTTGATAAAAAAGAAGGTTTAATCCTCAATTTTAAAGATTTATTGAAAAATAATAATATGGCAATGGCGCTTGATATTTTGTTGTCTGATCATTTTCTCCTGCACTGATAGGACAAGCATAGAAAAGTCAATATCTGAGCATCATTACTTTTTTCCTTTAACAATCACGAATTAATAAAATAATAAAAAAATGCAAATGCTAACAAATACAGAGACTTAATAATTAGAAAAGAAAAGGCAAAAGCTAGACAAAATATAAGGCGTGTCTGTTTTCTATTATTATAGAAACAAGGCAGCAATACATGTATATATTTAGTACACAGACACACAAGATAAAAGGGGTTCTCCATTGCTATATATGTGAACTCAGATTTAATTT
Organism: Scutellaria barbata; assembly: GCA_028654395.1. Classification (NCBI taxonomy): domain Eukaryota; kingdom Viridiplantae; phylum Streptophyta; class Magnoliopsida; order Lamiales; family Lamiaceae; genus Scutellaria; species Scutellaria barbata. The sequence goes on from CM053646.1 coordinate 22,125,049, forward strand.
ACTCCCACTTTTTAGTTTACAGCTGAAAATTTTATTCTTATTTTTATTTTTTCTTTATAGGTACAGCTTAATTTTATAGTTACTGTCAGCTTTAATTTGCCTGTATTTTTTTATTTTTAATTTCTTATTTCTTATCATGTGTTGAATGTATACTCTTTCCCCCTCTACAAGTATAACGACTTTAATTTTATAACGTGTAGAAACTAGAAATATGTGAGAATAACTTATAATTAAATTAGTTCAATCATAATACAAAACTCTAATTAGTGCAATGTTGTTGTTTACTGTTTTATGGAATTACTGGTCCTAGATAATAAGCTTGTTTTGATGAAAATTGTCTTTCAAATGATCTAGTTGAAATAAATTAAATTCTTCAATTGGACCCAACTATTGGACAATATATATTTATTAGCTCTCTCGATATTGAGCAAAACCGACCATAAAATTGTAAATTTGGGATAATAGTTTATGGTATTCATAATTTAGGATACTAGCTTTTCAAACCTAAAAGTAATACATTAACCTTTTAATTTGAGTCAATTTAGGATAATTAATTTGAAATAAAAAAAAATCGAGTTAAATCGTATGTTTACTACACATGTCTCTACAGCTTTTCAAAAATTTAATTTGATTCTCCCTATAATCAAGTTGAGTTCGATAAATTGATTTAGGGCTTTGCTATGACTTGAGTAGAGAAGTGTTTTGACGTACGAAACTACATTTTGCTTAAGTTTTAAGGGACATAAAATTGCAAATGAGCTTGGAGGGTGGTTATGACGGATTTCAGCGGTGAAGTGACAATGTTGATGAAATTAAATTATATAAATATATCTTATATTCTAGGGATGAAAATCTATCTATTAATTTAAAGAAATGCATGCAAAAATTAAGAAACAAGTTTTTATTTATTTGAAAATTACATTTGATTACCGCTCAAATCGAACTTGAATTGATGTCAACTTGGTAAATTGATTTGGGGCTATGCTATGACTTGAGATGGGAAATATTGTAGTGTAAGAAACGTATTACTTAATTTTAAGAAAGATCTACCATAACCGTCGCCCATCAAGCTCATCCAAAATTTGACTTTCCTCAAAAATTTGACCAGAAAATGTAAGTTTTCTATGCATCTGCACACTCTTTTGCTCAAGTTATAACAAAATTTAAGTGATCGAAGTTCGAATTCTGACCGGCTAAATTTTCACCTTTAAAAATATGAGATACCACTTGAACTATAAGACTCATAATAATAAAAAATTAATATTAAACGATACTCATTTAACACAAATAGTTCATACACATTTTACACTTGAAGTTAATTCATAAAAATTCATTAGATCATTTGCAAATGAGAGTGACCAAAAAACAAAGCACATCTACTTGGAAGATCAAACTTTAGATCTTCAAAAATTTTGTGATTTTTAAGTTACTAATTTGAATTTATTTAATGGATATTGGCAAAAGATATTACAAAATATCATACATAAAAACAAAATAAAAAATATTGATTTTTCGTATTATTGTACAAGGGAATAGTGGTTTGTTCCTCAATGGGACAGAAGCCCAGAAAGGACAGTGGCCCATTAAGTAGGTGTGGTGGGGCCCATTCGAATGCTTTTTGCCCCCTTCAAACCCACAACAAAACTAAAAACCCCCACTTTTTTATTCATATGTTGGTTACACGTGTCAGGTCATGCTTGGTTCGCGTGGTTGCAGCTGACCCAATTCCTCATGCCTCAAAAAGCACCATCTTTGCTCAACTCATCACATTAAGTTTTGGTCCTAATTTAGGTCATGGGTAGATCTGCAGATGACCTTTTTTTACATGTAATAATGGGTAATTCTAGGATACAATCGTGTATTAATGCTTTTTCTTTTTTTTTTTTAATTGCAGTAATTTACCTTCTAGGTAAAAGAGTTATTTGTACTGAACTCTTCTCGTGGATTTAAAACTATTACAAGGATTCAAGACCATACACCCATTATAATAATACAAAATCAAGAAAACATATGAGGACAACAAACTTATTATGCCCGGAATTCATTTCATTCTCACCAAAAAAAAAAAAAAAAAGTTGAGGTTGTGTTTGGCTAAATGATTTAAAAATCCCTATAGAAAAATATTGGTAAAACAATGTAAAGAAACACGAACTAAAAATTAAACCTTTTATTCACTTTATAATTTTTATATTAAAATTTAAAATTATTATGTTCTCTTTATTATTATTTTAAATAATAACAAATCATAAAACAAAATGAAGAAAGAGAAAATTTTAAATGCCCCATCAAATTTTGCCAACAGTAAATTTATAAATCCACACTTTGTCCAAACAAGGTATATAAATAAATGGTCTTCAAATCAAAGGATCCAAATCCTTTCAAATTCCTATTTTTAAATGGAGCCTATAACTAACTATTTGATACATGTTAAAATGGCAACATTAAATTATAAATTACTATTCAGACAAAAGTTTAAGAACACAAAATGAATGCAGGCCTCTAGATATAAATCATACCAAGCAATGAGAAACCATAGGTAGATTTCTCATTAATTCCTTAGTTTTCTCCTCTAGAGTAGTAACAATATAAATCTTGAGAAAAACTCCACATGCATTTATTTTTTTTACAAATAGAATACTATTTTGGACATGCAATGCGATCACAATAAACTTAATAGTGATCTGTTTAAGTATTTTTCTTACTAGATGAGTGACATTCATATAGCTTGACAATATCAAATTCCACAATTCCTATGCTCTCATAATTTATGTATACCATCATGCACCTCATATCATTGCTCGTAAGGTTATAAATGAACAGAGTGTTTGACAAACTATTTTTGATTGAGTTGAGTTAGTATTCGTTTATGTTCATTTATTAGTCTTAATGAACATAAACGAATAGGGAAACTTTTCGATTATATTCATAAACATGTTTATTTAGTGTGTACAACATTCGTTTATTACTTTTTTTTTAATGAATTGGGGGAATGTGGAAACAAAAAACTATATAATACTAGAATACTTGGATGATTTAGATTTAAACTTTGATTATCACAATATTCATTTATTACCCATTCATTATTTATTAGTTAAACACTTATATACTTATTTATTCAATATTTATTTGCGTTTATTTTGATTTTAATGTCTTGTAATATACCTTATTATATTTATATTTATTATATTATTCATTTATTTTCAATTGAATTTTCATGAACATATATTTTTCGTTTTTACATAAACATTTTTAATTTTTTAGTATAAAAAATTAATAAACATATTCTTAAATCGTTCGTTAATGTTCTGAATATATTTGATTATTAAATAAACAAACACAAACACTCTCTTGAGATAATCAAACAAACATGAAGAATCTTCATTCATTCGAGCTCAACTCAATTACATCTCTAATCACTCGTGTGCTTAGAAAATAAATCTCAATTTATATAGTGCTTGTCCGTCATACTTTAAATTATATAGTTTGATATTACTATGAGCTTAATATTTTGCCTTTTTTATTTTTCTACTCATCTCGAGATATCGATTTCATCATAAGTAAAATTTTAAAGTAAAAGTTCGGTGGATAAAATATCACAATTCATATTAAGAGATTATTTTTCTACTACAATCAGAAAAATTGACAAAATTACTTTTTTGAAAGAAAATAAAAAAATTCACTTTTATATCGGAGTTTACGCAATGTATTTTTCATAGGGTTACATGATATCGTGTAACCTTATAAAAAATACATATTATGTAATCTTATGATTTTCATATGGTTACACGATATGATCTAATTTTTTTTGAGATTAAACGATATGATATCATGTACCCTTACGATTTTCATAGGGCTACATGATATGATCATATCGTGTAACTCTATAAAAATCACATATCATATAATTTTATTTATTTATTTACTTTTATCAGAAGAACAATTTGTCAATTTTCCTCATTTGTGGTACAAGTAATAAAACTATCATTTTATGGTAAAAGAAGTAATCTCTTATATAAAATATGGAATTTAAGGGTATTATTGTTTTAAAATAATGTTCAAGCTGTTTAATAAATATATATTTTTTGAATTGTGTTCAAACGAGTTTTAAATTAATGTTCATAAATGGAGTATCGATCTAACAATTTGATTTAATTTTATAACTATAGTAGTTAGATTATAAATGAATTGAAAAAAAAATTAGGATACTAAACACAACTCAAAGTTAAAACTGAAAAGCTCCTTCTCCAAATTCAAAAATTCAAATTCAAAAAATAAAATATATTGAAAATGAGACATAATTGTATATAATTGCATGGAAAGGGCATGCTGGCCTGCTACCAAATCAATGTCAAGAAAAAGAGGAAAACAGAGTATATATGAATACATAAATAAACAGTATTTGTAAAGTACATATGCGAAGGGTCTTGAAGGGTCTTCATCAAGATATGGGAATTTGTTCATTTCTTTCTTTTGCGACTATTGACTGAAATAAATTACCCAATGAAATCAATTTTATCTCATCGCATTATCCAAATTAGTACAGACTCTGGGTGCATGGCAATTTAGTACATTCCTGTCGTGTTGCCATGTATTTATTAATTGATGTTATATATCTATTTATTTTATTACAAATAATATATATAAACATGATTATAATTAATTGATAAGTTCGTGTTTTCATGAATATTATTAATCAGATAGTGTTTTTTTTCTTCTTTTTTGTGTGTCAAGAATTGACATTTTTGTAAAAATAAAACAGTGAAAGAGAACCAATTCCTTGACTCACAATAGTTAAAACAGGAAATCATTAGAATTAAAAAAATATGTATAACTAGACATAAATTTAATGGAAAAAAATTTATTTTACGTCTAAGTTTGTCTCATTGAATTTTTGATCATTTATTTTTCACATTTCGTATTTTAGTTATATATATTTGAAAATATTTATTTCATGATCCACTAACATGTGCTACAACCTACAACAGATAAATATCTTTTAATCAATTTATTTTAGGGTGGGACTATCCACACTCTATACTTTTCTAAACACACCCCAATTCTTTTAGTTTTTAATTAAAAAAATACAATAATCAAAAATTCTCATAATACCCTTAAAAAAAAAAAAAAAAAAAGCAAAACCCTCCCCCTTCCCCTCACCTCAGTCCACTGTTTATGCTTTTTTTTTTTTTTTTCATTTTCTTCTTGAATTGTTAGGAAATAACACATTACTACAATATAAATCATTGCATGACCTAACTAAATACATAAGCATTAAGTAAAAGTCGTGTAATATAACATAGAAAAATCGATAAAATGGAATTGTTCCGAATCAATAAAACAAATTTTTTTTGTTCGATCCTAATAGGCCGAACACACCTCTGTGTGTTTGGCCACCAATCGTCGAACATGTAATAGTGTGTTTGATGTTTTGGTGGTCGAACACACCTCTATGTGTTCGGCCTACCAGAATCAAACATAATTGTTCGTTTATTAATTTTTTTATGTTTTTTCATTTGATTTTTTATACAATTTCACAAAATACTTACATATTTAGGTATCCCATGAAATTTTATGAGTATTGTTGATTTATTCTAAAAAAATCAAGAAAGAAGAAAGGGGGAAAAAGGAGAGAAAAGCAGATATGAGGAAGGGGGAATGAGGATTTAAAAAAAAAAATTAATTTTTAATTAAAAGATTAAAAAGTTGGGGTGTGTAATGAAATTGATGGAATGTGGATAGCCACACCCTTTATTTTATTGCAAGTTTAAGCATATATACGTACATACAATATACACCAAAACATACATGGTGAATCGTATCAACTACCCTCAAGGTTTGATCAAATTACTAAACTATCCATGAAATATATGAAAATTACAATTATATACTTTTGCGGATCAAATTTTCAACTTATGACCCCTTAAAACATACAATATGATACTATAATATGACATCATGAATAAAAGTGAGTGAATTCGAATTATGTTACTCATGGAAGGCGGTCGAAACGCCACATATTTTTTTTTTCATTTTTATAATTAAAGAGTTTGGTAGTAATTTTTACAAATTTTTTGATCTATATGTTAATTTGACAACTTTTAGAATAATAGATTTAATTTACCAAAAGAAATATAAAAAATTTACCTTTGTAGCAGGTAAGTGGACCAAAAAATAGAATTTTTATTTTTTATATATAGAAAACTAAAAGATAAATGTGGAAAATAAATAATTAAAAATGATATGAGAGTTTTTTTTATTTTATTGAAAGTGGAGGATAAATAAAAAATAAAAAATTTCTCTAGCATTTTTCATAATTTATTTTCACAATTATCTTTTAGTTTTCTATATAAAAAAAATATAAATTCTATTATCAAATGCAGAAGCAAAATTGTGTTGATAAATGAACACCCAATTAAAGTTTATCTTTCCTGATAAATGCAAATTTCAAAACCTAATTATATGTATCAAAAAAACCCACCAAGATTTGAGACATAATTGAAAAAGGGAATTCGTAAATGCAATGATTGTGTTGTTGTTTATTTGGTTTCTCTTTTCCCCTTTCCCCTTTGAGAGTCATATATGTGTAGATAAATAAATAAATACATAAATATATTTCTGGGACCAGAATTTTAGGATTTTGATAGCCAATGGAGGCACATTCATCTAGGTAAATTTACCCTCCCCTCTCTGTGTGGGAATTGCAAAACAAACCCTAACCTTACATCATCAGACAATTGTTAGAATATCAATAATTAGATTTTGATGAGACAAATCAATTTTATAATAAGAAATTAGAGTATTTAATTTTTTATAATAATTGAATAAAATATAAATTAGTATTGAGTTTGTAAATATTTAAAATGAAGAATGAAGGATTTCGAAATAAGCTTGTATGCAGCAATCAAGGTAGAAATGAAGACTTTGCAAGAAAAGCTTAAAGCGAAGCAGCTGCAAGAAGAACATACAACGTAGCTGTAATTAAGAAGAAGTTACAACAGTGCTGTAAGTTAAAGATACAATATGAAATGACACAGGATGCAGAAGATCAATCAACCTGCTGTATGTTTTTTAGGAAACATTAAATGCAGCAACATGTCAATTCAAGTTACAATACAAAGAAGACTAATTGCAGTACGAGAAACGGTATCCTCAATGAGTCGAAATGAAGCCGGTAAAGACAAACTGAAGTTGCAGTTTCAGACTCAATCAGAATAAGACACTTGGCTTGACAAATCGCAAAAAGTTGCAAGCCGCAACTACCGTATTTAATGATCTGCAAAACTAAGTCAAGAAGCATTTAATGGAAGCCATACTTTCGACCAGGACATCAATTTCAAATGAAGAATGCATTTTTCAACGGACATTTTTCTACAACTATAAATAGAGGAAAAATAGTATTGAAATAAGTTACTGAAACTATTGCTCTAAAAAATCAAGTAAGAATCAAAGTTATACTCTCAAACATATAAAATCGTGTCAGTCACTTAACCTCGTGAAGTAATCAAGATAAAGCTCAGAAGCTCAAAGTTTCAAAAGATTACTTTACCGCACCAGTTGAAGAAATAAAATATATATTTTTACCTATTTGCTGTGTGCTAGGTTGTTTTAAGGTATCAAACAGTTGATAGGATTGCATCTTTACTGTTTGTTATAGTTGTTTAGGAGAAAGACAATTACCCTGTGTGGGTGTTAGAAATCTTGTGTGGGTTTGCCTTTAGAACTTGCAACAGCTGTGTATAAGTTGAGTTCTAGTAGGTGATAGCTTGTTATGTCGATAGATTGTTAGGTTGTAACTTGTAAACCAATCTTGCTTAATGAAGTTCCTATTCGGGAAAACAATAGAGTGGACATAAAAAGGTTATACTACTTTCAAACTACTATAAGATCTTAAGTGTTTAATCGTTTTACATTTGTTGTGTGTTGCATCGTTGTTCAAATTGTCATTCAATATAAAAGGTATTACAAGAAAACATATTTAAGAAATCAAACCATCTGTCAAAAAGTAATTTCTGCTGCGAAAACTCTTAGATACAACAGATGATACTATTTCATAGTGCTATAAGCTTGTCTTCCTGTTGTATTGTAAGTTTAAGTAATTTACAGTATAATTTGTTCGAAAGATTTTGTAAAATCGATAGAGGTTCATTCACCCCCTTTATACCTTCGAGAACACTTGAAACCAACAATAATGTAATTCAGTGATGGGAGATACAATATTTCCTCTTTCTTAAGATTATGGCTCCAAATACGTTGCATCACTTAATTCTCCAAATCTTAGCCGTGTAAGTTCATTAGAATGGAAATGAAATTATGGAGAAAAGTTCTTGAAAAACGATAATCTTCATTGGCACTGTTATAACCTAGAAGGATTAATAGAATTTTTTAAAACCCTTCTCTTTAACACATATATTGTTGTTGAATGACCGAACGTCCTTTTATATTAATTAACTCGAACACTACAATTCAGTATAGAATAATTAATATTACTTTGTTAGAAAAATGTATATGAACAATTTTCAAGTCTAATAGGGCATGAAATTCTGTTTTGTTTTGAAAAAGGTAGGACATCGAATTCGTATACATGCATAGGTGTCGTCAAAATTAGGAATCATTGCATAAGAGAAAGATAGGTTAGATAACACATATGTCGGTCTCTACTCTCGACTCTCATTGTGACATCATATCTATGTAATCTATGTAAATATATAATATAATATTTTATCTGTAATTTGGAGTATACTCCAAGATATTTCTTAAATTGAAATTTACACATATGTAAAAGTCAAGTTATAAGTTTTTGAGGTACAACCTTTAATACTCAATTGAAGTTTGCATTTTTCTTACAAAGCCTCTTATAACGCTATTCATAAAATACAAGTGCTACTCAATATTAGTTGCATGAAAAAAAATCATCTCATAAAACCATCCCTCAAATCCCAAAATATCCAATGAAATTGAGAATTGAGGTGGGGACGATAATTCCCCACTTCCTTTGCGATCATGTAATGAGGATAAAATGTATGTGTTCTATTAATTTGTTTTTATTTTGCCTTCGTTAAGGATAGACGAGAATTCCTCCTTTTCTGTTTTATTTTTAATTTTCTAAATTATTTTTAATTTTATAGTATGTACATATGTAACGTAATGTGTTATTGGATATTATAATTTTGTCATTTTAGAACATCAAGACTTAGCATCATTTTACTTTGATAACTAATAATGTTACTTTTTTTTTTTCCCGATTGTAGTAATGTTCTTATGGTATTCAAATAATTACTTTACTTTAATTGCTATTCTATAATGTTGTACTGTTATTTTGATATTTTTATTTTATTATATTTTACCTTAAATATTAATACACAATTGTTTCTATACACCAGGTGCACGGATCCTAAATCCGTGCAACCGGGTCAACCCGACCCAAAGTGCCTTTCACGCGTCCCCACGCACCCAAATCCTAACTCAAATTCTAATTCTGCTGTATATTGACATAACCTTTTAGTTTAGCGAACTTAACATTTTAGTTCTATCCTTATAACCTTTTAGTTATATGCACATAACCTTTTGCAGTGCTGAGTAGTGAAAAAAGTATAAGTTATTTATTGAAAATGTTATGAAATTTGTACATAAAGGTTATAGTATTACAGTATAAAAGTTATATCATTACAACATAGAGGTTTCGGCTATATTGAATTTTTATAATGAAAAAACTATAAGTTATTTATTGAAAAAATTATGAAATCTGTACATAAAGGTTATACTATTACAACATAAATGTTATATTATTACAACATAAAGGTTTTGGTTATATTGCATGAATTTTTATAGTGAAAAAAATATAAGTCATTCAGTGAAAATGTTATGAAATCTGTACATAAAGGTTACACTATTACAATATAAATATTATATTATTACAATATAAAAGTTATGACATAAATTATAAAAAAAAAGGGTGCGGATCCGGATAAAACCGAATTGAACCCAACCCGACTCGTATGCCCAATTACATGGATCATGACCCATACACCTGGTGCATAAAAACACTACTCATATTAATATTATCACATTTCCTAGAAAACTATTACGAAATTTAAGTTGTAATTAATAAATATGAGAAGCTTGAATTTCTGACTTAGATGGGGAATCTCGTACCCATCATCCTATATTTTCAACGAAAATTTTAATGTGAATGACATTCACATGGGTGGTCTCAAATGGAAATGATACCTACTTATACTAACCCCCTTCTATGTCGCACTCATCCCTAGATAAATAGATTATTCGAGTAAATCCTTGTGATTGTGGGTCACATATTAATGTTAATTTATGTGGGATTAATCAATTCAAAATTTAGAATTCACAAAATCATATATGAATTTGTGAATATGCTTTTCTTTTAGGTAATATTGAGATTTTAATTATTGAAATCATTATATATAAAAATGAGTAGTGTTCTTGTAAATTAGTTGCATCATGATGTAATTGTGTGCACGTGGTAACCTAATTATTGAGACTCTTATTATTATTATTTTTTCAATTTATGCGGTAAACTTTATATTGTATTAGTATAATTTTTATTTATAGATATCATAATCTTTAAGTGATATTCTTTACATTTGTTTTAATATAAAAATTTATATAGTATACATCTACATTTATAATATAATAATTTAATCTTTATGTTATATTAGTATATTATAAAAGTTATAATATTATAACAGACATGTTTAAAAGATATTATAAGTTTGTAATACAATGCAAAAAGGTTAAAATAGTATAATATAAAAATTGTACGGAGATAAAATAAAGATTACGTTAATATAACAAAAAAAGTTATACAAACATAATAGAAATGTTAAGTGTGCAGAACAAGAATGTAGGTGCGGACATGAAGGTACGTGTGGTACATGAAATTCATTTTCGAATCGGATCGCCTCAATTATACTAATTCTGACTCATATACTTTATGTATATAAATAATTTTGTATAAAAATATATATTATATAATATTGTTTCCATAAACAGAGAGAAAGAGAGACAAAGACATAGGCATAGGCGGAGAGGTAGATGACTTAATTAGCGGAAGTTGTGGGACTAACTGTAACATATACTGTGATGTTAAAATGGGTAAGTGGACGACAATATCATTATCTTCAAGACTACTCAAGTAAGCATGTGAGCCTCTCTAACTACTAAGTCAACATCCTCATTTCACTATCTTTCTGATTTTCGGAATTTTTTTTTTTAATATATGTTTCTGAAAATTATTTGATTTTGTTTTTGTATAAAAAAGTTATTATGCCCAGTAAATAATTTACATGTTAAATAATTACAGTCATGCATTTAATCATTCACCTTCTTAATCAAGGATCTTGCCCATTAATCCTTATTTTATGGCATCACCAACGTCATATAATTTGAGAATTTGAGAAAGAGTCTATCTTTCATTTGCATCTGTTGCACATATAATTTGGGTCGATTCAGGTAAATTCGAATCTACATGTTTTTAATTTTTTGTTTTATTGTTTCAAATCAAAACCTTTATATACAAATTCTGTTATTTTTATATATAAATTTTATGATCTTTATGTTCAATAACTTAAAAAAAAAAAAAATTCAGCAAAATTTATACATAGATACATTTATGTTATATTTATATGACCCTTATGTATATTTATGTGACTTTTATTTACAAATATTCATGTCTTTATATACCTTTAATATTACATACATGTATGAATATTTGTACATAAAAGTTACATGAATGTACACAAGAATTACATGAGTATCATATAAATGTATTTATGTACAAATTTTGCTGAAATTCTTCATTTTTTTTCTAAGTTACAATGTATAAATGTCACAACATTTATACACAAAGATCACAACATTGGTACATAAGGATTAAGACATAAAATAATAATTAAAAAAAGGTAAATTTACCAATCCGGGTCAGATCGACCTGAATTGCACAAATTTTAAATTCATGCACCAGGTGCACAAGAGAATTTATCATCGAGAAAACTTTTTTTTTTAAACCTAGAAAACTGACGTCTATATAAATGTTGTAATTCAAGTGATATCTCATATTTATAAATATGTAGATTATGATGGCCTGAGTCTGAATCTTGATCACAAAATGCAAACCCTAATCACATGAATTTTTAAGTCTTTATTATCTCTCTAACTTCCACACCCCAAACTTATTGAAATATATTTTTTTTATTAAGAGATCGTCAGATTTAATAAAATGGTATTAATGTGCAACGTCAGATTTTTTATTTTTATTTTTATTTTTAAGGCAAATAATGTGCAACGTCAGATTTAATAAAATGGTATTAATATGAAAATTAAGTCAAACTTGAAATCTTGTAATACAAAACTCAAGTTCCTATCAGTCTATCACTACTCCGCTAATTTGAGAAATCTTTAAATGTACAAATTAAAGAGATCGAGTGAATCCAAAATCTTGGGGCTAGGAATCACAATAAATTATTGTGAAGACGACTCTGATTAAAAAGAGGTTTAACTATTGTGATTGCAAAAGTTAATTAGCAAGATTACAACAATTAAGGGATCTAAATAATAATCACTCCTTTGAAACACCTCTTTAGTTAAGATTCATTATCTCAACTCACCTCAACCCCCACTCAACCAAAAAAAAAAAATTCTATGAGCAAAAGGAATTAGAGAAATCAAGAAAGAGGGGTTTTCAAAAGGGTCCCATATTTATGATTGCAGGTCAAATCCTATCATTTCAATCTTGATAAAGAAAGAGGCTTTATTGTGAAGAATGATATGAAAATCTGATCTCTACTCCACATTAGATATGCTAAATAGACAACCAAATGATTTAGACCTTCTAAAGTTAACATTACAAAAGATTGGAATAGATATTTAACTCAACATGCTTTCACAAATTACATGTTTTCTCTTTTACAGCTATTGATTACTTGTATAAACCGTGAGAGTATTTACTATTTAAGTTGAAACAAATCAGAAATTATCATTTTTAGCTACGCTTTCTAAGAGTATATTTTCTTTTACATGCAAAATGTTTAAGAAATATGATTTCTTATGTCATTATTTGATGGAACAGACTTAAAGAAAGATTGCCACGTGAAACTGTCAAAAACTTATAAGTAATTTTTTGTTCCTTTTTATATACTATCTAAATAAAATTTAGTCTTCAGTCTACTTTATATTTTGACTTGATTTTTTTTTTTTCCCTTTTGAAATGAAATCCTAGATTCGTCCCAAATCGTCCTTAATGAGCCATAGTTAACCTTTGAGTGACCATGCCTCTGTCACGACTAAAATTTTTGTTTTGGTAATTTCTAATATTAAAACATTTTAGTATTGGATATTGTTTCAGATTCTCACATACTCATCAGATACCTATACTGATGATGCTAAAGGTTCTGTATCTCTGATATTTTGTTCTTATACCAAAGGGTGAAAGCTTTAGTACCAAAAGTTTGAATAGTATCAATAATTAGTATCATCAAATAGTAAGTATTTAGCATCAGACAGTTTCTGATATCTTGGTATCAGAATTATGAGTGTAGATAAAAAAAAAAAAAAATCGTCGTATTTAGTACCCATAAATTTCTCTAAATTTTCAATATAAAAAACAACATTTTTTATAGTCTATGTCCACATATCAAAAATCGTGTGCTTTACTACTAACTATAACAAATAGGCTAAATGAGCTGAAATGCATGTGTAAGAGTTTGCTGTGAATGAGAAAAATGAAAATAAATTTGTTTAGTACATATAGTATTGAAATTGGCTTTTCTGCACACGAGCTCTGTTTTAAGTGATTTTTTTTTTTTATATATTTCAAAATAAATCATCAATATATCATGCATATTAAATAATAATATTACTAATTAATATGCAATGCGCATGAAATTGGAATAGAAAATCCAACGACTTTTTGTGCCATTGTGAAATATGGATTCTTGCATCTTGACGGAAAGGTAATTAAAAGGAAAAAAAAAAAAATACACTCAATCTCAATGATGTAGTTTTAGAAGAGTGATGAAGTCAGATCCCTTTATTCTAACTTTGTGATGCCTCCTTTTCACGTTAATTGAGAAATTGGCAAAGAAATCAAATAAGTCTACATAGCTAATGATGATGAAGATAAGAAGGGCATTTTCACTTTCTCAAAGCTTATAATTACCATAAAATATATGACTTGATTGTAGGTTAATTTATGTTGGAGGACAGCCCATATGTATCCCAATACCCTCTCACTCTCACTCTCACTCTCACTCTCTCATCTTTTTGGACTCCATAATTTCATATTTGCTCATTGTGCATGTTTGGTGGTTATCAAATGGATTGTTTTTCAATCATCAATTCTCTCTCTTTAATTGTACATGGCAGGGGTAGATACGACTATTCCCGATTGATTTGAAAAAAGATTGAGTTCGGATTGAAAAAGTTGAGTCGAACTCGAGCTACTCGAGTAGCTTTCGATCTCGAACTTGAATACATTAACAAATTATACTCGAGTCGACAAGCGAGTCTAATTGAGCTTAACCGAGCATATGTTAAATTTACACTTTTGTTATTAATAATTTAATTTTTTAAATTAAAATTTTCACTTTATAACTTTTATAAATATTTTTCAGGTATCAAGTCGAGTTGAACTCAAACATTAAAAAAATAAGTTCAATCGAATTCAAGCTTCGAAATTTAGAATCAAGCTCGAACTCGAGCCTAACAGTACTCGTCTCGACTCGACTTATTTACACGTTGAGATAGATGTACGATTTTTTTTCTTAAACTTATGAAAATGCTCTTTTTATATATCACCTTTTTATAATTTTTTTATTTATATCATTAATTTTTAAGAATTCGTCCCTTAGAATATAAAAATTGTCTAAATTTAGCCCCCCAGAAACTAGATTATCATATGATTTATTTTATCTTTCTTTAGGCAAAATCCTAATATGTCCCTAATTGAAAAATAATACTAATTATGCTATCAAGAAACATTATGCACATATAATTGCTCAACAAAAATTAATGTTGTAAGCTCAAAATATGTATCAATTTATAAATAAGTCTAAATATAATTATAATAATTATTATATAATAGTGGTAGTAATAGTAATTTTAATTTTTTTTATAACATAAGAGAATGATATTTTATTTTGCACAATTATTTTTATATATCAAGTGCATGGATTCTAGATCCATGCAATTAGGTCGATCCGACCCGAGAGTGTATTTCACGCGTCCTACGTGTCCACACGCACCAAAACCCTAGCCCAAACCCTGACTCAAATCCTAATTTTACTGTTATATTAACATAACCTTTTACTTTAGCGAATTTAACATTTTAGTTCTATCTTCATAACCTTTTATTTATATGCGCATAACCTTTTGCAGTGCATGTAGTGAAAAAAGTATAAATTATTCATTGAAAAAATTATGAAATTTGTACATAAATGTTATACTATTACGACATAAAGGTTTCGGCTATATTAAATTTTTATAGTGAAAACAATATAAGTTATTTATTAAACAGGTTATAAAATCTGTACAGAAAGTTATATTATTACAACATAAATGTTATATTATTACAACATACATGTTTCAACTATATTACATGAATTTTTATAATGGAAAAAGTATAAGTTATTCACTGAAAATGTTATGAAATCTATATATACATAAAAGTTATACTATTACAACATAAAAATTTCGGCTATATAACATAAATTTTTATAGTGAGAAAAATATAAGTTATGCACTGAAAATGTTATGAAATCTGTACATAAAAATTATATTATTACAACATAAAGGTTATGACATAAATTTAAAAAAAATAAAATTGGGCCCAGATCCGGGTTAAACCCGACCCAACCCGACCTACGTGTCCAATTACATAGATCATGACCCATGCACTTGGTGTATACAAACACTACTCTTTATTTTAACATATATGAAACATATATGAAACATATAATGCTCTATTTTTATTGATAAAAACTTAGTTTTTACTATAAATTTATGTCAATTTGAATAGTGCGTGTTCGAAAATATTAAAAATGTGCTTGATAATATCAGAAATTCAAAACACAAACAATAACATACAAATTTATAGATAATTCAGATAAGAAAGTGAATAGTCTATATCTGAAATATGAGGTAGGGATAATGATCGACCAATTTGACTAATTAATGTTACAAATTTTGAGAGACTATGTTGGTTACGTTTACCATACATAAAAATGTTTGATCAATTGTTCTTCACCCAATGATTCAACCACACAAATTTGATACCCAAATTCAATATAATTATTTTAAATCATAATATTTAAAGAAATGAAATATTTATACATCAATAATAGACATATTAAGACAATTTAGAGTGATCAATGAGTAGGAAAGCATTATTTTGTATCAATATATTATCATACATCTTTTATTACATGATAGCTATTTTTTTTTTTAATAAAAACAAATCAACCCCTAAATATATATTATGCATATTAGAGTCGGTATAAACTTAAATATCAAAACTAATGATTATTACATTTTTTGTATAAGATTTTTATCTTTTTATATATGTGACTTTAATTGATAAGATAATAAGATAATATTTTATTAGTTTTCATAGTTATAGATAGATATAGATTTTTTACAAAAAAACTTCTGAATCAACCCATACAAATGGCTCAATTATGTCAAATTTGAAATAATAAAATATTAGTTAATCAAATACACCAAAATCACTTGCTACGCATTTAAAAAATATGTATAAAAATTTGGATTTAATCTAACATTCCGTTCACTTGAACCATGCAAACAGACCAGACCATTATATACCATAGTTGTTTGTAATTTTTTTCCATATATTCTATAGTTTTTACTTCCAAAATTAATTTATTAATTTTCTTAATTGTAACAGATTTATTATCATTTTTATTTTGTATTTATAATTTTGCTAATTATAACTTTTACTTAGAGCATATATTTTTTAACTTTACATTTTGTTAGGAAAGTTTTATTTAGATTTTGATGAGACAAAACAACAAGTGTAATATGATTAGACTACCCCATTTCTTCACAATATTTAAGTGAAAACTAGACTAAGTTTTGAGTCTATAAAATAGGTTTGAAGAATGGAAGACATCATTAAGGAAGAAGACATGTTGTAAGATTCAGTAAAATAAGATATGCAAGAAGAAATCGCATACAACATAATTGTAAGAAAGGAAGAATACAACGAAGCTATAAGAATAAGTTACAATAAGAAAAATCTTAGGTTGTAGAAGAAAGAAAGTTGCATGCTGCATTTCACAGACACAATTAATATAGTAAGTTGAGAGAAGACGGTTGTTGTGGGAAACTGATGTTTATTCAGTGTTGTGGAAGAAGAAATCGTGATTCCACTTGAAAAAACGTAATAAAAAGGCTGCGTCTTTGCTAGGTGGCAGCTCAGGAGGAAAGACGCATACAACTTAAAGAAGCGCACTATTGGAAGAGTGGTTTTATTATACAAAATAAGAAATGAAGAAATAAAATAAAATGGGGTTTCACTTATAAAAACGCAAGCCTCATTTTGCAACTTTCCAACCGAATTAACTGAAATTGTTCAGAGCCTCCATTGATAGTTGCTGAAGAAACGAAGATAGCAGGTTTGAAGATGGTAGTTTACAATGGACGTACATGATTCGTTTTTTAGTGGATTAAGCTCATTCCAGTTATATTTGTTAGCTTATATATTAGTCCTTTAAAAGGTTACGTTAGATATATAATTCAGAGTTTGTGTGACACTGTACAGAGATTGAGAGGAGTGGGTTCACTCAGATTGTGTGTGTTGTATTCTTGTGTTTTTTCTTCACATATTAATAAGATCTCCCCCCCCAATTTTCCCGTGGATGTAGGCCTGTAGCCGAATTACGTAAGAGCTTTATTTTGTTGTTTTCTTATTTGCCATTCTCAATTCTTGGTTGAAGTTTGATTAGAGCTTTAGTTCTTGCATTCAAAGTTAGGTTTTAGGACTGAGTTTTGTGTTTCTTGATCTTTGATTATGGACAATTGACACCGTCTGTGGGAAAGGAGGATCGTGTTGGAACCAAGGGATCGCCGAACCTATGCAATTCCGATTCGGGATCCATACAAGATATGATTAACACACAGTGGAAAATGAATCATACCTTTCACCGTAATAGGTGAAGACGAACCAATTCTAAGGTTAGAACTGCCGAACAATCGATAGAGCCTGGACCTCTCGATCTTCTGTCGTATTCCTTACCTTTTCTCAAATGTTGTGTGGGCAACGATCCTTCAAGAATACCAGTCGTCTTCTACTATAATCGTTTTATGAGATTTTCGTGTGTTTAGAAGTGGCTAACTTAAGGCTTATTTATAGGCTACAACAGGAACCTTGAGGAGGATTAGGATTCGGTCTCCTGATAGGATTAAGAGTCCTAGTTCGGCCTGAACACACTTCTTAATCCTATCAATAATAACTCGATCCATTAAAGAGATATTATTGAACTACTGTCCCAAATCTATATTAAATATGGGCTCTTATTTATTATGTGCGCGTTTATCTTTCAATGTTTAAGATATCGAATGTCCGTTAATTAAATGAATTACTGACAATTCAATTAATTAACATCTAATTCCAAGAGTAGTAACACTCAACTTTATTATCATGCCGGAATAAATCCACCTGCAGGGTTTACATGATAATCCTTATGAGCTCCTCAAGGAGACATCATCATCCTAAATAATTAGGACATGATTTCATTCTATAATAAACAGCACACCATATAAACAACATTGTATCCCAATTTACCGAGCTTATTGATTTAATAAATAAATCTCACCCATTGGTAAATTAAAGAAACATATATTGAGTATACGTGACCGTTATCATATAATGATTAAGAGGACGCACATCCATAATAACAGAGATCATGTTCTATTTATGTAGTCAGTATAAATAGAACAACCTCAATTGATCTTGTTCAATACATACAAAATGTACTAGTGTAATTTTATAATAAAGATAGATTAATACCAAATTACACTACAATCATTCCGATAATTTGTCTAAAATTATTTTGGTTGTGAGCTACCATTTATAATCTATAAGGAACTGATAACATGATCTTCTGTGTGGCACCACACACCATGTTATCTATAATATAAATTAATTGGACAATTGCAATAATATATATAACGAATATAAAATGCAAACATTTGATCATAAAAGATTCTCATATCAAAATAGATGTTCATGCAAAAGTTAGGCTTATAGTATGCATCCTAACAAATCGAAGAAATGAGTTCAACCAAGTTTGATTTGGAAAAATTCAATGAGGATGGTGACATTGGACTGTGGAGGCTTAAGATTAGGGCTCTCCTAGTTCATCAAGGTGTGACTATAGCTCTGAAAGGCAGGGATGCTTTGCCAGAAGCCATGAAGGAGGAAGAAAACGATTTTCTTCTTGAAAAATCACACAACACTCTCATCTTAAGTTTTGGAAATAAAGTCTTAAGAGAAGTAACCAAAGAAGATTCAGCAAAGGGGATTTGGGACAAGCTGGAGAGTTTGTATATGGTGAAAACCTTAGCCAACAAATTGTACATGAAGAAGAAGTTGCATGCTTATAAGATGAATGAGGAGAAATAGGTTACAAGTCAACTTGGAGAGTTCTTGAGGATACTTGATGATTTGGAGAATATAGGAGTGTCTCTCACTGATAAGGACAATGCTCTCACGCTCCTCAGTTCAATGCCAAAGAGTTTTGAAAATTTTACAGACACCATTTTTTATGGGAGACAAAACACCATTACACTTGATGAAGTTATCATTGCTCTCAAGTCCAAGAAACTATCCAAGAGTTCTGAAGGGAAGACTGAACAAAATGGAGAAGGATTGGCTATAAAGCAAGGTGGAGCCAAGAGAAAATTCCAGAAACAAGGTCATAAATTTGCAGCAAAGAAGACTGAAAAACAACAGCAAGATTCCACAGATGATATTGGAAACAACACTTGTTTCCATTTTCATAAACTTGGGCAGTATAAGAAGGATTGCTTCAAGTACAAACAAGCAATCAAGAACAAAGGAAAAGGTCCACAAAACCAAGCCAATTAGACTGTTGAGACTTCATCTGCCACATGCTATGAATCAGCAGAAGTACTCTCAATTATTTATTCAAGAATTAGCTCTGAATGGATTCTTGACTCAGGTTGTTCATTCCACATGTGTCCCAAGAAGGAGTGGTTCAAAGATTTATGTTTACAAGAATATGGTTCAGTTATGCTTGGCAATGATCAAGGTTGCAAAATAAAGAGGTATTGGATCTGTGCCTCTATGTATGCATGATGGAGTCATAAGGATTTTGTCCAAGATTAGGTATGTTCCGGACTTGAAAAAGAACCTGATCTCATTAGGAATGTTAGACTCCCAAGGGTATAGCTTTCAGTCAGAAGGTGGAGCACTCAAAGTATTAAAGGGTGATTCAATAGTTATGAATGACTGCAAGAAGAATGAGTTGTGATTTTTATAAGGTAGTACTTGTTTTGCAGAGTCCAACTTAGTTGCAGAGATGGATATGACCTCGATATGGCATAGAAGACTAGGCCATATCAGTGAGAAGGGCCTTCATGAATTAGCAAAGCAAGAAGTGTTTGGCAGAGACAAGATTACTAAGATTGATACCTGTGAAATATGTATTCTTGGAAAGGCTAAGAAGTTGAGTTTCAAGCCTAGTAAGCACACTACCAAGAGCCCTTTGGAGTACATCCATTCTGACCTATGGGGGCCTGCTAGAACAAGAATAAGGAGTGGTGGTGCCTACTTTATGTCTTTGATTGAGGACTATTCTAGGAAGGTATGGATCTACATACTGAAAACTAAGGATGAAGTTTTTCAAACCTTCAAAGAGTGACTTACTGAAACTGAGAATATCATTGGAAAGAGGCTCAAGTTTCTGAGGACAGATAATGGACTAGAGTTCACCTCTGATACATTCAACAAGTTTTGCAAAGATAGAGGCATTGTGAGGCATAAGACTGTAACCCCTCAGTAAAATGGCCTTGTTGAGAGGATGAATCAGACAATTCTAAACAAGGTTAGATGCTTGCTAATAAGCTCTTATATGCCTAAGAGTTTTTGAGGTGAGACTGCTGCAACAACTGTGTTTCTCATCAATAAAAGCCCTTCTTCTGCACTTGATTTTAAAACTCCAGAACAGAAATGGAGTGGTCATCCTGCTGATTACACTGGTCTAAGAACTTTTAGTTACTTGGCTTTTGCACGTGTAAAGCAAGATAAGCTGGAAACTAGAGCATTAAAGTGTGTTTTCTTAGGATATCCAAAGGAAGTAAAAAGTTATAGGTTGTGGTATCTTGAGCAAGGAAATCAGAAGTGTTTGATATACAGAGATGTGGTCTTTGATGAGAGTAAAATGCACCTGAAAGAAGATAATCAAAGTTCAAGTTCAGGTAAAGAAAATGATCAGTGTCAGCTTGAGGTGGAACAGTTGAGACTGAGTGATAATACACAAGATCCTCATTCAGATTCTGATCATGGTGAGAAGCCTGAGGTGGAGCAAGATCAAGATGATCTAGACAACTACCAACTTGTGAGGGATAGATCAAAGAGACAAATCAAGCCACCTTCTAGGCTTAGCTATACTGATAACATATCATTTACTTTACTTGAAGCTCAAGAGGTGGAATCTCAAGAGCCTAGGGACTATACTGAAGCTATTCATTGCAGTCAAAAAGAGCATTGGATAGTGGCTATTCATGAGGAGTTATGTTCACTAGATAAGAGCCATACTTGGGAGATTGTGGACAAGCCAAAGAATCAAAAACTTGTAGGCTGCAAATGGACTTTTAAGAGGAGGGTAGAGGCTGCCAAATGTGGAAAAATAAGATTCAAGGCCAGACTTGTTGTTAAGGGATTCACACAAAAGGAGGAAATAGATTATGAGGAGATATTCTCACCTGTAGTAAAGTACTGCTCAATCAGAATTTTGCTAGCAATGGTTGCATAATACAAAATGCATCTTCATCAAATGAATGTCACCACTACTTTCTTGCATGGTGAGCTGAAAGAGAGGATGTATATGAAAGTTCCAGAAGGGCTACATGTGGATGACAAGGAGAGCAAAGCCTACTTACTAAAGAAGTCCCTTTATGGATTGAAGCAGTATCTAAGGTTTGATAATTTTATGCTGAAAGTTGATTTCAAAAGGAGTAGATATGATAGTTGTGTTTATTTAAAACATGTTGATGCTGCACATACTTTTCTATTACTTTATGTTGATGACATGCTTATAACTAGTACTACTCTTAATGGATTAATGAAGTCAAATCCTTGCTTAAGTCTGAATTTGAGATGAAGGATCTAGACAAGGCAAGAATGATGCTAGGTATGGACATACACAGAAGAGAAGAAGATGGTGCAGTGATGCTTGATCAAGCTGATTATCTTAAGAAAGTTCTAATAAGGTATCAGATGAATCAGGTAAAGAGCTTAGCTACTCCTATTGGACAACACATTAAATTGTCAAAAGATCAATGTCTAAAGTCTCAGCAAGAATTAGATCAAATGCAAAAGATTACTTACTCAAATTCTGTTGGAAGCACAATGTATGGCACGATGTGTTGCAGGCTTGACTTGGCTCATCCTATGAGTGTGGTAAGTAGATACATGTCAGACCTTGGAGTTGCTCATTGTGAAATTGTAAAGTCTGTCTTAAGATACTTGAAAGGTTCAGTAAATCATGGCTTGAAGTTCAGGAAAACACATGAAACCATCTTGTCCATTGTTGGATATGTTGATGCAGATTATGCATCTAACATAGATACATGGAAATCCCTTACAGGTTATGTCTTCACCATGTTTGGTACTGCAATAAGCTGGAGGACAAATCAGCAATCTGTGGTAGCACTATCCACAACAGAGGCAGAATTCATTGCTTTAACAGATACAATCAAGGAGGCTGTTAGGCTCAAAGGCATTCTCTGTGAGTTTGGCTTATCTCAGAGGCGTGTTCCTATCTACTGTGACAACATTAATGCTATTCACTTGTCTAAACATCAAGGATACCATGAAAGGACCAAGCATATAGATGTGAGGTTATATTTTGTAAGGGACTAAATTGAAGATGGAGAAGTTGAAGTGAAGAAGATTCCAACTGAGGTGAATCCTGCAGATGCTTTCACCAAAGCTCTACCCTTGTAAAAGTTCAGTTTGTGTATGAAGTTGATTGGGCTGGATGATGGCTTAACAACCAAAAAAGGTTGTTGGGAATTTTCCCAGCACCCTGCCTTGGGTCGGAGCTTAAATAGGTACAAGACACGACTCTACCAGATTCGAATCCGTAAGCGCAAAACTACATAAGTATAATGTATTAAAGTTGCGCCCTATGCCCATTTGATATTCTTTTGGTGTAGCGGTAAAGTGTTTGATGGTCCAACACTTGGTATCAGAGCAGGTCACGGGTTCGAATCTCCCTGGGAGCATTTTGTAGTGGGAGCTGTCAGGGCCTTGGAACTGAGGATGCTAGCGCACAGCAGAGGTTGCTAGGGTGGCCGGGACCTACCTCACTAGGGTGACCGAGACCTGAGAAAGGTGAACGGACTTGGAACTGAGATAATGCTGGCGTAGCGGAGTGGTCTAGGTGAGGTTGCTAGGGTGGCCGGGACCTAAAAAAGGTGAACGATCTCACTAGGGTGGCCGGGACTTGAGAAATATGAACGACCTCACTAGGGTGGTTGGGACCTGAGAAAGGTGAACGGACCTGGAATTGAGACAATGCCGGCGTAGCGGAGTGGCCTAGGTGGCAGCGAAGCTTGTGTGGCAGAGCGGCTTAGGTGGCACCTGGGTGGCAGTGGAACCTGGAGTGGTGGTGCGAGGTGAGACATCGAGTCATGGTGGTGGCGTGAGGCAAGATGTCGAGTCACGGTGACATTGAGGATATCGAGAAGGTTCCAAGGTTACTGAGATTTGATAGAAGACGGTTGCTGCGAGGCGAGACGTCGAGTCATGGTGGTGGCAAACTAATATTTATTAAATGTTGTGGAAGAAGAAATCGTGATTCCACTTGAAAAAACGTAATAAGAAGACGGTTGCTGTGGGAAACTAATATTTATTAAATGTTGTGGAAGAAGAAATCGTGATTCCACTTGAAAAAACGTAACAAGAAGACGGTTGCTGTGGGAAACTAATATTTATTAAATGTTGTGGAAGAAGAAATCGTGATTCCACTTGAAAAAACGTAATAAGAAGACGGTTGCTGTGGGAAACTAATATTTATTAAATGTTGTGGAAGAAGAAATCGTGATTCCACTTGAAAAAACGTAACAAGAAGACGGTTGCTGTGGGAAACTAATATTTATTAAATGTTGTGGAAGAAGAAATCGTGATTCCACTTGAAAAAACGTAATAAGAAGGCTGCATTGGTGGTGGCGTGAGGCAAGACGTCGAGTCACGGTGACATTGAGGATGTCGAGAAGGTTCCAAGATTATTGAGATTTGATAGAAGACGATTTCTGTGGGAAACTAATACTTATTAAATGTTGTGGAAGAAGAAATCATGATTCCACTTGAAAAAACATTTATTAAATGTTGTGGAAGAAGAAATTGTGATTCCACTTGAAAAAACGTAATAAGAAGGCTGCGTCTTTGCTAGGTGGCAGCTTAGGAGAAAAGGTGCATACAACTTAAAGAAGCGCACTGTTGGAAGAGCGATTTTATTATACAAAATAAGAAATGAAGAAATAAAAGAAAACGAGATTTCACTTATAAAAACGCAAGCCTCATTTTTTCAACTTTCAAGGTGGCAGCTTAGGAGAAAAGGTGCATACAACTTAAAGAAGCGTACTGTTGGAAGAGCGGTTTTATTATACAAAAAAAAATGAAGAAATAAAAGAAAATGGGGTTTCACTTACAACTTAAAGAAGCGCATTGTTGGAAGAACGGTTTTATTATACAAAATAAAAAATGAAGAAATAAAAGAAAATGGGGTGTCACTTATAAAAACGTAAGCCTCGTTTTTCAACTTTCTAACCGAATTAACTGAAATTGTTCAAAGCCTCTATTGACAGTTGCTAAAGAAGATAGCAGGTTTGAAGATGGTAGTTTACAATGGACGTACATGATTTGTTTCTTAGCGGATTAAGCTCATTCCAGTTGTATTTGTTAGTTTATATATAGGTCCTTTAAAGAGTTAAGTTAGATATATAGTTCAGAGTTTGTGTGACACGGTACAAAGACTGAGAGGAGTGGGTTCACTCAGATTGTGTATGTTGTATTCTTGCGTTTTTTCTTCACATCTTAATAAGATCTTTCTCCCCTGTCCCTTGATTTCCCTGTGGATGTAGGCCTGTAGCCGAACCACGTAAGAGCTCTATTTTGTTGTTTTTTTATTTACCATTCTCAATTCTTGGTTGAAGTTTGATTGGAGCTTTAGTTCTTGCATTCAAAGTTAGGTTGTAGGACTGAATTTTGTGTTTCTTGATCTTCGATTATTGACATAAGTAGACTTGATCAGAATGCAGTATTGGGAAGATCAAACCATGTACGAGAATCAGTTACTTCAATGGATCAAAATATAGCCAGTAGAGACAAACTGAAAGTTGCAGTGATAAAAGCCAATAAATAGTTGACACGTGACCTGACAACTTGCAATAAAACTACAACCTAATACAACTACATTGACGATCTGTAATACGAAGACAAGGAAGCATGTAATGCAAGATCAAAATTCATTTAATGCATGTTGCGTATCTTTAAAGAGGATTCAAACTCAAGAGAGAGTATGCCTCTTTCAACGGACATATTCTTACTCCTATAAATTGAGGAAGAGTCGATTGAAATTACTATTGAAACTCCTACATTCTAAACTCAAGCAAGAAGCTCTCAAGTTCTCAAGTATACTCCAAAGCAAAATAAGTTTCAGTTACCCAACCTCAAGAAACATGCAAGTAATTGATCAAACTTTCAGAGATCCAAAGGCTGTTTCAAGCACTAATCGAATAAAAATCCTATATACCTTTTACCTTTGTGTTGTGTGCTTAGGTTGTTTGAGGTATCTTTAGTTGATAGGAAGTATTCCTTGCTGAGTATATATTATTGTCTATTGTTTAGACAATAACTCTGAGTGGGTTGTAAGAGATCCCATATGGGTCTGCATTTGAGATTGGAGCAACCTGTGTGGAAGCTAAATCTCAATAGGTGTTAACTTGTTAGGTTGATAATTTGTAAGATCAAAGTCCTGTAAATCAAGTTTACTTAACAAAGTTCATGCTCGAGGAAGTAGTAAAGTAAACGTAAAAGGATTACACCACATTTGAACCATATAAGAGACTGTGAGTGCTTTTATTACTTTATATTTGTTTAAGTTGTTGTATCTACATTTGTGAATCATTCAACATAAAAGTTTATAAAAGCTCATACCTTGAAAAAGATTTTCAAACGAACCTTTGATAAAAAGTTTTATTCCGTTGCAAGAACTCATAGTTACAACAGACAGCCCTAATCAATAGTGTTGTAAATTGTGCTACTTTATGTGTTGTAAGCTATTCTAACTTACAACGTAGTAAGTTCAAAAGATTTTCTGAAAATTGATAAAAGTTCATTCACCCTCTTCTAAATTTCTGAACCACTTGAGATCAACACATTTTAATTTACTATTATAGTCAAAACTACTACAAATACATAAAAAAAATCGAAATTAACTAAAATTTAAACATTTTAATTTTGATACCTCCCTTTCTAAATTAATATCAAAAAAATTAATACCATAAACTATTAATAAAATTTGATATCTCATGCATTAAAATCAAAATTATTGCATATTTGCCTTCAATAAACAAAACATATAATTGGGAAATCATTTCATAAATCTTAATATATAATATAAAAAAATGTTTATTTTAAAAATAAGAAAATCATTTTAAATTATTTAAAGTTGACAACTAAATTCAATAAAATGTTTAATAATAATAAAAATTGAAAATAATTTGAACTTGTTGAAATTAACAATTAAAAATAACATAAATTATTTAAATTTTAATATAATAATGAAATTAGAAATACTTATTTAAAATAATTAGGAAATATTACAAAATATCTAAATAAAAACTAATGTTAATAATTTTGGATGACAATTCGAAATTAACAAATAAAAGTTATGTAAGTAAAAATAAAATACAATAAAAGGAAAACAAGTTTATTAAAAAATAAAAGAGTAAACTACAATAAAATATCTAAAATCAACAAATAAAATTTTAAAAAATGTTTGACCATAAAATTAATACTAATAAAAATTATGTTTGAAAATTTGAAATTAAATAAATAAACTTTAAATTATTATTTAAGTCAATATATAAATATAATAAAATAAAAAACGTTTATTATGTATATATTTAAAATAAATTTTATAATTTAAATTTTAGATTCAATCTTGCTTCTTATTGTTTCTATTATTTTATAATAGTTTTCAAACTTTAAAAAAAAGCGGATATTATCAAAATGAAAGAACATATCCTTGAACACAACCATATTAAAAACTACTTGTTGATTAAAATTTTAAGAAATATGAAAGCTCATTTTATATTTGTTAATATTTAAAAACTTGATTAAAATTATAAATTAAGTAAAATTCGTGATTTTTATCATAATTAACCATTTTTTATGTGTATAAGGTTAGTTTCAAAATTAAGAGCTATTTTCCAGATTTTTATTATAGAATTTAAAATTAATCTTCAATTCTATTAATTACTAAACTGCAGACACAAGTTTTAGATTTATCATTTATTATTATTAATCAATTGTAATTGAATGGTTTTAAAAATAAAATGGATTTATATTACGTTACTGGAGGCCCAAAGGCCCAATGAACAAATACCCGATTAATATATATAAACCCTCTTGGTGCCGCCATAAAACCAACAAGGAGGCAGAGTACTGGTTTCTTCCTTTTTCCGTCGCCATTATTCATCCTCTGATATTTCAACTTTATCTACTCTCTACTGCCCTCTCATGGCTATCGAATGCCTCGTCCTCGGTAACTATTTTCGATTTCATGCATTCTGCTTTCTGTTTGCTAAATCAACTGTAAATTGCTTACTTGTATTGACAATGCATGTAATTTGGCAGGCGCGGGTCAAGAGGTGGGGAAGAGCTGCGTGATTGTGACGATTAATGGGAAGAGAATAATGTTCGACTGTGGGATGCACATGGGCTATCTAGACCATCGCCGATTCCCCGACTTTTCTTTGATTCCTGACTCTCTCGCTTCACTCTCATGCGTGATCATCACGCACTTTCACTTAGACCACATTGGAGCCCTGCCGTATTTCACTCAAGTTTGCGGCTACAATGGCCCTGTTTACATGACGGTACACATTGCTTCTCATACTTCCTAACAGGAATAGGATATGGCTGTTCTTTCGCTATTTAATGAATATATTTAATCTGCAGTATCCAACAAAGGCCTTGGCTCCACTAATGCTTGAAGATTATCGTAAAGTGATGGTTGATAGAAATGGAGAGAAAGAGCAGTTTAGTTCCGAGCATATTGTTGAATGTATGAAGAAAGGTACATGATGCCTTTACCTTCATTCCTTATCAATTATCATGCTCTGTTTTGGTCTCTTTTTTTTACTCTGGATGACTGGTTTATAGCTTGACCTATCGGAGCATCATGCACACAAGTTGTAAATTAACATCTTTCAGACATGCAGCAATAAATGTAAAACTTCACTGTCGTCATTGGTTGGCTTCTGTTAATTTCAATTGTTCTAGCCAAAGTTGCATTTTAAAAACTGAAGCTATTTTGTTCCTGTATTCTGCTAGTTTTTAATGTATTTATATCAGATATTCTTATCAAATAATGTATTTGTATCAGATATATCAATTCTAGAATATTACAGCCATGCACACTTTACTGGATATAATGTTAATGTTCACTTTTTTATTTTTTGTGCTGATAACTTGGAAACAAGTTGATTGATTGGAACTGTGAAACACAAACCAGCACTCAACCTGCTGATCAATTTGTTTTGTGGTTTCTTCAAATTATGTGGGATGGTTGGACTTGAATTTTGTACTATCTTGAATGTCAAAGAACTTACTTTAGAAATTATATTCTCCAGGCATATTTACTAGAAAGGGAACAGAAATATTAGGGTTAGCTATCATCATCTTCCTTTTGACAGTTTTTGAGCAAGCACATCATATTACCTGCATATACTAATAGCCGAACATAATACATTAAAATATAAAAAAGTTTCTTTTGGAGGTCATTCTAAAGTTTTAATTACCACCGGTTTGTTTTGTGTTAAACAAATTATGATTTCTCTTGGTGGAGGTCTTTCTTTTTGACTCCCAGTTTGTTTTGAGTTTCCTTGGACTTTTCCCTCCTCCTTTTCTCTTAACTCTCACAGTTTCTGGGATCTCTCTCTCTGCAGCTCCTTAGATGCCATCTTAATATTTGGTAATTCCCGTTAGCTAGCAACTAAACTGCATGTTGTTCTCATGGGTATTAGGGATATTGGAAATAGTAAATGGTTGGATTTTGTATTAACTTTCGAGGTTGGATTCAGAGTAATGCTGCTTGATTGGTCTGTATGTTTAGTGCCATTTTGTTTCCAGTCATCTTATTGCTTTAGACTTACTCATAACCTGGTCTATGCGACACAGTTACTGCAGTGGATTTGAAGCAGACTGTTCAGGTCGATAAAGACCTTCAGATCCGTGCCTACTATGCAGGGCATGTAAGGGCTTCGAAACATTTTTCCTCACAACACACATAATTTAAGGCTCTGATGTTTACATATACACTCACTCATGATACTTTGATTGATGATGATCTTATGAGTCATAAGCTATCAGGGTATTAAACTGATCTTTCTTCATGGTTTCCTTCCCCAACATCAAATGTCGTTTGCTTAAGGATTGTTTTGGTACCCTATTAAGTTATGTCCATCTGATGTGAAGTTGTGTTAAACAACTTCTCGCAGTTTGCTCTCCTGTGTCCTACTTTGGTAGTGGTGTGTTACTATTTGGTAGTGCATTTGAAATAATTGGCGGTAGATAGACAAACAAACCATCAGTCTCTTTTGTTGCTTCTATTTTGATTACCAATTATTAGTGTTCTTAAGGAGTTTGCGTGGGCCTAGTTGTTAGGCAGTTCCGGCACCCATGCCTAGTTGGTCGTGTTAGGTGTAGTGGCGATTAGGTGGTCTAGGTGCCTGGACCTATTTTATTTGAAAAGATTATCAATGAAACAGTGCTGGTTAAGACATGATGGGAGTTTGCCTGCTTAGGTAGGAAAGAGGTCACCCCTAATTTGGAGATGATATGTTTTGAAACCCTTATTGAAGGATGAGATATTTTGAATTCCTAATCTAATAAAACAATTGAAATCATACAAACTCTCCAAACGGCTGTCGAACCTTGAGTTCTTGATGCTCTATCAATCACCATCATCCGCTTAGGTGAATCGGTGACTCTTGTTTTCCATTGCTCTTCTTGATTCCTCTTTCTAATGTCTAGAGTTTGTGATTGGTAGTTGGAGAATAGTTGTATGAGAGTGGGCAAGAAGATAGGTTATTGTTGTCTGTGGTTGTACTCTTTGTTTCATTTTAGATTAAAAAAACTCAATATCTTATTTCTTCTCTGAAAATCAAAAAACTTTTGGGAATATTTCTTTTTGGCTGCACTCTTTGTAAGAAAAAAGAATCTACAAATTAATATGTTTTATGTTGTGCCTATAAGACTTTCTATTGAGAGTGATTTTAGTTCATCATCTTTTAATACTTTGCTTGGGTTAATATAATTGTACATATTTATAAATATAATGATTGGTATATTAACCACTATGTAATTATTGGTGATGGATATCATTTGACATCCTTAGATACCATGTTCTCATAAATTACTTGAAATGATGATAGACCCAACTATGTTCCAATTTTATTGTGTTATAATTATTGAGTAATATGGGATTCCATGTAGTTAGAATGCTACTAGAAATAAAAATAAATATGCCTATAATTTCAAGGCTCCACCTAGTACCCCCTTGCTTGCCACTCGACTAGCTCCATCTGCCAGTACATACAATGTGTTCATATAGTCAAAAAGATGAATTTCATAGTGGGAATCATTATATCCTGGTCTATCATGGAAATTCTTTGGGGAAATAAAGTATCAAGTAATATTTTTTTTGTGAAACAACTCACTTTTCCCATGAAATAGATTTTAATTAATTAATTTATTTTTAGGTGTTTGCAAAGGACACATGTTATGCTCTTTTGAAGGTGGCACTAACCCTTTCAATCGGTACCCATTGTATTTTCCTCTCCTTTATAGAGACCTTTAGTCCTTCACATTGAACCATTATTTGGAGTTTGCGCATAACCAAGTCAATCAACATTGGTACAATCATTGCGAAAATCATCATTTGGAATGTTTGTTTGCTTGCTGGATTTTTCGTGTTATGATATCACAAGATTCATGATGTTCCTTTGAATAGGTTCAATTTTTATTCCTTAATCTTTTGCACATGCTTTTAGGTTCTTGGGGCTGCAATGTTTTATGCCAAAGTTGGAGATTCTTCCATAGTGTATACAGGTGATTACAATATGGTGCCTGACAGACATCTTGGAGCAGCTCAAATTGACCGACTAAAGCTAGATCTTGTTATAACTGAGTAAGTGCAGTGCAGCATTGACTCCCCAGTGAATGCATGGTACTTTGTTGTCATTTTCAGTAATCCGGGTGAATTAGGCCGTGAACCTAGCTGTCTCTGTGGCTACAAACATATGAGTGAAGGAAACATGTTTCTTTTATTGAGGTCATGATAAATGAATGCTGGAGCCATGCAACTTTCTTTTTCCTTTTTTGTGTTTTAGATGTCTCCGTACAAATGATATCTGTAAACTATCTATTAATTTATGTGCATTATATGACATCTATAAAGTAGCTATGTGTATTGTGTTTGTGTAGAATAAATGAAGTCAACTGGATTCTTGGTTATAGAAGTCTATCCTTTTCTGTTTCTTGGCATGCATTCCAGCATTCTTTGCTCCTATATAGCCACATTTGGCTGATCTATGTGTTTATGTTCCGGAATTAAATGTCCTCCAAAATATCTTTGATGAACAGGTCAACTTATGCAACAACATACCGTGATTCAAAATATGTTCGAGAGAGGGAATTTCTGAAAGCAGTATGAATCTTCCTTCTATATCCTTTTGTTAATATGACATCTTTGCTACTTTCATGGTCTTAAACCATTCTCTTGTATTTTCGTATGTTTCTTGTGTCATTGCCCAAACAGAATGCAATTTACTACTTGTGATCTTCTACAATTTTTGTTGTTTAATACTCTCCTGAACTGAAGTAATTTGACTCCTCTGGGTAATTTATTACACTCAATCAAACAATTGGTATTGACGATTCTCATTTCTCATGTTCATGACAGAGGTATGTGGGGGCTAGAGTGGCATCGCCCCCCCCCCCCCCCCCCAAATTAAATAAAAGAATAGGGGTAGTTTAGTAATTCATCGTTACTTTAAAAACATTTATAAAATTTAGAAATGTTATGGTAGAGTTAATTTATTAATTTATGTTTTTAATATTAAGATTAAATTGAGTAAATTTGTTGACTTCATAAAAACTTTATGGTTTGATATTTAGAGATAAATATTATTTTGGGTAAACCTGTACACAATTACACATGGCCACTTACCTTTGCATTTTGTAACAAATTTATATCTAACCTTTCATTCTTATTTGTCAGAGAGATGGTAGAAATTATATTATTATGTGTTCAACAGGTAAAGAGACCCCCTATATATATAGGAAGTAGAACCTAGGTTATAATCTAGCAAGGAAACCTAAATATATAAGGAATCCTAGATATACAAGAAAATATACGTATACAAGGAAATATAGATCAAATCTACAACACAACCCCTCAAGCTGAAGCATATATATCAATCATATCCAGCTTGTCACAAAGTTTTGAAAAACGTTTATCTCCTAATGATTCAATAAAGACATCAGCAACCTTGTTGGACGAAGAAGTAAATGGAGTTGCAATACATTAGCAACCTCATTGGACGAAGAAGTAAATGGAGTTGCTTCGAGAATAGTGATGAATTTATCAAACCAAGTTCTAGGACTTTGTTTAAGACCATAAATAGCTTTCTTAAGTCAGCAGACCTTAATAGCATTCTCCCCCTGTGCTACATACCCTGGAGGTTGTTCCATAAAAATAGTCGAGGTCAAATCGCCATAGAGAAAGATGTTCTTCACATCAATATCAAGCAACAGGGGTGCAAATACAAGCTTTCTAGTGGCACCAGAATCCAACATCCAAGACTTACCATGAGATACGGCAAACGCACCTACGGTGGTAGAGGTAACAACAGTAGAGGAAGTGCCAAAAGAATGTATCAAGATTTTCATTAGAATACATCTCTCGTAAGGTGGGAGAGGCAACAGTAGTAGAGGAAGTGTCCAAAGAATGTATCAGATTTTCATTAGACTACATCTCTTGTAAGGCATCCCACATAAGGCCACATAACGCGAGAGGAAAGAAAATCTGAGAGAAAAATCTTGTTCAGAGAAGAGAAACGTAAGGCATCCCACATAACGCGAGAGAAAAGAAAATCGAGAAAAATCTCAGATGTGTGTTCAGAGAAAAGAAATCTCAGATTAGAGAAAAATCAGAGAAAAATATCACCTTTGAGAAAAATCTCGCAGATCAGTGTTCAGAGAAAAGAAATCTCAGATTAGAGAAAAATCAGAGAAAAATATCAGTCAGTTTTCTGAGCAAAGAAATCTCAGATTAGAAAAATTCAGAGAAAATTTTCAGATTAGTGTTCTGAGAAAAGAAATCTGATTCAGAGCAGAATTCAAATCAGCCGAGTAACAGAAT
This sequence comes from Scutellaria barbata, assembly GCA_028654395.1. Classification (NCBI taxonomy): domain Eukaryota; kingdom Viridiplantae; phylum Streptophyta; class Magnoliopsida; order Lamiales; family Lamiaceae; genus Scutellaria; species Scutellaria barbata. The sequence goes on from CM053646.1 coordinate 22,158,996, forward strand.
TCAGATCAGAAAGAAATCTCAAATTCAGATCAGCCAGAAAAGAAATCTTAGAAATCTTAGATCAGCTAGGCACACCATACCCAGACCAGATCAGCCAGTAGGAACAGTAGGAAATATTAGGGCAGAAAATACCCAGACGCCAGTAGGAACAGTATGAAATATTAGGGCAGAAAAATTATTCCGCTCTGATACCATGTCAGGGAGATGGTAAAAATTATATTATTGTGTGTGTCAACAGGTAAAGAGACTTCCCATATATATAGGGAGTAGAGCCTAGGTTATAATTTAACAAGGAAACCTAAATATACAAGGAATCCTAGATATACAAGTAAATATACATATACAAGGAAATATATATCAAATCTACATCATTATCATTTAAGTTATCAAACTTTAAGATATAGAACATTGATGGTTTTCTTTAGCAGCTGAATTACGTAAATTATACATGTGGTTATGTACTTCTATATATTGTAGCAAATTAGTATGCAACCTTTAATGTTTATCATTTTAGTCATCAACCGGTCCTCTATATTTTAAGGTTTAGATAAGCTAATATGATATTAATTAAATGATTAGATCTTTGTTTATTATAAAATACAAATATATGTAACTACATTTATAATTTAGTCATATAATTTTACTTTTGTAATATTAGTAATTGGGTCCCCCTAACTTAAATTTCTGCCTCGTCACTGCTAATGTTATATTAAGTAAAGATCATAGTTATAGTTGTACTGTTGATTCTTTTATTGATGTTGTCGTTTCTATAAGTGCAATAATAGTTATAGTTGTACCATTTGATTTATGTAAGCATTCACAAAATGAACTCAGGTTCAATTTAAAAAAAATGAACATCTGTTTGTACTCTGCATCAAAGCTGATTTACTCTAATGAAAGTTTGACAGTATGATGTTCTTCTGTGATATATGTTACATAGATCTAAGTGGATCTGCTTTATTCACATGTCATTGATTCTTCTTGTAGGTTCACAAATGTGTAGCTGGTGGAGGAAAGGTTCTAATTCCTACATTTGCTCTTGGGAGGGCTCAGGTCCATACATTAGTTAATCAATTTCATCTCTGTTGTAGTTGCCATTTCTTAGCATGTAAAAGGTCAATGCATTAAACTGGACAAGAAATGTTGGTAGTTTATTTTCTTGTTATGCATCTTAAAGAGTCAAATTTATTTGCTACCGGAAGTTCATGTTGCAAAGCATCCTTAAGAGTTGCCCGATCATTTTATATTTGTCCACATGAAGGCTTTTTAAGTTAGATGTTGAAATATTATACTCAGTAAATCTCAAGGTTAATAGTTATTTTCAATTTTTCATTGACATGAACTGATTTTATATGCTGGATACTAGTTATATTCCCTCACTTTTCATTTCTTTTATAATCTTTGATTGTTTCTTCCATGTTTATTTGTTCACAACTCCTTTGTACGGAGTTATGTGTTTCCCATGATTAAGTATTCCCATTCTATTAAGGCAATGTGAGTAGTTAATCTAATAACCATGTCTTGGTGTGTATACTTCTGAAAGTGTGAAAGATCTCACATGTATTCAGTTTTATGTGTTTCAGTTGAACTTTTTTTTTTTTAAATGTAGATTTCCATAATTGAGCTTAATATAGATTTCTTGAAGCATTTAAAGAAGTTTTTATCATGCTTATTTGATCTGACAATATTACCCTACAGGAACTCTGTATGCTGTTAGATGACTATTGGGAGAGGATGAATATTAAAGTTCCTATATATTTATCAGCAGGTACACACTCTTCACAATCGCCTTTCCAGTAATGTATGTTTGGCAATAGGTATAATGGTAGTATATCTTTTGTCCATTTGATAGTAAATTGTGACAGAGATGCTTACTTCTCTGAATTCAAGGATATATTGTGTCCCTCAAGCATCAAAGGATGCTATGTAGAATGTAACACTGATAAAAGACAATGAAGGATGTTGAGCGCAAATACTATCTAACATGTTAGTGCCATCCATTGATATTAGGAAGCCATGCTCATGCATCTGTGAGAAGGAAGAAGTCATTTGTTACTATTTGTTTGCATATATTTTTCTTGCTTGATATCATGAACCTTTTCATCTAATGAGCTATTAACCTCATGCAAGATATTTGATCAAGTGCTCGTTTTCTATTATGGGATAAGTTGGGATAGATTAGAATTAGGATGTGTAGTGAAGAAACTTATCATCATCATCGTACGTTCGTACCTTTATTGTGCATGGTATATTAATTGTCTTGATATTTAAAAGAAAATCATTATTGGTGTTTGGTAGGGGACACACACACATGTGTGTGTGTATATATATGTTACATAGAAAAATCTTGGGAAATTCACATCTAAACTTTCATATGTAAATATGAAATATACTTTTAACACTCATATATTTATCATAATTTTACGAATACTTTTATTTATATATTATAAATTGTATATTATGGTTTACGATATTACAATGTGGAAAACAATGTGCTGAACAAGTATTAAATGTATATTGTTTTTATTTATATAACCAGTAACATGTAAATGACTTGTATGGGTAATATCAAAGTAAGCACATATATTCTATAGAAACATATTTCATAAAATCAGTTGCATTAAATCCTGTGTGTTATTTACATATATTTGTATATAAATTATTTAGACATAGCATTATATTATGTATAAAACATGTAAGTAACTTTTTATATTTGTATTTAACTTGTTTGCATATTATAAATTTTATAAATTGTATAAGTATATGTAAGATTAATTATATTGTAAATGAAATTTAATTTATATACAATAAAATTTAATATATATTTGAAATAAATACTTATTTAAGTAATCTTTTGTGCAATGTAGTTCAAAAATGTTTACAATTTGTAAATATTTTTAATATATTGCTAACATATTTTTGTAGAATACGTACAATATATATTGGAATAATGGTGTCAAAGTTGAGAGATTTTCGTCAAATTATCTGTTAGTGATGGAAGTTGTGCACGATGTTGTGAATGTGTGATCTACAATCCAAGAGGAGAGGGGATGTGATGGGCCAGGCTAAAGTCAAGAATAATATGTTATGGACGAAAATGAATCAATCACCCCCTTATCTCCCCTGAAAACAAGCCCCAATGGTATTTATCAACTATTTGATTGATGTGTTTTAATCAACTCTCAGAAGTAGGCTTCATGTATAATATGTCTGAGAACTTAATTTCTGAAAAAAAAAAAAAATTCATTCCGGAAAACGAAGATTCAATGTCTCACAGTTATTTGTTATTTTCAATTTTCTCAATGCAGTTATCAACTTTTGTCTTATAGGAAATTCATTACAGCCGTTCAACTTCATTTTTTTGTTCACCCATGTTCTCTAGTTTGTTAATTGTTAACAGTATACTCATCTGTTCAAATAAATTAACAATTCTCAGGCTTGACCATACAAGCAAATCTATATTATAAAACTCTGATCAACTGGACCAGCCAAAATGTCAAAGATTCTTATCCTACACGCAATGCATTTAGCTACAGAAATGGTGAGTCCAACTATTATCTAGATGAGAATTGCCAGAACAAATATATGACAATATTTTGCAAGTGTTCTGTCTTTTTTGTCTGCTGAATGCAATAAACTTTGATGAGTTCATGTGCTTCTTTAGTATTTTTGACCTGAAAATATATGACTTGTGTGTGAATCTGCATGGCTGAATATATTTCATCTATAAAGTTTATTTCAAGTTTTTTTGAGTTTGTAGAGCAAATAGTACAACTACATTTACGCCTTTTTTTTTTTTTCCCATTAAGTTGGGTTGGATGTGGAGTAAATAGTAATGCTACAAAAAGTCTAGTTTTTCTAGCAATTTGAGATCATCCACCACAGATCCCACCCCTTCAGTCCTATCTACACTGATTAAGTGATGAAAATATTACACTTGTGTATTATTTTTATATGTATATAAATATTGTCTTTTCTTAGCTGGAGTAACAAAGATTCTTTCCCTGGACAAGATAGCTTGCTTGTCTGTAAAATGTACAATTTCACAGTGTTTTTACTGTTCAAAACTTGAATAAACCACCAATCCCATATAAATAACTTTTTATAGAACCAATCTTGTTGCAAACTATGTGCCTGTTTAGCTATAATCCAACTTTTCTTCCAAAGTTTACTTCACTCCCAATCCCAAAAAGATTTCTCATTTAATTTTTTAATCTCCATGCACATGTGTGTGTGTGTATGTGCAAGTGACTGTGCATGTGTAACAGGGCCTCATTTCAAGTAGACTAAAATGTGAATGTTGCAGTTGTCGCTTTTGAACGATCCTTCATAAATTCCCCGGGACCTTGCGTTCTTTTTGCTACACCAGGAATGATAAGTGGTGGTTTCTCGCTAGAAGTTTTCAGGCAGTGGGCTCCATATGAGGAGAATCTTGTCACACTGCCAGGGTAAGTTTTAATCTTTTTTTTTTTTTTCCGACTTTGGCATGTTTCTTAGGAGAAAAACCTTAGGATACGTGAAGGACCTTGCATGAATTGGTTCAGTAATAAAGTTGGACCTTTTTTTTTTATAAATCATTTCATGTTTATTCGATTAAACTCGCCCCAATTTTTTGTTTGTAAGTTGCAACTAGATATATCCAGGGATGAAAATATCGCGGATATATCGCGGATACGGATATTGCGATATGGATATTGGGGGGTAATGTTTTTTTCCCCGGGTATCGTGGATATATCGTGGATATATTGCAAAGTATCGATATCGGTTCGGTGTAGAACAAAATTGGATGGAAATCGCGATATATCGCGGATATATCGCGAAATATCGTAACAACATTAAAAATCGCATTTTTGATGAAAAAAAAGTTGATTTTGTCATTTTTTTCATAATTTGAGTAGCAATAATCATAGTGATATGTCTCAAAATTCATATGGTCTTCATATTTATAAAAGTTCACAATTTGATTGGACTACTCGAGTTGTTTTTGATCACCCACATCCTTAAATATCCTATAAAGGCCAAAATGAATATCAACAATATGATTGGATTAGTATACACTATCCAATTCATGATGAAGCAGTTGGACGAGATAGAACAACTTATGAATGACATGTGCATAACTATATTAATAAGTAGGGAAAGCGTTCAAATAAGCCACTGATGTTTATTTTCAGGTTCATATATCCCACTAAAATATGTTTAGGTTCAAAAACACTATTAATGTTTATTTTCAAGTTCAAAAATCCCACTAAATTATTTTAAGGTATAAAAACACCACTAATGTTTACCTCTAAATACATATAACTCACTTAAAATTTATTTATAATATAATACACCAATAATATTGTAAAATTAAAATATTTATTTACACATTTTAATTTTTATTTCTTATTTAGACATCATATCTTTTACATATTTTATAACAAAAAACTAGTCCTGAAAACATTAATATAATACCTTATTGTATATATGTAAATATATTATTATTATTATTATTATTATTATTATTATTATTATTACCATTAATTATTATTATATTATTATTATTTATACTTTTTTTTTACTTTTAAAGACTAAATAAACAATTAGGTTGATTTGAAATAAAAAAAATTGACTATGATATTTTCTTTCACATGACATTTCATAAAATATAGAGGTTAAGTTGTATTTAAATTAAAAAATAATATCATAGTGAAATTATTATTTCAAATAAATCTAGTTGTTTAATAGTTTTAGTCTTCAAAATTAAAAAAATGTAAATAATAATAATTATTATTAATAATATTTATATTCACACATATATATAATAAGCTATTATATTATGTTTTCATGAATAGATTTTTTTTCTAAAATATGTAAAAAAACATGAGGTCCAAATAAGAAATAAAAATTAAAATGTGTAAATATATATTTTAATTTTACAACATTATTGGTGTATTATATTATAAATAAATCTTAAGTGGGTTATATGTATTTAGAGGTAAACATTAGTTGTGTTTTTGTACCTTAAAATACTTCAATGAGATTTATGAATTTGAGAATAAACATTAATAGTATTTTTGTACCTAAACATATTTTAGTGGGATATATGAACTTGAGAGTAAACATTAGAGACTTATTTGAACATTTTCCCTAATAAGTACTCTAATGTGATAAGTTAGTATTAGTACTGTTTGGATCAAGATGACATTCCATCTACTATGTTTGAACCTCATAGGTCATCCTTTTGGTACTAATGTATTGTGTGATGTAATTTTAGTAATTTTATCTTGTATTATATAATATATTGTTAGTTTTCATTCGAAATACAGTATTTATAATGCTTATTATCTATATGTTAGTTTTCAATATATTATTTTAATGTGATTTTGAGTGAAATATTTGTGTAATGATGTGTAAAAATAATTCCTAAAATTTCATATTAAATTTCCAAAATTTTAATATGATTTCCGTTGTTTTTTCAAATTTTTTGCGATATCGATATGCGATATCAATATATTCATCGATATATCCGTAAAATCAAAGTTGTGATACGATATGCGATAGCGATATTTTCATCCTTGGATATATCTGAGAGTTCTGTCTCTTATCCACTATCAGATGTTAAACAGCAAATCCAGCTCAGTCTTCTGATGTAGCAAGCTTCCACTCTACCCCTCCCCCAATTCACATTTCCAGCAAGCAAATGAAATAAAGAATATCAAACTCCATCTTAGTTGGGGTTTTACAGGATATAGTATTAAAAATGGTTTATGAAATTTGAACCATGAAATCCCAAGACAAATAAAATAGACCAGAAAGTTTTATGTATTATTAGATCAACATGCTATTAAAGTTCTTCATAGCGAACAATGTTCTAGACTTTCATACAAATCATCAGAAATTCCCAGAAGTTTGATGTAAAATTTCTGAAATCAATTGAACCTTGCATAAGTTAACTATCTCTATTAAATACGTCTTTGAATTAACATAAATCCAACTAATTAACAACTTTGATCTTCAATTTAACACAAGCAGAGTAGTTCTATAATTTGCCTAGATTATGTGATATATGTAGGCTGAGAGGGAATCTGCTCCAAGGAGAAAATTGTGATGCATGTTACCAATTAGAGGAATGATCTAAATGATTTGTGTTCATGGGTTGGGTGAAATGCAAGATAGTCAGCAAGAGGCGGAAAGTGATCTTGTGAGCAGAATTTTTCTCCTCCTTAATTCTAACCCTTGTGAGGATATCTCATTTCTTAAACTAGTAGATTTTCTGCCGAACTTTCTTGTTAAGCTTTAATTGCTTACTCTTGATTTACTTGGCCTCGAAACTCATGATCGCAGTGCTTGATATACTGTTAGTGTCATTGATATCTTTATATAATCTAGGCTTTGGCTTTTGTGGCTGTTACAAATGTTGAGTTGGTTTGTTTTGTTAGTTTAGAACTACCTCGATCTAATTTCGCTGCACAAAATGGTTTGTTGTTTCGTTCGTACCTCAGTTTAATGACTTGTTAAGTAGAAATTGCATGGGCTAGCACTGATCTACATTTGATGGTCTTTTGTTTTGTTCATTAATTCTTTGTTAATAACTTGTTCAAGCTAAATTGCACCTTGTAGCACTCATCATGATAAGCATGGGAAGTAGGTTGCATTATATCCATTCAAGATGCTCTGGTGTGTGCTTCTCAATGGCTCACATAATACTTGTGCCAGTGCTGGGTTTTTTTCCAAGTATATGATATGTGAAGAATGTGGAAACTCAAAATATATCTTCAGTCCTTTATTTTAATGAAGTGCTTTAGTTATAAGAAAGTAGAAACATGATACATCACCACCTTCAATCACTCTCTTTCACTTTCACTTAGTTTATTGTTTTAAGAGGAAAAAAAAAAAAAAAGAAACAATGTTTACAACTTCAACTTGTCTTGACCATGGGTGATGATTTCATCAGATACTGTGTGGCTGGAACTGTAGGACATAAATTGTTGTCAGCCAAAATACCAACCCACATTACGATCGAGGAGAATGTCCGGATTGATGTGCGATGCCAGGTTCCTACTCCATGCCTTTCTTTTCATCTAAGTTTTGCTTGGTTAAAAATGTTCATCATTCATTTTAACACTCTCTCACTTTTTTGTTTTGTTTGTAATTTTCCAGATTCATCAATTATCTTTTAGTCCTCATACTGATGCCAAAGGAATCATGGACCTTGTCAAGTTTCTATCCCCTAAGAATGTGATTCTTGTACATGGTGAAAAGCCTAAAATGGTTAAACTTGCAGAAAAAATTCAGTCTGAGTTGGCAATTCAGTGTTCCTATCCTGCAAACAACCAGACTGTGTGCATTCCTTCCACTCATGATATCATACATGCTCGTGCATCTGATACGTTTCTAGAAAGTTGCTTATTGTGCCAAAACTTGAAGTCTTTGAGAACCAACAACGAAGAATGAGGCTATGACTTGGATGGTTCTGCAAGTAAACATTGTTACCACATATGTTGCAGGCTTTCGATGATCATTCTAGTGGCTCAAGGGATACGGATGCCAACCCTTCCTAGAACCAGAACCCAAAAGTTGCAAGTCAAAATATGAATTGATGGATGACATGTTAGGCTCATGGCAAAAGTTCAAAGTCATCATCATTAATCAATAACAGGGGGCTCGTATAGTTGCTTCAATCGTGGATTTATTATGTATGAGGTTACATAAAATTTACGCAAGAGTTTTGTGTTACCTACCTGAAGGACGTTTTGGAAAGTTTTTTTATTTTTAATGCATCAAAATAATATTTTCCACAGTTCAATTAAAAGAAGGGCTACCCCGAATGACAGTTTTCAATTGTTATAAAAAATAAGAATATCATATTTATATAAAAATATATATATATATATATATATATATATATATATATATATATATATATATATGATATATAACAATGTGATATCACAAAAAAAAAAAAATCATAATAGGATCTAATTTATAGGTTAGTTCTCAATTTTAAATCCAAAAATTTAAAATTTCTCAATAAGAGACTTAATTTAACATTTTTTTTCCCCAATTTAAGTCTTGAAAATTAAATCGAGTTCGCAATTCAAGACAATTTTTTTATATTTATAAATTTATTTATATTTCAATATATGTTTATATTTTAGATAAATTAAGACAAGTTAGTGCATTTTTTGAATAATTTTCATCCGACTTATATTATTATATATAAAAAAAGAAAGAAAGAAAAATATAACTAATATAATTCATAAAATATAAATTATATTAAATTGATTAACATTAAAATTGGTTTTTTATACTTTTATTCATAACATTAGGAAAATAAAGGAATCTTAATTATATGAATTGCATATATACATATATATAATATCTTAGTTATATATATAAATTAATACAAATCGAATGATGATCGTTTCAAAATTACATATTAACATATAAATAAAAAGAAAAAAAATAAAATTTTGTCTTCAATTGAGAATTCATCTAATTTTCAAGTCTTAAATTGAGAAAAAAGTTAAATCAAATTTGCTCGGATGTATCTGTTACTTCTTTCTTTCCTCCGAGCTTAGTGAGCTTGGATGTGGCCGTAGCCTTGTCGACTCAAATGTGGATGTAGTCTTATCTTTCATCCGAGTTTAGTGAGCATGAATGTGACCGTAGCCTTAGATCTTTCATGCGAGCTCGAATGGGGCCGTATCCTTCTTTTTCTGATTAGCTCGGTAAATGAGCTCAATGCCTTGGGGAACACGTCCACCTTTCTTGTTCAGATTAGCTTGGTAAATGAGCTCAATGCATTGGGGAACAAGTCTACCTTTCTTGTTCAGGTCGGCTCGGTAAATAAGCTCAATATCTTGGGGAATAAGTCTACCTTTCTTGCTTAGGTCAGCTCGGTAAACGAGCTTTTACCGAGCTTGGCATTTAGATTTTTCTTTGATACTTGATAATGGAGCGCGACATCTTGGAGAGCAATTTCCTTGATTTTTTCTTTGATTGGCTGGTAATGGAGCACGACATCTTGAGGAGTAATTCATTTAATTTTGTCAGGTTGGCTCAGTAAATGAGCGTGATGTCCTAGAAAGTAATTTCCTTGATTTTTCTCAGGTTGGCTCGATAATGGAGCGCGAGTCCTAGGAAGTTATTCCCTTGATTTTTCTTAGGTTGGGATGTAGATTTTTTTTTGTCGGCTCAACAAATGAGCTCGATGTCTTGGGAAGTAAGTTCACATTTCTTACTCTCCGGTTGGCTACCAATTTGACGCATTTGAGTTTTAACTTTTGATTGGCCTTCTCTAGCCAGCCTCTCCTAAACGGTTGTACCTGACTGTCCCAAAATCTTATCTTCTAACCTACCTCTTCTAAGTAGCCATTTCTGGACGAGTAGAGTGTTTTGGCAGGAAAACTCGATTTCTTGAGCCGGATGAAATGATTAAGGCTTGATTAGGTAGATGAGAATGTTCTGGAAGGAAAACACTACTTTTTGTGACAGATGAAATGATTAAATTGTTGCTTTCAATCGTTGGTGAGTATTCAGTTGGAGATGTGTCTATTAACGATAATATATCCCTTCCTCTAGCGCATAAATGTTGATGTCAGAATTTATCTAAGTACAAATTCCTAACCGAACACCCAATTAAATTGATCCAACTTAGAAAAGTCGAGTCGAATAATAATAGTAGAGAATTAATTAAAATACGTAAGATTGTACTTGATGCCTATTCGGGCAAATTAGTTAGGCTTATCCTAGTCGGTTAAATCTGACCGACCAAAACGTTTAGAATATAAGAATTTTAAGTGAAAATGACTCTTTTTAGGTGTTTTCGTATAATAATTTTCGAACCCCTTTTAATATAGCTTAATGCCCTATTTATAGACTAAATCTAATATACATTACTTGGAGAATAAGAACTAAATCCCATGATTTTAAGGTTTAGATAAAAGAAAGTATAGATTTATCTCTGTCTTGAGTAGATTTGAATTGATATTGATTTGTTTCCCTCTTTAGATGTCTTGAGCTTGAAGATTTCTTCTTAAAGTGGACTTCTATTAAATTGATTTTCAGCTCTTTAGCCATTGGAATTCCTAATGACTTTAGCACTTCCTTAAATGATTTATGTGGACTGTCGATTCTGTAATCAGTTGAGTATTTTTAGATCTTCTAAATTCTTGTATCTTTTGTTAGACCAATTATCTCTGACATGTTCGACTATCTTTGGTCGGATCGAATCCCAAATTGATCATCCGAAGATTCATTTCTAATCGACTCAATCATCTCTGATCGGCCTCTAAGAGTCTCATCGAGTCGAGCTCGGGTCGGGATTGATTCTATATTTGATGACCTCAGGTCTTCTATTTTTCTCATACCCTTAAATTATTCTAACTATTTACTCTCTGGTATGCTTATGATCCTAGCTTGACACATTCACCTCTAATTAGTCTCTAGTTTGGCTCAAGTATCGAATTTGTTCTCTACATCTCCACCCTAACCAGCTTAATCCTAATTCTTCTACCTTGGCTCATCAGAGGTCTTACAACCTTCACCTCGATAAAACTGAGCTCTTTCAACCTTAGCTCACCTCAACCAATCTAAGGTCTTCCAACCTTGGCTAACCTTGATCCACTTAAGCTAGACAATTGGTTGAATCGAGTTCTTCTAGTCATGAAATTGTGGCCGGTTTGATTTTTAATCGGCCACATCTAATCCTCCACGTGTCCCCTTTTTGTTCAGCTCGGTTAAGGGTACAAAAACTATTTAACTTATTGGGTTTGATAACTAATGATCGAGTTGATTCCATGATTCTAAGTTCATTCCATACCGGATCAGGTTGGATTGGGGTTATAAACTTGTTTGCTTGAAAAATGTGAGCCCATGATATAAAAAATAGGTCGTTATTGTATCACTCAACTTTACACATAAAAATATTATATAATTTTTTATGTTCGATCTAACCGACCCATCTCACGAAATGAGACCCGTGAGACGATCTCACCAAAAACTTGGCGAAATAAAATCGTTTAAATTGTGTACTCATTTTTTTTTTTTCTAAATTTTAAAAAGTTAGAATAAATTTGTCATTTGAATTTTTTTTTTATTATAATTTGGAGAAAAAAATAATACATTACTCTTGCATATTTCGTAAAGTAAATATATCGTACTCCTTATTATATTGTTTCACTATTAATTTCAAAGAAAAATGACTGGAAGGGCTGGGCCTTCTTCGGATTGAAATTTCTGGGCCAAGCCCATAATGTAGAGAATTGATTATTAGCTACAAAATTTGCGCTTGCCATGATATATCATCTCTTTGCAGAAACCCTAGCAGCTTAAGCCTCTTTCAAGCGAACTTGGCTGCAACGCAATGGGTAATGCCTTCTTCTTCTTCCTCCAGACCCTAATTCAATTTCCCAAAATCAACGTATACATTTAATTTATATATCTATAATGAGGGGTTTTGATTCGCAGGTGCGTACACTTACGTTTCGGAGCTATGGAAGAAGAAGCAATCAGATGTGATGCGGTTTTTACTTAGGGTTCGTTGCTGGGAGTATCGTCAGCTTCCTTCTGTTGTACGCGTCACCCACCCGACCCGACCCGACAAGGCCCGCCGCCTCGGCTACAAGGCCAAACAGGTACCTCTACTTCTAATTATTGCTTAATCTTTCACTGATTCATTGCACTGCAAAAGTGGTTCATGTGGATCTGAAATGCACTTAACGAGATAATTAGAAATTTGAGCTTCGAAAATTCTTGTTGGAAATATTAATTTGCAGTTGAACGAGATGTTCGTGGAACCTATGTATGTAATACTAATAACCAGAAAGATAGAACATTTAGTATTAGTTGCTATTAATATTTCCGACTTTTAATTTAAATGATGCGATTTAACTGATTCAAGTGTGCTACTCATCTTTTACCAGCCCTTCTTTAATGTTCGTAATATAATCAATTGAGAGATGTCTCGATTTCACTAAGACTTGTATGTAAGTGTAATATCCGTATGTACATTAAAAATGTGTATTATGTATTAAATTAAGTGTATATTATGTATTAAACTAAGCGTAGTTCTTTTCTGTTGTTCATTTAACTTAAATTTTTCTTTATATATAATGTAGTTGTAACCTAACATCTTTATTATGCAATGCTAGAATTTTCATTCATTTTACTTGTGACTTTATACTTCTAGGTTTTAAGTTGGGTGTCGTATTATCCATTTTTGTCATAAGTCTCTTATCTATATGATTTTCTTGAAGTTATTTTTTGTGCTTAATGAATTTGTTTTACCCTTCAGGGTTATGTGATCTATCGTGTTCGTGTGAGACGTGGTGGAAGGAAGAGGCCCGTTCCCAAGGGTATTGTGTATGGTAAGCCCACCAACCAGGGTGTTACCCAGCTGAAATTTCAACGCAGCAAGAGGTCAGTTGCAGAGGAGCGTGCCGGAAGGAAACTGGGTGGACTTAGAGTCCTCAATTCTTACTGGATCAATGAGGTACACATTTATGGTGGTTTACGCCTTCACATGTTCGCTTTTAACTTGTTCTTATATTTTCTCTTTAGATAACCAATATCTTTATGATCATTTGCTGAGCTTGATTCCCCTGAGCTTTCCAATTTAGGGGCATTCCTAAATTCTTTCTATTATGTTGTTCAAAGTCATAGATTTTATTCTTTCTATTCAACTAGTGACTCTGTTATCACTGTAGGACTCAACTTACAAGTATTTTGAAGTGATACTGATCGACCCTGCTCATACTACTATCCGCAATGACCCAAGGATCAACTGGATTGCAAATCCGGTTCACAAGCACAGGGAGCTTCGAGGGCTCACATCTGCTGGCAAGAAGTACAGAGGTCTGAGGGGCAAGGGCCATTTGAACCACAAAGCTCGTCCTTCTAGAAGGGCTACCTGGAAGAGGAACCAGACTCTATCCCTTCGTCGTTACCGTTGAGATCATTATGAGGCTTTTCAGTGCTTGCATGTCAAACTTAAAATCTTATTTTTGTTGACGACATTTTGGACACATGTGAACAAGTTTAGTATAAATTTCTTTAGACTATGTATGTTGTCTTTTGCTTGCTGAGTGTGGATCACTTGAGGAATGTGGCTATGATGGCTGATTTTTGTTTGGTGAAAATTAAATTAAGTGAAATTCTTTTCCTGTTGCAATTTGTAGGTTAACGAGCCCTTTTTGAGGAAAGGAAATGTTATCCATGATTTCATTAAACCACACCACTGATATCGAGTTGACAACAAATACAGCAGTGTTTTAGAATTATTACATTGAATTCTTTTTTGTAATTGATTATGTGGTTGCAAATAAGTGTTGTCTGTGTAGAAGCTTCTTATTAAGTAATTATTTTTGACGACATCTAAAAAAGTAATCTAACATTTGTCAATTATTTTTCTTGCATGAATGTGAGATTATGATTGGTAGTGGTCGGTATACCTAAAAATATATATAGAGTAGTGTTTATGTGTTTTAAATGTTTGAGTTATGAATTCTGTTTGTAATTGTTCTTAGGTTTTGTTTTTTTATTTATATCATAACTCTTATGTTGTAATAATATAATTTTTATATTATAATAGTATAATTTTTATGTACAGATTTCATAATCTTTTCAGTAAATAACTTATGTTTTTTTTCACTATAAAAATTCATATAATATAGCTGAAATTTTTATGTTGTTATAGTATAATATTTATGTTGTAATAGTATAATTTTTATGTACAAATTTTATAACATTTTCGGTGAATAACTTATATTTTTTTCACTATAAAAATTCATATAATATTGTCAAAATTTTTATGTTATAACAATTTAACTTTTATGTTATATTAATAAAATTTTTATGTGCAAATATCATAACTTTTATGTACTTAAAGAATAATATAAAGTTATATTATTACAACGTAAATGTTATATTATTACAACATAAAAGTTATGTTATTATAATATAAAGATTTTGAAAGATATTATAAATTTGTTATGCATTGTAAAATGTTATGTGCATATAATTAAAAGGTTATGTGTACATAACTAAACATATAATTAAAAGGTTATGTAGACAAAACTAAAAAGTTAAGTTTGCTAAATTAAAATGTTATGTTGATATAACTACAAAATTAGGGCTTAGACTCGTGTGAGCGCGTTAGACATACATAGAATGTGTAAAATACACCCTCAAAACAGATCAACCCAATTGCATAATCTAATACATCTGGTACGTAGAAATAATTATGATATATATATCAAATTTGCACAAATGTTTAATTGGGTGATCCTAATTATTTTTTCTTTATCACTATCAAATATTTGTACAAGAGGTTAATTTGGTGATCCATAGGGAATAACAAATTAATTTAGGGTCAATGTATTGATGAAACTGCCATAAATGAGGATGATTTATATGATGGAAAATGATTAAATATCTATTCGTGGATAATATATTTTTAAATCAAATGATTTTCATCCCACTTGATAATCAGAGCATCATTGTTATAAATAGAGCATAATTCATGGACTCGTGATAACATATCTAAATTTATTATTGGACAATGAGTGTAGCAGATACCTTTACATCCAAAGGTTCATGCAACTGGGTATGTAAATATATATCGTCGGTGTACTACTGGTTAAGAAAAAACACGTATTTTATATATGTATTGATTATACTATTAAATTTTATGTAAATAGCTATTTAGTTGTTAAAAAAAATTGAAGCTACAAATTTTTTAATTATATGCATCTATATAATATAATTTATTATAAAAAATTTACCATTTCATATTGACCCACTTATGGGACTTTTTTTTAAAATCATCTTTTTTATTTTAATATAAATTTAATGATAAAAGAAAATAATTGAGGAAAATTACTACTTTTTGAAATCTATGTACTTAAAAACATAAAGTTTAGAATTTTATAAAGTTAAGAAGTTTATACATAAATATTTTTGAGAGAAGTGTTGAGAATACCACATTTGATATAATAAATACACTATACTATCCTAATAGATATAAATTGTATGAAAAATGCCCACAAGTACAATTAAAACATTGAGGTGACATTTCAAGTACAAAAGTAGTCAAAGCATGCATGACATATGACACATATGACACAAAGTTATGACACATATATCACATGTTGTATTTTTGGAATTTTTTTTCCTTCACTTGGGCATATTACCGTTTAGAGTTCAAAGAGCCAAATTTTTTTTTCCCCTTTCTTCCTCACAACACTAAACGGCCATTGAAGAACCTTGGAGGTTTTGAGTTCAAAAATCGGGCAAATTTCTTGAAGATTAGCACACGTTGTACGGGTTAGTAAACGACAATTATTTGTATCTTTTCTTTCGATTTAAACTTTTGCAATTTATTCATTCTATTACTTATGTAATTGTGAGGTTTTTTTCTGCAATTTTTGGCTTGAATTAGTGGTGCAAGTTTATAATAAAATGTAGTTTATTGTTTAGGGTTTTGTGATGAATTAGAGCTGCAATTGTGTTATATTTTTGTGCAATTTTTGTGATGAATTAGGGCTGCAATTGTGTTATATTTTTGTGCAATTATGGTGATGAATTAGGGCTACAATTGTGTTATATTGTTGTGCATTTTTTGTCGTGAATTAGGGCTGCAAGTGTATGAATGAAAATAACAATTTATAGTTCAGGGTTTTGTTGCAATGTAGTTTATAATTAGTGTTTCAATGTAGAACACAATTATGCTGAAAAAATCGTAATTAGTCCTAAAATGTGGAATGATATGGTTGAAAATGAAAAATTAGGGCTAAACGGCAATTTAGCACAAAAAAGGGGCTAAACGGCAATTAACCCTAATTGCCGTTTAGCCCCTATTTTTTTGCTAAATTGTCGTTTAACCCTAAAACAGGGTTTTTTGGCAAGAAAATCGGCAAGAAAACCCTGTTTTAGGGTTAAACGGCAATTATGGTAAAAAAATAGGGGCTAAACGGCAATTAGGGTTAATTGCCATTTAGCCCCTATTTTTTGTGAAATAGTCGTTTAACCCTAAAATATGGTTTTTTTGCCAAAAAATACTGTTTTAGGGTTAAACGGCAATTTAGCAAATAAATAGGGGCTAAACGGTAATTAACCATAATTGCCGTGTAGCCCCTTTTTTGTGCTAAATTGCCGTTTAACCCTAAAACAGGGTTTTTTTGCAAGAAAACCCTGTTTTAGGGTTAAACGGCCAAAAGCCCTAAATTGCCGTGTAATCCTAAAACATGCATTTTTTTTGGTTATGTAACACCATTTGTGATTAATAAGTAATGTTGTATTTGTGTACATTTGTTGTAGATGGCTTTTCGGTGGGTTCGTGAGGATTGTCATGGCACGCTAGCCTATATTAACGGGTATACTCGTTTGAGTATACTAGCTGATATCAGACGAGCTTTGGGAGAGCACGGGGGAGAGTGTGTTGCTGAATTCGGACGGACATGTTTTGGCCATTTTCTACAGTGGGAGACCTCGGCTGAGACATGCAAGTCGTTTCTGCATGTTTTCATGTCGAGGGAAATAACTGGTCCGAACATCCCCGACGATGAGAGATGGTTTGCAATTGGAGAGGAGTATCACCTTTGTCGGTTTTCGAGGAGAGAGTTTGCTCTCGTCACCGGTTTGCGGTTTGGCGACTCCGATTTCAGCCCGGCTGAGGATCACCATCCGTGAAGAAATGGAGTGTACTACAGAGTGCATGCCGATACCACACACGTGACGCTGCAGCAACTCCTATATAGATTTCAGGGAGGGGAGTTCCGCGGGAGCATGGATGATACGGTAAAGATCTCGAAGATCCTACTCGTTTACTACATCTTACTTGGGGTTGACTGCAGAAGAAGCTCGGTGGATATGTGGGTGTGGGCATTGGTCGAGCAGGAAGAGCGATGGGAGTCATTTCCATGGGGCAAGATTTCTTTCCTGATGTTGCATAAGTATATGGACGCAGTGCCAAAGGCTATTCCGGTCCCCACCAACATCAATAGACCCCCCACGTATCACTTCTATGGATTCTCGGTTGCTTTACTGGTAAGTATAATTAATTTAAGAACATTACTTGGATTCTATCGTTTTAAATTATGTTATTACAGTGCTTTGCTCACACATTTCATTATTTTGTTCGCTATCAAGCTTTGGGCGTACGAAGCCATCCCTGTATCGTCCAGTGTGGCCGGCCGGCGATTGGATACTGGACTACACATTCCGAGGTGTTTGAAGTGGTCCACGGCAAAATCCGTAGTGGACGTCACTGATGTTTTATCCGGCGAGGTATTTATATTTTCAGTCCTGCTGCCCAAACTGCATACGGTAAATTTTTCGATGGAAACTGATGTTTGAGACTTGTTATGTAGGTTGACGGCGTGGAGTCCCTCGTTCCGACTGTCGAGGAGACTTGTCAGCCGTTTTGGTAGAATATTGACCGGGATTTGAATGAGGGCGTGCAAGCTGTTCCACAGAGGTGTGGTCGTCCACCGACGACGGTTGTAGCTCCTACACCTGAGCAGGATCCACCCGGTCCATCCACGTCTCGGCGTCGAGCTGCTCGGGGATCGAAGACCATACGGTCCAGACGACCACCGATGCCTCCGAGCGAACCTCCTGAGCAGCACCCCGTTCGAGAGTTCGGTCATTGTTTCGAGCAGCAGGAGGCCGAGCAGCCTGGGCATGAGCAGCCTGAGGAGCACCCCACTGGCCAGCCCAACCAAAATTACGAGGAGCCGTATGTCGACCTGTATGGATATGAGCCGTACCGGGATGCCTCGCCGATCAGCTATATACCTCCTTCTGATCACGTACCGCCAGAGCCTTCGTACCCACATTAGAGCTCCGATCAGGATGGCCTGTTTTAGCGCATCACTGGATTTTTTGGTACTCAGTTCGACCAGTTGTGGACTTATGTTGATCGACGTTTTACCGATTTGTCAAGCCATGTACATGAGCAGTATACCGACTTGCGAGGCCACGTTGATCAGCAGTTCACGGACTTGCGAGGCCATTATGATCGGCAGTATACAGATTTACAGGGCCAGGTTCAGGACTTGGTGCAGACCGCAGTGAGGGAGGAGACGCAGAGGCTGGAGTTGCGCATACCGGAGATCGTTGGTGATGAGCTCAGAGCATTCTACAACCACCGGCCATCATACCATGCCTCCTACTATCCCGATGGTGCCGGTTATCATTATTCACAAACTCCGTACGCTCAGCCACCCGGCAGTCATCGAGGTTGGGATCCTGCTCCAGTGCCATTTGATTTGGGCACTTGGCCGGCACCGGTGCAGGCAGGACCCAGCATCGGTGTTGACATAGAGTCACCAGAGTCTACGAATGACTATGCTGGATCCTCCATTGCTGCGATTCCCGAGACGAGTGCCGGCATTCGTATTGTACGACAGAGAGCTCCGTCTTGACATGTTCGAAGTCCGTTCATCCATGGATCTGCAAGGAGACCGACTCTGAAGCAAGCTGACCTGGAGAAGTTCATTGAGGCAGGACTCCTGGCGGTAGAAAAAAAGCAATCCAGCGAGATGTAAGTCATAATTAATTAATCGGATGCTATTATAATTTACGTTAATCAGTTTGATTATATTATGGTGATTGACATGGTACATGTTTTTGCAGGCGCAATGTCGGAGTTGGATATGGTGTTGGGCATGAATTCTTCGGCTCGTTTTTGGATCCGTTGGCGGACATGACCAGCGAGGTATTTTTACATCAAGTGAATGTATTTTTTTCCATGCCTATTATTATATTTTTACATTTGACCGTTTGTTTTATGGCAGCATCTCGACTCCTACTTGGGGATTATGCAGAGCAATCCACTGTTTGCAGGGATTCGGGTCCACGAGGAAAACGCTCACAAGTACCAGGTGTTGGACGTCCACTTCTTTGTAAATATAAACATCACCATTCAGTGCTCGTTCGATATATGTATCTATAAACCTGCCTATTATTAATATTTGAACTTTGTAATGCAGAGTGCTTGTCAGGAGGTATGGAACGTCACTCATCGAGGAGAGTCGGATTACAAGAAGTATAAGGCTCCGACCAATGAGACTTTTACACCGGAGCTCCTGGATCAACTTGCCCCCTACGTGTTGGGACAGAAGCCCAAGTGGCAACATGTGAGGCCCTGGTGGAAGAAGCCAAAAAATGTAAGTTCTTATTAGTGGTCAAATAATAATTTTCAGATACATTTGATTTGTTGGAGTTGCCATTTTGAAATGCTAAATGTTCGTCCGGCATTATTTTACAGCTCCTCACCATCATGAATCTGGATGGACACTGGGTGGGTTGCTCCATTTTTTTGGCTGCTCGAAAATTAGTTCTCTTCGACAGCCTACATTGGACATGGGACAAGACTAAGAAGCAGCCTCGTTATCGGAAGACGATACCCATTAGACATACTACCTGCCCTGCTGAAGCACACAGGCTTCTACGACATGATGGCCGCTGAGGGTACTCCGATGCAGCCTTTGGATGACGAGTTGGAGCTGACGTCCACATCTGATGCATTATGTTACGAGCAGCACGAGGACCACACATGCGGTGTCTTTGCCCTCATGGCCATCGAGAGTGCACTGACACTTGAGTGGCCTAGCCATTTGTTTCGGTTGGGGCTCATGAGAGCACGACAGCAAATGGCCTTGACCATTTTCAGATACTCCTCCGAGGAGAGCACCATCACGGCTGAAGATATGGCCGATTAGCCTGTTTTGACTTTTTCATTTGACTGTTTTATGTATTTTCGGATGATGTATTGCCTTTAGCCATTTTATGACATCGAGACAAGAATTTTACTGTATGGCATTCTATGAGAATTGTTTCAAGATTAGCCTTTATACTGGAGTCCTTATTTTCGATCGTCCTTACAACAAAGTAGGTTCAATTAATATTCCAAAAACTACTACAAAATATATCAACTGCCGTACAAGTGGCACTTTCTTCTCGTATGACTGTCTGATCCACACAATGAGCACTGTTTCTTTTTTCTCTGCTTGGTACGTCCGTCTGTTGGAATCTCATCTGTATCACCAGCTGGATCATCAATCTCATTTTGCTCACAGGGAGGCACGTTTTCAGTGCACGTAGCTCTGTTGTGTCCAGTGCCGCCACACCGGCCACATGTTCCTGGTGCTCGTTGACTTCCAAACCTAGGTATCCGACTTCTTCTCGGCCGGCCGGCTTGTCTTGGTCGATCAGGTGCAAGATAAAATACGCTTCGAACCTCGTCAGATATGACCCAATCTTGTGGATCGGGTACAGGGCAAACCTCACAAGCCCACATTCCTCTTAGTGACTCAGTGGTGTAGTACGAGCCAACGTAAAACGTCACTACTTCTTTCGCAAAACTGTATGACATGGAAAAATAAATTAACAAGCTTAAATTAATACAGAAATATTTATTCTGCCAAAAATAATCATTACCTGATTGCTGCACATGCGTGGGCGCACGGGATCAAGTCATTTTGGAACACTGAACATGTACATGTGTGATGATTGAGCTCGACAACCCAATTTTTTCTTCCTTCCACCACTTTGAACTTATATTTACCTAGCTTATCTACATGCATTTGTCGTCCCCGTCGCACGTCCTCAACTAATCTATCATGTACGGCCTTTGTCAGCTCATTTTCCCTTTCCTCAGCGACCGTCCTTCTCTCGACAAACCACTTTTCTTGAATTCGTCTCGCACACTCCAAGAAGGAACACACCAGCAGCTTCCGTGCCCAAATGAGACGAGCATTCCATGTTTCGGCGGTGTTAGAGGTCATGAAGTTAAATCTTCTAACGGGACATTTAACCCGAGACCATCGCTCAGCTTTTACATTGCTCAATGTATCTAGTGCTCCTTGAATATTTGCTTCTACAAGCACCGACATGTACCTGAGATGTTCGATATGTTAGATAACATAAAAGGTGCAGAAAATAAATAAGTACATTATTTTATAAAACATACTTCTCGAAAAGCTGATTGTCGTAACAGTATGCTGTTTTTTTGAAAATCCCCACAAGATGTGAACCATGCTTCACGAGATTTTGTTGGAGGTGGAAACAACATAAACCATGAGACGCATCTGGATACACTCTACTGATGGCACTTGCGATGCTTTTATGTTGATCGGATACGATAAGCAGCTCATTTGGGCATCCGAAGGCATTTCGCACATGACCCAAAAACCATGTCCACGACTCATCATTCTCTATATCTCCTATCCCGACTGCCAACAGGAAAATCTGATCGTTTCCATCATTCGTCACCGCCACAAATCCAATTCACTTATACTGACCTTTTAAATGACACCCATCAACTACTATAACAGGTCGTGAATATCGACGAAATCTATTAATGGAGGTGGCCAGAGCAAAACACACATATTTAAATTTTTCATTACTATAAGTTTCCAGAGCAGTGTAAGATCCTGGATTGGTTTCTTTCAAGACCTCCAAATAGGATGGAAGCATAGAAAATGAGTTCTTCGGGTCACCATACGCGAGCTGCATGGCACGACGTTTTGCTGTTAATGCGAACCTGTAAGTGAGCTGCAAACCATGCCGATGGTTCATTTCCTCGATGATGCCCCGAGGATTTAGCACCGAATTATCATTTCGTAGCCTATCAGCGTAGTACTCTGCGATCAAAACAGATGGAAGTCACCTTGGAGCAGATATGTCCAGATCATAGCTACAACTGTGAGGCAACTGTATTGTGGAGATCTTCCAAATACCATATTTTTGGTGTGCATGGAGCTTGAATGGACAATCTGTTTGTTTGCATCGAACATACCATTTCTTAGTGTCCGACTTTTCCACTCTATATCCAACTCGATTCTCCAAGTGGTAAAACCCGACTTTGTTCTGCAGTTCAGCTTTCGTGGAAAAAGTAGCACATTTTTGAAGATCGCTCGGCTCTGGGTTGTTATTGTCCAAATCTGAAGAAGAGGGCGGCTCGAATGGTAGAATCTCGGGGATGCTCTATTCAGATCTGAATATGTACGTTAGAAAATCCTGATAGGCCTCTCGTTGCTCCTGATCCAAAATGGCCTCATCTTCTTCGTCCATCTCGAAGTCACTGATTATCTCATCCGGTTCTACCGTCTCGACATGTTCGTCTCCGGTATTCGAACCTACAAGAAGGTATAATTAAACAATTATTCAATTATTTCATACGTATAATAAATTCATATGTGTCAACAATATTCATATTTAAAAGTACCTGCCCAGTGGTGCCGATCCTCAGGCCATTCTTGTCCTCGTTTATGATCATACGTGTATGGATCTTCTTCTTTTGGCCTATGAACAGCTATGTTGTGTGCCTTTATCATCCTTGCGAATTCAACATGTGACATGTTAGCGTCCACAGTAACCTCTGCTGCTGTAACCTTGGAAGGTTCTTGAGAGCGAGTAGCAACTGCAGCATCAACCTCCTCTCGAGGTGTCTCTAGCTGCACTGGGGTTACCTCAGCTTCAGCTCCAGCATCCTCAGTGGGTACTGTCTGAACAGCCTCCCCACCTGAGGTCTTCTTACCCTCAGGGAGTGTTGTCAGAACAACATCCTCCATAGAGGTCTTCTCAGCGGACCCCATCTCCTTGGCTGGTCCTGTAACAACTTCGACAGCCTCTGCTGCAAGAATGGGTTCTTGCAGCTCTGCTTGGTTTCCTACAGCGTCCACAGCTTTCAGCACTGTATGCCCCTCTGCTGCAAGAATCTTAACTTCCACCCTGCTTGTCTTTGCAGCTGCTTCTTCTTGTTGAAGGGTGGTTGCCGGCTGCACTGCTGTCGCGTCCAGTGCAGGGAGTACCGCTTCTGCAACTTCCTCCGTAGATGCTTCATCGGCAATTTCAGAGATGTCTGTGATGACATCCCTGATTATGGCAGTTGGTTCCCCCTCAGAATCTGCATGAGCAGCATCTTCATCTTCACGAACCGGGGAATCGCCATAATCCAATAGTTGGGCTTCCTCTTCCTCCAAGCGATCCAGCGTGACAATGTTGGAGAGGCCCTCAACTACTTGCTCGTATGCAGGGGAGTTCATCTGATGTGAGCTTGAACTGCCTTCTCCCCGCATCCTCCTTGGAGTGTGCTGCATCCTGGTTTCCTTCAGGCTTTGTTGCAGCGCTAGATGCAGCATAGCTTCTTCAGCTTGCTCTACTCCCAAGGTGTCGATTTCCTCTTGAGCAAACGTGATATCATCGTCCCTTCTTACAGCCTCCGCAGTCGGGGCGAGGAAGACCTGCGCATCTTCCATTGCTGCTCTCATCGGCAGCTCTGTAGAGTCGGATTCTGCAAGAGCTTTGCCCTTTCCCTTGTCCTGTGCTCCCTGTGCAGCACTGCAGCCACCGAGGTCTTGAACTCTTGCTGCAAAGTCAGGTTGCAGGAGTGCCAGAATGTCTTCAGATTTGGCCCACTCCAGGACAGCTTGCTCGACTGTCAGGAAATCCTTCCACTTCAACATGATTTCCCCCTTAGACAGCCTCATCTCTCTCCAAAGAGAGTACTGCTGCTCCATATTTCTAGCAGCCGGAAAGGTAGGATCGAGCACTGAAGTTTCTGTTTGTAGACGAGCTTCTTCTTCAGTTGGCTCAACCCGGTGCTGATGTGGCTCCTGAAGCTGATGTGACTCATCCCCAAGGTCAACTACAACCATATTAGGCGTAGAGAGTTGGGAATCAAGAGAGTCACCTTTATCCTTGGGCCGATGTGACACATCCCCAACAGCAGTAGCAGCTCTCTTGCTGCGTGGAGCCCTTCTCACCAAGGGTGCGTCATCATCTGGGGAAGATGATTCAAGTTCAGGTACAGCCTTCCCTGAACTCCTCTTGATAACAGGAAGAGGACTCGAAGGATCCTCTTCTTCGGCTTCTTCCCCGCTACCTGCAGCTTCATCTTGCAGAGCAAGAGTTGCATTCTTTTTGTCTTTGGTTTTCTTCCTCACAACTCCTGCTCCTACAGCCTTCGGCTGGGTCTTGCCCTTCTTCTTCTCCCCGAGATATTTTCCGATGTGAATGGGGGTGGGTGCTGCAAGTTGAAGGCCAAGCTTGTAGAGCAGAGAGCAGATGGTGATACCGTAGCTCCGACGCTCCGTTATCTTCTCTGCTTCCTCCCACAGCCTCTTCATGATGAACCTCGCCCAGTTCACCTTTTCTCCGGCCATGATCGCAGACATGATCCGGAACCGGAGATTAGTGCATTTGTCATAACTCCCTGTCCTCCCTTCGATGGAGTATGCACAGATGTCGTGGAGAAGTTCAAACTCCGGTTTGAAGAGCTTCTTGGGGGCGCTTTTCTTGATTTCAGCCCCTGCATCCCTTGCTCGAAAGAGATCCCACATCTCTTGAGCCGATGCCTCCCCATATGTTGCCAACTGGCTGGGGGTCAAACCTGCAGCCGAGATGCTGAAGGTGGTGACGATGTCCCTAACGGTCAGCGACCGTTCTTCTTCATCTGCATCCATCCGGAATAGGATGCAGTTTCTTTCTTCCACCTGCCTAGCGTAGGCGTAGAATCTCTGTACTGACTCCGTAGAAAAGCCAGCGTACACGGTGGTCAACAACCCTAGGACTTGGGTCTGTTAAAGAGCATCAAAAATCCTTTTGATCAGAGCATTGTCATACAGCCCTGACTCAAGGATGTGTTCCTGGTTGATCATCCTTCCATCAAGAACGATGGTTCTTCTGGCAGCCATTGATGATATTTTTGTGAGAGAGAAAGAGAAGGAACAAGGGTTTGCACTTAGAGAATTTTCTGCGATCAATGTGTTTCTCTCTCTGAAGATGGTGAAAAGTGAATTCAAATGGCACGATTTGATCTTTATGGCGGTTCTCAAGAGACGTGTGTAGATCGACGGTTGAGATAAATTAGGGAAATGATCTAGTGGCTCAGGAAAAAGTGGAGATGTCAAATCGACACTAATAATTACTTGGCGCGTGGGCTCTGTCAGCGCCCTTTCCACTTCCTGACACCCGCAGTCATTCATTTAATGCTGAAAGACATGCCCTTTGCCGCCTAAATAAATGCCTTTTTAAGGTTGCAGCGATTCAAGTACGAGGTTACAGAGCATTCAATACTCTTTTGAAATAAATGCTGTAACCTGGTGTTGCTTGAATTCTTGATAACTGCTGTACTGTAAGAATAAAGTTGCAGCGCTGTCTGAACCCAGTGCTGTATTAACGCGTAGCTTACAGTACCATTCATACTGCTTTCTGCAAGCATGCAGAGGTTTCCCCTGCATTTCTGCATCTTCCTTTTTCTTCACAACTTAAGGATTCCTAGCTCGTTTCGAAGCATAGAAAATCTTGATTCACCCAAAGGTTTTGTAAGGATATCTGCAAGCTGTAGATCCGTGTGAACTTTCTCTAGCACAATGTCTTTCTTTTCAACATGATCTCTTATAAAGTGATGACGAATGTCAATGTGCTTTGTTCTTGAGTGAAAGACAGGATTATGGGTAATTGCAATAGCGCTCGTATTGTCACAGAGAATTGGAGTCTCTTTTTCTTCTATCCCATAATCTCTAAGTTGCTGTTGTATCCAGAGAATCTGCGCACAACAACTTCCTGCTGCAACATACTCTGCTTCTGCTGTAGAGGTTGCAATTGAGGTCTGCTTCCTGCAGAACCACGAGACAAGTCTATTTCCCAGAAATTGACACGTCCTACTTGTACTCTTTCTATCAATCTTGCAGCCTGCGTAATCTGAGTCGGAGTAGCCTTTAAGCTTGTATCCTCCTTCCTTAGGATACCATAGGCCTACTTCTTGAGTTCCTTTCAGGTACTTAATCACCTTTTTTACTGCTAAAAGGTGTGATTCCTTTGGTGCTGCTTGGAATCTAGCACAGACTCCTACTGCAAACATAATGTCTGGCCTGCTTGCTGTGAGATACAGCAAACGATCCAATGAGGCGTCTGTACTTGGTAATGTCTACATCTTTACCATCTTCATCTTTGTCAAGACTTATGGATGTGGACATGGGAACGGACGTTGCTGCTCCATTCTCCATGCTAAATTTCTTGATAAGCTCCTTCGTATACTTGACTTGGTTGATGAAGGTTCCTGTAGGTAGCTGTTTTACTTGCAGTCCAAGAAAGAAGCTTAATTCTCCCATCATACTCATCTCGAACTTTGACTGCATCAGGTTGGAGAATTTCTCACATAGCTCTTTGTTTGTGGATCCGAAGATAATGTCATCCACATATATTTGTACTAACAGCACACTTTCTCCATCCTGTATCCTAAACAGCGTTTTGTCGATTGTTCCTTTCTGAAAGCCATTTTCCAGAAGATAGAGAGATAAGGTGTCATACCAAGCTCTTGGTGCTTGCTTTAGTCCATATAGAGCTTTTTGTAACCGAAACACCTTCTCTTCTGCTTGATCCTCGAAACCAGGAGGTTGTTCAACATATACTTCCTATGTAAGGAGACCATTCAGGAATGCGCTTTTAACATCCATTTGATAGACGTTGAAATTCATATGTGCTGCATAGGCTAGGAAAATTCTTATCGCTTTTAGCCTTGCTACGGGTGCAAAAGTCTCATCAAAATCAATTATCTCTTCCTGACAGTATCCTTTAGCGACTAATCTTGCTTTATTTCTTACAACGACTCGTGATTCGTCTAGCTTGTTCTTGAACACCCACTTTGTTCCAATTACACCTTGATGGGTTGGTCTTGCGACTGTTTGCCATACTTGATTTCTTTCAAATCCGTTAAATTCTTCTTGCATGGCCTGCACCCAGTTCTATCTTGTAGAGCCTCTTCAACATTCTTAGGCTCTATTTGTGATATGAAGCACGCAAACATTGCTTCATGTGGTATGGATCTCCTTGTCCTTACACCAATGGATGGATCTCCTATAATGAGATCTCTTGGATGGTTTCTTAGCCATGTCCTATCAGGCTCAAAGACATGAGTTGGTGTATCTTGCTCATCATGTTGCTGTAATGCAGGAGGTTCTGCTGCTGTAAGAATGTCTGCTGCATCCAAGGTTGCAGCTTCTTCTTCTTTATCTTCTTCTGTAGGCAGAACTCCTTCTATGTATGGTACATCATTCTCTTTTCTAGAAGCGGTCTCTTCAGGTGATTCTTCTAAGTTCTTTGTGTCACAATGTGGTTTATCAAACACCACATGTATAGATTCTTCTACCACCAGGGTTCTCTTATTAAACACTCTGAAAGCTCTACTTACAACAGAGTATCCTAGAAATACTCATTCGTCTGATTTAGCATCGAAAGTTTTCAGATGTTCCTTTCCATTGTTGAGAACGTAACACCTGCATCCAAAGATATGCAGATAAGAGATATTTGGTGTATGACCATTCCATATTTCATAAGGCGTCTTGTCAAGATCCTTGATGATTAGACATCTGTTCTGCGTGTAGCATGCAGTGTTGGTTGCTTCAGCCCAAAACTTCTTGGGTATTTCTGCTTCTGCTATCATTGTCCTTGCTGCTTCCTTGAGGGTTCTATTCCTTCTTTCAGCAACCCCGTTTTGTTGCGGTGTTCTTGCAGCAGAGTATTCATGACGAATACCATTGTCAGAACAGAATTTTTCTATAAACTTATTTGTGAACTCGGTTCCTCTGTCTAATCTTATCTTCACTATACTCAAGCTCTTTTCATTCTGAATTTTCTTCATGAGGCCAGGTAACTTTTCTTGAGTTTCCGACTTCTTTGATAAAAAGATCGTCCAGGTATATCTGGAGTAGTCATCTACTACCACAAGGAAGTACTTCTTTCCACTCAAGCTTACTGGTTCTATTGGTCCAAAAAGGTCCATGTGTAGAAGATCTAGAATTCTGTGGGATGATTTCTGAATCTTATCTTTAAATGAGCCTTTAACTTGCTTTCCTTTTTGACAAGCTCCACAGACATTCTCCTTCTTGTAAGCTACATTTGGTAATCCTCTCACGAGGCCTTTTCTTGCTAGCTTGTTGATAGTCTTGAAGTTCAGGTGACTTAATCGTTTGTGCCACAGCCAGCTCAGCTCTGGTGGACTTTTCACAATGAAGCATGTTGATTGAGTGGAGGAATTCCAATCCGCTAGGTAGATATTTCCTCTTCTTGTTCCTGTAAGCTTTACTTCATTTGTGGTGCTGTCTTTGATTAAGCACTTGTTGAGGTTGAATTCCACTGTGTATCCTTTGTCACAAAATTGACTGATGCTTAGAAGATTGTATCTAAGCCCCTTTACATAGGATACATCCATGATCTTTATGTTCCCCTTGACTAGACATCTGCTTCCTTTTGTGCTTCCTTTGGAATCATCTCCAAATATGACCTTAGGTCCTTTGCATTCTTGGAAGTCTTTCAGCGTTTCTTTACTGCCTGTCATGTGCCTTGAGCAGCCGCTGTCGATATACCATACGTCACTGCTGCATCCTGGCACTGTAACCTGTAACAATTTCAAACAAATTTAGGTACCCATATCTGTACAGGTCCTTTGGGGTTAGTTACTTTGGGAACCCAAACTTTCTTAATAGTAACTATTTTACTGTAAGATTTGTTGGTTCTCATGTTGTATGCAGTTGTCTTGACAGACTGCTTGTTAAAAGTGTGTGTATAACCAATATGTGTGTAACCAACACCCTTGTAGTGTGGTCTTCCACCATACTTCCCTGGAGTATATCCTCCTTGAGGTTTAGACATGTAGGTCTTAGTATAGGTGGGAGAGTTTCTTCTATGCTGCAACTTTGTTGGTTGCTGCATCCTTTTGCTGCATGCAGCAGATGGTTTCTGCTGCAGCCAATTCTTAGATGCAGGCTTACTCCCTGCTGTTGAGCATTGAGGTCTCTTCCCCTTATCCGTCATTGCTGTTTTGTTCATCATCTTTTCAGAGTCACAAAGTAACTCTTTCTCCATTGGAGTTTTAGCTTGAACAAAATTTACAGCTTTGGATGTACTTGCTGTATTCTGAGAGCCTTGATTGCTGTAATCTATGCCTGATATTTCAAAAGGATCTCTGACACGGTTTATGCAATCTCTCGCGTTCTTTGAAGATTTGGTGAACGTGCTCATCTTGGACTGCAAGGTTTCCTTCTCAGATTTTAGCTCAGTGATCAGCAGATTCAATCTAGAGACCTTTTGTTGCAGCTTACTACACTTTGAGTTATCAGACTCTCGTGCAGCGAGCATTTTGGCAATGTCGATGTTTTTGCTCCTGAGGATCTCATTATCGATTCTAAGGTTCTCATTTTCAACCTTCAGTTCCTCATGAATTGAGTTGATCTGCTCGAAATCACTCATGATCCTTTTCAAAGAGTGGATCATGTTCAGCTCCTCATCAACTTGTATGGACAACGGTTGGTAGATCACCTCATCTTCTTCGCTGTCCTCGCCATCTCTAGCCATCAGGCATATGAGTGCTTCTTCGTCAGAGGATGAGGTTTCAGCATCGCTGTCAGAGGATTCTGCAGCTTTCAGTACTTCTTTCGGAACTACTGCATCCTTGGCTTTCTCCATCTCTCCTATGAGAGCTCGAAGCTTGTGTCTTTCCTCTCTTCTTTTATCTCTCCTCTGTTCTTTTTCTCCTTCAGGATACTTGTGCACGGTTGGATAAGGACAGTTCCTTGCGTAGTGTCCAGGCTTCCTGCAATTATAACACAAGTCAATAATCCCTGTATTTGACTGTGGAGAAGAGGATACCTGAGGGGTTGGATGACTTCTTCTGAAGTCACTCTTTTTGTTGAGGTTGGTGTTGCTGTTATTGTTGTTGCTCTTAATGAATCTCCTGAATTTCTTTAGGAGGAGCGCCATATCCTCTTCAGCAACTTCTACTGTATCCTCACTCTGTTTACTGCAACTGGCGGTTGCTGTATCCTTGGTTCCTCTGGCGGTTAGCGCTGTAACTTTGGAGATTGACTCATCTGACTCCTTTCTCCTTCTATTGATGTCATACTCGAATGCTTTCAAGTCGGAGAATAGGTCAAATGTGCTCATGGACTTCAGGTCCATAGACACTCTCATGGTAGTGGTCTTGCTATCCCACTCCGCTGGTAGGGCTCTTAACACCTTCATGTTCTTTTCTTTCTGTGTGTAGTGTTTGCCCAGAGCTTCTAATTCATTCACTATGGATGTGAATCTCAAATCTAGTTGCTCAAGAGTCTCTTCATTCTTCATTTCGAAGAGCTCGAATAGTTGGGTAGCGTTGGAGATTTTATTATCCTTGGTAAGCTTAGTTCCTTCACAGATTTGCTCCAACTTTTCCCATATTTCTTTGGATGTTGAGTAAGTTTTAACTTTGCTAAATGTGCCTTTATTCAAAGTAATAAATAGAGCGTTCTTTGCCACATTATCCAGGTTGGCTCTCTTCCTGTCTTCGTTACCCCACTCTTGACGTGGTTTGGTCAGGAAGTTTGGCGGTGGCTGCTCTCCTTCTGCATAATCTCTTCCATACATTGGATTCACCTTCATGGGGATTATCGGTCCTTCAGTTATGACCATCCACATCTCATCATTCATGACAGAAAGGTGTGTCTGCATTCTTATCTTCCAGTCGTCATATTCCTCCATGGAAAACATAGGTAGCTTGTGATTGGAGGAATCCATGATATGCTTTAAAAATGATTTTACTGCAAAGAAAACAGCGAGTCAAAAGGTGGATTTGGGTAGGTGACTAGATAAGTTGGCTTTTAACCCAACTCGCTCTGATACCACTTGTTGGTCCCAAGTGGTGTCCGAGGTTCAGAGGGGGGGGTGAATGAATCTTGGTCGATTTTTAAAATCTTTTAAAACAACCGTTCTGCACTGCAAGTTACTTGAGCTTGCAGCGATAGATGGTTACTGCTTGCAGCTCTACGATGCAGTGCTGCACGATGTAACCTGGAGTTTTATACGCAGCGGAAATAAAATTTTAAACATAAGGCTGTTTTTCTCAAGAATGCTTCTTTCAAAATGTTTTAAGATGAGAGACAGATAATAATGCAGAAGATAAACGCACAGATAAATAAAGCGATTAAACACTTATGGCTTATAGTGGTTCGAAGGTGGTGTAATCCTTCTACGTCCTCTCTACTGCTCCTCGAGCAGGAACTTTGTTAAGCAAGATTCATTTACAGGACTCTCCTAACAATCTATCAACTTTACAAAGCAAACCACCTACTGAAGTCCAGCGTACACACAACAACTGCAAACTTCAAAGGCTAACCCACACAGGGTTCTATACTCTCACACAGGGAAGCTGCCTAACTCTAGACAACTAAACAAACAGCAAGGATCTCTCCTATCAACTGCTTGACACCACTAAAACAACCTAAGCACACAGCAACAAGGTTAAAAGGATAAAAAGGTTTTCTTCAACTTGTGCTTCGAAGTGAGCTTCTGAATCCGTAGGGAAACTTTCAGCTTGAACTTGCTTCATTTCGATAGGTTGAGTGACTGAAACTGTTTGTTGGCTTGAATGCTTGAATTTGTAAGCTTGAAACTTTCGCGAATGGATTTTAGTTCTCAGTAACAGTGACAGTAACCAGCTTCAGTTCTCCTCGACCTCTATTTATACTTGTAGGAGAAGATGTTCGTTGAAGGAGACATCTCTCTTTTGAATTTGAAGTAGCCTGGCCAAAGTATGGTTCGCATTTAATGCGACTTGACTTTTCCTTTCGGAGCATTTAATGTGGCAGTTGCGGCTCGCAGCTTTCTGCAGCGCGTCAGTCCATGTGGCATCTTCTTATTGGCTCCGTGTCTGCTACTTTGACTTTTTCTTGAACGGCTCTTTTATTCTTGCTTGAATCTCCGTTCCTCGTACTGCATTTATCCTTCCTAGGATTTACAGGATACTTCGTCTTGTAGTTGGTGCTGTATTACTTAACTGACTTGTAAGTCTGCGCTGTATCCTGGGTCCTTGTGCAGCTGATACTCCTTTGCAGTGCTGCAGTAAGCTAGACCTGGTTGCAGTATCTTCTGGCAGTGCTGCTGTAACTTCTTTCTAGCAGTACTCCTGTATCATTTTTCTTGCAGCGTTGCTGCACGCCGTTCTTTCTTGCTTTGTTGTATCGAAGTATAGCCTTATATATACATTGCTGTTCCTTTCTTCTTTCAAATATGCTGTATCCTGCCTTCTTGCAGCGATACTGTATCCTGCCTTCTTGCAGCGATACTGTATCCTGCCTTCTTGCAGCGATATCTTTCCTTAAAGCTTAGATGCATCTTTATCCTCGTTTAACCTCCATTTTCAATACTTGACTCAAGACTCAATTCTAGTCTATTTATTCACTTAAACATTGTGAAAATGGGGTACTCAAAACTTCCTATTACATATTTGGTTTGTCTTATCAAAATCTAAACATTGAAATCCCAACAATCATTTATGTTATTACTGTCAAATTCAGGAGAAACTTCTGTTCGGACAAGATTTCAAGGTTAAACAAGAAAATTCCGATCACCCGAAGAAGAAGGCTTAAAGGTTAAACAAGAAAGACCTGATCACCTGAAGAAGAAGGATCAAAAAGCGGTTTTAAAAAATAAAATCCTAAAATGTAATAAGAGAAAGCGAGTCTAATTACACTCGTTAATAGGTTCAAACAGAACCCCATGTACAAGTTAGTAGTAGTATATGTTTAAACGTATACTATATAGGTTCACAGGGTTCAAATACAGCTCTTATACATGATTCAAAGGGTTCAAAAATGACCTATAAGAAAATTACATCCACCAGACAGGGTGTAGTGGATGTCTCATCTATCAATTGAAAAATCCACTACCGACGCAAAATGATAGAAAGATAGTGGATGGATGAGGATGCTCCACCAACAAAGGACCATCAACAGAAGATGGTGGACAAAAAAATAGCCTGCCATTAAAGAAGAAAAAGACGTTTCACCAACAAAGGTCAGTGGAGGATCGTTAAAAGACAGTCGATAGTGGATGAGTCATTAATTCACTAACATGGTGGATTGCAAACTAGTGAAAGGAAGTGCTGAAATCCGCATTTTAAATCCAGATTCATGCCTATATAAGAAGCCCTTCAGCATTTGAGAAGATTATCGAAAATCATCACACATCAACACATCTTCTCTCTAAAGTTTAGTTTTAAGTTTTCAAGTTTATGGGGGGTTTTTCCTTTTCGAATAAAGCCATGGGCATTCTCCTTTATTGGTGGAGAAATAATATTGTAATATAGTTTATTTATATCTTCAATAAAAAAAAAGTTTTTGCTTTCCGTCATGTTATTTGGAAGTTCTTAATATTTTGAGCAAAAATAGCAGTAGTGTGAAGGATTGTGATCTGGGTTCTCACAATGAAATTGGAGTGGAACCACCGACTTCGGACGTGTGGTTGGATCGCTGATCCATAAAAATCAGCCTGAATAGAGAGAGGATTCAAGATACAAAGGCGATGTATGAATCTATCAGAATTATTATTTAAATATGGAAGCATGTAGGGCCTGATATTAAAATTAAAAATTCTTAATTCAGATCTAATAAATATGAAGAGTGGAAGAATGAAAAAAGACTAATGACAAACTTGATATTTTGAAAATTAATAAAAAATGACAAAGATAAAATGATATTTCCTTAAAAAAAAAAGTAGTCGAAAAAGGTAAATTTTATCTTTTTAGAGGTGTTTGAGGATCTTGCATGAATCTATTCGGGTGTAATTTAAATCAGAAATATCATAAATCTAATCCTATGATTTAAAATAAATTAAATCAAATAGATCATGTTTTGAAAAATGGTAAATCATACATAGCCCTAAACATGCGGAACTAAGGGATATGTATTTACCTCTTGATCGGAGAGACACCGACGGAACTAAGGGATATGTATTTACCTCTTGATCAGAGAGACACCAGCGGAACTAAGACATATGTATTTACCTCTTGATCGGAGAGCAAGGGATATGTATTTACATCTTGATCGGAGAGGGATATATATTTACCTCTTGATCGGAGAGACATCGTAACTAAGGGATATGTATTTACCTCTTAATCGGAGAGACACCGTTGAGAAGATTAATAGCTTCAACCCAAAAAACCTTCTTGAGTATTCCCCAAGCTTCAACCCAAAAAACCTTCTTGAGTATTCCCCAAGTCCAAGTTCGTAGATCCAGCAAAAAACCTTCTTGAGTATTCCCCAAGTCCAAGTTCGTAGATCCAGTGGAAAATCAAACGAACTCTTTAACTCTTTTTAGGAAGAATTAATTTCTGACTTTTGTTTATTGCACTCGTGTGTATGTTTCATAGGGCTGAAATCAACCCCTATTTATACACAAAAATACTTACTTGGAGGACAAGAAATAGATCAAGAAATATATTATCAAGATTTGATCTCAAATGTATCTGTCAAGATTTGATCTCAAATATATCTGATATATCTGTCAAGATTTGATCTCAGATATATTTCTCAAGATTTGATCTCAAATATATCTGTCAAGATATATTTCTCAAGATTTGATGTCAAATATATCCCTAATAATATATGAAAATCTTGATCTCCATATATTTTGCAACAATAATTAATTCTTATCTTTTAACACCTGAGTTAAATGGGCTTTTATTGGGCTACTCAAGGGCCTTTAGGAGAATTAAGATTGGACCTCCCAATGGAACTAGAAACAAATATTGAGCCACAATATTATTCTAGCCCATTAATATTAATTCACTCCACTATAGAATTAATATTGCACTATCCATCCTAACCCATATTATGAAATATGGCTTCCAATTATTATTTCCCGTGTTTAAGATCTAATGTCCATTAATTAATTGAAGCTACTGAATACTTTAATTAATTAATATCTTTATTTCTTGGGAAATGACAACTCAACATTATTATCATACCGGAAATTAATCCAGTGGTCAGATTTGATATGATAAACGTTCTAAGCTTACCAAAGGGACATTATCAACTTGACGTATCAATATACGATTTTCTATATTAATTTAGCAATCTGTCATATAATTAATAATATTGCCCAAAATATAAAGTATTGAATCTCATTGATTCTTTACCCATAATAAATCAAAGCAATATCAATTAATTATATACAATCCCAATTAAGTGATAGAAATTAAGAAATCAATAACCACTGAGATCTAATTCTTCTTTTCAAGTTAGCCTAGAATAATTATCTCGCTGTAGGTCCTATTCAACACATCAAATGCACTAGTGTAATCTCTTGGTCAAGACAAATCAATCCGAGCCTTACACTTCAACTTTTACCAATGGATTGTTCAATTTCATCTAAGTTATGAATTTTACTATACTTATTACAAGGAACTGACAATGTGATCTTTTGTGATCTTCTACACACCACATTGTCTACAATGTAAAGTGTATTGAACATTTATGCATTTAAATAATTAACATTCATAATATTTAATGCAAATAGTGATAAAAGATTTATTCTCAAAAAATGCAAGAATCAGTTTATATACAAAGTAGCACAAAAAGCATACTTTTCAGTATATCCTTATCAATTTAGAAGAAAATTGAGTGTGTATAGTGTAGCCCTTGATACAATTCATGAACCTTAATGCAAATAGCTAATTTCTGAAAAATTATAATTAAAACCCACTAAATCTCAAAATAATTTAAGGATCTTAATGTAATTGATTAATTTGTGAAAAATTATATTTTTGACCCTATTGACTTCAAAGTGATCCAAGTATTTAAGAATAATTTCCAACATTTCAAATAAGTCCACCTAATATTAAAAATAACAAATAATATAAGGGTGACATTATACACATCTTCTGAACATACCATCAAGAGGACAAACTTTACCTTTTTCAACTACTCTATTTAAAAGAAATATCGTTCTATTCTTGTCATCTTTTATTAATTTTCAAAATATCAAGTTTGTTATTAATCTTTTTTCATTCTTCCACTCTTCATATTTATTACATCTGGATTAACAATTTTTTGATTTTAATATAAAACGCAACATGCTTTCGTATTTAAATAATAATTCTAATAGATTCATACCTCGCCTTTGTCTCATAAATCCTCTCTCGATTCCAATTAATTTTTACGAATCAATGATCCAATCACACGCCAGTAATCGGTGGTTCCACTCTAATTTCACTATGAGAACCCAGATCACAACCCTTCTTCAACAGCCACCTGCCTTCTAAGGGGATCACGGGGGAGACGCAATGTTGGTATTTTTGCTCAGAATATTAAGAAGTTTTGAATAGCATGATGGAAAACAAAAACCTTTATTTTTATTGAAGATATAAATAAACTATATTACAATATTATTTCTCCGCCAGTGGAGGAGAATACTTGTTAGCCACTCATGGCTTTACTCAAAAAGGGGAAACCCCATGAACTTAAAATCTTAAAACTAAACTCTAGAGAGAAGATTATTGAAATGTGTTGTATGATTATTTTCGATGATCTTCTCAAATGCTGAAGGCCTTCTTATATAGGCATGAATCCAGATTTGAAATGTGGATTTCAGCACTTCCTTTCGCCAGCTTGCAAACCAACATGTTAGTGGACTAATGACTCATTTATTA
Source organism: Scutellaria barbata (assembly GCA_028654395.1). Taxonomy (NCBI): domain Eukaryota; kingdom Viridiplantae; phylum Streptophyta; class Magnoliopsida; order Lamiales; family Lamiaceae; genus Scutellaria; species Scutellaria barbata. Next base: position 22,196,452 of record CM053646.1, read on the forward strand.
TTGGCTGTCTTTTAGCGATCCTCCACTCAACTTTGTTGGTGGAACGTTTTTTCTTCTTTAATAATAAGGTTATTTTTTTGTCCACCATCTTCTGTCGATGGTTAGTTGTTGATGGAGCGTCCTCGTCTATCTATTATCTTTCTATCGTTGTGCGTCTATAATAGATTTTTTAATTGATGGCGGGGCCATCCACTACACCATGTCTAGTGGGTGTTATATTCTTATAGGATCATTTTTGAACCCTATGAATCTTGTATAAGGGTCGTATTTGAACCTTTGAACTTTTATAGATACATTTGAACCTATACTATTACAAACTTGTATGTGAGGTTCTGTTTAAACCTATTATCGAGTTTAATTAGACTCGCTTCTCTTATTACATTTCAGGATCTTATTTTAAAAAACCCCCTTTTTGAGCCCATGTTCTTCGGGCGATCGGGCCTTTCTTATTTAACCTTAAAGTCTTGCTTGAATAAAGGTTTCTCCTGAGTTTGACATTAACAACATAAATTCTATTCCCATCTTGCAATATTTATCATGTTATATATCTTTCTTCTCGTGATTTTCGTTTTCGAAACTTTGTTCTCCCATATCAGCTTTCTCTTATTTTCAAAGAGATTTTCAACGAATCTAGTAGTGTTTTCTATCATTAAATTTAACAGGAAGGACCCATTCGTTGAATTCTGAAAGATCTTAAATGAGTACTTGATCTTATCCATCTTGTTGAGACAAACTCAGATTCCCCATGCTTTCCTAGTAGATATTTTATCCTCAGTGAGGGCGACTACTAGGGGCTATTTGATGGTGGTGCCTTGATTTTGTGAAACACCACCATGTTTGGTCATTATAACTTAATAAATTGGAAAGTTGGGTAAGACCTTTTACTTGTGATTTTCGAGGCTGCTGAAATGATTTTTAGCTTCAGAATATCTCTCATCCTAAGTATGGGTTATTCTGCCATGAGTCGTGCATGGCAGTAGCAATCTAGTCTGGTAACTTTGTAATTTCTGGAAAACTTGGTGTTGTATTAATTGAAGCAATAACCCCAAAGTCGAACCACTCTCTAACGTCATGCGGATTTGTGCCCGCAAGCATTCTTAGTTGTGGATATTATCCCGACCAATCGGTAGTGATTCTACCTGGATTGATCTCGTTTCTTGTAATCAATTCCTCCCATAACTTCTAGTAAACTTGAAAAGGAGAAACAACTATGTTATTGTTAACCTATTTCGGACCAGTTTGTGGTTGTAGGTTAACATCTCACTCTTTAACCCTAGAGGTGCTGGGTTGACTTGGCTCGTCGGAAATCACTTTCTAACTTTTCAAATTAATGTTTCTATCGGAGTCCAATAGATTATTGATTTTCAGCCTTTCTAACTACAATCGGAATGTTTGAAGTCGGTGGAGGGCGTGGTGAAGAAAAAATCGAGGGAGTAGGCGAACAAAATGATGTCGGATTGGAGGGCGTTTGACGTTTGTGTCTTTTGAGGGTTTGGATTTTTTAATGGTAACCATTGTGGGATAAATGAAGTTGGGAGTGAACTACGAGAAAGAGAAAATGATTTTAAGGGTTTTGGTGAGAGGAACAACGTCGTATTGAGTGACTGATATCTATTGTAAATTTTTGCCATGGATGTATACTAATACTGGAAATGGGCCTCATCAATAGAGCCCAAATCTATTTGAAACCCATGCTTTTGTTTGGCTTTTAGTCTAAACCAGTCTTTCAAAATGTAATTGTGAATTAAAATACAATATGTTTTATTGGAGAAATGGTAAATTTGAAACAAGACGGGGTGGGATAGGGTTTATGTGATACTTGGACCCACCCCACCTCGTTTACGGGTCGGGACCCGTCCCATTTCTGGCACGGGATGGGTTTTACCCACCCTAAATATAACGAACCAAGTCGGGTACTCACGAGTCAGGTCAAAATTATCATTCCTACTCAAACTAATCTTTAAACAAATTATTCATCTTTCGTTGGTACATCTAGGGTGCATTTGCAAGTCCCATTGGAAGTACAATGCAGATATACTGACCTTGTGGTGTGGAAAAAACTGTATATGTTTTAGACTCCTTTTCTATCTTTAATCTGGTAGAAATCAGAATTACAATCGAATTTCAAAAACACCCTTAACCCAGTCAATTAAATGTTCTCGATTAGGAATATAATAACCATCAAATTCAAGTATTTTATTAATACTTTGATAGTTAATTACTAACTTTTTTTACCTTTTTTATTTCACCGTGGTTTCTTACCATAAACCCTAGGCTATTATAAGCAGAGATTCTAGCTTCAATCAATTTAAGATCGATATGCTCTTTTATAATTTTTTGCATGTCTTGCTTATCCATCATGTTCATTTGGATTGGCTTGTATCGAACCAATTCGTATCGATATTGCTCCTATATCTTAAGTACTGTTTCGATCTTGTTTTTGTTCCACCATGCTAAAGGATCCTCATTGAAGTTCCTCTAGATTAGTCTTTTGACATTTTCAAGGGAATGTAAACTTTCTTCATCGATGTCAACATGGGGTGGTCCTTCCTGTATTGCACTTTTTAGAAACTTGATAGCTTCTTTTGGTACCTCTTCGATATCTTGTTGCCTGAAAGACATAAGAGTTTTACCAAATTTTCTCTTATCCTGCATTTTAGGATGAGTTAACTTGGCATCATCACCACTTTTGCTGTGAAAATTAATAGACATTATCCTTTTAAATACTCTTTCGCACCGCAAAACCTGTATCAAACTACCACAGTCAGAGTAAAGGTTAACAGATTATTGTGGCTATCTTACTCATATTTTGTAAATATTTGGATAAAATTATTACCTAACAAAATATCAACACATGTATTATGAATATAGATCAGTGACATTTTTACCTTGTACCAATGTGTACCAAATGCGCCTCCTATCATTATTTTGGATTCTCAAATACCCTTATTGAGTATTAGAATTTTCTAGAAAAATCACTTTCTTCAATTAGAGGTAGAGTCTCTAGAGTTTCACTGGGGAAACCTCCTAGTTTTGCCGTTGAAGTACCTAATCCTGAATCAATATAAGCAGCAAAATATTCTGTCTCATGCTGATCATACATAATCCCAACAGATAATGGAAAATGAGTTTGTCATTCCACCCTTATCAGGTGTTCCTCGAGACTAAACTCCATCAATTTTCCTTTTCTTCCCCAATATTTATGTTCCTTAAGGAAACTCGGACCAAGGATCATAGAAACTTTGGTTCTACCTGTAATAGATACTTCATAGCCTGTTATTGCTAAAATACCTTCGTATCTACCAACACCCAGTTACTGTAAATGATATATCTCATCATAAAGAAAAAGATTATGAGTTTTAGATATATCAAAAACCACATAGATTTCTTTCCAACCCTCAGGGAAACGTATAATAACATTGCCAACCCTAACTTTTTGTTAATTGAAATCCTCGATTGAAACATTTCTGAAGATAGGATTCTAAACCTAAAAGGAAAAGAACCAATCGAGGATTTTTATAACTAATTTCTAATTCAAACCTTATTGATTTATTTAAAACAAGATGATCTTTAATTAATTGTGATACCCGAGCTCCTCACAACTTATTAGTCAATACACTTCACGCATCGCATGCATTCCTTATTATTTATGTGCTACTTGTGATCTTGTATGATTATATTTTAATTTCAAATATCAAATTATTTATTGTTTTTATATGATTTATAATAAGAAAACCGTATTATAAATAATCGAAACTCTAATGATATTGGAATGTATAATGTAAATTATTTAAATAATGGTACTACAAATTAAGTACACATTATGAAAGGAAAATAAATATAAAAATGAATATTAGCAATAGATAGTCATAGCCGTGTATATGTGTGCTTATGAATAAAGTTTCATTAGTATTATAATATATATTTGTAGATGTTGTGTAATTGCATATGTACCTTATATTTAATATATATTATAATATGTATATACACATGTCTATGTATAAAGACTGCACAGTCATTAACCATAATATAATAATATTAATAATGATTATAATAATAAAAAAAATGAAACAAACTTACCTAAGAAGATTGAAGTGGCGGTGGATAGGATGGAATATATACATACACTTCTATTCTTTTGCAAAAGAACATAATATACCCATTTCTTTTACAGCTAAGAGGTAGTTCATTAAATTTTATCGGTGTGTTGGTTTGATTATAAAATAGAATATTTGTGTGGCTCGTGGTGTTTAATTGATTGAGAGGTCAAAATCCTCGAAGATTTAGGTAAGTTTTTCTACAATTACAAAACATAAATCATTGGTAAGTTTTTCTACAATTACAAAACATAAATCATTAATTTGTGAATTGATTGTGCTAATTGGTGATACGTGAAAATTTCATGTTTCACGAGGTTTGATTTATTATTCAGTGATTATTGTGAAATAAATGAATCTGTTTGATTGTTGTTGTGAATTGAAGTTGTGAGAGATATCAAGTGGTATTCTGACGACAAGAAAATGGAACTGTACTTTTGGGTTATATTTATGTTGGTCATATGGTGCTTAGTGCACGTAATTATATGGTGCTGTGTGTACATGGTGTTTTGTATACGGAATTATATGGTGCTGTGTACACGTGGTGTTTTGTATACAAAATTATATGGTGTTGTGTGCACATGGTGTTTTGTATATGGAATTATGTGGTGCACGTGGTGTTTTGTGTACAGAAATATATGGTGCTGTGTGCATGAAATTCATGTCGGAATATAACCCGAGGTGCTGTGTGCACTAAATATATTAGAAAGAAACTAAGTGAGTGTGGAGTGTTAGAAATAAAATAGGTGATCCCAAAAAGGGATGTATGGAAAAGAGTTGTGAAGAATCATATTATCCTGTATAATTTCTGCTTACTGAGATTTATCTCACTTGATTTATATTTTTAGGTAATTTTGATAAAGTGTAACGTTATGGACGTTCTGGGCAAGCTGTGGAACTCCTGCAGGGTTTTGAGCACTTATGTACATAGATGAAGACCTGTTGGGTATGAATGTGGTTTATGTTGCTTTTGAATATTAAGTTTCTTTTTGATATGTCTTGTAATATACAATATGAAGCTTGTTTATGGGTGACTGGTTTGTTGAAACTCTTTTTATATGAATGTGAATAGGGAATTGTTCAATATGGGAGATGTTATGCTGAAAAATAATAATAATATAACGGGTTTTCTGATTTGTTATATACTTAACGTTCATTTTATATTCATTTGTGTAAGAGTGGTCGTGTTATAGTGGTATTAGAGTATGGTTTGTGTTTAGTAGACTAGCTATGTACATGAGCTCAAAACTTTGGGAGCGCAGCTATGCTAGTAAGTTCTTTTAAATTCTGCTTATATTATGTGCATCATAAATTTTATAGTTAACCATGTGGTTCAGGACTGGTAGTATTATTATACAAATATAGTAAGTGGTGAAGATGAGAGTAGTGGAATGGAAAGAGCTCCTGAACCAGAGACACCAGCTGCCGGTGTCAAACGTGATGCTATTATTACACGATTAGCTGATTTAGTGGAGCGTCAGTCTCAACAAATCCAACAACTTATTCAACAAAGGGACGTGGATAGACAACCGTGTGATGCAGTAAATCAACCACAACCCCGATTAGAACATGCTAAAATGGTTTGTGAGCGATTTCAAAAACTGAACCCACCTATATTTGAGGATGCTAAAGATCCTTTAGTTGTAGAAGATTGACTGAGAACTTTGGATAACATGTTCAGTATAGCAAAATTCTTGAAGTAAAGAAGGTTTTGTGTGTATCTTTTATGCTGCGAGGTAGTGCTGGACATTGGTGGGTCACAGTTAAAAGCATTGATGACGTTGTCAATATGACCTGGCAGAGGTTCAAAGAAATTTTCAGAAATAAGTATTTTACGGCCCCCGTTAGGATAATGAAAATGAATGAATTTATACAGTTGAAACAGGGAACCATGACTGTTACGGACTATCTTTATAAATTTGAGCAATTATCCAGGTTTGCTGAATATATGGTGAGTACTGAAGCTCTGAAGGTGGAGAGATTTTTCGAGGGTTTAAGGCCTGAGCTTTATAGGGATGTTTGTATGGCAGGAATCCAAGGTGTGACGTATTCTCAGGTCGCAGAGAGAGTACATATTACGGAACAAGTTGAGATGTGGATAAGACAAGCACAAGAGGTTCACCGCTAGTTTCAACAAAGGTAAGTACCATCGTGGAGTGGGGATAACAAGAAAAGGCAAATGCAATTCCAAAGACCAAAACCTGATCTCCAACCTAAACAATGATAGAGACCAGAACAAGAAAGTGTAGATAAATGTTTCAAGATCGATCAAAATAGAGTACCACCACCACCACATTTGTGTCCAAATTGTGGCAGTCGCATGTTGGATTTTGCCATTTGAGCCTTAGGAACTGATATTCTTGTGCACAAAAAGGACATATAGCCAGTATGTGTCCAAATAATGGCAAACCAAAAGATCAGGAGAGAGTCCCAGCACGAGTGTTTACGATGACCAAGGAAGATGCTGAAGACAATCCAATCATCACAGGTAAACTTTCCATCTTTGGTATTGCAATTATTTGATTCTGGAGCTACACATTCATTTGTATCCACTAAGTATGTGAGGAGACTAGGTAAACTGCCTACCTTAACGGAAGCTAGGTTTGATGTGATAATCCCTTCCGGTGATTCGAAACAAACCAATCAAATTATATGAGGATGTATTATTCCGATAGAAGGTACAGAATTATGTGTCGATTTGATTGTGCTAGATATAAATGATTATGATGTGATATTGGTTATGGATTGGTTATCAAAATATGGTGCTACAATCAATTGTCAGAAAAAGAGTATTACGTTTCAACTAGTGGGTGAGGAACCTTTCTCATTTGTCGGATGAAAGAGGACTTTTAAATTTCCAATAATATCAGCAACTAGAACACAAAGATTTCTGAAAAGTGGTTGTGAGTGTTATTTGGTGAGTGTAATGAGTATCGAGGGACAATGTGGCTTAACTATTAGTGAAGTACCAATGGTACAAGAGTATCCAGAGGTATTTCCGGAGGATCTTTCAGGATTACCACCAGATCATGAAATTGAATTTGTGATTGAACTACACCCCGGAGTTACTCCTATATCTAAATCACCGTATATAATGGCACCAGGAGAGTTGAAAGAACTAAAGACACAGTTACAGGAATTACTGGAGAAAGGCTTCATTTGGCCTAGTTTTTCACCGTGGGGAGCACCTGCTTTGTTTGTTCGAAAGAAAGATGGTACATTGAGAATGTGTATAAACTATCAAAAGTTGAACAAAATTACAATCAAGAATAATATCCTTTACCTCGAATTGATGATTTGTTTGTTCAACTGCAAGGTGCATCCCTCTTTTTGAAGATTGATTTGCGATCAGGATATTATCAGTTACAAAATAAAAGAGGAAGACGTCCCTAAAATCACATTTAGTACAAGATATGGACACTATGAGTTTCTAGTGATGTCATTTGGACTGACAAATGCTCCAGCTGCATTCATAGACTTGGTGAATCGGGTATTTAAAAACTTTCTAGATAAATTTGTTATTGTTTTCATTAATGATATCTTGATTTATTCTAAGAATAAAGAAGAGCATGCAGTGCATTTGAGGCTTGTGTTGGAAGTCTTAAAAGAAAAATAATTATTCGCAAAATTCAAGAAATGTGAATTCTGGTTAGATCGAATTGTCTTCTTGGGACATGTGATATCAGGAGTAGGGATTTTAGTCGACCCAAGTAAAGTTGAAGCTATTGATAACTGGCTATAACTAACAAATTCGTCAGAGGTGCGCAGTTTTTTTGGTTTAACGGGATATTATCGAAGATTTGTAGAAGGATTCTCCAAGATTGCTTCTCTATTAACACAATTAACTAGAAAGAATGTGATATTTAAGTGGACGGAGGCATGTGAACGAAGTTTTCAGGAGTTGAAGAAGCGATTGACATCAGCACCTATCTTAGCAATCCCAACTGGAACTGAAGGCTTCAAAGTGTACATTAATGCTTCGAAGAATGGTCTTGGTTGTATGCCGATGCAAAATGGTAAGGTAATTGCTTATGCATCCCGACAGCTGAAAGAATATGAAAAGAACTACCCTATCAATGATTTAGAGTTTGCAGCAGTAGTATTTGCTCTGAAAATTTGGATATTTATATGGGGAACGTTGCGAGATCTACACTGATCATAAGATTCTGAAATATATTTTCACCCAAAAAGAGTTGAACATGAGGCAACGAAGATGGTTAGAACTTGTGAAGGATTACGATTGTGTATCAATTATCACCCAGGCAAAGCTAATGTGGTGGCAGATGCATTAAGCCAAAAATCAGTAGAGACAGTAGCAACTATGAACTTGATTCAAAAACCTGAACTGCTTGATCTACAAAGGATGAGCGTGGAAATTATGGATCACGATCTAGTAGAAGCAAAACTTGCAGTGCTAACACTCAGACCTACTTTGATGGATAGAATTTACCAAGGGCAACCGATTGATGAATATTTTGGTAAAGTGAAGAAAGACATCATTTTAGGGGAATCATCTGACTTTCAATTAACAGAGAATGGTGTACTTCGATATGGAGGTCGGCTATATGTGTCTAATATTGATAAAATTCGTGAAGATGTGATGGCAGAGACACATTCATCACCGTATTCAGTTCATCCAGGAGGCACTAAAATGTATACTGGTGGCCGGGTATGAAGAAAGATATTGCGCGGTATGTAGAACAGTGTTTAACTTGTCAGCAAATCAAGGCTGAACATCAAAGACCTGCAGGCATGTTACAACCCTTGTTTATCCTGGAATAGAAATGAGAGAGTATAACTATGGATTTCATCACAGGTTTGCTCTAGACAGTTAAAGGTTATAATGCAATTTGGGTTATTGTGGAGCGATTGAACAAGTCAGCTCATTTTCTTTCGATTTGTACCACATATCCTATGGATCGTTATGCTCAAATGTATATACAGGAAATTGTCAGACTTCATGGTGTACCACTTACTATTGTTTCAGATAGGGACACCAGATTTTTGTCTACCTTTTGGAGGAGCTTACACAAGGCATTGGGCACTCAGTTATATTTTAGTACAACATATCATCCACAAACAGATGGACAATCAAAATGAACGATTCAAATTTTGAAAAAGATATGCTGAGAGCCTGTGTGTTAGATTTCAAGGGTCAATGGAGTAAATTTCTACTCTTAATAGAATTCTCTTATAACAACAATTATGAATCCACCATCAGAATGGCTCCGTATGAAGCACTTTATGGTAGAAAATGTCGATCTCCAGTACATTGGGATGAAGTTGGAGAGAGGAAAATGTTGGGTTTGGATATAATTTGGGAGATGAGTGAAGCGGTAAAGTAAATTCGAGAAAGAATGAAGACTGCTCAAAGTCGACAGAAAAACTATGCAGATAAAAGAAGAAGAAAACTAGAAATTGAAGTAGGTGATCAAGTATTTCTTAAAGTGTCTCCAATGAAAGGTATAATGCGCTTTGGAAAGAAATGAAAACTTAGTCCAAGGTACGTTGGACCATTTCCTATCATTGAAAGGATTGGTGATGTCGCTTATAAAATTGATTTACATGTGTCAATGTCTCAAATACATAATGTGTTTCATATATCTACGCTGAGAAAATACGTTACAAATCCATCTCATATTTTAAATAATGAGCCCTCAGAGCTGAAAGCATATTTAAGTTATGAAGAGGTACCGGTGGAAATTTTACTACGAGAGGTAAAACGACTCAGGAATAAGCTTGTGGAAGAAGCCACTTGGGAAAGAGAAGATGAAATGAAGTTTAAATACCCAGAACTTTTCAAGTAAGTAAAATTTCGAGGATGAAATTTTTATGAGGGGAAGATGTGATACCCGAGCTCTTCACAACTTATTAGTCAATATACTTCACGCATCACATATATTCCTTATTATTTATGTACTACTTGTAATCTTGCATTGTTGAGATTTCAATGTTTAGATTTTGATGAGACAAACCAAATATGTAATAAGAAGTTTTAAGTACTCCATTTTTCACATTGTTTAAGTGAATAAATAGACTAAAATTGAGTATTGTGATAAATGTTAAAATGGAGGATGAAAAAGGATAAAGTTGCATCTAAGCTTTAAGGGAAGTTATCGCTGCAAGAAGGCAGGATACAGTATCGCTACAAGAAGATAAGGATACAGCATAGCTGGTTGAAAGAAGATACAACAACAGTTCAACGAGTCAAATCTTCTATACAGCAAAGTAAGAAAGAACGGCATGCAACAACGCTGCAAGAAAATGATACAGGAGTACTGCTAGAAAGAAGTTACAACAGCACTGCCAGAAGATACTGCAACCAGGTCTAAGTTACTGCAGCACTGAAAGAAAGTATCAGTTGCACAAAGACCTAGGATACAGTGCAGAACTTACAATACAGTTAAGTCATACAGCGCCAACTACAAAACGAAGTATCCTGCAAATCCTAAAAAGGATAAATGCAGTACGAGGAACGGAGATTCAAGCAAGAATAAATAGAGCCGTTCAAGAAAAGGTCAAAGTAGCAGACACGGAGCCAATAAGAAGATGCCACATGGACTGACGCGCTGCAGAAAGCTGCGAGCCGCAACTGCCGCATTAAATGCTCCGAAAGAGAAAGTCAAGTCGTATTAAATACGAACCATACTTTGGTCAGACTACTTCAAATTCAAAAGAGGGATGTCTCCTTCAACGGACATCTTCTCCTACAAGTATAAATAGAGGTTGAGGAGCACTGAAGCTGGTTACTGTTACTGAAACCATTACTGAGACCTAAAAGTCATTCGCGAAATATTCAAAGCTTACAAGATTCAAGCATTCAAGCTTATAATCAGTATCAGTCACTCAACCTACCGAAGTGAAGCAAGTTCAAGCTGAAAGGCTCCTTACGGATTCAGAAGCTCACTTCGAAGCACAAGTTGAAGAAAAACCTTTTATCCTTTTAACCTTGTGTGCTTAGGTTGTTTTAGTGGTGTCAAGCAGCTGATAGGAGAGATCCTTGCTGTTTGTTTAGTTGTCTAGAGTTAGGCAGCTTCCCTGTGTGGGAGTGTGGAACCCTCTGTGGGTTAACCTTTGAAGTTTGCAGTTGCCGTGTGTACGCTGGACTTCAGTAGGTGGTTTCTTTGTAAAGTTGATAGATTGTTAGGAGGGTCCTGTAAATCAATCTTGCTTAACAAAGTTCCTTCTCGAGGAGCAGTAGAGTGGACGTAGAAGGATTACACCACCTTCGAACCACTATAAGCCATAAGTGTTTATTTCTTTATTTATCTGTGCACTTATTTTCTGCTTTATTATTTGTCTCTCATCATAAAATGTTTTGAAAGAAGCATTTTGAGAAAAACAGCTTTGCGTTTAAAAAGTTTATTTCCGCTGCGTATAAAACTCCAGGTTACAGCGTGCAACACTGTTTTCTAGCACTGCAAGCAGTAACCATCTAACGCTGCAAGCTCAAGTAACTTGCAGTGCAGAACAAATTGTTTTAAAGTTTTTGAAAATCGACCAAGGTTCATTCACCCCTTTTCTGAACCTCGGACACGACTTGGGACCAACAAGTGGTATCAGAGCGAGTTGGGTTAAAAGCCAACTTATCTGGTCACCTACCCAGATCCACCCTTGTCTTGCTGTTTTCTCTGCATAAAACTCATTCTTCAAGCATATCATGGATTCCTCCAATCACAAACTACCTATGTTTTCCATAGAGGAATATGACGATTGGAAGATAAGAATGTAGGCACACCTTTCAGCCATGAACGATGAGATGTGGACGGTCATAACTGAAGGACCAATAATCCCCGTGAAGATGAATCCAATGTATGGGAGAGACCATGCGGAAGGAGAGCAGCCACCACCTAACTTCCTGATCAAACCACGTCAAGAGTGGGGAAACGAAGACAGGAAGAGAGCCAACCTCGATAATATGGTAACGAATGCTCTATTTATTACTTTGGATAAAGACACATTTAGCAAAGTGAAAACTTGCTCAACATCCAAAGAAATATGGGAAAAGTTGGAGCAAATCTGTGAAGGAACTGAGCTCACAAAAGACAACAAAATCTCCAACGTGACCCAACTATTTGAGCTCTTCGAGATGAAAAATGAAGAGACTCTTGAGCAACTAGATTTGAGATTCACATAAATAGTGAATGAACTAGAAGCTATGGGCAAACACTACACACAGAAAGAAAAAAACATGAAGGTGTTAAGAGCCCTACCTACGGAGTGGGATAGTAAGACCACTGTCATAAGAGTATCTATGGACCTGAAGTCCATGAGCACATTTGACCTATTCTCCGACCTGAAAGCATTTGAGTATGACATCAATAGAAGGAGAAAAGAGTCAGAGAAGTCAAGCTCCAAAGTTACAGAGCTGACGGCAAGAGAAACCAAGGATACAGCAACCACTAGTTGCAGTAAATAGAATGAGGATACAGCAGAAGTTGTTGAAGAGGATATGGCGCTTCTCCTAAAGAAATTCAGGAGATTTATAAAAAGCAACAATAGCAGCAACACCAACTTCAACAAGAAGAACGACTTCAGAAGAAGTTATCCACCTCCTCAGGTATCCTCTTCTCCATAATCAAATACAAGCAATGTTGACCTGTGTTACAACTGCAGGAAACCAGGGCATTATGCAAGGAATTGTCCGTATCCAACCGTGCACAAATATCCAGAAGGAGAAAGAGAACAGAGGAGAGATAAAAGAAGAGAGGAAAAACACAAGCTTCGAGCTCTCATAGGAGAAATGGAAAATGCCAAGGATGCAGTAGTTCCGAAGGAAGTACTGAAAGCTGCAGAATCCTCTAGCAGTGACACTGAAACCTCATCCTCTGATGAAGAAGCACTGATATGCCTGATGGCTAGAGATGACGAGGACAGCGAAGAAGATGAGGTAATCTACCAACCGTTGTCCATACCAGATAGTGAGGAGTTGAATATGATCCACTCCTTGAAAAGGATCATGAGTGACTTTGAACAGATCAACTCAATTCATGAGGAACTAAAGGTTGAGAATGAAAACCTAAGAATCGATAATGAGATCCTCAAGAGCAAAAATATCGATATTGCCAAAATGCTCACTGCACGAGAGTCTGATAACTCAAAGTGTAGTAAGCTGCAACAGGAGGTCTCTAGATTAAATCTGCTGGTCACCAAGCTAAAATCTGAGAAGGAAAGTTTGCAGTTCACGATAAGCACTTTCACTAAATCATCAAAGGACGCAAGAGATTACATAAATCAAAACAGAAACCCTTTTGAAAAATCGGGTATAGGTTACAGCAATCATACCTCTCAGAATACAGCAAGTACATCCAAAGCTGTAAATTTTGTTCAAGATGAAACTCCAATTGAGAAAGAGTTACTCTGTGACTCTGTAAAGATAGTGAACAAAATAGCAATGATGGATAAGGGGAAGAAACCCCAATGCTCAACTGTAGGAAGTAAGCCTGCATCTAAGAATTGGCTGTAGTAGAAGCCATCTGCTGCATGCAGCAAGAGGATGCAACAACCAACATTGGACTTAAGCAAGCACCTAGAGCATGGTATGACACCTTATCTCTTTATCTTCTGGAAAATGGCTTCCAGAAAGGGACAATCGACAAGATGTTGTTTAGGATACATGATGGAGAAAGTGTACTCTTAGTACAAATATATGTGGATGACATTATTTTCGGCTCCACAAACAAAGAACTATATGAGAAATTCTCCAACCTGATGCAGTAAAAGTTCGAGATGAGTATGATGGGAGAATTAAGTTTCTTTCTCGGACTGCAAGTAAAACAGCTACCTACAGGAACCTTCATCAGTCAAGTCAAGTATACGAAGGAACTTATCAAGAAATTTGGTATGGAGAATGGAGCAGCAACGTCCGTTCTCATGTCCACATCCATAAATCTTAACAAAGATGAGGAAGGCAAAGATGTTGACATAACCAAGTACAGACGACTCATTGGATCATTGTTGTATCTCACAGCAAGCAGGCCAGACATTATATTTGCAGTAGGAGTCTGTGCAAGGTTCCAAGCAGCACCAAAGGAATCACACTTGTTAGCAGTAAAAAGAGTGATTAAATATCTGAAAGGAACTCAGGAAGTCGGCCTATGGTATTCTAAGGAAGGAGGATTCAAGCTTAAAAGCTATTCCAACTCAGATTATGCAGGCTGCAAGATTGATCGGAAGAGCACCAGTGGGACGTGTCAGTTTCTGGGAAACAGACTTGTCTCTTGGTTCTGCAAGAAGCAAACTTCTATCGCAACCTCTACAGTAGAAGCAGAGTATGTTGCAGCAGGAAGTTGCTGTACGCAAATTCTATGGATACAGCAGCAACTAAGGGATTATGGAATTCAAGAAAAAGAGACTCCAATTCTCTATGATAATACGAGTGCTATTGCAATAACACATAATCCTGTATTTCACTCAAGAACGAAGCACATTGATATACGTCCTCATTTTACAAGAGATCATGTTGAAAAGAATGATATTGTGCTTGAGAAAGTTCACACGGATTTCCAGCTTGCAGATATATTCACTAAGCCCTTAAGTGAATCAAGGTTTTCTATGCTAAGGAGCGAGCTAGGAATTCTTAAGTTATGAAGAGAAAAGGAAGATGTAAGAACCGAGGGGGAACCTTTGCATGCTTGCGAAAAGCAGTAAGAACGGTACTGTAAGCTACGCGTCAATACAGTACTGGGTTCAGACAACGCTGCATCTTATATTCTTACAGTACAGCAGAAATCAAAAATTCAAGCAGCACCAGGTTACAGCATTTATTTCAAAGAGAATATTGATTACTCTGCAACCTCGTACTTGAAATGCAGCAACCTTAAAAAGACATTTATTTAGGAGGCAAATGACATGTCTTTCAGCATTAAATGCATGTCTGCGTGTGTCAGGAAGTGGAAAGGACGCAGTCAGACCCACGCGCCAGATAATTATTAGCGACGATTTGACATCTCCGCTTTTTCCTGAACCACAAGATCATTCTCTTGATTTATCTCAACCGTCGATCTTACACACGTCCCTTGAGAACCGCCATAAACACCATAACCGTGTCTTTTGAATTCATTATTCATCATCTTCTAAGGAGAGAAAAAGTTCTTCGCGAAAAACCCTCTAAGTCCAAATCTTCGAATTTTTCTCTCTTACTCTCTCTAAAAAATCCTCAATGGCTGCCCGACGTACCATTGTTCTGGATGGAAGGCTGATCAACCAAGAGCATGTCTATGCATCAGGGCTATATGACAACGCCCTTATCAAAAGGATTTTCGATGCTCTTCAACAGACCCAGATCCTAGGGTTGTTGACCACTGTTTATGCTGGCTTCTCTGTGGAGTCAGTACAGAGATTTTATGCCTATACCAGCCAGGCGGAGGAAAGGAACTGCATCCTGTTCAGGATGGATGCAGAAGATGAAGAACAGTCCTTGGCTATCAGGGACATCGCCACCACCTTCAGCATCTCCGCTGCAGGTCTTACCCCCAGTCAGTTGACAACATATGGGGAGGCATCGGCTCAAGAGATGTGGGATCTCTTTCGAGCAAGGGATGTAGGGGCCGAAATCAAGAGAAGCGCCCCCAAGAAGCTCTTCAAACCGGAGTTTGAACTACTCCACCACATCTGTGCATACTCCATCGAAGGAAGGACCGAGAGTTATGACAAATGCACGGATCTCCGGTTCCGGATCATGTCTGCCATCATGGCCGGAGAAAATATGAACTGGACGAGGTTCATCATGAAGAGGCTGTGGGAGGAAGCAGAGAAGATAACGGAGTGTCGGAGCTACGGTATCACCATCTGTTCTCTGCTCTGCAAGCTTGGCCTTCAACTTGCAGCACCCGCTCCCATTCACATCGGAAAGTATCTCGGGGAGAAGAAGAAGGGCAAGACCCAACCGAAGGCTGCAGGAGTAGGAGTTGCGAGGAAGAAAACCAAAGACAAAAATAATGCAACTCTTGCTCTGCAAGATGAAGCTGCAGGCAGCGGGGAGGAAGCCGAAGAAGAGGACGCTCCGAGTCCTCTTCCTGTTGTCAAGAGGAGTTCAGGGAAGGCTGTACCTGAACTTGAATCCTCTTCCCTGGATGATGACGTACCCTTGGTGAGAAGGGCTCCACGCAGCAAGAAGGCTGCTACTGCTGTTGTGGATGAGTCACATCAGCCCAGGGATAAAGAAGGCTCTCTTTATTCCCAACTCTCTACACCTTCTATGGTTGTAGTTGACCTTGCAGATAAGTCACATCGGCTTCAAAAGCCACATCAGCACCGGGCCGAGCCAACTGAAGAAGAAGCTCGTCTACAAATAGAAGCTTCAGTGCTCGATCCTACCCTTCCAGCGGCTAGAAATATGGCTGCAGAGTATTCTCTCTGGAGAGAGATGAGGCTGGCTAAGGGGGAAATCCTGTTGAAATGGAAGGATTTCCTGACAGTCGAGTAAGCTATCCTAGAGTGGGCCAAATCAGAAGACATTCTGGCACTCCTGCAACCTGACTTTGCAGCAAGAGTTTAAGAGTTCGAAGGATGCAGTGCTGCACATGGAGCAAAGGACAAAGGAAAGGGTAAAGCTCTTGTAGAATCCGACTCTGCAGAGCTGCCGATGAGAGCAGCAGTGGAAGACGCGCAGGTTTTTCTTGCCCCGGCTGCGGAGGCTGTAAGAAGGGACGATGATGTCGCTTTTGCTCAAGAGCAAATCGACACCTTGGGAGTGGAGCAAGCTGAAGAAGCTATGCTGCAACAGGCGCTGCAACAAAGTATGAAGGAAATCAGGATGCAACACACTCCAAGGAGAATGCAGGGAGAAGGAAGTTCAAGCCAGCATCCCATGAACTCCTCTGCATACGACCAATTAGTTGAAGGTCTCTCCACGATCATCTCTCTTGATCCTCTGGAGGAGGAGACTCAACTATTGGATTATGGTGATTCCCCAGCTTGTGAAGATGAAGATGTTGCGTTTGCAGATTCTCAGGGGGAACCATCAGCCATAATCAGAGATGTCATCTTAGACATCTCTGAGATTGCCGATGAAGCATCTACGGAGGAAGTTGCAGAGGCGGTACTCCCTGCACTGGCCGCGACAGTAGTGCAGCAAGCTACCACCCTTCAAGAAGTAGCAGCAGAAGAATCAAGCAGGGTGGAAGCCGAGATTCTTGCATCAGTGGAGCATACAGTGCTGAAAGCTGTGAACGCTGCAGGAAGCCAAGCAGAGCTGCAAGAACCCATTATTGTAGCAGAGTCTGTCGAAGTTTCAGGACCGACCGAGGAGACGGGGTCCTTGGAGAAGACCTCAGGGGAGGATGTTGTTCTGACAACACTCCCTGAGGGTGAGAAGACCTCATGTGGGGACGCTGTTCAGACAGTACTCACTGAGGATATTGAAGTTGAAGCTAAGGTAACCCCCAGTGCAGCTAGAGACACCTCGAGAGGAGGTTGATGCTGCAGCTGCTGCATGCTCTCAAGAATGCTGCAGCAGAGGTTACTGTGGAAGCTGAGGTCTCTCATACCAACTTTGTAAGGATGATAAAGGAACGCAACATAGCTGTTCATGGGCCAAAATCTAGCGGAGTAGATCTTGTTCAAATCTCATCCGGGAAGAGGAGGCAGATGAGGAAGAAGAAGAAGAAGAGCACCCATCCTCAAGCTCTACAAGCTCTCAAACCAGCAACCATGAGGATGAGGTTGCTACTGAAGTTCCAAGGCAGGATGCAGCACCAGTATGTCAAGTAGTTATTCTATTTGCTGCATCTACTGCTGCCTCGACGAGAAGGAATTCGGGACTGACCCCTGACGAATCAATCAACCGAGTTGAAGCTGCTGTTAGACACCTGCTGCATGCTCTCTAAGAGCATGAGTCTACCATGCGCAACAGTCTCAGGGTCACTGCCCAATTCCATGCTGAAACCATGACAGGTTTCAAGAAGGACCTGGAAGTACTGCCGGAGATGATCAAGAGGACTCTTAATGATCACTCCAACAAGCTGTACTGGGAACGGGTCAGGATGGAGAAGGAGCTAAAAGTTGAAGCTGTACTAACACGCCAGGAGATCAGGATGTGCAAGTGTTATGCTGAGAGTGCCTCTGATAGGCTAAACACTCACTCCACAGTCCTAACAACACTTCTGGATCGCGTAAGTGATTAATCTCAAAGAACCAGAAGTGTAGACGACCGTTTGGGGAACCTGGAGCTAATTGTGGGAGAATTGAGGGACATCATGGTCCGAACTTTCCCTCAGCATGTTGATGCTCCAGCGGCCACCCCAGAACCGACTCGTCACCCACGTTCCAAGGTGGTCCCAGCTGCCCCTGCTCAGCCCTCAGCATTTGATGATGCCAAAAAGGGGGAATGAGTAGAAGTTAGATACAGAAGCACAGGGGCTGCTGCTGCTGAAGATGAAGAAGAAGATGATGACCAGCAACTTCTCAGCAGGAGGAGAAGAAGGTCTGGATCATCCATTGCTGCTGACATCCCCTCTCCGAAGAGATGGAGAAGAGATGATGATGCTGGAGCTGGAGGTGCTGGTGCAGCTGCTGGGAGAAGACCGGCTGCAGGCGCTGCACACAGCAGAGCTGCAAGTAAGGATGCAGCGCCTCCCTCCTATCATTCTAAGAGAAGGGATGATAGCCAGCAGCAAGGCTCAAGGAAGAGGATGAGCGGGGACAAGTTTGAGAGTCATAGGCGCCAAAGAGAAGAAGATGTAGATTCTAATGCCTGGATTCAAAGACTCGGTGTAATTGGTGAAAGAAGAATTATTCCAGATCACTTCTACCAATTTTCTCCTCAAGAAATTCCTCGTCTTGATATAGAAAATATCTCTGCTGAAGTGTCCGTCATGATGGATCAAAGGCCTGAAGGAGAAAACATGGCTTGAAGATTTGACATCTTCAAGGAGATCAGACTGTCTTATGACAGGAATCCATCATTTGAGTCGATTACCATTTTCAGACGTTCAGAGTACCTCAGACACTTCAGAGAACTATGCAGAAAAGGCAAATTCAGCAGGTATCAGACTTGCAAGACTGCATTAAGGAGATATGAATAGCTCGCTCGGGAAGGAGACCTTGAAATTCAAGAATTTTACATCAACCGAGTAAAAGAAGGGCTGATTGTACCATTCTGTGAGGACTTCTGGCTCAGGTGGATTCAAATTCCTGTGATCATGCACAAGCTGGAAGAGTCCTACCAAGAGTCCATCAGGGACTGGTGGAAAGGATTAAGAGGAATGGAAGACCTTGAAAGATTTGCTGAAAGAAGACCCGAAGAACCGCCAAGTAAAAGGTCCCTGTTTCAGTAAATTATATATACCCTCTTGTGATCCATATTGTAAATCTTCTACCATGTAAAAATTTCTCTCTGTCGATGAAGAAATTTTTCTTTCTGTTCTGACCAAGTTCAATTCTTATGAACTCATGCATGCTGTTTACGTTTTCCTGTTAATTTATGATGAAATGAATAGCATGATGCATCTCTGATGAATCCAGGATTAGATTTAATTTTATTAAGCTGTTCAAGCATGTAATCCTGATAATCCATATGAGTTAATGTAAAATAAAACTTCTTCATGAACGAAATAATGTAAAGGTTTTGTCATAATCAAAAAGGGGAAAATTGTTGGGATTTCAATATTTAGATTTTGATGAGACAAACCAAATATGTAATAGGAAGTTTTAAGTACCCCATTTTTCACATTGTTTAAGTGAATAAATAGACTAGAATTGAGTCTTGTGATAAGTGTTAAAATGGAGGATGAAAAAGAATAAAGTTGCATCTAAGCTTTAAGGGAAGTTATCGCTGCAAGAAGATAAGGATACAGCATAGCTGGTTGAAAGAAGATACAACAACAGTTCAACGAGTCAAATCTTCTATACAGCAAAGTAAGAAAGAACGGCGTGCAGCAACGTTGCAAGAAAATGATACAGGAGTACTGCTAGAAAGAAGTTACAGCAGCACTGCCAGAAGATACTGCAACCAGGTCTAAGTTACTGCAGCACTGAAAGAAAGTATCAGCTGCACAAAGACCTAGGATACAGCGCAGAACTTACGATACAGTTAAGTCATACAGCGCCAACTACAAAACGAAGTATCCTGCAAATCCTAAAAAGGATAAATGCAGTACGAAGAACGGAGATTCAAGCAAGAATAAATAGAGCCGTTCAAGAAAAGGTCAAAGTAGCAGACACGGAGCCAATAAGAAGATGCCACATGGACTGACGCGCTGCAGAAAGCTGCGAGCCGCAACTGCCGCATTAAATGCTCCGAAAGAGAAAGTCAAGTCGCATTAAATGCGAACCATACTTTGGTCAGACTACTTCAAATTCAAAAGAGGGATGTCTCCTTCAACGGACATCTTCTCCTACAAGTATAAATAGAGGTTGAGGAGCACTGAAGCTGGTTACTGTTACTGAAACCATTACTGAGACCTAAAAGTCATTCGCGAAATATTCAAAGCTTACAAGATTCAAGCATTCAAGCTTATAATCAGTATCAGTCACTCAACCTACCAAAGTGAAGCAAGTTCAAGCTGAAAGGCTCCTTACGGATTCAGAAGCTCACTTCGAAGCACAAGTTGAAGAAAAACCTTTTATCCTTTTAACCTTGTTGCTGTGTACTTAGGTTGTTTTAGTGGTGTCAAGCAGTTGATAGGAGAGATCTTTGCTGTTTGTTTAGTTGTCTAGAGTTAGGCAGCTTCCCTGTGTGGGAGTGTGGAACCCTGTGTGGGTTAGCCTTTGAAGTTTGCAGTTGTCGTGTGTACGCTGGACTTCAGTAGGTGGTTTCTTTGTAAAGTTGATAGATTGTTAGGAGGGTCATGTAAATCAATCTTGCTTAACAAAGTTCCTGCTCGAGGAGCAGTAGAGTGGACGTAGAAGGATTACACCACCTTCGAACCACTATAAGCCATAAGTGTTTATTGCTTTATTTATCTGTGCGCTTATTTTCTGCTTTATTATTTGTCTCTCATCATAAAACGTTTTGAAAGAAGCATTTTGAGAAAAACAGCTTTGCGTTTAAAAAGTTTATTTCCGCTGCGTATAAAACTCCAGGTTACATCGTGCAACACTGTTTCCTAGCGCTACAAGCAGTAACCATCTAACGCTGCAAGCTCAAGTAACTTGCAGTGCAGAACGGTTTGTTTTAAAGTTTTTGAAAATCGACCAAGGTTCATTCACCCCCTCTGAACCTCGGACACCACTTGGGACCAACATGCATGATTATATTTTGGTTTCAAATATCGAATTATTTATTGTTCTAATATGATTTATGATAAGAAAATCCTATTATAAATAATCGGAACTCTAATGATGTTGGAGTGTATAATGTAAATTATTTAAGTAATGGTACTACAAATTAAGTATACATTATGAAAGGAAAATAAATATAAAAATGAATATTAGCAATAGATAGTCATAGCCGTGTATATGTGTGTTTATGAATAAAGTTTCATTAGTATTATAATATATATATATATATATATATATATATATATATATATATATATTTGTAGATATTGTGTAAGTGCATATGTACCTTATATTTAATATATATTATAATATGTATATACACATGTTTATGTATAAAGACTGCACAGTCATTAACCATAATATAATAATATTAATAATGATTATAATAATAAAAAAATGAAACAAACTTACCTAGGAAGATTGAAGTGGCGGTGGATAGGATGGAATATATGCATATACTTCTATTCTTTTGCGAAAGAACAGAATACCCCCTTTTTTTTACAGCTAACAGGTAGTTTATTAAATTTCATCGGTGTGTTGGTTTGATTATAAAATAGAATATTTGTGTGGCTCGTGGTGTTTAATCGATGGAGAGGTTAAAATCCTTGAAGATTCATGTAAGTAGAAATTTATTTATAATTACAAAGTATAAATCATTATTTTGTGAATTGATTGTGCTAATTAGTGATACGTGAAAATTTCGTGTTTCATGAGATTTGATTTATTATTCAGTAATTATAACGAAATAAATGAATTTGTTGGATTGTTGTTGTGAATTGAAGTTGTGAGTGATATCAAGTGGTGTTCTGACGACAAGAAAATAGAACTGTACTTTTGAGTTATATTTATGTTGGTCATATGGTGCTTAGTGCACGAAATTATATGGTGTTGTGTGCACGTGGTGTTTTGTATACGGAATTATATGGTGTTGTGTGCATATAGTGTTTTGTATACGAAATTATATGGTGCTATGTGCATGAAATTCATGCCGGAATATAACCCAAGGTGCTGTGTACACTAAATATATTAGAAAGGAACTAGGTGAGTGTGGAGTGTTAGAAATGAAATAGGTGATCTCAAAAAGGGATGCATGGAAAAGAGTTGTGAAGAATCATATTATCTTGTATAATTTCTGCTTACTGAGATTTATCACACCTGATTTATGTTTTGTAGGTAATTTTGATAAAGTGTAACGTTATGGACGTTTTGGGCAAGTTGTGGAGCTCCTGCAGGGTTTTGAGCACTTGTGTACATAGATGACAACCTGTTGGGCATGAATGAGGTTTATGTTGCTTTTGCTTTTGAATATTAAGTTTCTATTTGATATGTCCTATAATACACAACGTGAAACTTGTTTATGGATGGCTGGTTTGTTGAAACTCTTTTTATATGAATGCGAATAGGGAATTTATTTTAGTACCAAGATACCCATCTCGTAAGTTATTTATTTTTCTATCCATCATAGATAGATGTATTTCCGAATCAATATCTTCTTTGAAAGTAGCTTTGATTACTACTTCTATATATGGATCCAGTTCATAGTGAATGTTATTCTTCTTTGATACGGCTCAATTCCTCAAGAATTTCTTCTTTTGGAATAAACTGCATATCAACTCTATTACCGATTAATTCCATAGGGATCAAAAACTCACCTAAGTTCAACCGGTAAATGATGTTGTGCTTGCGTTGTGTTAGTCGGATTTATACTGTCTTAGTCCAATCTGATTATAGATCTGACTAACACTTCCAATCCTAATGTCGTCGTAAGGACTTAGGATTGAATTCTGTCGTATGATTCTTTCTATTGTTTTGTATGGGATGGTCATTCTTGAAAAGAATTTCGATAGGCTATCCGATGTTTGGAGGTTATGTTTTGGCTCGCCATAACTACTTGTCTGATTTTATTGATGATCCATAAGATTAATCCGAATCTGACTTGAACTCTTCTTCATAAATGCTTTCATATGAAGAAATATCCTCGAACTGGTAAATCGGTAGCAAATCACCGTAGAAAATCGTATCAAGGATGTCGGTTGTCGGCTTGAATTAGCGTAATTCACCTTGCTTCTGTGGGCAATTTAGCAAAATATATCCTTTTGCATTGCATGTCCAGCAATTGCAATCTTTAGAACTTTCATTTGTACGAGTGTGAGCTCGTTTGAAAGTTCTTCTCATCGGTGCTCTTCTTATTGACTTCCCTGTGGATCTAGATCATTGTGAAGAGAACTTAGAAGGACTGGACTTTAGACTAGATTTGTAGGTTCTGGCCTTTGATGTGGACTACTAAGATCTTCCTTGGTTGGAAGGTCTTCTTTGTGATCCTCCGGACATGGCATGAGATACACTTTTGAAGTGTTTCTTTCTTTTTTCATGCCATTCTTGACTTGGTTTTCCGATGATGTTCAGAAAATCATTGTTCTCGCAACAAAGAAGAGTTCTTTTGATTTGTCCTCTGATTTTTTTCTTGTTCTTTTGTAGTGTCGTTTGTTGATACCACTGTCTCAGACTGTCTTTGAAAAAGGACATCCTTCTTACCACTGAATCAATTTGTCCTGGAGGTACACCATATGATTGTATAAGCATTTCTTTTCATGGACTACAGATTTTTGCGAAAAACATCTTTGTTGCAACATTCAATGGTATCTTTATATGAAAGTAGTATTTTTGGAACCAATAGATATATTCGTCTACCGCATAAATACTTCTTAATTTGAGAGTATACAAAGCCTGTGCATATTCTCGGCTCTTTTCTTTTTTGCTTTGGTCAAAATATCCATCTCCAATGAAATAGACCTTGAACAAGTGTCCGAATCTTTTGATAATATCATAAATATTAACCCTTGAAACGATCTCTTATTGGACATGAGATTCTGTAGCTTCCCATCCTCTCCTCGTTGAACCTGCCAAACTATTTTCAATTAGCTTTCATGTTTTTGAAATCGATGATGTCAGTTGTCAGGGTCAATCCGTATGGATGTGTTGGCTCTAACATAGTTCTTGCCCAATGGTTGTTAGATGGTGCCTTACTCCATCCCAATTGTCTCTTCTAACGATTACCAAAAGAATTGGTATTGTGCTCGTCCTGATCCAGCCTCTATGGTTGCTCAAGGACGGGTTTGTTTGAACCTGTACTTCCTTCTAGATTAGGAACTTGGGAGTTCATCTTGATATTAACCAGATTTAACCAGATTTACAATCCAAAGATTGGAAAGTGATTCGGTTAATTAATTTTGAGATATCAACTCTTGTTGCTTCTATCTTTAAACTTTTCTAATGATGTCGATCAAGAATTCTTCGTAGCTTTTAGATTTCGGAACTTTCGTAGTCTTTCCCTTGGGAATGATAGGTCTATTCCCAAACACATTGGATCTCGAATAAAGATCTGAACATCTTTTTCATCTGACCCTGTAGTATTAAATGGTCTTCCGGATCTCCCTAAGATCGTGTGAGATCTTTAGACGTATCTGGAACAATAATATTTCAATCCTTGTTGGACGTCATAAAATGATAGTCCTGTACTTGTATTATCTCGAAAAAATATTTTGATACATTTTTACTTGATTTTTCCCCTCTGTTAGGCATATGGAAAAATCAATATTATACATATAATTTAAATTATTTCTTCAATAAACCTAAACTCTGATACCATTTTGTGGATTGGATCTAAATAAATATGTGTCCTGGAAAAAAAATTCATTTTACCCAAATCTTAACCGATACGTGGCTTTGTTAAATATTTTAGACCACTAAACAAGTATAGTATTGGCACGCGAGAAGTATTCCAATCTATATACCTTGGTTATGTGATTTTGGTTTAATAAATATGACTTGACAAATTTAGATTGGAAACAATAAAATTGGTTTGCAAATAACATTTATTAATTATAGCACATGTACTGTAAAAAGTTATAGGATATGTTTAGAAGATGATGGAGTGTGGAGAGTCAAGCCCATAATATAATTGATCAGAAAAAAAGTTTGAAAGTAAAAGGTATGCATATAACAATAATACATAATAATGCTAAAAGATATATTTGACTTATAATTCAAGAGTAACCCAAAGCCTATTTTATTGAATT
Organism: Scutellaria barbata; assembly: GCA_028654395.1. Classification (NCBI taxonomy): domain Eukaryota; kingdom Viridiplantae; phylum Streptophyta; class Magnoliopsida; order Lamiales; family Lamiaceae; genus Scutellaria; species Scutellaria barbata. The sequence goes on from CM053646.1 coordinate 22,221,851, forward strand.
CATATTAACTATAACAAATATGAAAAATGTAGCAATACAATTATTTTAGTATGTTTCGTAATAGATAATACGAGAATGTAATTCATGTCATAAACTAATGTATTTAAAGTACTACACATACATATGTGGAGTAACTACATTATTTGACAATATGAAATCAACACAACACGTGAAACATAACAATTAATTAAGAGATAATGGTAACTAAGTCCTTTTTCGAAATTAACTTCAATCTCATTGATTCTAACTTCTTCAATTAAACTTCAATTCTGATCCAATTAAACCATAATTCCCAAGTTAACTTTTCAATAATTATCTTCAAACCACCTAATACCTTATTTAAACCTAAATTGCATAATTAGCTTTTTCTAGGATTATTTTTGAAGTCTTCGAAATATCTAATTTAAATCATAATTTCATACTTTGCTTTCCTAAAACTAAATTTAAGCATTTCAAAGATAATTTAGGCCTAATTAAGATTCTATAATAATTTACTTAATGCATTTTTATTATAAAAATTATTGAAATTCTATATTTCACTTTAAAATTTTGTTTCTTTTATCCTTTTAACCATAACATCATTGGAAAAGCTGCTTCAATCTCTCTCATGATCAAGGAAAACCTTAAAGGTCGTATTTTATTTATTAGTGACCTTAGATTATAAACTTATAATTAGATAAGGTACTAAGATCTTTTTAATGTTCAATGTAGGAAATGAGGAAAGAGAATTATCTGTGTTTGTTTGAGAACTTATGAATAGACGCTCCAGTTTTCCTAAGGTGGGGTAAATCTCTAAATTTGCATTTATCAAATTCATACTTTTAAATATGTGATCTTTATGAGTATATGATATGAGATTGCTCTTGTTAAATCCCAATATGATTGTTATTGAAATGTAAAACGTTGTATTATGAGCTTATTAATGCAAATGTGAAGAATGATGTGGTTAAATAGGGTTAAAAACATTTACCCATCCAAACTATACGTGATTTTACACTTTTTAGTAGAAACTTTAAAAAATGTTGCACTTTGCCATATGAACTTTAAATTTATTGCATTTTATGGTATTGAACAAATCATAACCATTGATTAAGAACACGTGTACGGCTATGATTTGTTCAATACCGTAAAATGTAATAAATTTAAAGTTCATATGGCAAAATGCAACATTTAAAAGTTTATACCAAAAAGTGTAAAATCACGTATAGTTCGAATGAGAAAATGTTATTAACCCGGTTAAATATGCAATTGAATGTAAAGTTAATAAGGGCATAGGTGATAAACGAAATGTAATTCACGACGATTAAGATCCGTGATTTCACGATGGTTAAGATCCACAATTTCATGACGGTTAAGATCCACGATTTCACGATGGTTAAGATCCATAGTTTCACGGCGATTAAGATCCGCAACTAAGTGTTTTGCTAGATTGCTACGGTTTTATGTCTATGTATGCTACGGTTTATTTATTTGAATTTATTTAGTGTTTGCTCTGGGATCCCCACTGGTTCTTTTTTTAAACACTCATCCATCTATATTAAAATGTTTTTAGCGCAAAAAGCTTACGGCGTGGTGCGTGAGCGGTGGATGCTGGTAGCCTATATATTCTAAAAATTATAGAAGAATTTTTTTTAAAGAGTTTTAGTCGATAAATCTTAGAAACACGTAATTCATTATTATTATAGATTTTATTTATTTTTATCATTCTTAAAAAGAATGAATTTTGTACATAAATAACGTCTTAACTAACATTACCTTTTAAAAGAAATGGAGCGCTACATAAACTCAATTAAAAGAGATGCCAATACATTTGTGTGATAGATACTTTTATAATAGTAGTACATTAAGATGTAGCCGTTTGATGTACCTGCTCGGAATTCAATGAGTCTCTGGGATCGAGTGATGGGGAAGAAATCATTGTGAACAACATGCAATGAATAATCTCAAGCTTGTATATGAAATCTCAAAGTATTCTTTCCTATTTGAAGATTGAGTTTGAGTTAATAGTAAGAAATTTTATGGAAACAAAGGATTCATCATACTCTTTATGTACGTTTATAATTCTAGATTGTGTCAACTCCAAATACATCGTGTGAATACATAAAAAACCTTTGTATTGTTGGCATGTGGAATTAAAGCTACACCCCCTTAAGGTTTGGCCTATTATAATGCAGCAAAAATCACATCCCAGATCCTCATCTTTCTCTGGTTATTATCACATCATCGTACACCATCCCATGCCCATCCTTCCACCTCAAAGTTGTTATTTGTTACAATTTTATATTATTTACGTATCAATGAGGGTTATATCGACATGTAATTGAAGAGACTTAACGATGAGTGAACCTGCAAAACAGCCACGAACTTTGGAGTGAATGGCACACGAAGCACAACATTATCAATCTCTTTCAAGCTTTTGTAATACTAATTACCCATTTATTTTTTTCTTCCATTTTTCGTAAGAGTAGCGATGAGTGTATTTAATTGGTTTTGTAAAGAAGATGTATTTTAGAGAGGACATATGACAAAACATGAATCTAGAGCTCTAAGTGTCATCACTTGAGAGTCCCAACCACACTTTTTATAAATATGATTATGCATACACAATGTTACTTAGAACAAACAAATCAATAACATAAAATTTCAGGAGTAATGAATTTTAATTATCATTTAATATGATTACACAATATTACTTGGAACAAACAAATTAATAACATCAAATTTCAAGGGTAATGACTTTAATTATCATTTAATATGATCATAAATTATTGATTTACATACTTATATACCAATAATTATTTAATATAGGTTCCTCTATAAATTATTTTAATCATTATTTTAATAAAACCTTCAATAGATTGTCACCGCAAATGATATTTTTATTTTTTAATCAATTTTTAATATAACCAATACAATTATTAAAAAATATATTTTTATTTATTTATTAATATATTAATTATATTATTTAATATTTACAATTATATAAATTGTAATATATTTATATTTTAAAACTATTTATTTAAATAAGTTAATGTAGTAATAAATTAATATTAGTTTTTAAAAAAATAAATACTGAATATTTAATTCACAAAAATAATATGTATTGTACACACAATATTAGTAAGGGTTAATTTCAATTTGTTACTTGAACTATAACACTTTTTTCCAATAGGTGTATAAACTCAATTTTTTTTCCAATAACTAGCTAATCTTTTCAAAATTTTCCAATTGCTGTTCTAAACACATATTTTTCAGCCAAAATTCATCGGAAAACTAAAAAATTCACGATTTATATGTCAAAATGATCATCTTTTGAAGTCAAATTATAACCCTAAATTAATTTAAAGATTTTTGTTTGATTTAAATTCGAAACGAATAAAAAATGTTTAAAACCCTAGAATGATTTTTGTTCGATTCATGACCGGATTGAATGAGAATCATGAATTGACATGAGGTTATTATATGGCTTCGAATAATGGTCATTTTGGCGTATGAATCATGCATTTGAATTGTATTTTCAAGTTTTCCGGTGAATTTTGGCCGGAAAATATGTGTTTGGGGTAGCAATTGGAAAATTTTGAAGAGATTGACTAGTGATTGAATTTTTTTTTTAGTTTACACTTACTGAAAAAAAATGTTATAGTTTAGGTAGTAAATTGAAATTAACTCTATTAATAATTAGAAGAATTAATAACATTAGAAATGGTAGTATGGTGAGGAATATTTTTTTTTTATATAATTGTATATGTTTAATAATATGTCAAATAGTACTAACTTGAAACAATATATTTATATATTATTAAATGAAATCAATGATTATATTATTACTAAACATGATCACGCGATTTGATTAGATTGTCACCCCAACTAACGATTATTATCAATATATTATCTACTTTAAATATTTTTAATATAAATTATTATTATATTTACTATTATGTAATTAAAATATAATAATTTAAATTTAATTAGAAATATATTAAAATAATACTTCAAAATTAGTTAAACTTATAATACTATAAATTAAAAAGATAATAATTATAATTGTTAATCTATAAACATATGTCTTCGGTAGGTTTGATAATTTAATTAATCGCCACCCCAAGGTGATGATTATTATTGTAATTTATAGGTTAAGGTCTTGATGTTGTGTTTCCAAGATGTCGAATAATTATGATTTGATTTATCAATACAGTATGAACTATTTAATTTACATGGCTCGATGATATCAATAAATTTAATTTATTTGTTTGAAAAATGTGAGTTAATATTATAAGGAGGGACGTTATTGTATCACTCAATCTTATATACAAAAATATTACAGAAGTTTTTTATGTTAGATCGGACCCGATAAAACTCGTATCACGGAATGAGATTCTTGAGGTGGTCTTGGCCGAAATAGAAGTTTGAAGTGCTGAATTTTTTGTTAAATTAAAAAAAGAAAAAGGATAAATTTTTAATTTTAATTTTTTTTTTGTAATTTGAAAAAAAAAAACACATTACTCTTGCATATTTCGTAAAGTAAATGTATCCTACTTATAATATTGTTTCACTAATTAATTTTATAATATTGTTTCACTAATTAATTTCAAAGAAAAATGACTGGATGGGCTGGGCCTTCTTCAGATTGAAATTTCTGGGCCAAGCCTGTAGAGACTTGATTATTAGCTACAAAATTTGTACTTGCCATGTAATACCATCTCTTTGCAGAAACCCTAGCAGCTTAAGCCTCCTTCAAGCGAACTCGGCTGCAACGCAATGGGTAATGCCGCCTTCTTCCTCCAAACCCTGATTCAACTTCCCAAAATCAATGTATACATTTAATTTATATATCTATATTGAGGGGTTTTGATTTGCAGGTGCGTACACTTACGTTTCGGAGCTATGGAAGAAGAAGCAATCAGATGTGATGCGGTTTTTACTTAGGGTTCGTTGCTGGGAGTACCGTCAGCTTCCTTCTGTTGTACGCGTCACCCACCCGACCCGACCCGACAAAGCCCGCCGCCTTGGCTACAAGGCCAAGCAGGTACCTCTACTCGTCATTTCCTCTTCTAATAATTGCCTAATCTTTCACTGATTCATTGCACTGCAAAAGTGGTTCATGTGGATCTGAAATGCGTTTAACGAGATAAATTAGAAATTTGAGTTTCGAGAATTCTTGTTGGAAATGGTAATTTGCAGTTGAACGAGATGTTCGTGGAACCTATGCATGTAATACTAATAACCAGAAAGACAGAACAATTATTAATATTGGCTGTTAATATTACTGACTTTTAATTTAAATGATGCAATTGAACTGATTCAAGTGTGATACTCAGCCAACATCAACCCTTCTTTAATGTTCGTAATGTATTCAATTGTTTCGTAATATGTTCAATTGAGAGATGGCTAATTTTACTAAGACTTGTATATAAGTGTAAAATCCAAATGTATTAAACTAAGTGTAGTTCTTTTCTGTTGTTCATTTAAAACTTTTCATTATATATAATGTTGTTGTAACCTAACATCTTTATGATGTAATGATAGAATGTTCATTCATTTACTTGTGACTTTATACTTTTAGGTTTTAAGTTGGGTGTCGTATTACCCATTTTTGTCATTGGTCTCTTGTCTATATGATTTTCTTTAAGTTATTTTTTGTTTAATGAATTTGTTTTACCCTTCAGGGTTATGTGATCTATCGTGTTCGTGTGAGACGTGGTGGAAGGAAGAGGCCTGTTCCCAAGGGTATTGTGTATGGTAAGCCCACCAACCAGGGTGTTACCCAGCTTAAATTTCAACGCAGCAAGAGGTCAGTTGCAGAGGAGCGTGCTGGAAGGAAACTGGGTGGACTTAGAGTTCTCAATTCTTACTGGATCAACGAGGTACACATTTATGGTGGTTTATGCCTTCACATGTTCGCTTTTAACTTGTTCTTGTCTTTTCTCTTTAGATAACCAATATGAATGTGATCATTTGCTGAGCTTGATTCCCTTGAGCTTTCCAATTTAGGGGCATTCCTAAGTTCTTTCTATTATGTTGTTCAAAGTCATAGATTTTATTCTTTCTATTCAACTAGTGACTCTGTTATCACTGTAGGACTCAACTTACAAGTATTTTGAAGTGATACTGATCGACCCTGCTCATACTACTATCCGCAATGACCCGAGGATCAACTGGATTGCAAATCCTGTTCACAAGCACAGGGAGCTTCGAGGGCTTACATCTGCTGGCAAGAAGTACAGAGGTCTGAGGGGCAAGGGCCATTTGAACCACAAAGCTCGTCCTTCTAGAAGGGCTACCTGGAAGAGGAACCAGACTCTATCCCTTCGTCGTTACCGTTGAGATCATTGTGAGGCTTTCCAGTGCTTGCATGTCAAGCTTAACATCTTATTTTTGTTGATGACATTTTGGGCACATGTGAACAAGTTTAGTATAAATTTCTTTATACTATGTATGTTGTCTTTTGTTTGCTGAGTGTGGCTCACACAAGGAATGTGGCTATGATGCCTGGCTTTTGTTTATTATGCTATCGTATAGTGTGGGTGAAAAATTAAATCAAGTGAAATTCTTTTCCTGTTGCACTTAACGAACCTTTTTGAGGAAATGAAATGCTATTCGTGATTTATTAAACCACACCACTTACATCAAATTGACAACAAATACAACAGTGTCTTAGAATTGTTTTATTGAAATCTTTTTATAAATGATTATGTGGTTGCAATATACAAGGGTTGTAGTCTGAGTAGAAGCTTCTTATAAAGTGATTATTTTTGACTACCTCTAAAAAATAATCAACACGTGTCAATTATTTTTCTTGCATGAACACATGAGATCATGAATGGTAGTGGTCGAAGTACAAAACTATTTTTTTTTTCTTTATCTCCATCAAATTTGTACAAAGTGATGAATTGGGTGATCCATATATTTTCATTTTCTATATCTCCATCAAATTTGTACAAGTGGTTAATTGGGTGATCCATAGAGAGCAGATAAATTAATTTAGTGCCCACGTATTGATGAAATAGTAACGAATGAGGGAGAGTTTTATTTGATGAAAAATTCTAAAATATTCACTGTGGACGATATATTTCTATTATTTATTGATTTTGATCCCACCTGATAATCAGAGTATCATTGTTATAGATAATGTAAATGTATATCCACTGAATCAAAGTGATACCGAGTAAATACAGACAAAGCTTCCTATTAAATATAAACCTAGTCAAGACTTCGATCAATTATAATGAATTAAGGATATGTAGTTTCTTCAAGCATTTAAACCTGGAAAAGCCGCAATAAACCAAAAAATTTATCATTAAACTTAAGTGTCAATTCATGACTAATAAGAAGACACAATTAACTGTAGTGGTATTAACAAGGAAAATAGTTCTCTCTTTCCTAATTTGTCTTCTATTAGCGTATAATTAGTATCATTAGTGATTGATTTATTCTTTCCATTATTTTTCCTCAAATCATGGGGAGTTGTTATAATCTTTGTAATCTCTCGTGTATTTATATCAGTTTTCTCTAATCACCAATTCAACGGTGATTCCCATATCATTGTTTACATGGTATCAGCCATCGCGATCTTCTAAACCCTACTCTTCTGCTGTCACTCTTTCTTCTCTTCTCGGACTCGACCCCTCCGATCAGCTGAACTCGTCCCCTTCAACCTCTCTCTTCTTGCCATGGCAGTACAGACTCCAGATCCTCTCCCCGTCAATACTATGATTAGTATGACTCCGGTGAAGCTCGATTCCTCCACTTATCTCGTTTGGCATCGTTAGATAGTGCATATGGCAGAATGCTTTGATCTCCAAGGCTTTCTCGATGGATTGGCCGTTGCTTCTCTACTTTCTTTGACGTCCGATGATGCGTGACTTCTCCCAACCCCGCTTATCTCACATGGCGTTTGAAAGATCGTAAGTTGCTTTCTGTTATCTGGACCTCCCTCTCTGCAGAAGCCATGTCTGAGGTCCTTGAGTGCTCCTCGTCGCACTCTGCTTGGTCGACATTACAGGCTGCTTTCTCCGATTCCTCTGCCTTGCGCATGCATCATCTGCGTGAGGAGCTTCTCTCTTTTCGACGTGGTAATCAATCCGTTGAAGAATATGGCCGAAAATTCAAAGGGTTGTGCGATCAGTTATCGTTGATTAATCGTCCGGTCGATGACTCCGACAAAGGGCACTGGTTCTTGCGTGGATTAGGGAGTCAGTACACATCCTTTGCTGACACACGACTTGCTCTTACTCCTATGCCTGGGTTTTGCGACCTTCTGCATCAAGCGAAGCAGTTCGAGTTCATGCTTCGTGCCATGGAAGGCACACCTGCTTCATCTGCTGCTTTCTCGGCTGAACGGGATCGGTCGGGCAATAGGTGGAATACTGGTGGTGGCCAGAATTTTAGCTCAGGTGGAGGTCGTTCTGGTGGTCAGTGTTATGATGGCGGTCGTGAACATTATAATGGTCGAGGTCGTGGAAACTCCAATTCAGAATTTAACAATGGAAATTCCAGTCAGAATTCGAATTTCGGTGGTCATTCGGGTCGTCGTCCTTACATACCACGGTGTCAGATATGCCGTGGGGATCACTTTACAGACAAGTGTCCCCAATTCCTCAATGCCCGTAATGTTATTCCTGCTGCACATAATGCTATTCCTGCTGCACATTTGGCTCAAGCGTTCAACGCATCCTGTAATGTGATCCCTCCGGCCTCTGATTGGTATCTCGACTCTGGCGCCTCTGCTCATATGACGAATCAACATTCTGCCCTCGATTCTTATGAGCCTTACTCTGGTAATGGTTCTGTTATTGTTGGTAACGACAATTCTTTATCTATTTCACATATTGGCTCGAGTAAATTAATTGATGACGTAAAATTATTGGATGTGCTTGTTGTGCCTCATATTACGAAAAACTTGTTATCCATCAGTAAATTGACCTCTGATTATCCTGTTGATGTCATCTTCTCTGACAAGTTTTTTGCCATTCAGAATCGAGTAACCAACAGAATCCTGGCTCAGGGTAGATGTGAAAAGGGGTTATATTTACTTGATCGTGGTGTTCCAGCTTTAGTTGCAGCTCTCCGCAGTAAAGCTTTGAAGGTTAGTTTTTCTTTATGGCATTTACGTCTGGGACATGTCCCATTTGATGTTATTTCATTGCTGAATAAATTAGGCCATTTATCAGTTTCTCCATTATTACCGGATCCTAGTGTCTATTCCTCTTGCCAGTTGGTAAAGAGTAAACGTTTATCTTTTGCTCTAAATAAAAAACGTGCTATTGCTGTGCTTGAATTAGTTCATTGTGATTTGTGGGGTCCTGCACCTATTTCTACTTCTGATGGTTATAAGTATTATGTGGCTTTTGTTGATGATTTCTCGAGGTTTTCCTGGATTTATCCGTTACGAGCTAAATCAGACTTTTTTGACACATTGGTACACTTTCATAAATTTGTCTACAATCAATTTTCTCGTACCATTAAAATGTTTCAGAGTGATGGAGGCTCTGAATTTGTTAATACCTGAGTCCGTGAGTTTATGTCTATGAATGGAATTCATCATCGTTTGTCCTGTCCTTATACACCACAGCAAAACGACCGTGCAGAACGCACACATCGACATATTTCTAAGACAGGTCTTTTTATGATGTTTCACTCTCATGCTCCTGCATCCTTTTGGTTTGACGCATTTGCTACTGCTGTGTACATTATTAACAGGCTTCCATCATCCGTTCTGCAAAACAAATCGCCATTTCAAATCTTGTTTGGTTTTGCTCCGAATTATGCACTCTTCCGATCTTTTGGTTGTCGTGTCTTCCCTTATTTACGTGATTATGCAGCTGATAAGCTCTCTTCTCGAAGTCGCCCATGCATCTTTCTGGGTTATAGTAGTACGTATAAAGGTTTTCGTTGTCTGGATCCGGACTCTTCTTGGGTTTTCATTACGAGGCATGCTCAATTTGATGAAACTCTATTTTCTTTCTCTTGTGAGTCGGGCTCTTTTTCACCTGGTAATCTCAATATTGTCAGTTTATTGGATGGGCCATTTCTTCCACCTGCCCCGGTTGGTCCACCACCTTTGATCCCGACTCCAATTACTTTGGGTCCTCCACATCGTCTCATTTCCGCTCTCCTTGATAATGATGAGGGTGTTATGGCTCCTGCCATGCAGCCACCTCCTCCCGACGAGCCTGATCAACCTGAACAACCTGCTCCTCCTGAGAATATCGTCCCATTGCAACCCGAGCAGCCGCTCCTCTTGCCACCGAGCTGGGACATGTATATTTAAACCTCGTTATCTAGTTGACTTATTCTCTATTGCTCTTCTCTCGACTCTTGTTGCTTGCTCTGAGCCTCATGTATTCAAGTCAGCTGCTAAGTCTCTAGCTTGGTGGTCAGCCATGCAAGAAGAAATTGATGCTCTTCGTGCTAATAGCACATGGGATCTCGTGCCTCGTCCTCCCAGCACGAACATTGTTTGTTCCAAATAGGTCTTCAGAACCAAATTTCGTGCAGATGGCTCTATTGAGCGTCACAAAGCTCGTTTGGTTGCTTAAGGATTTACTCAAATTCCTGGTTCAGACTTTCACCATACCTTCAGTCCAGTTGTGAAGGCTGCTACAGTCCGTGTTGTTTTGGCTCTTGCTGTTCAGCGTGGGTGGCACTTACATCAGCCTGATGTCAAGAACGTATTTCTCAATAGTGTTCTTGACAAACCAGTCTTCATGGCTCAACCCCCCGGGTTCGTTGATCCTCGATTTTCAGACCACGTCTATCACCTTAAAAAGGCATTATATGATCTTCGACAGGCCCTTCTTGCCTGGTTTCAGAGATTTAGCACTTTTCTTCTTAGTCTGGGCTTTTGTCAAAGTCGAGTAGACTCGTCCCTATTTCATTTCCATCGGGGAAAATCCACTATCTTTCTCCTTCTTTATGTGGATGATATCATCGTGACAGGTGACGATCCATCTTTGCTTTGGAGGTTCATATCTCGGACTCATCAGGAGTTTGCCATTAAGGATCTCGGTCGTCTCAACTACTTTCTTGGTCTTGAGGTCTCCTACACTCCTAATGGTCTTTTCATTGGACAGACAAAATATGCCCATGATATTCTCAAGCGTGCTGAGTTATTGGACTTAAAACCCATTGCTACGCCTCTGTCTGCAGGGGAGGTTCTTGTTAAAGACGGTTCACCATTTCGTCATCCAACACTTTATAGGTCCCTTGTTGGGGCTCTTCAATACTTAACTATCACTCGACCGGATCTCTCATACGCTGTCAATCTTATCAGCCAGTTTCTCCAATCTCCGACAGATGATCACTTTCAAGCTGTGAAACGTATCTTCCGGTACGTGAAGGGCACAATACACTTCGGCTTGTCCTTCACTCATCGTTCACTTTTCCATTGTCGCCTACTCAGATGCCAGCTGGGCCCGTTGCATTGAAACTCGTCGTTCTACATATGGATATGCTATTTTTTTACGGGAAATCTTGTTTCTTGGAGTGCCAAGAAACAACCTACGGTTGCTCGTTCCAGTTGTGAATCTGAATATCATGTTATGGCCAATGCTGCTGCTGAACTTATTTGGCTCTCGAATCTTCTGCATGAGCTTTAATCTTCTCCATCCTCTCGGCCTCAGCTTCTTTGTGACAATAAGAGTGCTGTCTTTCTTAGCCAGAATCCTGTAGCTCATAAACGAGCTAAGCATATTGACTTGGATTATCATTTTGTTCGAGAGCTCGTATCTTTAGGAAAGCTTACTACGCGTTTTGTCCCTTCTCATCTTCAGCTTGCTGACATCTTCACGAAGAGTCTCCCTCGCCCAGCTTTTGAGTTTATTCGGTCCAAGCTTTGCGTATGCCTTCACCCCACGCAACGCTTGAGTGGGGGTAACAAGAAAAATAGTTCTCTCTTTCCTAATTTGTCTTCTATTAGCGTATATTAGTATCATTAGTGATTAATTTATTCTTTCTATTATTTTCCCTCAAATCATGGGAAGTTGTTGTAATCTTTGTAATCTCTCGTGTATTTATATCAGTTTTCTCTAATCACCAATTCAACGGTGATTCCCATATCATTGTTTACATGTATTCCTCATATATGATGTCCTAGATGAAGTAGTAATATATTCGAAGTTTTATACCTAGTACTTATGTTTAGTTTTCTTTCACTCTCTAGTTTTGCCAGCATCATCACCTAAAACTTGGAAACATATAATTATTATGTGTGATCAATTCTTCTTTAATTATTTATTTTTCACAAAGCTCATCTAAAAGACTAAGTAGTACGCAAAGAAAACAGAATCTATCCACATGCATAATAACAATGAGTAATTATTCCTAACATAAAATAAAGGATACAAGTGGCATGGAATGTAGTTCGATAAAATCACATGTTTCTCATAGAAGTCTTCATCCAAGTTAAGGATTCTCTTCTTGTTTTCTATAAAACAAGTAATCTCTACAGCTTGTAGTCATTCTGAAGAAAATTTATACAGGGCAACCCACTGTTTAGTTCAGCAAAAGAGATGACAAACTCCATATTCTTCTTAAGCATTCACTATCTGTAACGTCCCGATTCTTTTGAAAGTAAACTTTAACCGAGACGTTACTCACTTATACAAATTTCATTTTTCAATAGAATAAAGATAAATAAAATCAAGAATAATTATAAAATATACATTTCTTAAATTCATGAAATTAATCGTTTTAAATAAATACTTCTGTAACCTTTGATCATCGGCTAATAGCATCTACTGCTCGCCTTCCACATCATAAAATCCTTACACTGAAAACATTTTAGAAATATGGGTGAGTGATAAAAGTTCACTCAGTGGGGTGGGGAACTCGGGATGACATAAAATAATTTCTAAAGATTTTAAACGCACTTACCAAACCATGATTTTTATCACATAAAACAGAATTTCATAAAACGTTTGTCTTTTAATAAAAACCGTAGAAAATAGATCATTTCAATCACGTGACTTATAATCATTTTAAAATGTAACTATTTATCACAAATCAATCATCATTCACATTCAAACATCACTTTTCATATAATTTACGGTGCTTAGCCACCATGGAAGCATTTTACGGTTCTTAGCCACCATGAAAACATTTTACGGTTCTTAGCCACCGTGATACGGTGATCAGCCATCATTATACGGGTCTTAGCCGTCTTGATGCGAGCCCTAACCGCCTTGCATACGCATGCACAATCACATATCACTTCATTTTCACATTTACGGTTTTTAGCCGTCTTGCAAACATACAATCAATCATTCGCGTTCAAACATCACTTTTCACATAATTTACGATGCTTAACCGCCATGAAAGCATTTTACGGTTCTTAGCCGCCATGAAAACATTTGTGGTTCTTAGCCGCCGTGATACGGTGATCAACCGTCATTATATGGGTCTTAACCGTCTTGATGTGAGCCCTAGCCGCCTTGCATACGCATGCACATGCACACATACACATATCAAACATACACATAGAAGCACATTAATTTAACATAACACTTAATTGCAGTTCTCAATTGCCATGAAAACACATCTTATTTGCATATATGCAAATATTAACTTCACATCATTCTTCACATTTGCATTCATAGTAAAACGTTCATATTCCGAGAACAATCACAATCCATCAAGTGCTTCAAATCATTCATCAATCACATTCTCATGTAATAATAATATTAGCTCATAGCACTTTATTCACATAACATATATATATATATCGACCTCATGTCATTCACGTATAAGATTTCATATTTTAAATACTTTGAAAGAGTTATAAATACTGTATTAAACAATTACCCCCCACCTTAGAAAACTGAAGCTTCTATTCATAAGTTGTCGAGCATATTCATCTTTCCTCATTTCCTACATCGAACATTAAAAATATCTTAGTACTTTGTCTAGTTGTAAATTCGTAAGTTAAGGTCACTAATAATTAAATGTTTCCTTTAGTGTTTTCTTTGATCAGTTGTAACAGGTTTCTGACGATGTTGTGGTTTAGAGAATAAAATAAATGATTTTAAAGTAAATATAGGATTTAAATGGAATTATAATGAAAATGTATTTATTAAAATATTAGAAAACTTAATTAGACTTTATTTAAGTCTTGAAATACTTATTTTAGCTTTCAGGAACATTAATTATAAAATTATGATTTAGGTTAAATCTTGAAAACTTGAAAATAATTTTAGAGAAGTAAATTATAAAGCTTTTAGTTAAAGAAATTAATTCTTGATGATCTTTAAAATAAATCTTAGAAAATCTAATTATATAATTTATGATTTAACTTAGATATTAATAAATTTGTATATATTTATGATTATGGTGTACTTAGATTAACTATAAAGTTTAATTTATAAAAATGAATTCAATTAACTGAAATTATAAGTTAATTTAGGAAATATATTTAATTGCATAACATGTTTAGTTAATTATTATTTAAGAGGATTTAAAATTGATATTTAATTTGATTCTTAACTTTGAGATTTAAATTGTAAGGTTCACAATTATTTCTTTACATTTTTATCATTTTTAACAATATTGAGGATTTAATTGTATATTTAATATTTATAATTAAGTCCTTGGTTCGTTTATTAAATTATGAAGATCCATTTATAATGTCCATAATTATATTTAGGTATATATATCATTGGAATTAAGAGATATTGTAATTAATATTTTTAGATGTTAATTAATTACCTAAAGGTCCTTAAATTAAATCTAATTTATAGAATTATAACCTAACAAAACATAAGAGCTCGTCTATAAATTTAAGTAAATTTTAGGATGTGTTATGTAATTTTAGCAATATAAAGAAATTCTAATAGGCAATACATAATATTATAAATATTTAGGGTACATAATCTAATTTCAGTAGAATTGGGGGCCCGATATCATTAATTATAATTTAGGGTGCTTAAAACACATTTTCATAAATTTAAGGGTATAAATTGTAATATTTATAACTATTGGGATTTTTAAATATCATTATTTATAAATTATGGATCTTATAGCCTGTTTCATAAATTTAGGGGTGTAAAATGTAATATACATAATTGTTAGGGATTCAAAATATCATTAACAAAATTTAAAGGCCTTAAAGCATGCTTTAAATTCTTAAGGGTGCAAACTGAAATTTCCTAAATACTAAGGATAAATTTCCAATTTCATCAAAGTTCATTATTTACAATTTAGCCCTTCATTTACCTCAAATTCTCAAAATAAAGCCCCCCAAAGTCAAACCCTTCCCAGCCCCCTTGCTGCCCCGTCGCCGCTGCCGGCGACCCACGTCGTCGGCCACGCCCGCACTCCAGCCCGGTGCCTCCACTCACAGCGGCTCCACCACCCATACACACACTAATACACACCACCCATACATACACTGATACACATACCTATACCCTACAGCACACACACACACTCTCTCTCTCTGTGCAGCGGCAGCAGCGCCGCTGCTCCTCGCCTGTCGTTGTCGTCCATCTCAACCGCCAGCTTAGTCGCCGCTCACTGTTGCTGCCCAGTCGTCGATTAACCCGGCGACCTCACACTATAACACGCACACAAACCTATACATACACACAGCCACATATGCACACCCACATAAAAAAATCATAGCAGCCCCAACAAGCAATAGAGAGAAGCAGGGAGACAAAAGATGGAAAATGAGAGAAAGAAAGAAAATTAGGAGAGAAATGAGAGAGACAGGGGGGAAGGGTGAGGGAAAAGAAAGAGAGAAAAAGGGGGAGAGAGAGAAAAATATCCTTACCCATTTTAAATATCATTTTTTTTTTCCGGATATTACACTATCCAAGTCCATAATTCTTGAACTCAAAACTTATATTAGTAAATTTGTATCAACCCTTATTAATAGTTTTACATATATCTTACATAATAAGTTTCAAATATATCTTACATAATAAACTATCTTATATTTTATATATAGGAGTAGAGATGAAATAAAAGATTATATTTCAACGATTGGGTTATTATTATTATTATTATTATTGATGTTATTGGTGTTGTTGTTGAGCTTCCAAACTACAACAACTCATAAGTATGTACACTACATTATTTTTTTTTATATAGGAGAGTAATAATAATAGTAATAACAATAATAAATATATTATTACTATCTTTTTTTGTTTTTGGAAAAATATTTTACTATCATTGTTATTAGTGTAGATAATAATTAATATATCTATGTTTGCACCTATTTATATAGCAATACATGTTTTAACTTAAACGAAAAACTCATTATATTATTATAAATATACTTTATCATGGTAAATAAAACCATGCATCACGCAGATGTACTACTAGTTAAGAAAATACATGTATTTTATATATGTATATATTATTCTATTAGATTTTATTTAAACAACCATATTATTTAAATAGTTATTAGTTGTACAAAAAAATTTTGAAGCAAAAAATTTCTTAATTAAATGCATCTACATAATATAATTTATTATAGAAAATTTACCTTTTCATATTGACCCACTTATGAGACTTTTTTTTTAATATTGTCTTTTTCATTTTAATATAAATGTAGTGACAAAAGAATTTAATAGAAGAAAATTACTAATTTTTGAAATCTATCTACTTAAACATAAATGTTTAAAATTTTATAAAGTTAGAAGTTTATACATAACTATTTTATATTTGAAGTATGTATTTGTAATCTATCATACAAGAAATATTTCTCTGCAAAAGTAAATTATTATTATTATTATTATTATTATTATTATCATTTTTTTTTTACAAAATATGATTACTATCATTGTTATTAGTATACACAATAATTAATATATTTATGTTTGGACCTATGTATAAACCGATATATGTTATTGCTTACAACATAAATTTTTGTATGGAGATTACATTATAATCATGTGAAATTTTAATATATCAATGGATTAATAGATTAGAAATGAATTCAATTGATTTTAAATAAATTATACACTGTACATGTAACGTCCCATTTTTTTAAGGTAAATTTTGACTGAGGCGTTACTTACGTATAAAATTTACTCTTTTAAGAAAATAAAGAGAAATAAATTCAAGAAAATTATTATGAAATATACATTTCAAAATTCATGAATTATAACATTTTGAATTAAAACTTTCTTCGACCTTTAATCATCGGCTACCAGCATCCACCGCTCGTATGCCACACCCTAAACTTTTTAAACTGAAAACATTTTAAAAAGAGGGGTAAGTGTTTGAAATACACTCAGTGGGGAAACCCGAGATAACATAAAATAATTTTCAAAGATTGGTTGAAATTAAAACGTTTATCACTTAATAAAACAACAGAACATAGATCACATTCAAACATATCACTTTTTTTATGGTTCTTAGCTGTCGTGAAAGCACGGGTCTTAACTGCCGTAAAAATATTTACTTTTCATAAACATATTACACGTTGTGGACTCTCGAGTAGTCCCAATGCAACTGTGGACAAGTTTCCGGAGAAGACCTATCAGGGCCCCAAGCCGACCCCATTTGGGTTATTACACCCTTTCATGTTGGGTTTTTGAAGAATACCCTCTTGATTGGTTTCCAGCAAGGAATACCCTACTTGGCATGCAGACGCATGCACAGTTAAATTGTCGCAGAATGGTTCTCACATAACACATAGAACACATTGATCACGTTCACGTTGGCCACATAATTCACGACAACACATAAGTAAAGAAATCTATTGACATAAGTTGGCTTCTATTGAAAACCCCTTTGGTGCGGGAATTACCCCGACTTTACATCATATGAATCCAATAGCATTTGTGTCACTTGAAATCAATAGCTTTCGAAACCATATAATTTACTCGAATACTGTTCACGTAGTGAAAACGTTTCACTTGAAAACGACATCACATAATATCAGAATTTAAATCACATAGTCACATGATTTTTTCATAAAACTGTACGATTTAGAACGTAAATAAGATTTTACTCCGACCTTGGATACTCGACAATACCAATCAAAAGCTTTCGATCTTATTTTCCCTTATTCATGTCTTTTGCTTATATTTCCTACAAAGTATGAAAGTGTGACTTATCCAAAAACCAATAAAATCTATAAAAATTAACTCTTGAGAAGGTCGGTAGAGAGAGATTCTAAATTTAGGGTTTACTGAAAATTAGGGTTTGTGGGTCACACCCCTAAAATTAGGGTTTTCTTGCTTAAAGATTAATTCATCATGTTTAAAGTCAAATTGCAGTCAAAATTTTATTTTATAATGTTGTAGGTCACAAAAATATAATAATTATCAAATTCTTGGGGTTATAATATAATTTTTGTAAGTTCTAGAGATCGATTTGTCATTTACCAAAGTTTAGGGGTGATTCTGTAAATTCAAAGAAGTTCTGGGGTCTATTCTGTAATTTCAGAAAAGTTCTGGGGTCAGTTTGCTATTGTTCATAAGTTCAGGGATCTTTAAGCACATCTTATAAAGTTTAGGAACTATTCTGTAATTATCCATAAGTTGAGGGGCTGGTTTACTATTTATCCGAGTTTGCAATTTGGTCCCTGGATTAAATCTAATTTACGAAATATAACCCCAGCCCCAAAACCACCCCCTGCCGTTGCTGCCACTGCCCTGCCACTGCTACTGTCGATGAATCCCATCGTTGGCAACACCACAACCCCGTGCGTACACACACTGTACTCACACACATAGACAGCCACATACGCAACAGCGCCGCTGCTCCTCGCGGCGACGCGACCAAATCCAGCCACCGACGCCACCCGCATCGGCCACACTCATAGCACAGCCTCGGCGCCGCCACTCACGGCTGCGCCCAAACACACGCACACATAGATACGTATATACACAGATACATACAAATATATATATATATATAAAAATTACATATATGCCGCCGCTCACCACGACGGCTCTCAACCAAACACGTCGGCGCTTGTAGCGTTGGCCACCACACCCCTCCACACGACTCGCTGGCACGACCAAACGCCAACAACAAACGACCCAGAATAGCGGCGGTGATGGTAGTAGCAAGGGAGAGAGAGAGGAAGAGAGAGGCTGCCTCTCCTCCCCGACCGTATGCTGTGGAGATGAGACTAGGTCAAAAATCGAGCTCGTATTTGTGACGAGCTCTACAAATACTATAATCATAATCGGGTTACCTTACCAGAAATACCTTGTCAGTGGTGATGAAAAATGGACGGTGATGTTAAAGGTGGCGGTGAAGATGTTGGTGTTTGGAGAAGAGAGAGATAAGAGACTTTTTTTTTCTTATTTTTTTTTTCTAATTTTTGCCAACTTATGGCTAGATCTATAGGTTTCGGGTCAAATAGGAAGAACTAGAAGATTCCACCTCTGGAAATCGTCTACACCTAATGGCTTAAGTTGCTGTTCCCATTTCCTCGCTTACTATATCATACTCTTCCTATTTGCCAAGTGTAATAGTCCTAGCAAGAGGTGTCATCCAACCAACTAATCAAATAAAGAAAATAATTTAAGGGTAGATTAGATTAAAATGTTTAATTTGTGTGTTGTTACAGTACATTTTTTACAATTTATTTTTTGTTAAGTCATTTAGTTATATGAAGTAATAACAATTATTGTTGTTGTTGTTGTCGTCATCGTTGTTGTCATGATGTATGCTATATACTCAACCCTTACACGTACTGTAAAACTTAATTCAATCAAAACTCCACTTCATACAACGATTTTCTAAGATTATAAAATATAACTTTAAAAAATAATAGAAATATGAGAAACGTATTTGTATATTGCATATGTTTGGAAATAATGAAAGATATGAGTAACAATTTCATTATGTAATTAAAAATTATGTATATTACAGCATTAAATAATATGTTGGAAATTAATCGGGTCCCGAATCGAATTCGGGTCGAATAAAATCCATCTTTTCGATCTAATCGAACGGTAACAGAAGTGATGGATTTCAAAAATCATTTTTCACATATAAGAACGTGTCATTAATATTAAATTTATTTAAAACTAAAGCAGATAAAAGAAATATACCTTTTATCTCTCTTTTGCTTTAATCGATATCGAATGAATTGTAGAAAACACCACGATCTTCCGATTCGTTCCTCCCTTTCAACGGTAGTGTGTGGGCATCCTAATTGAATTGGGATGGATATAGAACTATTATATATTAAATAAACCACAAAATATAATTGAGATCAGATCTCAAAAATAGGGCTGGTATTAGATAAAACAGGCGTGTGTTTTTTCTCTCAAAATGGGCGTCTTTTTTTCTGTCCTGATACAGAAACTGTGGCTTTCTTTTTTATAGATTCAATATCTAATTGAAATTCTAATCATAATCTAATTAGGATTTATCTGCAACTAGAAATCTAATCTTGTTAAAATTCACAATCTTAATCTAATTAATCTTTATCCAAATCTAATCTTATTAAGATTCATAATCTTAATCTAATTAGTCCTTATCCAATTAGGATTCCAAATCCCATTAATTAAGAGTCATAATCTTAATATAATTATAATTGATATTATCTTATAATATCAATTTTATTGATTATATTAATATCAAAAATAAATATCAAAATACTTATTTAATTTCTAATACTGTCATCACTGTAAAATATCAAATATTCCTGAAATTAAATGATATTTATATAATTGCCCAAATCACATGGAAAACTATTTTTCATAAATCATTAGAAATATACAAACTTATATTTAATCCGTTTTACTTAGAAAGGCGAACCGGAAACCATAGCCCATAATCATAAGCTCCAATAAATCGAATAAACAATTAAACTCTTTAATTAATTCATTCGACTTATTAATTCTGTTATTACTCCACTAAAAATACTGAATTGCACTCTTACGATTACATAATATTTTACTATTTGAAATTGAGTCATCCACTGATATAACCATTACATATAGATTAATTCTCCATAGAAAATTCGTTATTAAAGTAGGTATTATCCGTCAACCTCTTCAATTACCTCTTTTCCTCATTTACCATTAATTTACTAGTGAATGGTTAATTTATAATCCAATTATAAAATGTTGTATGTATTACTGCAGATGAACCTACTATGTTTACTATGAAAGTGCATCATGGTGGTAGGATGAAGTATGTGATTACTAGTCAGCTTAGGGAATATGAAGGGGGTGTTGTTGATTATTTTGATCCTATAGATGCTGATCAGTTAGGATTGCTTGAATTGAATGAGTTTGCAACTGAGTTAGGTTATGATCCTACCAAAATTCTGTGGTGGCATCAGGTTGGGGATAGGGTGGGTGATAGAAGAATCCTGCAAACTGATGCAATTGTGTTTGTGATGGGGTATTATATTCCTAAGAATAAGGAGGTTATTTGCTATATAGAACACTTAAATTCACCTCCAACTGTTGAACCTGATCAAATTGCAGAACCTAATCCAGTAGATGAACATAATCCTGTAGACACTGAAGTTGATGATCATGTTGACATTTCCTTCTTAGATGAACTGATGCCAGAAGATCAGCCTACAAAAGAAAATGAGTTATGTGATGATGATAGGTTGAGTGGTGATGATAATTTTGCTGATGCTCATGAAGATGTGTTTGTAGACAGTGATTATGAAATGGAAGAGAATAATAGGTCATATGAGGAGAATATGTCCGGGGGTGCTGAGGGTAGTTATAGGAAAATGAAAAATCAGTTTGTGAGTGATGAGGTTAGGGCTATGATTGATGATGATGTTGAGGTGGCTGCCAATAGTAGTGATGACCTAGAGAGTGTTCAGAGTAGTGATGAGGATGATATACCCAAATTTACCATATTTAACCCTGTTACTCAAAGTAGAAATTCAGAACTGAAGGTTGGTCTAATTTTTTCAAGCAAAAAAGAAGTAAAAGAGTGTGTTGAGACATTTTGTTTTAGGAGGGGGATGTCTTTCATTATTGACAAGAATGACGATAGGAGGTTGTCAATCAAATGTAGGCAACATGGTATGTTTATGCTTCACCTATGAACAAAGACACCAACTCTTGGCAAATTAAGGTACATAGACATAAACATACAAAGTGCTCATGGACTTACAAGAACCCCAGTATTACATCCTCATGGATAGGAAAATACTTTGTGGATAAGTTTAAAAAAAACCCTAAGCTAGGTACCAATGAGTTTAGGACTGAGGTGTGCTCTAAATTGAAAGTTGCCATATCCAAGCAACAAGCATATAGAGGCTCAAAAAAGGCTAGGGAAATGTTGCAGGGTAGTTTGAAAGAGCAATTCAGTAGGCTTAGGGACTATTGTGATGAGCTACTTAGGTCTAATCCAGGTTCCACTGTGGTGTTAAAACTGTTAGAGGATGAAAGTGCTCAAACATTCCAGTTCCATAGATTATACATATGCTTTGAAGCATGTAAGAAAGGGTTTCAGGCTTGTAGGAAGGTAATCGGTTTAGATGGCTGTTTCTTGAAAGGGCCTCAGTAAGGCCAGCTTTTGACTGCTGTGGGGATTGATCCAAACAACTGCATATTTCCAATAGCATATGTAGTTGTTGAAAGTGAAACAAGGGACTCATGGGTCTGGTTTCTAGAGCTTTTGGATGGGGATATTGGTTTTCATAACCAATATGCATGGACATTTATAAGTGATAAGCAAAAAGGCCTAATTCCAGCCTTTGAGGAGGTGGTGCCCAATGCTGATAATAGGTTCTGTGTCCAGCATTTACACAGCAACATGAAAAAGGATGGCTTTTTGGGTGTAGCACTGAAGAGAGCATTGTGAGCAGCAGCAAGAGCAACAAGGGTAGAGGAGTTTGCCACTAGGATGGAAGAATTAAAGAAATTAGACAAAAAAGCTTATGATTGGTTAGTGGCTAAGCCAGCACACCAGTGGTCAAGGTCACATTTCAACTCATTTCCAAGATGTGATATTTTGACCAACAATATGTGTGAGAGCTTCAACTCTCTCATCCTTTCAGCAAGAGACAAACCAATGCTCACTATGTTAGAAACTGTGAGGAACATTCTCATAACAAGGCTGCAGGTGAATAGAGATGAGGCAAACAAATGAGATGAGGGCATCTGTCCAAGAATCAAGGCATTACTACAGAAAAAGATGAAAAAAACAGGTGAATGCATCCCAATGAAATTAGATGACTGGCATTATCAGATTTTGGGGCCACATGACCAGCATGTTGTGGACTTGGCACAAAGGTGTTGTAGCTGCAAAAGATGAGACTTGACAAGCATACCATGCACACATGCAATTTCTGCAATTTGGTGCAAGGATGAGGACCCGGAGACTTATGTACATGACTGCTACAAGGTTGAGACATATAAAAAAGTATATGAGAACTCCATCATGGGGATATGTGGTCCTCAATTCTGGTTCAAGAACAATTTGCCTCCACCCGTACCACCTAAGATCTAGATCAAGCCAGGTAGACCTAAGAAGGTGAGGAAAAGAAATCCAAATGAGCCACCCACATCTGATGCTAGTGAAACAAGATTGAAGAGAGTCCAAAAGACAACTTGTTGTAGAATATGTGGAGGTAAAGGGCACAATAAGAGGACTTGCAAGAGCAAACAAATTGATCCAGTAGATGAGGGAGTTTCTGGAGAACAGCAGCCTGTGGATGTGCCATTGACTTCATCCCAACCAGATTTACTAGCTGAAACTCAAGAAAATAGCCAACCCACTACAAGAGTACCAAAGTTAAGAGTATGAACACCTAACTTATTCCACACTTTCATTCTTACCTTGTACTTTACATTATTGTGAATTTATAGTTTCATTCTTACATTCTTAACAGGTTTGAAGACCACAAGAGGGGATGTCAGCAGAGCAGGTTGATGAAACTGCAAATTGTTCAACTCCACATGTAAATGAATTCTCTATGCATCAATCATCTCAACAGGGTCACAGTTCTATCCAACCTACAAATGAAGAAACATCTCAAAATGTTGTATGTATTTAATTTCTATCATATTCTGCAATTTAGTAGCAATATATCCCTAATTCTATATTTCCTGCAATGTTAAAGGCTGCTAACAAGAAATCAAAGAAGTCCAAGACCAAGATGTTAACAAACATTCAAGGAACCCCTGGTGGAACTCAGAATGTGAATGTGAGTTCTTTTTTGACATTTCAAACTGCAATTTGATAATGAGATGATATTTCTGAGTATACTCATGTATATGGCATGATGATAGATTCTCCAATCAGTGGGTATGAGCAGTCCAGTGTTTGTGAAAGGTGGTGTCAACTACATTACACTTTCCAATTTGAATGAAAGGGCTTATAAGAGGAAGAGGGGAGAATCCTCAAAGGATGGTGCATTTGGGAAGAAATGATGCTGTGAATGAGTTGTATTGATTGTGTTTGAACTTGTATTTCAATTCAATTCAAGTGGAGGAGTGTGCAAGAACTTATAGTTGTATTATGTGAATTGTATCAGATTTGTATTATGTAGCACATGGTTGAATTGTATCAGATTTGTTGTGAAATGTTGGAGTGATAGCTTTTGTTATGCAAATTTACAATTTATTTGCAACAAGTTCAATTTATATGAAGATTTCATTACAATGCAAAACTTTCATTACAATGCAATCATCCTACTCCTCTACAAATTATAAACCACAAACACAACAATGATCAAAATTACAATAAATTTCTTTGCGAACTCGTACTTCTTCTCCACTGCCCCTAATTTGTTTTCCAAAGCACTGATTTCATCCATTATCTTCCTTTCTTTGCTCTTGGCCATTCCCAACTCTGCAGCTAGTTGTTTTTCTAGTATCTTCCCTTCATTGATTTCATTCTCAAGCCTGTCACATTTTCGTAGCAATCCAGGGATGATGCTTTTGGACCTAACACACATTTCATCATCAATCCATTTGAACACTCCACAATACCCTATTTTCTGCATTGCTACATACAAAAATCACATTCAGTTTCAGCCATAAAAATTGAGAAAATCAGTTTCATTCACGCTTAAAACACTGATAATAACCTTTACCCCATAATTTGGGCAACACCAATATCTTCTCCCTGGATTATCTTTCGACCAAGATGTTTTCAAGGGCAACTCAAATCTACATTTACAATGTTGCTGTGATTGAAGGCCCTTTGAAGAACACCAACTTGAATTTGACGAAGAAATACTGTTTTGGGACATTTCAAGGGTTGGGAGGTCGTGAGCTTTCAGTGATGGTCGATTTCTTGTCAATTCTGAGGAAATTTTGTGAAAAGGAAGATGCAAATTAGGGCTGCGCGGATTTGGGGAAAAAATTAGGGCTCCCAATCTGATTTTCGCACCAAATCGTTCAAGACGGTTGATCTCCGTTAGTGTAGACGGAACCCTTAACGGTGGGTACTACTTTTGATGTATTTTAAATAACTCGGGGACCAAATTGATGACGACCTACTTTAGTGGACTCGATCTGAAATATAGCCTACTTTCGGGTACCAAATCTGGCATTTACCCTTATATTTATTATATATGTTATTGCAATTATCCAATTAATTTATATTGTAGATAACATGGTGTGTGGTGCCACACATAAGATCATGTTATTAGTTCCTTATAGATTATAAATGGTAGTTCACAACCAAGATGATTTTGGACAAGTTATCAGAATGATTGTAGTGTAATTTGATATTAGTCTATCTTGAGTATAAAATTACACTAGTACATTTTGTATGTATTGAGTAGGACCAATTGAGGTTGTTCGATTTATACTGGATATATATTAGAACAAGACCTCTGTTATTATGGATGTGCGTCCTCTTAATACCTATATAATAACAGACATGCATACTCAATTTTTGTTTCTTTAATTTACCAATGAGTGAGGTTTATTCATTAAATCAATAGACTCGGTAAATTGGGATACAATATTATTTATATAATGTGCTGTTGATTATAGAATGAATCCGAGTCCTAATTATTTAGGATGATAATGTCTCCTTGAGAAACTCATAAAGATTATCATGTAAACCCTGCAGGTGGATTTATTCTGACATGATAATAAAGTTGAGTGATACTACTCTTGGATATAGATGTTAATTAAATTGAGTTGTCAGTAACTTATTTAATTAGCGGACATTTGATATCTTAAACATGGGGAGATAAACGTACTCATAATAAGTAGGAGCCCATATTTAATATGGATTTGGGACGATAGTTCAATAATAACTCTTTAGTGGATCGAGTTATTATTGATGAGCTTAAGAAGTGTGATCAGGCCGAACATGGACTCCTAAGTCTATCAGGAGACCTAATCATAATCCTCCTCTAGGTCCCTATTATAGCCTATTAATAAGCCTTAAGCTAGCCGCTTCTAAACACACACAAATCTTAGATACGATTTAGTAGAAGGCGGTTGGAATTTTTGAAAACTCGTTGTCCACATAACATTCGAGAAAAGACGAGGAATACAGTAGAAGATTGAGAGGTCGAGGCATCATCGATTGCTCTGTCTTCAATTCTGATCTTAGAACTAATTCATCTTTTTTTCGTTGAAAAATGTATGACTCGTTTTCCGCTGCGTGTTGTCATATTTTGGATGGACGCCGAATCAGAATTGCATAGGGTTAGCGATCCAGCAGTTCCATCAAGAAGTCGTGCTGTAAGTAATAGAAGAGTAAAAACTCTATAAGGATGGTTCAAAATAGCACAACTGAAAGAAATGTAAAATACAACACAATTGCAAGAAGAAGTATGATATGTTGTAAGTTTAAGTTACAACGAGAAGTAACTTAGGTTACAGAAGGCCAGAACCTACATATGCTGCAAGTTTTAGAGACATATTTATTACAGCAATTAGAGACAATCTGCAAAGTTGCAGAGTTTAGAGCCAACCTACAGTGAACATGTGACCTGACAATCTGAAGTAAAGCTACAACTTGATACACCCGCATTTACAAGACACGAAACAGTTAATACAAGATTATAGATCATTTAATACAAGCCATGCATATGTGAAGGACATTCAAACCAAGAGAAAGTGTCTCCTTCAACGGACATATTCCTACATCTATAAATAGAGAAAGAGTTGATTAGAATTACTATAGAAACTTTTACATTTTAACTCAAGCAAGAATCACTCAAAACTCTCAAGCATTTCAAATACATACAATTTCAGTCGCTCAACCTCAAGAAACAGTCAAACCAAGTTCTAAACATCAAAGATACAAAAGGTTGTTTAGCTGTACCAATTGAAGAAGAACATATATACTTTTACCTTGTTGTTGTGTGTTTAGGTTGTTTTAAAAGTTGTCATCAGTTGAAAGGATTTAGTCTTTGCTGAGTGTTTGGTTGTCTAAGGTTATAGACAATTACTTTGTGTGAGTGTTAAATATTTTAAGTGAGTCTGCCTTAGGAACTTGCAGTAATTGTATGTAAGTTGAGTTCCTATAGGTGTTAGGTTGATAGTTTGTAAGGCCGGGTCCTATAAATCAAACCCGCTTAATGAATTTCCTACTCAAGAAAGTAGTAGAGTGGACGTAAAAAGATTACACCACATTCGAATCACTATAAAAGACCATAAGTGCTATTTATTTTATATTCACTTACTTGCTGCATCTATACTTGCTATCATTTTGCATATAAAAGGTTTATAAAAAAAATTTAAGAAAAGATTTTTAAAACTAACCATCTGTCAAAATTTTATTCCACTGCAAGAACTTTAAATTACAATAGACAATACTAATTCATAATGCTGTAAGGTGGACTACTTGCTCTGCCGTAAGTTTCTATAACTTTCAGTAAAGCCTGTTCGAAAGATTTTGAAAAATCGATAGAGGTTCATTCACCCCTCTAAACCTCTAAACCACTTGGAATTGATATGGAAGAAATCATTGTGGACAATTGCAATGAAAAATATCAAGCCTGTCTATAGAATCACAAAATATTCTTTCTTATTTGAAGATTAAGTTTGAGTTAATAGTAAGAAGCTTGATAGAAACAAAGGATTAATCATACTCTTTATATTCGTTTATAATTCTAGATTATGTCAACTCCAAATACATCATAAGAAATATATGTATTGTTGTCATGTTAAATTAAAACTACACCCCTAAGGTTTGGCCTAATTATAATGCGGCAAAAATAACATCCCATGCCCTGCTCTTTCTTTGATTATTATCACAACATCCCCATGTCCATCCCTCTACCTTAAAGTTGTTATTTCTTACAATATTATATTATTTACGTATCAATGAGGGTTACATCGACATGAAATTGAAGAGACACAGCGATGAGTGAAACTGCAAAACAACCACCAAATTTGGAGTGAATGGCACACGAAACACAACATTGCATCTGGACATATAGTTTAAGAAGAGTATATACTCCAAAAAAGGGCATTACTACATTATCAATCTCTTTCAAACTTTTGTAACACTCACACATTTATTTTTTTCTTCTGTTTTCTTAAAGTAGTGATGGGTGTATTTAATTTAATTGGTTTTGTAAAGAAAATGTATTCGAGAGAGGACACATGATAACCCATGAATCTCCTAGAAGCTTATATGGCAATATTATAGAGTTCCAAGTGTCATCATTTGAGAGAGTCTCAATCATATTTTTATAATATGATTGTGCATACACAATATTACTTAGAACAAACAAAATTTCAAGGGTAATGAATTTTAATTATCATTTATTAATATTTCTTAGAACAAACAAATTATTAACATAAAATTTCAGGGATAATATATTTTAATTATCATTTAATATGATTATAATTTATTGATTTACATACTTATATACCAATAATTAATTCTGTAAATGCCTCTCATTACCCCTTTTGAAGGAACAAGGAACTTTTCTACCCCTTTTTTATGAAAATAACTTTTTTATCCATTTTAGGTGAAAAAAATTAAATTTTCCCTCAACTTCACCTACAATGTATTTTATGTCTTTGCATTCAAAATTTAAATACAAATACACTTAATTTGACAGGAAAAGTACTAGTGGTACCTGCCAGCTACTAGGAAACAAACTGGTATCATGGTTTTGCAGAAAGCAAACATCCATAGCAACCTCAATAGCCGAGGCCGAATATGTAGCTGCAGGAAGCTGTTGTGCACAAATTCTATGGATACAACAGCAACTGAAGGATTACGGAATTGAGCAAAAAGAAACACCTATCCTATGCGACAATACAAGTGCAATAGCTATCACTCACAATCCAGTTCTTCATTCAAGAACTAAACACATTGATATCAGACACCACTTCATCAGAGATCATGTTGAAAAGAAAGACATATCTTTGGAAAAAGTGCATACTGATCTACAGCTAGCTGACATATTCACAAAGCCCCTCTGTGAATCAAGATTTTCTTTTCTAAGAAACGAGCTGGGAATAATTAATCTGTGATAATTTTCTATATAATTCTACCATTTCTATTTAAATGGCTATAATGCTCAGGGGGAACTATAGGCACGGCAAGAGTAAAACAGTAACCTAAAGGTTACTGCTCAAGGTCCCTGTACAGTTACTGGATACAATGATACTGCTCTCTAAGCTACCTGTAGGAACCAGTAACCGAAGCGCGTGAAAAGAGGAACAGTTACCCCGCGTCTAGCAGCCGTTTTTGCAGGAAACCCCTCGATATCCAAAAAATATCACATCAAGTACTTGAGCACACGTACGCCGCGCCAAAAATCTCAACCGATGGATCAAGGGTCTTTTCAAATTCAAGACCAATCTGGACCGTTAGATTAACTCTCACCAAAATTCAAATATAAGGGAGTCTCTTCTCATTCTTCTCTCACACTTACACATTTCCATATTCTATAAACCCTATCTCTCATTTTCTCTCTCAAAGCTCTTCATTCTCAGTTTACTCTATTTCTCTTTGAAATGGCCCCAAAACAGTCACAAGTTGTTGATGGCAGGCTTGTGGATCGTGAAATCCTTCTCAGGATGGTGGAAGATGAGGGAAACAAGAAGGAACTGATGAAGGACATTTTTCAATGTCTTCGCCTCTCTGGACTCCTAAGGCTCTGCTCCTATCACAAACCCCCCTACGCAGAGGAGCAAGTGGAGAAATTCTACCGAAGGACGAAGGTTTCTGAGGATCGGTCAGAGATCGTCTCGAAGGTTGGGGGAGTGACCGTGATCGTGGACACTGGTCTATTGGAGGAAGTGTTCTCTCTCCCCACCGAGGGCATGGATGCCAGTGACCTCTCC
This sequence comes from Scutellaria barbata, assembly GCA_028654395.1. NCBI lineage: Eukaryota > Viridiplantae > Streptophyta > Magnoliopsida > Lamiales > Lamiaceae > Scutellaria > Scutellaria barbata. Next base: position 22,252,018 of record CM053646.1, read on the forward strand.
ACCTACGGAGAAGATGAACTGGAGGAGTTCTGGACAACCTTCACCGGCAAGGAGGACACGGTGGGGATGTCCCAAAGTTGCAGCAAGAAGGTCTTCCTTCTGGAGTTCGAGATGCTGCATGACATCTGCTGCCATATCATAAAGAACCGCTCTGGTTCCTTTGATAAGTGTACCAACTTCCAGTACAGAATGATGATGGCCATAGTGAAGAAGGAGAAGGTGGACTGGGCCAGCTACCTGCTTTCTAGGCTGGTGGAGGAGGTGGAGAAGAAGATTGGAAAGCCCACCTACGGGCTGATTGTGAATACCCTCCTGGGTCATCTAAAGGTGGACCTGTCCTAGGGGAAGCCTATTTAGAAGGGGAAGTTCATAGGTGCGGGCATGGTGTTTGCCAAGAAGACCACTGCTCGGTCATCCCCAATAACCAGGGAAGTCTCTGAGGGTTCCAAGGGTGCTCCAAGGACAAGGAAGGCATTCCGACGGACCAGCAACGCCTCATCTTCGTCAGAAAGCAGCTCGAGGATGGAGGAACCCTCACCAGCTCCTGAAGTGCCAAAGAAGATCAAGCACAAGAAGAAGGTGCAGAGGAGACTGGTCATCTCTAATGATAAACCAGAAAGCATCACCACTCGGGCTGTTAAGAAGCTTGCAGTGGAAGTGGAGATTGACTCTCCACTAAGGGATGAACATACAGGGAATGCTGCTGTTCATGATGATGTAGAGAAGGAAGTGGATGAGGAGGATGTGATGGAGTACGTTATCAGCATACCAAAGCTGGAGGAAGAGTTCGGTAAAATGATGGAGAGATTCACTACCTGGTGGCAGTACAGACACCTACCCAGGGAGGAGCTCATCCAGTGGGCTGATTGGAAGACAGAGGAGGAATGAGCACTGAATTGGGCTGCCATGGATGACCTGGAGGAGATCCTTCAAAAGAAATTTCTGAAGGATCTCAGGAAGCTGAAGTGGCCTGAATTTCTTGAAAATACGGAGATCGCCGCTGAATGTGAGGCCAAGAAGCAGAAGGAAGCTGCATCACAGCTACCTGGCCCCAGGAGCCTGAAGGGAAAAGAAGCTGTTGTCCAGCCAGACTTCTACAGGGAGGAGGTGATTCTGGATGCTGCTGCTGACCAGGTCAGAGCAGGTGATGACGTGGCCTTTGCTGCAACACAGGTTGAAAGATTTGGAGAAGAAGAAGCCCTGGAGAGGATGCTGAAGCAGGCTGCTGATATCAGCCTGACAGAGACCAGGATGAGAAGGCCAGTAAGAGAACCACAGATGGGTGAAGGATCCTCCTGCTCAGCCTTGACGGTTGAACCTATCAGCAGGTGGTCACCTTCACCAACAGAGAAAAATGGTGAGGAATTCTCATATCTTACTGACCTGATTATTCTGCCTGAAGTACCTGTGCAGACGTCGATGAAGGAGAGGAGCTCGACACCAACTGACTTTTCCAAGGCCAAGGAGTTGGAAACCCTCGTTGTTGTGGCATCTCTTGAGCTGATAATTTTATCCACAGTAGCAGCCGCCGATGACACCACAGAAACATCCATTCCCACACCAATGGAGGTAGAGGCTGAGGGGGAACAAGTGCAGCAGGAGGCACCTGTTCAAGCTGAAGTACTAAAGGAACCTGCCCCGATGGAGAAGGATCTACCTGTAGCAGCTGTTCCGATGGAGGTGGAGGAGATAGTACCTGCCAAGTCAGTGGACCAGGGAGTGATGGTCACTGAGGGGGAAGTTGTTGTAGTAGAATCGGTGGTAGAAGTGCAGGAGGCAGGAGGAGACAAAAGTGGAGAAAAGGAGAAGGAAGCCGAAGTACAGGAGGATGCAGTACAGGAGGTTGTAGAGGAGATAGAACAGGATAAGGAGGCTGAAATGGTGTTCAGCAAGGGAAAGATGGCTGAACAGGACAAGGAGCAGGAGGAAGATGAGGAGGACGCTGGAGAAGAAACACCTGCCAAGAACTCTGGATCAGGAGAAGGAGGATCCAGTAGCCCCTCCAGCAGCAATGATGGGTCACCCAGTGAACAGGATGATACCGGAGTCGAAAAATCCAAGACACTAACATCTGTTTCTGATGAGCAGGCACCAGCAGGAGAACGCCAGGAACCTGCCAAATCTAATGAGGACATGCTGACAGCAATTGAGCAGATGGGGAAGTCCCTGGTGAAAGCGAGCAGGAAACTCCGCAAGGAAACCCGCTCCAATACTATCAAGACTTATACTTTCATGGACTCCCTCAATGCTATTCTGGCAACATTGACTCAGGTGATCTCTGCCTACCGACCCCCCAAGGAGGATGCTGCAGTGGAAGTAGTCAAGAGCGTGATGGAAAAGCTTAACAGACAAGAGGAGAATATGATCTCCCTTGAAACCAATCAGAAGGCTCTAGTCACTGCAGTAGACCGGATGGATAGGGAGCAGTTCAACCAATCACAGACCTTGTGGGATCACTCAGGCACCTTGTCTAAAATTCACTCCATGGTCAGTTTTGCGGTTGGACGGGCTGATGATGACAAAAATGGGGAAGGGAGGATAGAAGGCAGACAGAAGTCTGGACAGGATCCTACGGCCTGCAGACAGATGGTAGTAAGCAGTAGGAGGAGAGACGACTCTGGAGACGGAGGACACAAGGGAGCTGGACCTAGAGGCCCTTCAGACAACAGTGCTAAAAGGAAATCAGATGCTGTTTCTGGGTCAGTCCATCCAGGTTTCAGGAAGGGTGCTGAGATTAGAGAAGAAAAGGGAGGAGGACTGAGGCTGAATTGAAGAGCAACCTGGATGCTGTCTTTTCGTCAGATCCCAGGATTGCCCTTGACAAGATCTTCCCACCGTACAAGCTGCCTGACATGGCCGAAATGGAGAGGAATTTACAGAGTCCTGATGTCGCAGCAAGTGCCTCTCTCAGAAACTTCCTGGAAGCCAGTCCTGATCCCAGGAGTGACAAGTTCGTAGCCCCAGAAGTTCCGGAGGTCACTCTTCCCACTGAGGTCAATCCGTCCTTCTTCCAGATTGAAGCATTCAAAAGAAAGGAGCTGATGAAGTACTTCACCACACTCTGCAAGGAATCTACTCTCTTCAGAGGATTCCGAACGAACAAGAAGGCCTTGCAGAGGTTCCTGGAGCTGACAAAGAAAGGTGGACTTCCAATCCAAGTGAAGCTGAGGCAGAAACTAGGAAAGGAGTTCATACCATACAGTGAAGACTTCTGGCTCAGGTTTGAAGAATCTGAGGAGATGGTGAAGAGAATGGAACCCAGCTACCAAGAATCTATAGCCAACTGGTGGAAATGTACAAGGTTCGAAAGAAAGAAGAAAACCAGTTGGTTGAAAACTTGATGTCTTGCTTTCTGTTTCTGTTTTCATCTCTGTTTCTGTTTTTTTATTATTTTGATGAGATTCTAGTTGCTCAGCTATCTGCCGAGTATGTCTATGATTTGTACTTAACTCTGATTAATGAAAAATCGGCATTTCTGACTGTTGGAAGCTCACATCTTGTGAACTTGATGCATGCTTATGAATGATTATGAATGATTATATTTTTCTGCATTTTTGTTCCAAGTTAATAAAATGTGGTTCCTTGATCCTGTTAAGGAGTTTTGTCATCATCAAAAAGGGGGAAATTGATAGGATGAAATGTAATAGATTTTGATGAGACAAAACGTGTAATAGTCTAGAACATTAGCTATCTGGATAAGTCTTTATATGTAAAATAGCTAAGACAAGGATGCTGGAAAGACGAGAAGATTCTGCCAAGGAACCAGAAAGCCAAGTCCCTGCTACCTGCATACTATATCAAGCAACCAGTAACCAAGCTTCAAAGGATACTACAAGGAACCTGGAGATGATCAAGGAAGCTGACTTACTCGAAGAGGATACTACCAGATACATCAGAGTCAGTGCAACCTGACTAGCCAGTAGAGTCACTCCAGTTCCAACAAATCAGAATCTGCCATGTGTGAAAAGCAGCAAGGACACAGTACAAGCAGACTGCAGAATGAAGTCGCGCAGACAAAGGACAAGGCAGTGGCAGAACAGAATGAAGGCATTTCAGAGCAGGTGTTAGAAGATCGGCAAAACCAATCAGGAAGAGACACCTCATCAAGCAAATGACTACTCTGCAACGGGCAGAAAAACCATCTGATGCCTATAAATAAAAGACTGAGACTGAATGCAAGTAGAGACAACCAAGAGAACCTAACAAAAAAAACTACAAGCAAGTCGTTTCAAGCTCAAGCAATCATATCCAAGATATTCAGTCTTAGCAGCAGCAAGCCAGCTACCTTTGTGATCTTCAGAAGTTCAAGGAGCTTGCTGCATTCGATAGTTTGAAAACTCTCATTTTATTCTAAGTCTGATAGGAGTCTCTTAGGCAGGAGTTTACCCTGCTAAGCTGTAATCTCTCTGAAGAAGAGAAAGGATCCTGTGTGGGTCGATAGTTGGTCACTGTGCAGCTACCTGTGTAGATAGAGCTGACAGTTTTGTTTAGAGTATAGTTTGTATTAGCAGAGTCTATTGTAAATCAAACTTGCTTTAACAAAGTTCCTCCTTGTGAAGGAGTAGAGAGGACGTAAAGGGATTACTCCACCCTTGAACCTCTATAAGCTTGCTTGTGTTATCTTTTGCTCTATATTCATCTATCTGCATCCTGAGCATACTGCATTAAAAACGTGTTTCGAAAATCATAAGTATTTTCGTTGTGCATTATATTCTCTGTCTAAGTCCTGAGGTCACTGCTAGAGCAGGAACCTATCGAGCAGTAAGCTTAATAGCTACCTGTTCATCAGGGACTTAATATTTTTTTGGAGTGAAAAGTTGAAAATTTGATAAGGTTAATTCACCCCCCCTCTTAACCTTATATCGCTTGGGACCAACAGTTCGAATCATGTAGATGAGTACACGAGAAGATTTCGGAATCGTGTAGAAGATGAAGGCTTCAAAAATTTCAGATGGAGAAGATGAAGGCTTGAAGGTTTTCAGAAGGTGGGGTCCAGGACGTGGGGTACCCGAGTTGAGAAGGTGGGGTCGAGTATGTATACTATAAGCCTAACTTTTGTATGAACATCTATTTTGATATGAGAATCTTTTATGGTCAAATATTTGTATTTTATAATCGTTATATATGTTACTGCTATTGTCCAATTAATTTATATTGTAGATAACATGGTGTGTGGTGCCACACAGAAGATCATATTATCAGTTTCTTATAGATTATAAATGGTAGCTTACAACCAAGATAATTTTGGACAAATTATCGAAATGGTTGTAGTGTAATTTGGTATTAATCTATCTTAATTATAAAATTACACTAGTACATTTTGTATGTATTGAGCAGGACCAATTGAGGTTGTTCGATTTATACTGACTACATAAATAGAACAAGACCTCTGTTATTATGGATGTGCGTCATCTTAATCATTATATGATAACAGGCACGTATACTCAATATATGTTTCTTTAATTTACCAATGGGTGAGATTTACTTATTAAATCAATAAACTTGGTAAATTAGGATACAATGTTGTTTATATGGTGTGCTGTTGATTATAGAATGAAACTGTGTCCTAATTATTTAAGATGATAATGTCTCCTTGAGGAGCTCATAAGGATTATCATGTAAACCCTGCAGGTGGATTTATTCCGGTATGATAATAAAGTTGAGTGGTACTACTCTTGGAATTAGATGTCAATTAATTGAATTGTTAGTAATTCATTTAATTAACGAACATTCGATATCTTAAATACGGGGAGATAAACACGCACATAATAAATAGGAACCCATATTTAATATGAATTTGGGACGGTAGTTCAATAATATCTCTTTAGTGGATCGAGTTATTATTGATAGGATTAAAAAATGTGTTCAAGCCGAACTAAGACTCCTAATCCTATCAGGAGACCGAATTATAATCCTTTTCAAGGTCCCTGTTGTAGCCTATAAATAAGCCTTAAGTCAGCCGCTACTAAACACATAAAAATCTTATAAAACAATTTTAATAAAAGGCGGTTGGTATTCTCGAAGGATCGTTGCCCACACAATGCTCGAGAAAAGGCGAGGAATACGGCAGAAGATCGAGAGGTGCAGGCTCTATCAGTTGTTCGGCAGTTCTGACCTTAGAACTGGTTTGTCTTCACCTATTACGGTGAAATGTATGATTTGTTTTCCACTGTGTATTAATCATATCTTATATGGATCCCGAATCAGATAATTGCATAGGGTTAACGATCCGTGGTTCCAACAGTTGGGTGAGGGAGAAATGAGATACAAATTGTTTTACAAATTCAAAAATTAATTACATTTCATATTAACATTAATTTTTTTTAATATAAATAGTGTATTCAACATTAATTTTTAAATAAATGTATGTATAAAGTTGTAAAAGGTCAAGGGGTAGTATTGAAATGTATTTAGTAAAATACCTAAAAAAATGGGTAAAAAAGTTATTATTATAAAAATGGGGTAGAAAAGTTTCTTGTCTTATGAAAATGGATAGTTTTGAACTTGACCCTAATTAATTCATATAGTTTATCCTTATAAATTATTTTAATCATTATTTTAATAAAACCATCAATAGATCGTCACCGATGATTTTATTTTTAATCAGTTTTTAATATAACCAATACAATTATTAAAAATATTTTATTTATTTATTTATATATTAATTATATTATTTAATATTCACAGTTATATAAATTGTAATATATTCACATTTAACTACTATTTAATAAATAATATTAATTTTAAAAAAAATAAATACTGAATGTCTAATTCACAAAAATAATATGTATTGTCATGTACAATATTAGTAATTAGAAGAATTAATAACATAAGAAATGGTAGTATGGTGAGGATGATTATTTTTTTTATATAATTGAATATGTTTAATAATATGTCAAATAATATTAACTTGAAGTAATATATTTAAAAATTATTAAATTAAATAAATGATTATATTGTTACAAAACATGATCACCCGATTTGATTAAATTGTCACCCCAACTAACGATTATTATTAATATATTATTCTACTTTAAAATATTTTTAATATAAATTATTATTATATTTTATTATTATGTAATTAAAATATAATAATTTACATTTAATTAGAAATATATTATAATAATACTTCAAAATTAGTTAAACTTAACGGGATCTATTTAATTTGTTTGGTTTGATGATATTAATAAGTTTACCTTGTTTGAAAAATGTAAGCTCACCATATAAAAAGGGTTATGTATTACTCAACTTTATATATAAAAATATTATATAATTATTTCTTTACATATATAAATATTATATAATTATTTATATTCGATTTGATCCGATCCGTTTCTTGAAATGTGATGAGACGGTCCTACCTAAAACTTAGTCGGAATAAAATTGTTGTTTGAATTGTGTACTCATTTTTTTGCTGAATTCAAAAGTTAGGATAAATTTTTAATTTGAATTTTATTTTTTGTAATTTGAAAAAAAATAAAACACATTACTGTTGCATATTTCATATAGTAAATATATCGTACTCATAATATTTTTTCACTAATTAACTTCAAAGAAAGTTGACTGGATGGGCTGGGCCTTCTTCGGATTGAAATTTCTGGGCCAAGCCCATAATGTAGAAAATTGATTATTAGTTACAAAATTTGTGCCAGCAATGGAATACCATTTATTTGCAGAAACCCTAGCAGTTTAAGCCTCCTTCAAGCGAACTCGGCTGCAACGCAATGGGTAATGCCTACTTCTTCTTCCTCCAAACCCTAATTCAATTTCTCAAAATCAACGTATACATTTAATTTATATATCTATAATGAGGGGTTTTGATTTGCAGGTGCGTACACTTACGTTTCGGAGCTATGGAAGAAGAAGCAATCGGATGTGATGCGGTTTTTACTTAGGGTTCGTTGCTGGGAGTACCGTCAGCTTCCTTCTGTTGTACGCGTCACCCACCCGACCCGACCCGACAAGGCCCGCCGCCTCGGCTACAAGGCCAAACAGGTACTCTACTCGTTATTTCCTCTTCTAATTATTGCTTAATCTTTCACCGATTCACTGCACTGAAAAAGTGGTTCTTATGGATCTGAATGCACTTAACTAGCTGAATTAGAAATTTGAGCTTCGAGAATTCTTGTTGAAAATGTTAGTTTGCAGTTGAACGAGATTTCATGGAACCTATGTATGTAATACTAATAACCAGAAAGACAGAACATTTAATATTAGTGGCTGACTTTTAATTTAAATGATGTGATTGAACTGAATAAGTGTGCTACTCAGCCTTTACCAGCCCTTCTTTAATATTCGTAACATAATCAATTGAGAGATGTCTTAATTTTACAAAGACATGTATGTAGTGTAAAATCTAAATGTACATTAAAAATATGTATATCATGTATAGTAAGAGTAATTCTTTTCTGTTGTTCATTCATTCATTCAACTTAAAATTTTATTTATATATAATGTAGTTGTAACCTAACATCTTTATGATGTAATGCTAGAATGTTCATTCGTTTTACTTGTGACTTTATACTTCTAAGTTTTAAGTTGGGTGTCATATTATCCATTTTTGTTATAGGTCTCTTATCTATATGATTTTCTTTAAGTTATTTTCTGTGCTTAATGAATTTGTTCTACCCTTTCAGGGTTATGTGATCTATCGTGTGCGTGTGAGACGTGGTGGAAGGAAGAGGCCCGTTCCCAAGGGTATTGTGTATGGTAAGCCCACCAACCAGGGTGTTACCCAGCTTAAATTTCAACGCAGCAAGAGGTCAGTTGCAGAGGAGCGTGCTGGACGGAAACTGGGTGGACTTAGAGTTCTCAATTCTTACTGGATCAACGAGGTACACATTTATGGTGGTTTATGCCTTCACATTTTCGCTTTTAACGTGTTCTTATCTTTTCTCTTTAGGTAACCAATATCTTTATGATCATTTGCTGAGCTTGAATCTCTTTATCTTTCCAATTTAGGGACAATCCTAAGTTCTTTCTATTATGATGTTGGAAGTCTAAAATTTTATTCTTTCTATTCAACTAGTGACTGTTTTCACTGTAGGACTCAACTTACAAGTATTTTGAAGTGATACTAATTGACCCTGCTCATACTACTATCCGCAATGACCCGAGAATCAATTGGATTGCAAATCCGGTTCACAAGCACAGGGAGCTTCGAGGGCTCACATCTGCTGGCAAGAAGTACAGAGGTTTGAGGGGCAAGGGCCATTTGAACCACAAAGCTCGTCCTTCTAGAAGGGCTACCTGGAAGAGGAACCAGACTCTATCCCTTCGTCGTTACCGTTGAGATCATTGTGAGGCTTTTCAGTGCTTGCATGTCAAACTTAAAATCTTGTTTTTGTTGATGACTTTTTGGACTCATGTGAACAAGTTTAGTATAAATTTCTTGTTGTCTTTTGCTTGTTGAGTGTGGATCACACAAGGAATGTGGCTATGATGCCTGATTTTTGTTTATTGTGCTACCATATAGGTCTGGGTGAAAAATTAAATTAAGTGAAATTCTTTCCTTTTGCACTAGCATTTTTGAGGAAAGGTAAAATTATGCGTGATTTTATTAAACCAACACCACTTACATCGAGTTGACAACAAATACAACTGTGTTTTAGAACTATTACATTGAAATCTATTTGTAGATTATTATTTGGTTGCAATATGTAAGGGTTGTAGTCTGAGTAGAATCTTCTAATTAAGTAATTATTTTTGCTCTCTAAAAAATAATCTGAACATTTGTCAATTATTTTTCTTATATGAATGCGAGATCATGATTGGTAGTTGTCGAAGTACCAAAAAATATATTGCGTTTTGTTATCTCCATCAAATTTGTACAAGTGGTTAATTGGGTAGGGTAGGATGATTGTATATTTGATAGCAGCTAATAATTTTTTTTCGATAAAACACTAGAAACAAATAAAGAAGATTTAAATTTAATCATTAAAAATCCTTCGATTCTTGGTTCAATTATCATCATTTCTCCTCACTTATGAAGTATCCAAATCGTTTCTTATGTATATTCAATTAAAAATATAATCTAAATTGATGGCAAGGATGAAAATATTGATTTTGGTGAAAATTTTGATACTTTGATTTTACGAAAATATCGATTTCTGTATCGGTTTCAGTGAAAATATCGGACATTTTTGAAAGAAATAAGAAGACTGTAAAAAAATTGAAAAATATATCTACTAATTTACAGATTATTATAACTGACATTAATACATATATTGAACTAAAAATAAAATTATTTACAACAAATATATAGATGAAATATTATATAAACGTAGTCAGCTATGATAACATGACAGATTTTGTTCAAAGTATTATTTGAGTTTTTCTTTTTGGTAAGTAATTGTATTGTTTTCTCAAGAAAAATAATCGTAATCTTGTTTTTTTGTTTGGATACAATCAAAATTTCTATAAATTAATAATATTTGAATCAAAAAATTTATTTAATTAAAAGAGTTATAAAATATTGAGTGTATTTACGAATAGCGAAATATATATTTAATCGATTTTTTTTAATTTATTTATCCAATTCAATAACGAAATATACATTAGTTATATGTGATTTTAAATTAATAAACATACATTTATCTTTATCTATATAAAAGTAAGACCACATGTGCCACATGTCAAAAATACAATTTCCATATTAATTTTATTTTAATTTTATTTTAATTTTATAAATTAATCTATAATAACTAAAATTTCAAAGCTAATTAATTAATGTGGCTATTTACGATATCAATTTAATTATATTGATAATAGACATTAATAAATAATATATGAAAATTTTTTAATAAATTTTTTAAAGCAACACATGTTAAATTTTAAATATAAAAATCATTTATAAAATTTAAATTTATTTTAGAGAAAAATATAAAATAAAATTTAAAAAAAAGAAAGAAAAAACTACAAAAAATTTTCTACCGATATTTGAACGGAAACCGAAATTTTGTGATATATCGTCGATATATCTCTAAAATTCCTCGAGAAATGCTCGTTTTCCACCGAAACCGAAATTTTTCGAAATATCGCCGATATTTTTCCTATATTTTGACGAAAAAAAATTGCACCCCTTTATAATATCGGGGTTGTGATTTTTGCAATATTTCGATGATATTTTACAGAAATATCGCGATCTTTTTTGTCGTAATAGATTAACAACATAATAGACCTCTAGATATAATTTTCTAACACTAGACTCTACAATGATAGGCTAAACCATAAGCTAATGCAAAAGTCAAAATTGTTGTAAAATATGTTGACACAAATGTTAAATATATCAATTTATGCGATACCAATTGCTTTAAGATTTTTAGTCTAGTACACATAAAATACGGCATCATTGAAGTGTTCAAGCATTGTCAATCATTCTGCTTTAGCGAGTCAATTTATAAATGTTTGACTCTATTTCGAAATGAAATTTTGGGAAAAAAAATTATAAACTGCAATCTATTGTGCTACAAACACACATGCTTGTGGTTTATTGATGCTACTTTAAATCCTTTATAGAATATATTTTAGAAACAAGATCCTCAAAACTAATTAATGCAATTCTACTTGACTTAATAGACAATTTTCAATTTTCAAATAATATTTTTTTCAATTTTAAAATATACATAATGAGAGTTGAAATAGGTATAATAACATAATTTGCATTCCGTTTTTGTACCAAAGCTTTATGTTCCATTGTTGCCGCCAAATATATTTTAAAATAATTTTGTGGAATTTAAATTTTCCTTATATATTAGTTTATGAGAATATCAATTGGGTAAATGGATCACTTATATTACTTTTTAATGACAAATACATATTTATTGAGTATCATTGAAGTGTTCGACTGGTGTTCATTTTCTGCTACAAAAAGTTTAAATTTCAAATGTTAGGACAATATTTTGGAATTGAAAATAAATAATTAATGCGTTTGTCACGAGTCGACCTTGGAATTTGAATATCAATGCTACAAACACTTGTTATATTAAAGCCACTTTGAATCCTATATAGTATATACTTTAAAAAAAAAAAAATCCTAAAAACTAATCAATGTGATTTTACTTGACTTAATAGATTGTTTTCAATTTTCGTAATATATATATATATATATATATATATATATATATTTATTTAGAATATACATTACGAGATTTGAAATGGTTACTATTGGGATTTCAGTATTTAAATTTTGATAAGACAAACCATATATGTAATAGAAAATTTGAGTACCCCATTTTTCACAATGTTTAAGTGAAGTCATAAATTAGGATTGAATCTATATATATATATATATATATATAGGTTCTGAAAGATGGACGATCTCAACAAAACCGTACTGTATCAAGAAGATAAAAGTATGAAGAAATTGTAAGTATGAACTGCAGTAATACATCAAGTAAGAAAGAAAGACAAGCAACGCTGCAAACAAAAGATACTGGATGCAGGAAGAAGTTATTGCAATGCAGATGTAAGAAGAAAAGATACATAACGCTGTAAAAAGTGGTTACAGTAACGCAACAAGTAGAAGTTATAGCACCACTGCAAGAATAAAATACAGCAGTATTGTAAGTAAGTAGTTGCTGCAAGAAGATCGAGGATACAGAACAGAAGTCAAGTTGCTGCATACTCCAACAAACCTCGAACACAACAAACAGAAACATCACCCTGCAATACGAGGAAGTATAAATGTAGTACGAGAAACGAAGAACGAAGCAAGTATAATTAGAGTTGTTTGAGACAAGATTAAAGTTGCAGGCGTAGAACCAATACAGAGATGACACGCGGCCTGACAGACTATAGAAAGCTGCGAGCCACAACCACCTCATTAAATGCATTGAGAAGATAAGTCTAGATGCATTAAATGCGAGTCATGCCTTTGATCAAAACCCGAAATTCAAATAAGAGATATCTCCTTCAATGGATATCTCTTTACAAGTATAAATAGAGGTCGAGCAACACTGAAGCTGACTACCGAAACATCTTACGCTCAACAAGCTCAAGTATTTTAAAAGTTACATTCTCAAACATCCATACAAGTCTCAGTCACTCGACTTGGTGAAGTGAACTAGTTTCAATTTGAGAGATCCGAAGAAGGATTCAGAAGTTCATTTCGCTGCACCAGTTGAAGAAACAATATATATACTTTAATCTATTTGCTGTGTGCTAGGTTGTTTTAGGTGTCGTCAGTTGATAGGATTTATCCTTGGTGATTGTATTTAGTTGTCTAGGTGATAGACAATTTCCCTGTGTGGGAGTTTAGAAATCCTTTGTGGGTTTTGCCTTTAGAACTTGCAGTTATTGTGTGTACGCTGGGTTCTAATAGATGTTAACTTGTTAGGTTGATAGATTATTAGATTGTACCCTGTAACTCAGTCTTGCTTAACGAAGTTCCTACTCGGGGAAACAGTAGAATGGATGTAGAAGGATTACACCACCTTCGAACCACTATAAATCATAAGTGTTTACTCACTTTAATTTATTTGTGTTGTATCTTATATTTATTCTGTCAGAAGCATAAAATAATCTTTAAAAGCAAGCACATTTGAGAAAACAAGCCTTCAGTGAAAACATAATTTCCACTACGAAGAACTCTAAGTTACAGCGTGCATCACTGCATCCTAGTACTGTAAGCAGTAATAACATGTACTATAAGTTCAAGTAAACTTACAGGATAGTAAGTTTCAAAAGATTTTCAAAATCAACGAAAGTTCATTCACCTTCTCTGAACCTCCGAGACCACTTGGCACCAACAGTTACATTAACATAATTTGCATTTCATTTTGCCACTAATTGTCAATGTTCAATTGTTAATTGTTGTCACCAAATATATTTTAAAATAATTTTGTTTAGTTTAAATTTCCCCAAATAGTAATTTATGCAAATACCAAGTTTAATGGAACACTTTTGTAGCACCCGAAACTTTTATACATATTTCTATTAGTTTATTTTTTTTGCTACATCATCTTTCAGTTTAAGTTATCTTTTGATATACACATGTTTATTTTTATCTAGCTTTATCAATGATTTTGAGTTCGACTACACCGCCAGTACCGAGACTAAATGAAATGTGATATGAAAATTATAAAATTACAAGAATAAAAATCTAGCATCGGGCTTAAGGTTTAAGAAATTAAAAGAAAATAATACAAGCTTGAAGTAAGATAACGATAGATTTTTATCGACTAAATAATTGTGAAAAATCAATTAATAATAGAGTCTTATTAGGATTAATAATAATGAAATATTATAAAAAATCCTAAATATGTTAAAGTGTAAGAGAATAATTATCTTGTGCATAAATGAAATTATTGCACATAAAATCCACAAATATCTTTTATTAAAGCTAACTTTAAATTGTGGAAAAATCATTAGTATTTAGTGAATGACCAATGTGCCCCTTTTGTCCTAATTTTCTCTATAAATATAATGGATCCTGAGGATCAATTTTCACACACAACACACACTAAATCTCTACACACACTATTTACACACACTTGCTCTCCAAGTTTGCTACAAGGCAGTCTTCTTACCTTCTTCCTTTCCAAAGCTTTGATCATATGGAATATGCATGTTTTAAGTTAGATAATCATACTATAACATGATCTAGGTTTAGATAATGGTTTATCGTTGAGAGATGTTTTAAGAAAATCATTATATGTTGAATGAAAGTGTGGGAGGTTGAGGGGCTGTTTTGGGGCTGTTTTTGGAGGTGTTCTTGGGCTGTTTTTATGACCTTTTTATATGTTAAAATACATGTTATGAGGAGCATAAATATGGTTTTAGATCATGTTTTGGACTTGTGTAGAGAAAGTTATGAATTTTGCAAGTTCTCTTCATTTCTTTGCATACTTGAGTCTTAGAAGCTTATATTGATGTTAGATGATTATTTTGAGCATGAAAATATGTTTATATGTTTATATGATGAAGAACCATGATTTAATGCACTAAAATGATGAGTAAATAATGTTTTATGCATCTTAAAAAATGGTGTTGAAGAGGTAGCCGAAATTATTGAAGCTTGGGAGAGTGTATGTGTTTTGTATTTTGATCCAAATAAATCTTCACTTAGGGGGATACTTAGGTGGTTATAGGGAGGTTATAGGATAGCTTAGCCCACCATAAAATTAGGAATGTTGTCTAATGTCATTACTTTTTGCTAATTATGAGAAAAGTCCTTAATCATTCTCTAAATTTTATTAATTGTGTTCTCCCACTTGCTTAACCATATTTATGTATGATCTTTGATGACCTAATGATGTTTAACAATGATTCATAATATTTAAGAAATAATTATGATTAATTAAGAATTATTTTAAGATGAATTAAACTAATAAGATAAGAGATATTTTTCTAATCTTAAATATTTGGTTATTAATAGTCATTAATAATCAATTAAGTAATAATTATTATTATTAAACCATAATTGATAATCACTCAATGATTAATTAGAGTCTAATTAAGAATAAATTTTAATTATTAATCATTTAAGGATAAAATGCTAACTTCTTATTCAATAATTATGTAATCATAATTTAAGCTTAATGATTTAATCAATAACTAAGGGTTAAAGAATGATTAAAAACTTAATTAATATTGATTAAAATTAATTAATAATTACTAATCAATAACTAAGGGTTAAAGAATGATTAAAAACTTAATTAATATTGATTAAAATTAATTAATAATTACTAATCTTAACTAATAATAATTAATCAATAATTAAGCTATAGTTATAAAGATTAAGCTTTAATTAGAAACAATTAAACTTAATGAAGTTTATTAAAAGCTTTTGATTAATGATTAAGAGTTACTTAAAATATTTAAAGACCTAATTTAGATTCTAAAAGCATCGATAACCTAAAAAAAACTTGAGAAGTCTCGATGATTAAACAATTTGTAATGTGATGTGCTAGGTGTGGAGCGGTTAGATTCGTAGTTGCATCAGCTTTATCAAAGAAAGGATTTTGAGGTGGGTAACTACGAACTGTAAGTAAGTGTTAGGTTATATTATTGTTGATGCGTATAATGCTTATACGTTCGCCTTTGGGTACATGAACTGCAAGGTCACAATGATAAATAAGGCCACAAGGACCATAATAAGGGCACAAGGCCCTAGCCACAAGGGCTATTAGACCACAAGGGTCGAATATTGATAAATTATGCAGGGACGTATGTGGCATGTACAAATCAATTGGTATAACTTATTGCAAATGTTCTCACTGCGTTTTATGCCATGCCTTACTTTAATATATTTTCAGACTAAGGAGGCGGAGCGTAGAGTGACGGTGCAGTTGAGGGTTTTCCCAACTATTTTGCTTATGATATATGTATAAGTTAATAAAGATTTAAAATACGCTTGATGACTCTTTTTTGTGTAATCCAACGTTTCTTTTGTGGACCCCTTTTATATTTAATTAACTAAGTTATTTTTCGCCTTTAGTAATTACCTATTTATTTATTTATATTTTTCAAAAAAAAATATTAAGTACATTTTATATAAATAGCATGAAGTAGTGTACTCAGCCTAGAATAGTGGACTGGGGCACTACAACTTTACTATTTTTAGAACATACTACATGTTTATCGAAAATCCTTTAATCATTCGACCGGTGTCCTTCATTTTCTGCTACAACAAAAACACATTTTAAATTTAGTATATTCTTTTGAACTTAAAATTTTTTTTATTGCATTTGCTAGGTGTTGAACCAGAAATATGAATATTAATTGCATGGAATTCCATGGTACTACAAACACTTTGTTATATTAAAGCCAATTTAAATGACTTTTTTAATAGAATACTGCGATTTAAATTTTTTATTAAAAAAATATAGTATAAAAGTGGGTGTTTAATAACATAGGTGAAGTTGCCATCACCTATGACGATTTCTCTTTAATTAATTAATTTTTAATATAAATCTTCACTGATGGTGATATCAATTAATTTAATTATTTATAATACTAGTCACCATCATCGGTGGTGATCATCATAAAATTTAATATATTTAATGAGCGATGATGAACAAGTATTCGATTGTATTTTATTTGCTACAATTTAATTTGTATTCTTTAAATACATAAACGTTAATTATATTTATCGGATAAATATTATTATTCAAAAATTCACTTTTGTTTGTAAGTTAATATAAATTATTATATCATATATGATGTTGGTCCCAAATGGTCTCGGAGGTTCAGAGAGGGTGAATGAACCTTTGTCGATTTTAGAAAATCTTTTCGAACTTGCTACACTATAAGTTACTTGAACTTATAGCATCGATTGACGCAACTTACAGCGCTATGACATAGTACAGTATGTTGTATCTAAGAGTTCTTGCAGTGGAAAATTATCTTTTGACTGAAGGCTTATTTTCTCAAATATGTTTTCTTATGAAGATTCTTTTATACTTATCATTAATGTAGACAAAGATGCAACACTGAATATATTAAAGCGATTAAAGCACTTAAAGACTTATAGTAGTTCAAAGGTGGTGTAATCCTTCTACGTCCACTCTACTGCTTCCCCGAGCAAGAACTTCGTTAAGTAAGATTGGTTTACAGAATACAACCTAAAAATCTATCAACCTAACAAGTTAACACCTACTAGAACTCAGCTTACACATAGTTGCTGCAAGTTCTAAAGACAAACCCACAAATGATTTCTAAACTCCCACAAAGGGTAATTGCTTTTTCCTAGACAACTAACAACAATCAGTAAGGATGAATTCTTTCAACCGACGACACCTAAAACAACCTAGCACACAATAAATAGGTAAAAAGTATATGTTTGTTCTTTCTTCAACTGGTGCAGTGAAGTGATCTTCTTTATCCTCTTCGAATCTTTAAAATTGAGCTTGATCACTTAACCAGGTCGAGTGACTGAAACTTGTTTAAATGCTTGAGAGTATAACTTGGAAATTGCTTGGCCTTTTGAGCGCAAATATTTTAGTAACCAGTCTTAGTGCTGCTCGACTTTTATTTTTACTTGTAGAAAGATATCCGTTGATGGAGATATCTCTCATTTGAAATTAGGGTTCTAATCAAAAGTATGACTCGCATTTAATGCTTCTTGACTTATCTTCTCAGCTCCTTTAATGCGGTGGTTGTGGCTCATAACTTTCTACAACCTGTCAGGCCACGTGTCATCTTTGTATTGATTCTGCAACTGCAACTTTGATGTTGTCTCAATGGGATCTATTCTGATTTGCTTTGATCTACATTTCTCGTACTCTATTTATTCTTCTTTGGATTGCAGGTTGGTTGATTCTGCAGCTGTATCTAAGCCTTAATGGAGTATGCAGCAAGTCTTGACTCCGCGCTGCATTCTGGAACTGTTTGCAGTAACTTGTTCTTACTGTATTGCTATAACTTCTTCTTACAGCGTAGCTGTAACTTATTCTTGCAGCATAGCTGCAACCATCGCTTAGTTGCAGCTTCTTTTCCTTCTTACTGTTGTATTGCTCTTGATTTTTCCTACAGTTTCTTCATTCCTGCTTCACTTGATATAGCAAGTCTTCTTTTGAGATCCTCCATCTTTTAAAAGCTTAACTTATAGACTCAATTATAGTTTATATGTTTTCAGTTAAACACTATGAAAAATGAGGTACTCTAACTTCCTATTATATGGTTGGTTTGTCTCATCAAAATCTTAAAATTTATATCTCAACAATTTCCCCCTTTTTGATGATGACAAAACATTTACATTATTTCGTTCATGATAGGAGTTTTACTTTTGCATTATCATATTTGTCAAGACTTTATAGATAAGAGCAAGATGTAAACTAATCTTGGATTCATCAGAGATGTATCAGTACTAAACTTAATTTCAATCTGAAACTAAGAGCATGCAAAGGTTCATAAGATATGAACTTGATCAGAAAACAAGAAAAATAAAATTTCTTCATTGAGGAAAGAAATTTTACAAGATACAGAGTTTGAAAGAATTACCATACATCTTTTGATTTTACATGGATAACATCAACTTGATTACTTCTGAAATAGGAACCTTCTTGTAGATGATTCTTCAGGTCTTCTTTCAGAAACTCTTCTTTCTGCTTCTTCTCTTTCTCTTTCCCTTTCTCTTTCTCTTGAGCCCTCCCACCAGTCTTGAATAGACTCCTGATAAGATTCTTCCAGCTTTTTCTTGATCTTCGGAATCTGAATCCATCTGAGCGAGAAATCTTCATTAAAAGGCACGATCCAGCCTTGCTTCACTAGATTTAATAAACAATTTTGAATTTTCAGTTCTCCATCCCTAGCAAGCTTTTCATATCTTCTCAATGCAAATTGACAGGTTTGAAATCTTCTGAATTTACCTTCTTTGTAAAGATATTTGAACTATCTGAGGTATTCTGATCTTTTGAAAAGTATGATCTACTCAAAGGGTGAGTTCTTGTTAGTTGGCAGTCTCACAACTTTGAAGATGTTTAAGCTCCAGGCCATGTTTTCTCCATCAGGCCTTTGATCTATCAGAATAGATACTTCAGTAGATATGTTGTCAGTGTCAAGACGTGGAATATCTTGAGGAGGGTATTGATGCAGAGCTCTATCAACATCCTTCATTAGATCAATTCTGCTCTCCTCAACTACCCCAAGCCTCTGCATCCAGGCTTTTTCTTCTTTCTCAGCTCTGGCTCTCTCAGCTCTTTAAGTAGCCATCTTCTAATTATATAGCCTTTCAGCTTCAGCTTTGCTCATCCTCTTCCTGGAGCCTGTTTGGTGATCTCCTCCCCTTTTTGTACTGTAAGAAGTGGGGGCCGCTGCTGTATCATTTCTTGCTGCAATGCTAGATGCAGCACTGCCAGCAGGTTTGGATGTAGCTGCTCTAACACCACATTCTTCTTCATCATCCCTTCTTGTTTTACGGGAGGGAAATCAACAATAAGAGTTGATCTTCTTCTCCTCTTCCTGCTCAAAGGAAAGTCATCAACTTCCTCTTCTTCTTCTTCTTCTTCTTCTTCTTCTTCATCTTGCAGCTCCTTCCTGGATCTTTCTGTTCTTTCTTCCCCCTTTTTTGGCATCATAAAAAATAACCAGGGGTAGAGCAGGAGCTGATCTGACCATAGCAGATTTGGGTCTTTTTGTAGTAGATACGGGGGCTTGTTTGGTTGACGGCTTATCAACTTTGGCATGTTGTGGAAATGTACTTCCCATCATATCCCTTAGCTCACCAACAATCATTTCCAAATTGCCCAATCTATCATCAACACTCCTGGTTTTTTAAGTTTGATCAAGAATATTGTTGAGCAATGTTTCCAAGATCATGGAGTGAGATTGCAATTTTTCTGAAGCTGCATCTGTTGTCTTCTTACAGCCTTTGATCTCTTCAAGGTGGGTTAGCAGCTTTCTTTAATTCTCTCTCCATCAGCACCCTGTCTCTAAACTGCTGGTGCCACTGGTCCTATAGGTCATGCTGCATTTGTTTTGGAAGCATCTCAATATCCTTTCTAAGACCAGAAATGGATGCAACATGGGACTGTCACTAATGTTGATATTATTCTGCATGTTAAACTCATGATCTTGAATGGCATGAATGAGCTGTCTAACTACAGCAACAACTTTCTTTATTGAATCCTTCTCTGACATTCTAATAGACCTTTTTCACATTGTTTCTGAATCTGGTGCAGCATATGGAACAATGGCTTATTGTTCCAAGGATAGACGTTCTGCTGCATCCAATTTAGAATCTTCATTTTCATCATCATAAACACTCCTCATTGAGCTTGTTCATCTGAAAGAAGCGAACTTCTTAGAAATGTAGGTGATAGGAGCTTCACCTTCCATCTCTTCTTTAGACTTCTCCTCTTCAACGCCCTCCTCAGTAACTAAGTTTGTTGTATCTTGATTGGATTTTGATAAACATGTAGCAGGTACAACTTCAACCTCCTCATGAGGTGCCTCTAGCTGCACTGTAGTTACTTTAGCCACACTCTCCATTTCAGCATCCTCTAAGGGTACTGTCTCAACAGCCACCCCTTCAGAGATCTTCACATCCTTAGTGAGTACTGTCTGAACAGCCACCTCATCTAAGGTCTTCGAAGAGGACACCATCTCAACGCCAGTCCTGTAACAACCACTTCTTCTCCTCCAACTTCTTCATCTTGCTGCACAGGTTTTTTTACAGAGCTAGCAGTTTGAGATACTGTAAGTTCTATGTCTGTAAGAATTTCAGCCTCCATCCTTAGTCTTGATTCTTCAGTCTCTTCAAGGATGTCAGCTTGCTGTATTGCTACTTCAACCAATATATGGAGTTCCGCCACCAAAACTTCTTCTATGGTCGCATCATCAGTAATCTCAACATGTGCAATGTTTGTAAGAACTTCTTGGATTATCACTGATGGTTCCCTCTTATGTGAAACTACAGTAGCTTCATGATAGATGTGCATAGGGAAATTGCCATAATCCAGTAGCTGAGTCTCCTCTTCTAAAGGTTCAAGAGTAATTATTGCAAAGAGGTCCTCAATCACTTGATCATAAGTAGGGGAGTTTGAATTATGACCAGATGATCCTTCTCTCTGCTGCCTCCTTGGAGTATGCTGCATCATTCTATCCTTGACACTAGCTTGCAGAGCTAGTTGCAACATTGTCTTTTCTGCTTGCTCAACTCCAAGGCTATGGATCTGTTGCAAACCCCACATCATCGTCCCTTCTTACAGCCTCTACAGCTGGGTTCAGGACGATCTGTAAATCCTCTCTTATTGTCTTCATCGGCCATTCTGCAGACTCATTATCCTCTGCAGCCTTTCCCTTTTCTTTGTCCAATGCACCCTGAGCAGTAGTTCTTTTGGATCTTTCCAGGTGAACAAACTCTGCAAACTCAGATTAGAGAAGATATAGGATGTCATCTAATTGAGCCTACTCCAGGAAAATTTTCTCTATAAAGAGAAATTCACTCCACTGCAGCAGAATTTCCCTCTTAGACAATCTTATCTTTATCCAGAGATTGTTTTACTTCTCTATCTCATTTTCAGAAGCAGTGGAAGCTTGATCAATCAGACCTCTTGTAGCAACAGTTGAAGGCGCTCTTCTGCTTGTTCTGGCTGTCATTTGACTCGACTTCCACAAGGGTCTGAGAAAGAGAAGTTGCTGCAATTTCCCTTCTTACAGCGCCTGCTGTAACTATCTTCTTCTTTCTGCGCAGGCTGGCAAGTTTCCTTGTCTTTCTTCTTCCTAATGGCGCATTATCATCAGAGGAAGATGATGACTCCGATTCTGCTCTCCTCGGGGCCCTTTTGATGACAGATAGCATGTTGTCATTAGAGTTAGAACTGACAGCCTGGGCTTCTTTCCTCATTTCTTCCTCTTTCAGCCTCCTATCAGCCTCTGATTTGCTCTAAGTAACCATGGTAGAGTCACTTACAACTTCATCTCTTAGCGTCAAGGATGCAGCTGCTGTATCCTTGGTTTTCCTTTTTGGTCCAACAACAACTACACCCGTAACAACCTTTTTCAATGTTTTCCCCATTTTTTTCTTGCCAAGGAACTTGCCAATGGGGATAAGGGTAGGAGAAATAAGCTGTATTCCTAGCTTACAAAGAAGGGAACATATAGTGATCCCATAACTTCTGTATACTGTATCATTCTCAGTCTCCTCCCACAACCGCTTGAGGATGAACCGCACCCAGTTCACCCTCTCTCTATTTATGATGGCCGACATAAGCCTGAAGCGGAGGTCTGTGTATTTATTATAACTTTCGATTTTACCTTCAATGGAGTATGCACAGATGTCATGAAAAATCTCAAATTTGGGTTTGAACAGCTTCTTCGGGGCACTTTTTCTTACCTCGCAAGCTCTCTCTACTTGAAGAGGTTGCACATCTCCTCAGAACCATATGATAGAAGTTGATTGGGAGTCAACCCTTCTGCAGAGATGTTGAAAGTAGTGGCGATGTCCCTCATTAATAGTTCTCTTTCTTCATGATCTTCATCTATTCTGAAAAGAATGGTGAATATTCTTTCTTCCGATCTTCAGGCATGGGTATAGAATCTTTGGACTGATTTAATAGAGAAACCAACGTAGACAGTGGTTAAGAGACCTAGAATCTATGATCTCTCCAAGAACTCAAAGATGAGCATAAGAATGGAGGGATCGTATAACTCTGAAGCGTATACATGTTCCTGATTGATGAGGTGACCTACCAGGACAATGCTTTGTCATGCTGTCATTGTTGAATGATTTTCTGAAGAAGATGATAACTAAAGAGTTTGAAGGTTTCGAAGAGAGAAACTGCTCTTGATACTTGGAAGCTTTTGGTAAGAATGATCAGAAATAAATACCAAGAGTTTTATTAAAATCCTTGTAGTACGATCAACGAACTGGATTAATCTTGAGTGAGAGAGCCAACGATTGTTATAAAAAGACGGAGGGGTCAAAGTGTTAAATACTTAAAATAAAGTAATTATGGCCTTTTAACAGCGTCTTTTCAAATTCTGGCACATGCGCAGACTTGCATTAAATGCAAGAAGAAGCGTATGATCTGTCGCCTAATTTATTGTTTTTTAAGGTTGCAACTTTTGTATGAGGTTACAGAGTAATAAATACTTTCTCGACATAAATGTTGTATCCTCCTACTACTTTCATCACTTACTCATTTGCTGTAAGATTTATAGATACAACGCTGCATGAAGCCACAACTTGCAATAAGAAACTTACTGCTCTCAGCAAAAGTACAGGGGTTCCTTAGGCTTCTGCAATTATCTTTCGATTCATAACTTCAGAATTCCCAATTCATTTAGCATAGAAAATCTTAATTCACATAGAGGCTTGGTGAATATGTCAGCTACCTGGAGATTTGTATGAACTTTTTCTAGGACCATATCTTTTTTTTCCACATGATCTCTTATGAAGTGATGTTTGATGTCAATGTGCTTTGTTCTTGAGTGAAAAATAGGGTTATGGGTGATAGCAATGTCACTTGTATTATCACAGAGAATGAGGGTCTCTTTTTCTTCAATCTCATAGTCCCTTAGTTGTTGTTGTATCCAGAGGATTTAAGCACAACAACTTCCTACGACAACATATTCTACTTCTGCTGTAGATGTTGCTATAGATGTTTGCTTTCTACAGAACCATGATACAAGTCTATTTCCCAGAAATTGATATGTTCCACTTATACTTTTTTGTCTATCTTGCAGCCAGTATAGTCAGAGTCAGAGTAGCCTTTAAGATTGAATCCTCCTTCTTTAGGATACCAGAGGTCTACTTCTTGAGTTCCTTTTAGATACTTGATGATTTTTTTCACTGTTGTAAGATGTGATTCCTTTGGAATAGCTTGAAATCTTACACAGACTCCTACTATAAACATGATGTCTGGTCTCCTTGCTGTAAGATACAACAAGGATCCTATTAGGCGTCAGTACTTAGTAATATCCACATCTTTTCCATCCTCATCTTTATCAAGTTTTATGGATGTTACCATGGGGACAGATGTAGCAGATCCATTTTCCATAACAAACTACTTTATAAGCTCTTTTGTGTACTTAACTTGACTGATGAATGTTTCTGCACTTAGTTGCTTTACTTGTAGGCCAAGGAAGAAACTTAGTTCTCCCATCATGCTCATCTCAAACTTTGACTGCATTAGATTGAAGAACTTTTCACCGAGATCTTTGTTAATGGATCCAAAGATGATGTCATCCACATAAATCTGCACAAGGAGAATACTTTCTCCATCTTAGATTCTGAACAAGGTCTTGTCAATTGTTTCTTTCTTGAATCCATTCTCCAACAGATAAAGAGATAGAGTGTCATACCATGCTCTTGGAGCTTGCTTAAGACTATACAAGGCTTTGTGCAGTCTAAATAGTTTCTCTTCTACTTGGTCTTCAAAACCTGGAGGTTATTCCACATAAACTTCCTCTGATAGAAGACCATTGAGAAATGCACTCTTCACATCCATTTGCTATACATTAAAGTTCTTGTGAGCTGCATAGACCAGAAAAATCCTTATTGCTTCCAGTCTTGTTACTGGAGCAAAAGTCTTATCAAAATCAATTCCTTCTTCTTAACAGTATCATTTAGCAACAAAACTTGTTTTGTTCCTCACTACAAGACCCGATTCATCCAGCTTGTTCTTAAACACCTATTTAGTTCCAATTACTCCTTGATGAGTTGGTCTAGGAACAGTATGTCATATTTGATTTCTTTCAAAACCATTTAGCTCTTCTTGCATGGCTTGAACCCAATTGTTGTCTTGAAGAGCTTCTTCAATGCTTTTTAGTTCTATTTGAGAGATGAAGCATACAAACATAACTTCATGAGGGATTGATCTTCTAGGTCTTACACCAAGAGATGGATCTTCAATGAGGTTTCTTATATGATTTCTAAGCTATGTTATGTCTGGTTCAAAGAGATGTATAGGTCTTGGCTCTTCCTCATCATGTTGTAAGATGACAGATTCTGTTGCTGTAAGAATGTCAGCTGCATCCAGAGGTGTGAGATCTTCCTCTTTGTCTTCTGCTGGAAGTAGGACACCTTCAATGTAAGGAATATTTTTGTCTCTTATAGGGGTTGTCCCTTCATCAGCTTCATCTAACTTGCTTGTGTCACAGTGTGGTTCATCAAAGACTACATGAATGACTCTTCAACCACCAAGATTCTTTTATTGAAGATTCTGAAGTATCTAAGAAACACTCCTTCATCTGATTTTACATCAAAGGTTCTTAGATGCTCTTTTCCATTATTGAGGATGTAACATCTACATCCAAATATATATAGGTAGGAGATGTTTGATGTGTATCCATACCACTGTTCATATAAAGTCTTATCAAAATCCTTATTGATCAGACATCTATTCTGAGTGTAGCATGTTGTATTTGTAGCTTCTGCCCAAAACCTTTTGGGAATCTCTATCTCTGCAATCATTATCCTTACTGCTTCTTTAAGAGTTCTATTCTTTCTTTCAGCAACACCATTTTGTTGAGATGTTCTTACAGCAGAGTTTCATGACAAATACCATTATCAGAACATAATTTCTCTATATACTTGGTAAATTCAGTTCCTCTATCAGACCTTATTTTCACAATGCTCAAGTTTTTCTCATTTTGTATCTTCTTCATAAGGTTAGGTAGTTTGCTTTGTGTTTTTTATTTTTTGGCAAGAAATATTGTCCATGTAAATATTGAATAGTCATCTACTATCACAAGTGAATATTTCTTCCCACTTATGCTTACTAGTTCTACTGGTCCAAAGAGGTCTATATGTAGAAGATCTAAAATCCTATGAGATGACTTCTGTAACTTGTCTTTGAAGGAGCTTCTTACTTGTTTGCCTTTTTGACATGCTCCACATACATTCTCTTTCTTGAAAGCCAAGTCTGGTAGACCTCTCACTAGTCCTTTTCTTGCTAGCTTGTTTATAGTCTTGAAGTTCAAATGACTAAGCCTTTTGTGCCATAACCAGCTTAGTTCTGGTGGACCCTTTACAATGAAACATGTTGGTTGAATAGAAGAATTCCAGTCTGCAAGATATATGTTTCCTCTACTTGTTCCTGTAAGTTTGACTTCACTGGTTTTGTTGTCCATGATTAGGCACTTATTAAGGTTGAACTCCTTAGTGTATCCTTTGTCACAAAATTGACTGATTCTTAGAAGGTGTAATTTGAGTCCTTGCACATAGGATATTTCCTTGATTTGATTATGGCCATCGATAAAGTTTCTAGTGTCTCTTGTGCTTCCTTTGGAATCATCTCCAAAGATGACCTTTGGTTCTTTGCAAGGTTGAAAATCTTTTAAGGCTTCTTTGTTGCCAGTCATGTGCCTTGAGTAGCCACTCACTACAAGAAATTTTGCATATAACAACGCCCATTTAACAACGCTTTTCATGAATTTGTGTTGTCTTTTGGAATTTACAACGCTTTTTTCCGAAAAGCATTGTCTTTTTTAAAAAAATTCACCATACGACAACGCAGAAAATGGAAACGACAACGCTTTTTTAGTAGGGTTGTTAAATGGCATTTTTTTTAAAAGACAACGCTTTTGTAAAACGCTTTTGATGCGTTGTCGTATAGCGAATTTTTTTCTCAAAACGACAACCCTTTATGCAACGCTTTTTGGCGTTGTCATTTCTTAGTACTTTTTTTACAATTTTACAACCCTTTATGCAACGTTTTTTGGCGTTGTCGTTTCTTAGTACTTTTTTTACAATTTTACAACCCTTTATGCAACGCTTTTTGGCATTGTCGTTTCTTAGTACTTTTTTTTTACAATTTTACAACCCATTAATTATAAAATAATTATTTTTAATTAACTTAAATTTAATTAATTTATAATGTTATCTTGTATTACATTATTTGCATTAATATTATCTTATATGAACAAACTCATAATTTTAGAAAATAGTATTTTTATAAAATACTATTTTGAATTAATTAAGAAATTAACTACACCTAATTAAGTATTACTCTCACCCTTTGAAATAATAATACAAAATTGGTATATTATTTTAAAACATAATTCGAAAATTGTGTTTTATAATTCATAATTGATAAATTACGAATGTTTTTCTTAAAAAAAGATAAAGATAAAATTATTGTGTTTTAAAATTAATACAAAAAACATAAAAAAAGGTATATATATATATATCATATCAATTAATTAAGAATATATAAAAAATTTAATTATACAACAATAAAAAAAATATACATTTATTTATTTGAAAAATATAAAAATTTGTATTACATAATAATATAAAAATTATATATTATTATTTTAGAAAGTAAAGATAAAATGAGTTTGGTTTTAATTTGAACCAAAAATTATTTTACAACAAAAAAAACAATACATATATTAATTTGAAAAATATAAAAATTTGTATTACATAATAATATAAAAATTATATATTATTATTTTAGAAAGGGTAAAATAAAGATAAAATAAGTTTGGTTTTAATTTGAACCAAAAAAATTTTTACAACAAAAAAAACAATACATATATTAATTTGAAAAATATAAAAATTTGTATTACATAATAATATAAAAATTATATATTATTATTTTAGAAAATAAATATAAATTAAATTGGTTTTAAAATTAATACCAAAAACATAAATTATTTGAAAAAATTATTTTATAAAATAAAAAAAAGATATAAAAATGATTAATTAAAAGAATAATATGAAAAAAAAACTTAAATATGTTAATTGAACCATAAACTATTTTTCAAAATAAAAAAACATACATATATTAATTGGTCAATACAATTTTTTTTTATATAATAATACAAAAATTTTATATTATTTTAATTAACTTAATGTTGAAAAGTTTAATTATTTTATGATGTTATTTTATATTATTTGCATTGATATTATCTTATATATATGAACAAACTCATAATTTTAAAAAATTAGTATGTTTATAACATATATTAAAAATATGCACTAGTATACTTTATAATTGTCTTAATATGAAATTAGATTAAATATTACTAAACATATTAATTAGTCATTAATTATATATGTATATATATAATTAGTTAATAAAAGAAATACATATATAATATAAACACATAAAACACTAATAGCCTAGTGGTTCAAGGTTCAACAGAGGTCATGAGTTCAAATCCCAAACAACGCACATTTATTTCTCATGACATGGCAATGACGTGTCAGAATTTGATGATGTGGAAGATGACGTGACAATGACGTGTCCAAAATATGCTGATGATGTGCCACTTTTTCGATGACGTGTCAGATACGACAACGCGTATTAAGCGTTGCACAAACGTGTCACTTTTTCGATGACGTGTCAGATACGACAACGCGTATTAAGCGTTGCACAAACTATTGCAAAAAAAATTCAAAAACTTAGGAATCTTTTCCAGGCATTGAACGAGGTTGGTAAATTACCTCATCATCTCCACTTGAGGGAATGAATAATGTTCCGCTCCTCTTTTCTAGGCATTGAACGAGGTTGGTAAATTACCTCATCATCTCCACTATCCTCGCAATCCCTTGCCATCAGGCATATCAGTGCAGCTTTCTCCATTTTCCCAATGAGTGTTGTAAGCTTCTGTCTGTCATTTCTTCTCCTCTCTCTCCTCTGATCTCTTTCTCCTTCAGGATACCTGTTGACCTTTGGATGTGGTCAACTTCTTGCATAGTGTCCAAGTTTCCTGCAGTTTTAGCATAGGCCAGAAGTATTTATATTTGTTCGAGGAGATGGTGATACATGAGGTGAAGGTTGACTTCTTCTGAAGTCACTCCTTTTGTTGTTCTTCATGAATCTTTTGAATTTCTTAAGGAGTAGAGCCATGTCTTCTTATGTATCCTTAGCAGACAACTCAGACTGTTTACTGCAACTTGCAGTTGCTGTATGTTTTGGACTTCTTGCTATCAATGCAGTGACCTTATATGTTGACTTTTTAGCTTTCTTTTTCCTTCGGTTGATATCATACTCGAAGGCCTTGAGGTTAGAGAAGAGGTCGAAGGAGCTCATGGACTTCAGATCTATGAAGACTCTCATTACAGTGATCTTACTATCCCACTCTGCTGGAAGGGCTCTAAGAACTTTCATATTTTTCTCTTTCTGAGTGTAGTGCTTGTCCAAGGCTTTAAGTTCATTCACTATTGATGTGAATCTTAAGTCCAGCTGTTCCAGAGTCTCTTTAGTCTTCATTTCGAAGAGCTCAAATAGTTGGGCAGCATTGAAGATTTTGTTATCTTTTGTAAGTTCTGTACCCTAACATATTTGCTCCAATTTTTCCAAATTTCCTTGGATATTTTGCAAGTCTTGACCGTGCTAAAGGTTCCTTTATCCAAGGTTATGATCTTCATTATTCCATTCTTATCTAGGCTTGGTCAGGAAGTTAGGCGGTGGAGGTACTCCTTCCTCCAAGTCTCTTCCTAGCATTTGATTCACCTTAGTAGGAATGATTGGACCCTCGGTGATAACCATCCACATTTCATCATTCATTGTTGAAAGATATGTTTGCATCCTTATCTTTCAGTCGTCATACTTTTCTGTATAAAACATAGGTAACTTTTTGAAAATACCTATTTATAAAAATTGAAAACATATTTTTTGAAAACATAGGTAAATTCATTAAAATTGTGTAATATTTTTTGAAAATACATATTTATAAATAATCATTATATTATAGTATCAAAGCATTCGACCGTTGACTAATAAAAATTATGTAATATTTTTTGAAAATACATATTTATCAATAATCATTATATTATAGTATCAAAGCATTCGACCGTTGACTACCGTTTTCTTCTACAACAAAATTATATCCTCAAAGTCTGTACATTATTTTTAACATAAATATTGAAAATTGAAAATTGAATTATTTTTTAACATAATTATTGAAAAAGTCTGTATATTATTTTTTAACATAAATATTGAAAATTGAATTAATATTGAAAATTGAAAATGCGTTTGCCAGGAGTTGAACTTGAAAAATGATTTTCAATGTCATTCTAATGTGCTACAAATGCTTATTGTAACATTTAAGCAAAATTAAATTCTTTATTGTATATTCTTTTAAAAAATCACAAAATCCTAATTAAAGTGACATTACTTTAACAAACATAATGTTTCAATTTTCATGTAGTAATTTAATATCTTCAGAATACACATAATGAGTGTTCAACTGACTATAATATCATTGCTTACATTTTGTTTTGTCATCAAGAGTAAATGTTTAATTGTTGAAACAAAATTTAAAATATTCTTAATGTTTGTACAAACACCAAATTTTTTGTAAAAATTGTGTAATTTTTAATGCAGAATACATATTTATCAATAATCATTATCTTATAGAATCAAAGTATTAAAGTTTGTACATTATTTTAAAACATAAATATTAAAAATGCATATGCCACGAGTCGAACCTGGAAAATGATTTTCAATGTCATTCCAATGTGCTATAAATGCTCAGAATACACATAATGAGTGTTGAACTGGCTATAATATCATTGCTTACATTTTGTTTTGCCATCAAGACTCAATGTTCAATTGTTGAAACAAAATTTAAAATATTCTTAATGTTTGTACAAACACCAAAATTTTCATAAAAATTGTGTAGTTTTTAATGCAGAATACATATTTATCAATAATCATTATATTATAGCATCAAAGTATTTGACCGTTGACTATCGTTTTCTTCTACAACAAAATTATATTCTTAATGTTTGTACATTATTTTTTAATATAAATACTGAAATATTCTTAATGTTTGTACAAACACCAAAATTTTCGTAAAAATTGTGTAATTTTTAATGCAGAATACATATTTATCAATAATCATTATATTATAGCATCAAAGTATTTGACCGTTTACTATCGTTTTCTTCTACAACAAAATTATATTCTTAATGTTTGTACATATGTGTTTGCCAGGAGTCGAACCTGGTAAATGATTATCAATGTCATTCCAATGTGCTACAAAAGCTAATTGTAACATTTAAGCAAAATTAAATTCTTTATTGTATTTTCTGTTAACAAAAATCACAAAATCCTAATTAAAGTGACATTACTTGTACAATAGAATGTTTCAATTTTCATGTAGTCATTTAATATCTTCAGAATACACATAATGAGAGTTGAATTGGGTATAATATCATTAATTGCTTGCATTTTGTTTTGCCATCAAGACCTAATGTTCAATTGTTGAAACAAAAAATATAATTTAAAATATCTTTTTACAATTTGAAATTCCCCAAGTAAAGGTTTATGCGAACACAAAAAAAGAATTCATAAAAATTGTGTAATATTTAATGCAAAATACATATTTATCAATAATCATTATATTATAATATCAAAGTATTCGACCGTTGACTATCGTTTTCTTTGACAACAAAATTATATCCTCAAAGTTTGTACATTATTTTTTATTCTTTTGTTGATAACTTTTGTAAATAAATCTTAACCGAGACGTTACTTACGTATAAAAACATCACTCTTTTAAGAATAAAAAAGATAAATAATTATTCAAGATTTATATAAAATATATTCATTTCCATAATTCATAAAATATGACACTTTAAATAAAAACATTTACAACCTTTTATTATTGGCTATCCACATCCACCGCTCGCACTCCATGCCTTCAAATCCTTAAACTGGAAACATTTTTAAAAGAGGGGTGAGTATTTGAAATACACTCAGTGGGGAGACTCGGGATAACATAAAGTAATTTCTAAAGATTTTACTCGGCGTTCAACAACTCATTATAAATAAAATTTTATAGATTTAAATGCACCTGCCAAACCACGATTTTATCACATAAAACCTGATTTTTCGTAAAACGTTTTTCTTTTAATAAAAACAGCATAAAATAGATAGCTTCAAATAAGTGTCTTAAATCATTTAAAACTACAAGCATTTATCTTTTTCACATACAAACATATCATTTTTCTTATGGGTCTTAATCGCCATGAAAACGCAGATCTCATCTGCCATAAAATTGTGGATCTTAACCACCATGAAAAATCACATTTCATTAATCACATAATCTATCATCAAACACATAATAAGCGCATTCAATCATATCATTTCACTTTATTTACGGGTCTTAGCCGTCTTGATACGGGTCTTAACCATCTTTATACGGGTCTTAGCCATCTTGATAGGGTCTTAACGGCCTTTATACGGGTCTTAGCCGTCTTGCATGCGCATGCACACACACATACACATATCAAACATACACATGAAACCACATTAATTTAAAATAACACTTAGTTGCGGTTCTTCACTGCCATGAAAACACATCTTGTTTGCACATATGCACATATTAACTTCACATCATTCTTCACCATTGCATTTATAGTAAAACATTCACATTCCGAAAACAATCACAATCCATCATCACGTACTTTAAATCATTCATCAATCACATTCACATTTAATAATAATCTTAGCTCATAGCACTTTATTCACATAACATATATATCAACCTCATGTTATTCAAGTATAAGATTTCATATTTTAAATATTTCGAAAGAATTATAAATATCGTAATAAGCAATTACCCCCACCTCATATGAAGAGCGTGTGTAATTATAAGCTGTCGAGCAAACATAAATAATTCTTCATTCCTCTTTTCCTACATCGATCATTAAAATGTCTTAGTACATTGTCTAGCTATAATTTCTTTAGTTAAGGTCATTAGTAATTAAAATATGTCTTTTAAGATTTTCATTGATAAGTTCGAACTATTTTCTGATGATGCTGTGGTTTAAAGAATAAAATAAATGATTTTAAGATAAATATAAGGTTTAAGCGAATTTGTAATAAAATGTGTTTATTAAAATATTAGAAAGCTTAATTAAACTTTATTTAGATCTTGAAAGACTTAGCTTAGTTTCAGAGAAATTAATTATAAAATTATAATTTAGGTTAGATCTTGAAGACTTGTTAATAATTCTAAACAAGTAAATTATAAAGCTTTTGGCTTAAAATAATTCTTGAAGACCTTTAAAATAATCTTAGAAAATCTAATTATATAATTTACGGTTTAACTTAGATATTCGGAAACTTGAATATATTTATGATTATGGTGTATTTAGTTTAACTATATAATTTAATTTATAAACATGAATTCAA
The DNA here is from genome assembly GCA_028654395.1 of Scutellaria barbata. NCBI lineage: Eukaryota > Viridiplantae > Streptophyta > Magnoliopsida > Lamiales > Lamiaceae > Scutellaria > Scutellaria barbata. Next base: position 22,285,557 of record CM053646.1, read on the forward strand.
TTAACTGAACTTATAGGTTAATTTAGGAAATATATTTAATTGCATAACATGTTTAGTTAATTATTGTTTAAGAGGATTGAAATTGATATTTAATTGTATATTTAATATATATAATTAGGTTCTTGGTTCATTTATTAAATTATGAAGATCAAATTATAATGTTCATAATTATATTTAGATCTATATATATCATTGGAATTAGGAGATATTGTAAATAATATTTTTAGATGTTAATTAATTACCTAAAGGTCCTTAAATTAAATCTAATTTATAGAATTAGAACCTAACTTGGAAACCTCTTGTCGCCGATTTATCTCGATTCCCTTCTAGATACCTTACAAAGCATAAGAGCTCGTCTATAAATTTAAGTAAATTTTAGGATGTGTTATGTAATTTTAGCAATATTCTAGATATCGTTTTAGCAATATAAAGCAATTCTAATAGGCAATACATAATATTACCAATTTGTAGGTTACATAATGTAATTTTATTAAAATTCAGGGGTCCAATATCATTATTCATAATTCATGGTGCTTAAAACCTATTTTCATAAGCTTAAGAGTATCAAATGTGATATTTATAACTATTGGGGTTTTAAATGTCCTTATTCATAAAAATTATGGATCTTAAAGCATTTTTCATAAATTTATGGGATTAATATGTAATATCCATAAATGTGAGGGGTCAATATTATTTTTTTATAATTCTAGAGTTTGCAATTTAGTCCTTAATTATATTTAGGTCCATATTAATAATTCCCCAAAAGTTATGGGGTTAAATTCCAAGCCCAAGGAAATGCAGGGTATTCTATGCCATATTCTGTAAATTGAGGGGGGTTTAAATGCTATTTTCATAAAAGTTAGGATTTTGCAAACTAGTCCCTACATTATATCAAATTTACAAAATAAACCCTCACCCCAAACCAGCAACTGCCGCCTCCCCTGAGTGTTCCGTCCAAAATGGACGAAACTTAACTAACCTAATTCATTTAAAGGCAAAATCGAGGTATTTTCCCCCAAATTAGTTCTACAACCCTAATCGCTCAATCCAGCTTCAAAATCTTCTGCAAGATTCACGCATTTCAGTCATTTTCGAGAAATTTTCATTTCCTTCTTCAATATCACAATCATGAGAAGGAATTACTGTCGATCTCCAAGCTCCAGCTCCTCTTTTTTAGAAATCATCAAACTGAATTGGTGTATGTGGGTGTAGGATAGAGCTTCCATTGAAGAACTCGTGGACTCTTGATAACCCTAGAAGACGCTATTGGGCATGCCCATACTATGGGGTAAGTTTTCGAACTGATTTATAAAATTTTGATTTCGATTCAAAAAATGCAAGTCACATTCATATTGTTTTATGTTTACGTAGACACACAAATATTGTGGATTTTTCAAGTGGCTTGATCCTAAGATGTGTCAAAGGTTCAAGGAATTTATCCCTCGATTCCTCAAAAAATTTGATAGACTAGAAAATGAAATTGATGCATGCAAGATTAAAGAGAAACAATTGGAGGCAGAGTTGAGAAAATCAAGAAGCAACGAAAAATTAGCAAGGTTGGAGTATATTGCACTGAAGAAGAAGTTTAATTTTTTGTGGATTTGTTTCTCTATTGTCACTACACTTATGTTGTGGCCTGAAATTCCACATTTTCTGCAATTCATTGATCTTCCTCCCTTCTTTAGTTTGGTTGGATTACTGAATGATGCAAGCGGCTCATTAGGTCCTCTTCTCCTCATCTTATTTGGTCTACCAGGCTTCTTCTCATATTTTGGAAGCAAAGGTGATGGCACCTCACTCTGTGGCCATAATTATGGACCAAATGTGTCATCTTTCTATCTTGCCATCAACTCTTATTCCTGTAGACGTGGTTGATCAGATTTGAAGTTTGATTGAATAGCGATTAGGGTTAGTGGATTTGGAGGCAAGACTGCAAAACCAATTTGGGGGAAAAATACTTCAATTTTGCCTCCAAATGAATTAGGTTAGTTAAGTTCCGTCCATTTTGGATGGAACACTAATGGAAAGTACCTAAATTGAAATATTTAGAAACATTACATACCAAAGTTGAAACCTGCGAAAATAAGGGTACTAAAGTGAAATAGGGGTATACTTTGGGTATCAAAAATGTAATTTACCCTATCCAAATACACATAATGAGTGTTGAATTGGGTATAATATCATTGCTTACATTTTGTTTTGCCATCAAGATGCAATGTTCAATTGTTGAAACAAAATTTCAAATATTCTTAACGTTTGTAGAAACACCAAAATTTTCGTAAAAATTGTGTAATTTTTAATGCAGAATACATATTTATCAATAATCATTATATTATAGCATCAAAGTATTCGACCGTTGACTATCATTTTCTTCTACAACAAAATACATATTTATCAATAATCATTATATTATAGCATCAAAGTATTCGACCGTTGACTATCTTTTTCTTCTACAACAAAATTATAGTGTTTGCCAGGAGTCCATCCTGGAAAATGTTTATCAATGTCATTCCAATGTGCTACATACGCTTATTCTAACATTGAAGCAACTTTCAATTCTTTATTGTATTTACTTTTAAAAGAATCACATAATCCTAATTAAAGTTATATTACTTCAACAAATAGAATGTTTCAATTTTCATACAGTATTTTGTTATATTCGAATACACATAATGAGTGTTGAACTGGGTATAATATCATTGCTTACATTTTGTTTTGCCATCAAGACTCAATGTTCAATTGTTGAAACAATATTTAAAATATTCTTAATGTTTGTACAAACACCAAAATTTTCGTAAAAGTTGTGTAATTTTTAATGCAGAATACATATTTATCAATAATCATTATATTATATCATCAAAGTATTCAACCGTTGACAATCGTTTTCTTAGATCTACAACAAAATTATATTCTTAATGTTTGTACATTATTTTTTAATATAAATAATGAAAATGTGTTTGCCAGAAGTCGAACCTGGAAAATGATTATCAATGTCATTCCAATGTGCTACAAACGCTTATTGTAACATTTAAGCAAAATTACATTCTTTATTGTATTTTCTTTTTAAAAAAATCACATAATCCTAATTAAAGTGACATTACTTTAACAAATACAATGTTTCAATTTTCATGTAGAATTTAATATCTTCAGAATACACATAATGAGAGTTGAACTGGGTATAATATCATTAATTGCTTACATTTTGTTTTGCCATCAAGACCTACTGTTCAATTGTTGAAACAAAAAATATAATTTAAAATATTTTTTTACAATTTGAATTTCCCCAAGTATAAGTTTATGCAAACACAAAAAAAAAAATTCATAAAAATAGTGTAATATTTAATGCAAAATACATATTTATCAGTAATCATTATATTATAGTATCAAAGTATTCGACAGTTGACTATCATTTTCCTCTACAACAAAATTATATCCTCAAAGTTTTTACATTATTTTTTAACATAAATAATGAAAATGCGTACAACAAAATTATATCCTCAAAGTTTTTACATTATTATTTAATATTAATAATGAAAATGCGTTTGCCAGGGAGTCCAACCTGGAATATGATTATCAAGTTCATTCCAATGTGCTACAATCGCTTATTCTAACATTGAAGCAACTTTAAATTCTTTATTGTATTTACTTTTAAAAGAATCACATAATCCTAATTAAACTTATATTACTTCAACAAATAGAATGTTTCAATTTTCATATAGTATTTTGTTATATTTGAATACACATAATGAGTGTTGAATTGAGTATAATATCATTGCTTACATTTTGTTTTGCCATCAAGACTCAATGTTCAATTGTTGAAACAAAATTTAAACTATTCTTAATGTTTGTATAAACACCAAAATTTTCGTAAAGATTGTGTAATTTTTAATGCACAATACATATTTATTAATGATCGTTATATTATAGCATCAAAGTATTCGACCGTTGACTATCGTTTTCTTAGATCTATAACAAATTATATTCTTAATATTTGTACATTATTTTTTAATATAAATAATGAAAATGCATTTGCCAGGAGTCGAACTTGAAAAATAATTATCAATGTCATTCCAATGTGCTACAAACGCTTATTGTAGCATTTAAGCAAAATTACATTCTTTATTGTATTTTGTTTTAAAAAAATCACATAATCCTAATTAAAGTGACATTACTTTAATAAATACAATGTTTCAATTTTCATGTAGAATTTAATATCTTCAGAATACACATAATGAGAGTTGAACTGGGTATAATATCATTAATTGCTTTCATTTTGTTTTGCCATCAAGACCTAATGTTCAATTGTTGAAACAAAAAATATAATTTAAAATATTTTTTTACAATTTGAATTTCCCCAAGTATAAGTTTATGCAAACACAATAAAAAATCATAAAAATTGTGTAATATTTAATGCAAAATATGTCACGCCCCAAATTTTCTTAATATAATAAATATAAATTTTTCTAAAAACGGGCGTCCAGCAAAAACACAACAATCTAACACTTTACATCAAACATAAAAATCACAAATACCGAGGGTTTTAAAATACCCAAATTAATTTACATAAAACGATAGGTTATCAGAAATCAGCAGCGAAAAAATATCAGTGTACAAGCCACCGGCTTAACTTAACATTCCTTCAAAATAAATAAATCCGGAAATCATTTGCGAACATAGCATAGCATATTTATATACAGCAAAATAATTATATGCATCTTTCTTCAGCTTCGCCTCTCCTCATCCGGATCTAAACATAAAAAAAACATGCAAAGGGGGTGAGCGTATAAAATACACTCAGTGGGATCATGTAGTAAAATATGGGAAAATAAGCTCATAAACCACATAAAATAATTAATTTCAATCATTTCACATATAAACATAGCATTTTTATAATCATTCATATCAATTTCATGTTCAAAAATTTACGGTTCTTAGCCGCCATAGATGTGGTTCTTAGCCACCATAGATAGTTCAAGCAATTTCACATATATTCATGCTTACAACATCACAAAAACATTTATTTTGCCATTCATCATCTTTCAGCACGCATTCATCGTATATATAATAAAACATGTCACATTTCCCCTAAAATAGGATTCATCTTCATCATATAATCACATTGCATGCGTTCAGCACATAAACCCAACACATTTCATATAGCATAATGAAATTCGTAATTTAAATATTTCGAAAGAAATATAAATACCGATTTAGCATTTTTTCCCCACCTTAAAGTAGACGATCAAAAAATGCAGAGCCTAGAGATATCTACGGAGCGTACTCCTGCGTATCGCCTATAATCATAAAGATTTGACTTAGAATGTACTCGAACTCTCTTTTATTTAGAAACTAAATTTCTTAAAAATATAACCCTGTTTCATAATGAATTATGCCTAATTTCTTAAAATAGAAAGTCCAAATCGAACTTAATATTTCGGGGTTAATTAGACGTGAATCTAAGGTTAATAAACCTTAGATTTAAAATTAATAACTAAAACGTAAGATAAAATAAATTAATTAGCATAATATTTTTAGGCCGATATTTTAGTCTCAAAAGCAATCTTGCGAAACATAAATTTAACTTATAATTCCAAATAAATCTTTGGTTAAAATTTAATATAAATAATGTATTAACACATTACTCCAAAATCGAGCTTAAACTATATTTTCTTGATCAATTTGATAAAATCTAGGGTTTTATTCCCTAATTAATTATATAGATAAATCCAATTTAACATACATTAATCCATATGATCTTTCTTTGTTATTTAATTAAAACTTGCCCCATTTATTAAATTCTATTTACTTATAAATATTATCTATAATTCTCATATATTCGAAATTTAAAACGTCATTTTCATGAATTCAATAATTTTTATAAGAGATTCATAATATCTTCAAATTCTAAGGAAATATCTATATCATTTTATTAAATTCAAGGTCCGATATTTATCTACCTTATTATGATTTTCAAGGCATAATTTAATTAGCTTACATTATATTTATCGATTAATTGAAACTTGCTTTTCATATATCATATGCTATAAATTTAAGATAATATCCATAAGCCTAATATATTCTAAAATCCAAACATGTTATCATTATAATTTCATAATTTATTAAGCAAATCATGCATATTATCACCAATTATTAAATAAAACCATGTAATTTAAATAATTTCCATGTTCATTGATAATTATACATAAATTAAGCCTTAAAGCATGCTTTTATTATCTAAATTTTGATTACAAAAATCCAGAAATTATAATACTTAATTGTTCAATTTCCAGCAATATTTATCATTGCAAAATACCCCTAGAAGTCATCCAATTTACTAAACATGTCATCACCACTTTCCCCTTTTTTTTCCAGCCACCCGCCTTCCCCTGCTACTGCCCAGAATTCGCCGTCGCCGCCTCGACCCTGCCGGCGACTTCCATTCGCCGGCGATACCCCATACACCGTCAACCCCGACCCCCCCCACACACGCGACACACACTAGCCGCCGCTGCACACGGCGGCGGCTTGGACAGACGACACGACAGGCGCCGCTGCACACGGCGGCGTCCCACGACTTCCCGTCCGGCAACGCAGAGCCGGCGACTTCCAACTCAACCAACCCATAACCGACTCGACACAGACGCGCCCCACAGCCCAACATAGCCCAAAACAGATCCACCCACAACACAAAACACACACGCCGCCGATGCAAGCGGCAGCTCACAACCCACAACCGACTCGCCGGTGCAATCTAGCGCCGGATATACCCAACCCACGGTGACCAGCGGCTGGCGAACAACAGCGGAGCAGAGCAGCAGCCGGGAAAGAAGAGAGGGAGAGGAAATTCCAAGTTCAAAATTCCGAACCCGTACCTGCGACGGGTTCGGCGAGTTGTACAATCCGGTCCGATTACCTTGTCGGAATTTCTGATGACCGGAGTTGAGATTGGCGGTCGATTGTTGATGAGAGGAGAGAATGAGAAAGATAGAGAAATAGCCTTGGTTGTGCAATAATGGTGGAGTAGGAAATGGTGATAACCATTTATCTTTATCCACACATATTTCTTCTAGAAGCATTTGACTTTCCTTAGCTTAACTGCTAACTTAGCTTAATTAAGTACAATTACATAATATAGATCATATAATCCTATCATATGAATCATATATATATTAATACTATATAACCTATATTGCAAAGTTAGAAAAAGAAAAAAAAATTTCTTAGGTGTTACATCCGTCCCTCCTTCAAATAATTTCTTCCTCGAAATTTAGACACGTACCTAAAATCGGCAGATTTGGATATTTTGCTAAGATTTCCTCATCTTCTTCCCAAGTAGCTTCATTGATGTCATGATGACTCCATTGAACTTTGACTAGCACGACTTCTCGATTTCTTAATCTATGAATCTTCTTATCCAAAATAGCCACCGGAATTTCTTCATAGGTTACGTCCTTCTCCAGCCCTATTTGTTGTGGATTGATGATGTGACTTGGATCGAAAACGTATTTTCTTAGCATGGAAACATGAAAAATGTTGTGTATGCCGGCGCAATCAGGCGGTAAGGCTAATCGATACGCTACTTCCCCGACTCGATCCAAGATCTCGAACGGACCTATATATCTGGGCTTCAATTTTCCTCATTTTCCAAAACGATAGACTCCTTTTGTAGGCGATACTTTGAGAAAAACTTTGTCTCCCACTGCAAATTTTAGCTCTCGGCGCCTTTTATCAACATAAGATTTCTGTCTATCTTGAGCAGTCTTGATCCTTTCTCGAACTTTTTGTATTTTTTCCACTGCTTGCTCAACCAGCTCGGGTCTCAAAAGTTGTTTTTCACCTACTTCATCCCAATAAAGAGGTGAACTACATTTTCTTCCATATAGCGCCTCGTACGGCGCCATCCCAATAGTTGCCTGATAGCTGTTATTGTAGGCGAACTCCACCAAATATAGATGATCTTCCCAACTCCCGTGCAGATCCAAAGCATTTGCTCGCAGCATATCCTCCAGAATTTGTATTGTTCGTTTGGTTTGTCCATCAGTTTGAGGATGAAACGCAGTACTGAAGGCTAGTTTGGTACCTAATTCCTTTTGTAAGCTCTGTCAGAACCTGGATGTAAAACGAGGATCTCTATCCGATACAATCGAGATGGGTACACCATGTAGTCTGACGATTTCCTTTATATAGATTTGAGCTAGCCTTTCCAAACTAAACGTCATTTTGATCGGCAAAAAGTGAGCAGACTTGTAGCCTATCCACAATGACCCATACTGCGTGATTTCTATGATTGGTTCGGGGTAATCCCACCACAAAGTCCATGGTTATATGTTCCCATTTCCATTCAGGTATCTCCAAAGGTGTTAGCATTCCCGCCGGTCTTTGATGTTCTGCCTTCACCTTTTGGCAAACCATGCACCTCTTTACAAAAAGTCCAATGTTGTTCTTCATATTTCTCCACCAAAAGCTCCTTTTTAAATCCTGATACATCTTTGTACTTCCTGGATGAGCTGTATATGGAGTAACGTGTGCTTCTTCCATGATTTCGGTCAGAAGATCTTCTTTATGTGGCACACATAATCTACCTTTGAACTTAAGCACACCATCCTTGCTTACCTCAAAATTCTTTGCTAAACCCTTCTCCACTTGTTCTTTCATGATTTGAGTGAACCTATCTTCATGTTGAGCCTGCAATATTCTATCCTGAAGCATGGGTTTGATTATCAAAGCACTTATTCTTGCTCTTATGCTGCTTGGAGGTATCACCAGTTCCATACTCAACCTTCCAAATTCTTCAATCAGCTCCTTCTGAGCTGTTATCATGTACGTCACTTGAGCCTTATCCTTCCTACTCAGTGCATCCGCCACCATATTTGCCTTTCCAGGATGGTATAAGATTGAGCAATCATAATCTTTTACTAACTTGAGCCACCTTCTTTGCCTCATGTTGAGCTCTTTTTGTTTAAAAAAATACTTCAAGCTCTTATGATCAGTGTAGATTTCGCACTTTCCTCCATACAAATAGTGCCGCCATATTTTGAGAGCATACACTACCGCAACTAATTCCAAATCATGCGTTGGATATTTTTATTCATGCGTCTTTAATTGTCTTGAAGCGTATGCTACCACCTTTCCTCGTTGCATTAGTACACATCCCGAACCTTGTTTGGATGCATCACTATAAACCACGAATTCTTTTGTTCCATTTGGAACTGTTAAAATTGGTGCAGACGTTAATCTTCTCTTCAACTCCTGGAAACTTTCCTCGCATTGACTCGTCCACTGGAACTTCACCTCTTTACGAGTCAACCGAGTCAAAGGAATGGAAATTTTTGAAAATCCTTCGATAAATCTTCTGTAATATCCAGCTAAACCTAAGAAACTTCGCACTTCGTTTACATTGGTCGGTGTCTTCCAATTACTGACCGCTTCCACCTTAGCTGGATCCACCTCTATTCCTTTTGAAGATACAATATGCCCAAGAAAAGAAATCTTATTCAACCAGAACTCACACTTTTTGAACTTGGCATACAATTTTTCTTTTCTCAAAATTTCCAGAGAAATCCTCAGGTGTTCTTCATGCTGGATCTTATCATGTGAATATATTAAAATATCATCGATAAAAACTATCACAAACGATCCAGGTATGGATGGAAAACGCGATTCATCATATCCATAAAAACGGCAGGTGCATTACTAAGTTCAAAAGGCATTACCACAAATTCATAATGGCCATATCTTGTCCTGAAAGCTGTTTTAGATATATCGTCCTTTTTAATCTTCACTTGATGGTATCCGGATCGTAAATCAATCTTCGAGAATACGCTTGCACCTCTTAGTTGATCGAACAAGTCCTCAATTCGAGGTAATTGATACTTATTCTTGATTGTTCTTTTATTGAGCTCTCGATAGTCTATGCACATCCGAAATGTTCCATCCTTTTTCTTCACAAACAGCACTGGAGCTCCCCAGGGTAATACACTAGGACGTATGAAACCTTTTTCCAAAAGTTCTTGCAATTTCACCTTTAGCTCTTCCAATTCTTTCAGTGACATTCGATAAGGAGCCTTCGATACTGGTGCTGATCCAGGTATTAAGTCGATGCTGAATTCGACTTGTCTATCGGGCGGTAGACCAGGTAATTCTTCTGGAAAGACGTCCACATATTCATTTACGATCGGCACCTTTTCAATCGGATTTGTCTTCTGATCTGGATTCACAATATTTACCAAAAACGCCTCACAATCTCCCTTGTTAATCATCTTGGTCGCTTGTAGAGCCGATATAACACGTGGATTTATACCGACTCGAGTTCCAAAAAATATGAATTCTTCTTTTCCTGAAGATCGGATGAAAATCTCTTTCTCTCGACATCGGATTACCGCATGATTAGCCTTAAGCCAATCCATGCCCAAAATAACGTCAAAATCTTTCATGTCCAAAACATGTAAAGTAGCTGGAATGATTTATTTTCCAAAAAAAATCTTCATATCTCGGCACGTATCTTGGGTTTTTATCGTTTTTCCTAGAAGGTATACTAACCTCTAGGATTTCAGCATCTATCCTATCGTTCTTATATCCCAAAAGTTCGTAAAATATAATAGATATAAACGAATGAGTTGCCCCAGTATCAAACAATACAAGCGCAGGCATATCGCATACTGATAGCATACATGTCATGGTCTCAGGCTCTTCTGCAGCCTCGTTTCTCGTGAGAGCAAAAGCTCAAGCTTTTCCCGCTTCAGGTCTGGACCTGAATCCCGGTCTAACACCTTTATTTTTAGGACACACATCCGAGCTATGTCCCAATTCCTGACATCTGAAACAACGTCCAGTTCCCCATAAGCACTGCCCGAAATAAGCCTTTCCACAGTTAGAATAGACTAGCTTCTGCCTTGGTGTAGAATTATTTGGTCTGCTACCCATTCATGGACGTTGGGTTCGGTTGAAAGTTTGGTTCCGGTTTGGAGTCATGTCATTCCACTTCCTCTTTCCGAGCACATCCTGAGGTTTTCTAAGTGGAACATTATCCAAACCCATACGTGATGCAATCTCTTGAGCTTTTTCCACCGTTTCTGCATAGGTCATTGCTCCTTGTCCTGCCAATATGGTACCGATTTCTTGACGTAGGCCCCTGCTGTATCTTCTGGCTTTCTTCATATCCGTATCTACTAAATGAATTGTGTATCGGCACAATTGGTTGAATTTTCTCTCGTATTCGCCGACTGTCATCGATCCCTATTTTAATTGTAAAAATTTCATCTCCTTCTTGTCTCGATAGCTTTGAGGTAGGTAATTATGCATAACTGCTTCTTTGAAGTCCATCCAAGTCATCGTTTTTCTCAGCTCCGTGGATAGCGTTCTCTCATAGGATTCCCACCAAAAGCTCGCTTCTTCCACTAATTGAAATACCGCACAAGAGATCTTCTGTTCTTCCGAACACGTTAAATGAGCAAATAGTCGATCTAGATTTCTCAGCCATTTCTCAACGTCTGCAGGTTCTCCTTTCCCATTAAACGTGGGTGGATTAAAACGTCAAAATTGTTCGATGATATTATTCGCTTCACTTCTTAGGGCCTGATTAGGTGCCACTCGGTTAGCATCAAATTGTTCCGCCAACCTTTGTAATACGGTTATTAAATTTCCCAACAGCCCTTCTTCAGATGGTTGCTGGGATGGCCCTTCTGTGGTTGCCGGTTCCTTTCGGGGTCTACCTCTCAGAGGCATGATTCTACTACGATACACACAAAGATCCGATAATTAAATATTTCGACGTTATTATTCGTAAAAAAGGAATGTAAGCTACGAAAAAATTACCATCATCAACAGAACATACTAACATAAAATTTTAAGACAACATTTTTATAGGCCATATTTTATATACATCAAGCAAAAGCTGGCAACATAAGCATTATATCTACTATTTACCCTAACTACCAACATCATTATCCAAAACATATATACATATAACGTTTATCTAATATTATGTCCCAAAATAAATCATACTCCTAATACCATCCTCTAAGCTACAGCAGCTGGGGGTGATGGGGGCCTAACTACTCCGGAAGTCGAGGCACCTGGATCACCCTCATCGAGGTAATCATCAGGATCCTTTTCCGGATCCTCCTCCGGGTCTTCCTTCGGATCTTCCTCCGGGTCCTCCTCGAAGTCATCACTAGGGGGATCATAAGGCCCCGGCTCAAGGGTGGATGGATACTCGTTCCTACCCCAGGCCTCTAGTAGCTGACCTGCGAACCTCCCAAAATCTATAACGGGAAAACGCTCTACCCCTGAATATACTACCTCTCTACGGTAAATATTGTGGGCATGCGCTGCCCACACGGAGGGCAAGGTCCGGATCAACTGATGACAGCCCTCCACATTTCTTATCAAACCTCCTGCCCCACCAGCCCGTCTCCAAATATGCAGCATTCGAGCGATGTGCTCCCCTACCGAAAAGTCTGCATATACTCGACTATCAAAGAAGACATCTCTAAGTCTCTCCCTGGAAATCGACTTCCTAGCCGTATACTTCTTTCGAGCCATCTATATACATAATTCTATATAAGCTTCACTTAAGAAATTTCTTCTAACAACCCCCGTAATTAAACCCCAAAACACACATTCACATCTCAATGATAAGTCAATAAATCATTGCAAAACAATTCTCATTTATACATATTTATAAAAATTAAACATACATATAATCAACTCATTCATACCTGTTGGAGAGGAAGCGAAGAGAGATGCTTATTTAATCCATATATCATATCTTTAAAATTGAGCAAAGCCCTATAAAATAGAGCCAGGCTCTGATACCAAAACTGTCACGCCCAAAATTTTCTTAATAAAATAAATATAATTTTTTTTAAAAATGGGCGTCCAGCAAAAACACAACAATCTAACACTTTACATCAAACATAAAATTCCCAAATAGCGAGGGTTTTAAAATACCCAAATTAATTTACATAAAACGATAGGTTATCAGAAATCAGCAGCGAAAAAATATCAGTGTACAAGCCACCGGCTTAACTTAACATTCCTTCAAAATAAATAAATCCGGAAATCATTTGCGAACATAGCATAGCATATTTATATACAGCAAAATAATTATATGCATCTTTCTTCAGCTTCGCCTCTCCTCATCCGGATCTAAACATAAAAAAAACATGCAAAGGGGGTGAGCGTATAAAATACACTCAGTGAGATCATGTAGTAAAATATGGGAAAATAAGCTCATAAACCACATAAAATAATTAATTTCAATCATTTCACATATAAACATAGCATTTTTATAATCATTCATATCAATTTCATGTTCAAAAATTTACGGTTCTTAGCCGCCATAGATGTGGTTCTTAGCCACCATAGATAGTTCAAGCAATTTCACATATATTCATGCTTACAACATCACAAAAACATTTATTTTGCCATTCATCATCTTTCAGCACGCATTCATCGTATATATAATAAAACATGTCACATTTCCCCTAAAATAGGATTCATCTTCATCATATAATCACATTGCATGCGTTCAGCACATAAACCCAACACATTTCATATAGCATAATGAAATTCGTAATTTAAATATTTCGAAAGAAATATAAATACCGATTTAGCATTTTTTCCCCACGTTAAAGTAGACGATCAAAAACTGCAGAGCCTAGAGATATCTACGGAGCGTACTCCTGCGTATCGCCTATAATCATAAAGATTTGACTTAGAATGTACTCGAACTCTCTTTTATTTAGAAACTAAATTTCTTAAAAATATAACCCTGTTTCATAATGAATTATGCCTAATTTCTTAAAATAGAAAGTCCAAATCGAACTTAATATTTCGGGGTTAATTAGACGTGAATCTAAGGTTAATAAACCTTAGATTTAAAATTAATAACTAAAACGTAAGATAAAATAAATTAATTAGCATAATATTTTTAGGCCGATATTTTAGTCTCAAAAGCAATCTTGCGAAACATAAATTTAACTTATAATTCCAAATAAATCTTTGGTTAAAATTTAATATAAATAATGTATTAACACATTACTCCAAAATCGAGCTTAAACTATATTTTCTTGATCAATTTGATAAAATCTAGGGTTTTATTCCCTAATTAATTATATAGATAAATCCAATTTAACATACATTAATCCATATGATCTTTCTTTGTTATTTAATTAAAACTTGCCCCATTTATTAAATTCTATTTACTTATAAATATTATCTATAATTCTCATATATTCGAAATTTAAAACGTCATTTTCATGAATTCAATAATTTTTATAAGAGATTCATAATATCTTCACATTCTAAGGAAATATCTATATCATTTTATTAAATTCAAGGTCCGATATTTATCTACCTTATTATGATTTTTAAAGCATAATTTAATTAGCTTACATTATATTTATCGATTAATTGAAACTTGCTTTTCATATATCATATGCTATAAATTTAAGATAATATCCATAAGCCTAATATATTCTAAAATCCAAACATGTTATCATCATAATTTCATAATTTATTAAGCAAATCATGCATATTATCACCAATTATTAAATAAAACCATGTAATTTAAATAATTTCCATGTTCATTGATAATTATACATAAATTAAGCCTTAAAGCATGCTTTGATTATCTAAATTTTGATTACAAAAATCGAGAAATTATAATACTTAATTGTTCAATTTCCAGCAATATTTATCATTGCAAAATACCCCTAGAAGTCATCCAATGTACTAAACATGCCATCACCATTTTCCCCTTTTTTTTCCAGCCACTCGCCTTCCCCTGCTACTGCCCGGAATTCGCCGCCGCCGCCTCGACCCTTCCAGTGACTTCCAGTTGCCGGCTACACCCCATACACCGTCAAACCCGACCCTCCCCACACACGCGACACACACTAGCCGCCGCTGCACACTGCGGCGGCTTGGACAGACAACACGACAGGCGTCGCTGCACACGGCGGCGCCCCACGACTTCCCGTCCGGTAATGCAGAGCCGGCGACTTCCAATTCAACCAACCCACAACCGACTCGACACAGACGCGCCCCACAGCCCAACACAGCCCAAAACAGATCCACCCACAACACCAAACACACACGCCGCCGCTGCAAGCGGCGGCTCACAACCCACAACCGACTCGCTGGCGCAATCTAGCACCGGCTATACCCAACCCACGGCGACCAGCGACAGGCGAACAACAGCGGAGCAGAGCAGCAGTCGGGAAAAAAGAGAGGGAGAGGAAATTCCAAGTTCAAAATTCCGAACCCATACCCGTGACAGGTTCGACGAGTTGTACAATCCGGTCCGATTACCTCGCCGGAATTTCTAATGACCGGAGTTGAGATTGGGCGGTCGATTGTTGATGAGAGGAGAGAATGAGAAAGATAGAGAAATAGCCTTGGTTGTGCAATAATGGTGGAGTAGGAAATGGTGATAGCCATTTATCTTTATCCACACATATTTCTTCTAGAAGCATTTGACTTTCCTTAGCTTAACTACTTACTTAGCTTAATTAAGTACAATTACATAATATATATTATATAATCCTATCATATGAATCATATATATATTAATACTATATAACCTATATTGCAAAGTTAGAAAAAGAAAAAAAAATCTTAGGTGTTACAAAATACGTATTTATCAATAATCATTATATTATAGTATCATAGTATTCGACTGTTGACTATCGTTTTCTTCTACAACAAAATTATATCCTCAAAGTTTGTACATTATTTTTTAATATAAATAATAAAAATGTGTTTGCCAGGAGTCGAACCTGGAATATGATTATCAATTTCATTCCAATTTGCTACAAACGCTTATTCTAACATTGAAGCAACGTTAATTTCTTTATTGTATTTACTTTTAAAAGAATCACATAATCCTAATTAAAGTTATATTACTTCAACAAATAGAATGTTTCTATTTTCGTAATGTATTTTGTTATATTCAAATACACATAATGAGTGTTGAACTGGGTATAATATCATTGCTTACATTTTTTTTTGCCATCAAGACTCAATGTTCAATTGTTGAAACAAAATATAATTTAAACTATTCTTAATGTTTGTACAAACACCAAAATTTTCGTAAAAATTGTGTAATTTTTAATGTAGAATACATATTTATCAATAATCATTATATTATAGCATCAAAGCATTCGACCGTTGACTATCATTTTCTTCTACAACAAAATTATATTCTTAATGTTTGTACATTATTTTTTACCCCGTAAAGTAGGTGGTCTAGCATTTTTTGGACACTATTTTTTTTGGGCTGGCCGATTTGGACAGTATTTTACAAAAAATTACAATTTATGCCCAATTTCAGCCCAAATTGTTTAATTGAGCTGAAATTGCACGTGACATGCACGTGTGGGCATATTTTTGGGCTAAGAAGAGCCTATATCGGACACGCTGGACATTTTTAAATATGTGGCATTTAAAAAAAGAATTGCATTTCCTTGCCTCAAAATTCGATTTTCCCGTTAGAAACCCTAAATCCCCAAATCCCACCAAAAGAACCCTAACACCCATTCCACAAAGTTGCTCCCTAATTAGCTACTGCCACGAGGTAATCTCTCATCCACCCCGGCGAATAGGAGAAACTCCCCCAGGTAATCTCTCATCGCGATAAGTATTGGGGGTTTTATAGCGTTTAGGTTGAAATCTGTTTAAGAATTCCAATTTGAGAGAGTGAAAGAAAAAGCTACGATTTTGAGTATATTGATAATCATGAACTGTAATTTGTTAAAAATTGACCACTATGTTTTACACTGGTTTGACACAGCTTCCACACCTAAAATTTTTGAAAAACTGAAAAATGTTATATAAAATAGGAGATATGGTTTGCAATTGTGGAATTAGAGTTGTCATTCGCACTTCTTGGAGTAATGAAAACCCAGGATGAAGGTTCAATTCTTGCCTCCACTACAATGTAAGTAACTATGTAGCTTTAAATGAAATGTGTCATGTTTAACTTAATTTATGAAATGAAATGTGTTGAATGAAATATCTTTTGAATACATCCTGTTTTAATTATTTTGCAGAAAGGTGGGTGCGGTTTTTTTGCGTGGGAGGACCCCCCCAATGTGTGGTAGATCAAGAAGTTTGATACCTGGTTTGTTGAGAAGAATGAATGCAATGGAGAATGAAAACACAAGCTTGAAGAATGAAATTGACAACATGGTTGAGGAGATCAACAAACTGAAATTGCGTAATAGAAAGCTGCTGAAATTGTTGCTTTCAATTCCTGTAATCTTTAGTTTTTGGGGTTGGGTGTGCTTTAGGGTGTTTTAAATGTGTACCATGTATTTGCTTTGTTGTTGGAGGATGATTTAAAATAGTTTTTGTTGCATTAATCATGTATGAAGATGGATGAATTGGTTTATGTTGAATATTGTTTATTTTGCAATCCATAGTGGTTGTTTTGCTGTTTATTTTGTAATCCCGTTTTATGTTGGAATATGCCCTGTTTTTGCAATTCAGAATCTGGAAATTGGAAGTTAATATACACACACAAGGAATTCAGAATCTGGAATTGAGAAATGGACATGGCTTCAACAATTGATAATGGCTTTCACAGTTGCTTACATGTACCAAAATAAAATTCCAGCTAGAATTTTAACCATAGTGTTATAAGTGTCATTATACACAATCATCCACAAAATGGGAAAAAAGACCATAATTTCATAAGATAACTAAATTGTAGCCTGAATTTTAAGATAATTTTTCATAAAAAAAACCCTTCACATCTATTTCTTTGTTGCTCTTTTCTGGATTAGCTCTGAAAGTGTCACAAACTTCTTGCCAACACTTGAAGGTCCTCTTGGTCTTCCACTTGGTTGTCCCCGTTGAAGTTGCTCGTACATTGAAGGACCTTTGACCTGAGATCCCTGTGTTGCAATGGCTTGGTCAACTTGGAGTTAGGGTTGTGGCAGATTCAAGTCCTATTTCAGAAGCCTCATTAAGCATAGATAAAATAGATCAAATGACTCCATTAGGTAACAATCATCCACAATCAGTTTAGAAGCACTTACTCCATCTTGCAGATTCAAGTCCTCAGCACTTGGGGCTTCTTCTACCAATTCCTCCTCATCCATGTCCAAGTTAATATCTTGCATCAATGAGAAATAGACACAAATTAAACAGACAAGACTTCATTTCATAAGAAGTAAGGACAACTAATCTCACATGTAAGTATGTATTTGAGGACAAGAACTCACATTGCTTTCTGCAGGTTGGTCACTCTCGGTGTGGTCAAGTGGAATTGAATTCCCCACTTGTGTCAATAATCAATTTCAGCAAAACAAAAGAATCAACAAATCAGATACATTCCAGCCAATTACAACACATGACCTGAATTTGTTCAGCACTTTACAAGAATCAAAATCATTGGAAAATTCAAACAACTATCAACCCACAGCCTGCCCATTAATATTGCAAAGCATCAATAAACGCAACTATCAACCCACAACATGATCAGAGATATTGCAAAGCATCAATTAACTCAAATCAGATACACTTAGTCAAGCTTTCACTTACTTCATCTTGCAGATTGAAGTCCTCAGCAGTTTGCTCTCCTTCTACCAAATCCTCTTCACAGACACCATCCCCTTGAAAGTTCTGCAACAATGAGAAAGTGACAAATATTATAGGTTGCCTAGCAACTATCTTACGGCCAATTGACAGAATCTGAAAGAAAAAAGATAATGACCTGTTGATCCTTGTTTTGAGGACATGATCTCACATTGTACCCCTCCCCTTTGCACTTCTTGCATGTATATCTATTCTGTTGCCTTTTCAATTTTGCAACACCATCATGTTTTTTCTTACTCCTGCACTCCCTAACCTCCTTCTTTCTTCTTTTAGGAGGTCTTCCAACTGGTCTTGATAAGAAAATTGGAGGTAGAGGTGGTGTCATTCCAGTCTCCATCCACTCTGCCTGCCCATTAATGCCTCTTACAGATGACTCATACACCATCCTATACACATCAACTGTTTACTGCAAATCAACATAATCTTCTAGATTTGCACCCTCATTATACAAGGCACATAATGCATATTTGCAAGGAACCCCACTCAGACCCCACATCCTATAACTGCAATCCCACTTGTTCAGATCAACTGTGTATTGACTCCCATCACAACACTTAATTTGGTAATGACTTCTGGCCTCTTTGATTGGTATACAATCACTCACCTTTTCACTTGTCTTCTGGCCCCTTTGATTGGTATACAATCACTCACCTTTTCACTTGTCTTCTGGATCATCTTTTCAATTCTTAGGCATAGAAATCCCTTCCACTTGTTTTCTGCCCTCTCTCTACTGTGGTTTAATCTTTTCATCACCCACTCTCTAATCCACTCAAGCATAGATAAAATAGGGAGTTCCCTTTCTTAAAGAATGCATTTATTAAAGACCTCACACCCATTATTTAGGAGCATATCACACTTAGGGAATTCAGAAAAATGTGACTTACTCCACTCCACTGGGGACTTCTCATTCAACCACCTCCAAGCACCCTCATTAAGTCTTTTCAAAGCTGTCATTGCCAGCTTGAACTCACCAACAGTGTTGGCACATGCAGCATTCCATAGTGCATTCTTCAGTTCTGCACCCCTAAAGCCTGCAACCTGAAAATTCTAGTGCAAGTGCCTCACACAGAATTTGTTAGAAGAACCTGGAAAAACTTCATCAAATGCTTGCACTAGTCCCTTCTATTTATCAAAAATAAATGTCATCTCATAATCCTTATATATGGACAAGTCAATCTTCAAAATCCTCAAGAACCAATCCCATATCTCACCATTCTCCTTACACACAACTGCCCAAGTTATGGGATATATGCTATTGTTGGGATCTACACCCAAAGCAGATAAGAGCATTCATTTATGTGGACTTTTTAGAAAACAGCCATCTACCCATATTATAGGTTTACAACCCCTATGAAACCCCTCCTTCAATGCTCCAAGACAAATATAAAATCTGTTAAATCTCTCACATCCATCATCATCCTCTTCAGTCCCTAATATTACAGTTGAGGCAGGATTACTTCTCCTCAACTCCTCAACATATTCCTTGTCTGAATCCCCCATTATCATTGTCATTACCCTCCTCTTTGCTCTATAAGCACAATCCCTAGACACACTGCATCCAATCTCTTCAATAATGTCTTGTCTAAAGCTCTGCACCCTCCTTTTTGGATCACTAATGAATTTCCTCCCAAACCTCTCACTCAACCACTTACTTCTAACATTTCTAACATTCCTAGTAGTATGACAAGTGTGTACATCAACTACCAATCTAACCCTGAAGGACCTCTCATCTGGAACTTTTACTAAATTCACCCTCCACTTGCATGTATCCACAACACACCTAGTATAGCATCTAGTGGAATCACTCGTAATAATCTTCAAGGACCTATGTGTTTTAACTGCATATGATCAACTACCCTCTTAAAATCCTCCCTATTACTAAAAGTTAACCCCACAGTAAATATAGGATCATATACACAGTCATAGTTAAAAAGAGGGAAATCAATATTAATTTCATCACCATCACTGTCTTTGTATTCATCAAAGGTGAACCCTGTATGAACTACATCACAGTCACTGCCATCCACCCCCAAGTTCAGTTTCACCAGCATCTAGCCCTTCTAATTCAGGCCCACCAACATCCACCCCACAATGTTCATGTTCTAGACTTCCAAGATTCATGCTCTAGATTCATGTCATAATTAGACTCATTCATTACATTATCATCAGATTCATTACCTATATCATCATCACAGTTCAATTCATGCATAAACTCATCTATATGATCATTCAATGATTTATCAACTCTCATACCCTCAGGAAAGTCATTTCCTATCACCTCATCTACCCCATCACCAACAATCTTGTCAAGCTTTTCAACATACACATGAAAAGACTTAACAGAAGCATGTTTTAAAGCAATTTCATTAAATAATGCATCTGTATGTAAAGGTTCCACCCTTATATTCACAATTATTAGAAGTAATAAACCCACCTCCAAAGTGAATGACAAGAGTGATGAATTGGTGTTTGGTGTCTGCCAATTTACAAAACAAAACACAATAATTAATTAACTTTTAACATAATATATATTTCTCCATTAAACAAAGCCCACAGTGGCCTAACTTGTACTATATAGGATCTGATAATTCATATACTCTTAGTATCTATGTGGACCCACACTTTGGAATAGAAAAAACATATAAAATAAAATCAGTATTATATAACAGGTAAAAATAAGTCCTTTAATTGTAGTCTATGTGAACCACTGTTACCAAGTGTGAGGACCATCAAGCGCATTACCGCTATATCAAAAAGATATCCAATAGGCATAGGGCGCAACTTTAATGTCTTATACTTATGTAGCTTTGCGCTCACGGATTCGAACCTGGCAGAGTCGTGCCTCGCACCTATTTAAGCTCCGACCCAAGGCAGGGTGCTAGGAAAATTCCCAACAATCCTCCCCCCCAACCTTATACTTAGGTAGCTTTGCGCTCACGGATTCGAACCTGACAAAGTCGTACCTCGCACCTATTTAAGCTCCGACCCAAGGCAGGGTGCTGGGAAAATTCTCAGCACTTTCTCAACCAAATCTAAAACATAATTAATTGATAACTTAGAATCTATCAATATAATACACACTAAAACTATAATCTTTTAATAAACTCTACTTGAGATTCCTAAATTAAACCATTAATCACAGAAAGGTTTTTATCCTGTTAATTTACTTTCAATTCCTTGATATTTCCAAATTCTCAAAGAATTTTCTAATTAATAAGTCTCTTGTGACAGAAATCTTAATTAAAGCATATTTCCTCAAATCCTCAAAGAATCTTAATCAAAACAGAAATTTCTATAATTAATTAATTAATCCAGTTAATTATAAAACTTCAACTTTTATACAAACTGACGTCAATTCCTAATTAAACTAGACAAAATATTTTTGTCCCATATTTAATTACATAAGCTGAGCACTACAGTCTAATTAAACTAATTAAACTAGACAAAATATTCTCAAGTGTACGAAATGAGTTAATTAACAAATTTGAAATTGGAGGGCCTATAACAATCTAATTAGTATTATACTGACTCTGCATCTTCTTTTTTTTATTTCCTAACCACTAATCATATAAGCCATTCACAAAAATCATCCAACAAGAACTCTGTGATTTCCGCTAACATCAAATCTTAACAATAAATATATAAATTCTAATTAATTATACCTCAAAATCCTAATTCTATCATACTACAAATAACGTCTAATAATAATTCACATTATGAAAAGAATTCATCATTACTTACTTGTAGTTGTGAGAAACAAATTTGCACAGTACTGCCACCGCTCTTTACTTTCTTCAATGTATACGTATGTTCTCTATTTTTCTTTTCTAAGATTTGTCAGGTTGAAACTTGCGGTGTGAATATATTTATATATCTAGGGAATATATATATCTAGGGTTACGTAACTTCTCCCCTTAGAAGATGATAATGAACTCCTAATATATCTCAACTACTTAATATATTTCAATTTTCCATATCTCCACCTATAAATTTAAAATTCTAAAGATTTGTTCCTAACCCATTAAATATTAGAGTCATAACCACATTAGACATAGTATTTCAAATAGCACATAATTTCTCTCTATAGTACTATTAAATCACGATAAATTAATTAAAGTCTATTATTCACAAAATAGATATAATTAGAAATTTGGGGTATTACAGCTCGATTCGGTAACCCTAGGATTATGTTACTCTAGAGATGCATGACCTCTAATTTACCACTAATGAAAATTAGATCACAATAATTAGGATTCATGATCTAAGATTTTAGCAATCAATTATCAACACTTAACCTAGGTGATCAGTCTAAATCAAGCAACAATAATTGAAAATAATATTCACAGATAACATAATCAATACCAATCAAACATCGAGAGAGAGAGAGTTACGGGATTAATTAGAAAATAAAAGATAAATGGTTTCAAACATCCTTACTAACCAGAATTACGAATTAACCGAGCATCCTTAGAATCGAATCCACCAAAATAATTAAAAAATTCACTCAAACTAATTTAATAATATTTCTCTCTCTTCTCTCTTGCTAATCTCTCTTCTCTGCATCCCTTGTCTAAAAATGTAGCTTGAAGGCTAATTGTGAATTGAGGCTTTATTGACAATCAAGTTGGCGTGCCCTGCCTCCCTTACTCTCATGGATTTTTCCTTATTTTATTTCTCAAGCCCAATTGTTGCTTCAATTTGTTTCCTTAAGTAATGGGCTTCTTGCCTGCTTCAACTCAAGCCCTCTCTTAAGTGTGAAATGGACCTTGAAATACTTCAAATAAAAAATCCTTAAATAATCAAGAAAATAAATTGTGAAGTACTTAGAGTTCAAAAACATGTATGTATAAGAAAATTGTGCATTCAATCATATCAAAAAGCATAAAATCCCAAATTAATTCACAATAATATGCACCAATTTCCTACGTATCAATTATTTTTCTTATGATATATGTATAAGTTAATTAAGATCATGAGATACACTCGATGACTCTCTTTTGTGTAATCCAACGTTTCTTTTGTAAGTTCTCTTCCGCTTTTAGTAATTACTTATTTATTTATTTATTTATATCTTTAAAAAAATTAAGTACATTTTATATAAATAGCATGAAGTAGTGTACTTAGCCTAAATTAGTGGGTTGGGGACGCTACAGAATAAAATTGAATTAAGCTTGAAATAGAAGAGTAGTAGCTAGAAATAATGAAAGAGAATGAAATAACAATGATCATAAATAATGAATTGAAAATGTGAACTTGAGAATTAAGAGAAAGATTGAAGAATAATGTAAAAATGCATAATGGAGAGAGGTATTTATTGAGATCATTTAGAAAAAAAAAAATTTCAGCCGATTTTCGGAACCGAATGGGCATCACTACTTGAAGTAGTTAGTGATATTTCCTTTGCTTAAGAGTATAAGTAAAGAAAAATAATAGTAATTATAGCTCAAGTGCTACTTGTTTATAAGATCTTAAAAAGTAGTTTCATTTATTAAAAAAGATTTTTCATAGCTACAAACTTCTTTTCATATGTCATCCATCTATCCATATATACAGCTCCCCTATCCACTGTGAGCACATCTTAATGTGACCACCACTTACATGGCAATACCGCATGGACTTAGGAGGTCAAATTAGTTAAGTTTGACAATTTTTCATATTATTTGTTTCTCACTTATTTAATCTTTCTTTTTTTCTTTTTAGCCCTCATTTAATTAAGGAAACACTTAAAATTAATAGAACATGGATTTGGAAAATGATTTGTTCCATTCCTTGTAAACTTATTTTATTGTATTGAACATATACATAAATCAAAACACATTATATGAGATTACGTCTTAAAAATTCATACAAATTAAGTAATCCAAGAATTTAAGAATAGACAAAGTTGTAAACACCACATTTATGGAAAAAAATATTACTCATCATTATTTAATAACAATTGTATTTGACTATATCCACAGCCATGTGTCTCATTTTCTGAAAAGTAATTATGATTGATGGTATTTTATTTGCAGTACAATTATATTTGAATATTCCCCTTTTTTTTTTTTTTTTTTGCCAATCAAAGGTTAATTGCAAAATACATGGTGAAATTGCACTCTGCAGCTTTAATTTGAGTATGCCTCATTAATCAAAATTCTCCAGGTGTAGCAAATTAGTTGCCTCTATATGAATTTAGCATTGTGCAGTCTATCTTTGGAATGTTGATGAACCTAGATTTTACTCTTCTGAAAATTCCTGTTTTTTTTTTCCAAGCAACAAGAGTTATCCAGGACACTTCTGCAAGTTGAACTTTTATTTTTCAAATTTTCCAGTTGCTTTGATTATATCTAAGTCCTCGTCCGTTGCTTTTTTCTTTTGATTTTGAAAATTTCAAGTGTATATGTTTTGATTCCAATTTATGATTTATCGATACGTCTTGAAGTAAATGACATTGGTTCTGAATGCTGGATAATATTATTGACATGCAAGACTTGAGAATGTGATGGCCAATATCTTCATATTAGTTCTGCAACAGAAAAACAAGCCACCTCATCACCTATTGCAATTAGAGCTTCCGGGAGTTTCTCCATGCAATTCCCTATGTATATAAAATGACATAACAATTTTGTATTTGCAATGATATAGTATTAAAAAGCCATAGATGTATAGATAGCAAACTCAATATACACAAATCTTTAGACTAGAAAACTCAATAATTAAATGTAGTCTTGACAAAAATATTCAAACTAGCAAAAAAAAAAAACCAAAATGTTAATTCATAATCAAGAGTATTTTCTCCATTATGTTAAAAAAAAAATAGACAACCATTAACTTAATTACAAAATCTTTAACACATCAGCTTGTCATAATTCAAAGCAACATTAAACAATATCGGGGATATGTCCATGCAACATCTATAAAATAAATCGATTGTTTATTGAATTGATCAATAGATCGATCATCTTCTATACTCTAATGAGAGAATTCTGGGTAGCATGGCTCGTCAACTAATTCTGAGAATTCTTAAATTCTTGGATTACTTAATTTGTATGAATTTTTAAGACATAATCTCATATAATATGTTTGGATTTGTGTATATGTTCAATAAAATAAAATAAGTTTGCAAGGAATGGAACAAATCCGTATTCTATTATTGAGTGTTTCCTTAATTAAATAGGGGCTAAAAAGAAAAAAAAAATTTAAATAGGTGAGAATGTAATAATATGAAAGATTATCAAACTTAACTAATTTGACCTCCCAAGTTCATGTGGCATTGTCATGTAAGCGGTGGGCACTAAGATGTGCCCACGATGGGTAGGGGAGCGATTCTATCCACATATATTCTTCATCTTTAATTATTTGTAATTAGAGAAATAATTTAATTTGAAGCTGTGGTATAAAGGACTATCGTAGCATTATTGTAGGTGGGAACTCTTGATATGCATGGTTGCAGAATTTCAACAGCCAAATGGAAAGGTAGAGTAGTTTTGAGAAAAAAAAAAGGAATTAAATGTATGATAGAAATCTTCTTTTTAAGTGACACGTGGCGCATCCCTTTAAAGAGATGACGTGTCACAACCTAAAAGGGGGTTCCATTTAGGTTAGTAAGCTAACATAGCAGCATCATCTTTCTTTCTCTTCCTCTTGTAAA
The DNA here is from genome assembly GCA_028654395.1 of Scutellaria barbata. Classification (NCBI taxonomy): domain Eukaryota; kingdom Viridiplantae; phylum Streptophyta; class Magnoliopsida; order Lamiales; family Lamiaceae; genus Scutellaria; species Scutellaria barbata. Next base: position 22,311,793 of record CM053646.1, read on the forward strand.
ATGGAGTCAGCATCAAGACTGACAATAGCGCACTTGGTCACATCTCCCAAAACACAGAAGTGCCTCTCTTTCTTGTTGATTGCCACAGCGTTTTGTGCTTGCGTAGCATCACCACCATTAGAAACCTATAGCACCCACATTATGGTGTTAGAGAAACAAACATGCATGAAACAAACATGCATGAAACAAACATGACTCACATCAAACGCAACGTCTCCTAATTTCATCTTAATATCCCCACTTTTGTAGACCAGCATTTTGCCCAAGTAACCCTCTGGCAAATCCTCCAAATTGCATAATTCTTTTGAACTACTTCCATCTACTTCTTTCCCTTTCGAGTTAACATCACTCTTTCTCCTTGGAAGGTGAGGAAATTGGAAGAGAAACATCCCTGGTGTATCATCTTTGTTCTCCGCCTAAGAGAAGTTTAATAACAGATTCAGTATCACTACATCAATGTTTATACCAGTAATCAACTACGAATACTAACCAGCAAACCAAGTTCCGAAGCAGAAGAAATAGCATTCTCATCATATGGTGGAGCTTCCTCGAATTCCATTTTATCAAGAAGATCTGGAGAAAATAGAATGCATGAAAAGGAAGGATAATAAGATTGTCACTGTTTCTCTGTGTGTGAGTGTGTAATAGTTTATCAATGTTTTGCACCGATAAGAGTTTTGCAATTGAGGCATACTTGGATCTCCGGAATTAGGCTTCCTGAGAGGTAGGGTAATAGGATAATTACTCTTATAATCCTGCAGAGATATTGAAAGAACAATACTTAGTTTTTGGAGAAAAAGGTTACTGGGAATGAGCCAAATATCATTACCCAAGGCTCTTTATACTCTTCATCAGAATCAGTATCATCTCCATGCTCTGAAGCTGCAGTTTCAAGTGTAGACATGAGTATGATGCTATTGTGTAATTGATGGGAATATCGTGCTAATGACACACAAAAAATGAAAATCAATTCCATTTTTTCTGCATCTAGTCTAGTATTAAAACAAATGCACTGGCTTAGGTGGCTGTAGTTAATTGATAAATCCATAGACTTTGGCTCTGATAATGAATGAACTTTAGATGATTGAACATGAAAGAATTGAAACTTGTATCAGTTTGCAAACTAATGGCAGTGCACAAAAGAGATTACATTTCTTGTCCACGTTTGGTCCACGGCTTGTTTGATGCTCCTACATGATGGAAATAGTTGCGGTTAGAAATTTCCAAGATGCAACATTTCACCAGAAACATGTTTAGAAGGTCAGTCATTTTCCTTTGACTACCAAAAAACAGTACACAAAAAAGCAAGCAAGTGAAGTTTCTTATGATAAAAAATAAAAAAAAATAGAGAAAAATAATAGTTAATTGGTTCCTTATGAACTTGAAAAATATCTAATAAGTTCATTTGGAAAGTTGGAGAGGAGGCAATTGCTAATGTTTTCTCAATTGCTAAGTTCATTTAGTTTCAACTTTTTTATTTTTGGAAGTTCAAATGAACACTTACTGAAGGTTGTAGCCTTCATGCACATAACACCAAATCAAGAAGAATCATTCACACACAGGAAATAGAATAACCAAGTAGTCTAATCATGATTGCTTAACGGTTTCTTGATATTTTGTCATTATTTTAAGTCACTTCACCAAAAACCAGTTATACATTTTGGTCAATAATTTAGAAGATATTGTATGAGTTTTCCCCCATAAATCTTACACAATTGTGTCAATGTTAAATCAATTATTTTGTTTATGATATTTTTACAATAACACAACACACATAATAGTCAATACCATAAACTACAGTCACAATGAATTAGCTATTTTTATTTTTTATTAGAAAGTTACTAAATATTTTATTTTTTTCCTTTTAGAAAAACTCAAGATTAGAGCACGAGACCTCTAAACGACTTCACTATGCTATAGGGCGGCTGGTAGACCCCCAAAATAAAACAAACAAACAAACAAAAAACAAAAGAAATACAATTATAAAAAAACCTTATTAATAATTGTATTATGACTGCACAGTAAACTAAAAAGACAAGAAATAGAACGATAATTTAAAGACTTCCGAAATAGTTAAATAAATTAACCCACACAATACAATAAAATAAAATGTTTGGAACTCGTAAATTTCACAACCACAAAAAATGCAAACTAAGCAAACCATGATAAATATATATCGTTGACACACTCATGGGAACTGGAGAAAGAATTACATGAACTCTGCGACTAAGAGAATGGTGTGTTACCTTATCGTTGCCATCATCTCTATTGCTGCAAATATATTAACAATTTTAAACGTGAAAACAATAAATAAATCTCGGAAAGACTAATCAATAAATGAGTTTTTTGAAGATTACGATTTAGCTCGCGATGGTCCCCTCGCAGCAGATGGTTTTGGAGCGAATTTCATCTGAGAAATGCAATTTACGAAAATTTAAGGAAAAAAACAGAAGAATGTTGAGATCATAATTTAGTATGTGAAATAAAGAAATAAAGGAAAAATGAAAAGTGAGGAGCAGCAGACCTTTTTCGGAGCGGATGGGGGGCGATCTCGATCCATGGAATGAGCTGAAAATTGCCAAATCGGTGTCGTTTTGCTACCGGAAAACGAAAATCACGATCAAAAACTTGAATATTCAACAAGTTCTCTGCAAAATTCTGCTTTACGGTTGACGAAAGTTGAAGACGATGAAGGAGAAAGAAAATGGAGAAAAAAAGAGGGGAAGAAGATTCGAACCCTAACCGCCTACGAAAAATGAGAGGGGAAATTCCGCTGTGCCACAACCAGTATTTTGTTATCAATTATAACAGAATCAACTAAATACAAACTATTTATAATTTTTTTGTAAAAGTTATAAATATGAAAAACATTATTTTAAATATAAGTTCTTGGATTGGGCGGGAAAATCAAGTAAATAAGTAAATATTTGGAAATTTTAATTTTACCAAACTAAATAATTAATTATTGATTTTTCAACAATGCATTTTTCATTTCTAATATTATAAGTGGATTTTGAATTCAAATCTGATTTGGATGAATTTGTATTTCACTCATTTCAAATACGTCATTTAAATACGTCCTTAATTCATTTAGCTTTTGTATAAGGATTGTTTTTTTTTTTTACACCTTTCATATGGTAATTGATTGAGCTTATAATGTTTGAAAAAAAATTAAAATAAGATTTTATTTCATTCCAAAATACATTGTTACTAGCTAATAAGTTGTTTCTTAAGAAATAGGGAACTTCAACTTATTTTCAAAATAAGATCTTATTTTTTGATAAACTCAAATGACCATTTAAATTATAATTGTCATTATCATCAAGCACTTTTTAAAACTTGTTTAAAAATAATAATGATAAAATACCTTATAAATTCCAAACAAATTTTATAAGATTTGAGCAAAGATAGATTAGTAGATTTTGGTTTAATGATATACCAAAGTTACATTAATATTTAATTGACCATATTTCACGTTTTTGTTGTATGAACCATATATAAATATTAGAGATTAAAATAATTAGATAATTGAGAAAACAATATATTAAGGTCTTGCCTATCTAGATATATATTAATATATATATATATATATGATATATCATCATTAAAAGTACAATTTGAATATCATTAAAAATGTATATCTTTGAACCTTCTTTTACGAAACACCAATTTCTTAGAGCAGAAAAATCTGCCCCCTTCCCAATTAAATTTATAAATGCCACACGAAAGACCAAAAAATTAACTGTATCCATTTAACTGATTAACTGTATCCATTTACTCCAAATAATTCTATGGGTTCATTTAACTCCTTTTAACATGCCTACATCTGAATCAGCTGAGAACTCATAAAAGTGTATTGAATAAAAGATTACAACATTATCATCAGTTGACAAATTCACCACTCTCCATTACCTTTTTTATCACACCCATTTTCATATATGTGAAAAACTATACAGGGAGAATTGGTAAAAAGAAATGCAAGCAAAACTTCACTTCACCTCTCGGAATCTTTTCGATTGCAGCATACAATATCTTAGACATCAAAAATGGTACTCTTTTCTCGACGAGTATTTCATGTTCGCTCCTGAGTCTCAAGGGCTCTGATGTTTCATATAAATTATGTTGACCAACTAATGCATATTTTATTTTTCATCCGGATTCAAGAAGCCGGACTTTTAACCTTGTTACCATACTTCCCGTATCTTCTGGCAACCTCAGCTTCGGATAATATATTCCACATCTGTAAACAAAGAGCAAAGATGAAATATAATTCTCCAACTGCTTTTCAGATGACAGTTCACAAATTCCAACTATGATAGCAAGGAAAAAGTAAGGACATAAAGACACACGGCTCTCACCAACCTGCAATTTTCCTTTCGAGCCTCCAAGTGCTCATGCAAAAGGGCAATCTTCTGAGAATGAAATGGAAAACACGGCCCCTGGAACAAAAGCCAGCATTTCATCAGAAACAAGTAACGATCATTTTGAGAGGGAATAAATAACGAGAGGACGATGAAATGTCGCATACTGCTTTCAGATTTTGGAAGCTATGCATGATGGCTCGTTTGACAAATCCCAGAGTTTCACCTGCAGTGGAGAGAAAATCAAGAAGGTCATATTAGTCGTCCTCAGCTGAGTGACACCGCACTGAAAACAAATTGAAAGAAACCAAAGAGAAATAGGAGAATACCATCTTATCCATGGAAGAAGTAGCAAGGAGCTGTATAATTCATAGTCCCAGAGTCGGTTGAGAAACAAATATTTGAGATGCTTTAAAATTAAAGGGATAAAAAAATAAATACGTACATTTGGAACTGATCTATTATATGCAATTAAGGAAACTGCTTTGTCATGTGCATGGAGAGTGAAACTTGGCTTAGACTGACCTGAGAAAACAATTATATACAGACAGCTGTTTCAAAAAATTTACCTTGAAAGATGAAATAATATATGTTTATAAAAAAAAGGTATTCAGTCTTCTGAAACTTCATTTTGAAAAGGAATTTCAGTCCATGGACTTCAACAGCAACAAAATTGTTGAAATTGAGGGAATCTAAAGAACAAACCACAAACGAGTACTCAGTGTATGGATCCCATGCCAAGCTTTCAACGTCACTTGCTACTGGCCATCTAAATCCACTGTATGAGAGCCGTCTGTGATCACTCTGCAATGCAAAATACAGGTTGTTATCCAATAATACTGAATGGTCAGAAATTGAAAAGTCGAGTCATAATCAGATAAAATTAGTCTTTGTACCATGCCACATAATTATCAAGAGATCCACTCAGAACAAGTTGAGGTTCAAAATGATTCCGTGCAACTGCTTGGACCTGAAGGCATAAATGATTATCACATAATTAGACAGGGATATAATACAGGAAAAAAAAAAAAAAAACAAGATGGCATATAAACCTTGATCCACATGTTTTCCAATTATGCACTCTTCACTTAAAAAAATTCTATTTGGTGTCAGCTTGTACAAATTTCTATGTATACTCATTACACAGAAAGTTAATAAGTGATTTCCAATGAAAAAAAAAAAAAAAAACAGCTTTTGTAATTGATGAACTGTTTTGCACATCAGATTCAAAAACTTATCACATCTCATCAGCATGAGTCTATTTTGTATCCCATTGAAAGCCTGCATCCGAACATGTTTTGTGTGTATTCTTAAGTCCCAACCATAGAGAAAATCATGAGCTCAAGTAAATGATAGCAATCTCTTGCCTTATCTGTGTGGTTTTCCAAAGAGTAGTGACGTCCCGAATCTTAACCAATTTGTCTGCACTTGCACTAGCAAAAATGTTCTGAACAAACTCATAGTAATAGAAACAAATTAAAATAACACATTTCCCAAATCTCCGGAAATCAAACACCTGTACTCTTTGTTCCAAGCAAGTCCGAGAGAGAGAGAGAGAGTGCTATAAGAAGAAATGTATTTTGTGTGGTACTGTGGTTCTTTTTTTTATTATTTCAACTAGGATTACAGGAGGCAGCAAAAAATTATGCAATCAGGAAAATGAGCATAGAAATCATCCATTAATATAATCTTTCAATAATAATCTATTAACCTTTCTAAATATGAGCAACCCTTTAATCCTTTCAGCAAGATTTAGAACTGCTTCAAGGACCCACTATTGTTACACCAGATATAGGGTTGAGATATAATGCTCAAAATATCTTAACATGAAGCTTTATATTTTACGCCCAAAATATCTTAACATGAAATGACTGGATAAAAAGTTAAGACTTGAAGTTTCATTATGGAATATAGAATGAGCAGAAGTACCTAAAACACCTTACGTGCAAAGGATTGCTATAAAAAATATTTAGGTGAAAAGGATGCGATTAAAACAAAACAAGTTTAACCACTGTCTACTGTGCAACCAAAGAAGCTAACCTTCTTTCCCCCTTTTTTTTTCTTTTCCAAAATGCCACTCTATAGCAGATGGCTGGACTTCATCCATCTAAAAGCATCAAATTTTGGAGATTAGTTAGTCCATCTGACCCACAAGTTCATCATCAAATAATCATAGGCCACAAACTACATACAATGTCAAGGTCCCATATCTCAATAGCAGGGTCCATTGAGCCAACAGAGATGAAGTTGCCGGTGACAATATAAGAACCCATCATGATATCAGCACACCATAACAGGAATGAAAAGAAACAACAATAAAGAATAAAGAAACATTGTTGTGAACAACAAAGGAGACGGTGTCTCTTATTGGGCTATAGAAGAATTTCCTAACACAATGTACTTGCTCTTACCAAGAAAATAAAAATAAATTGAACAGGAATTAAAAAAAACCAGAAATTTTTAAATTGAAGAGTGCTCAAAACATGTGCACAATATAAATGAGATGGCACCATTAGAATCATTGCATATGATTATCTATCTGCATATATAATGCAATAGACAAGAATATCACCACTCAATAAAGACCGAGATTAAAAGGCCTGAATATGAATGGAAAAAACTTCTTGCCATCTCAATGAAAAGTCAAGTCACCTTCAATGAAACTTCTCGAGTATAAAATATGCATGCAATGGTATTACCTTTGTCTCCACCTTTAAGAGCACAATGAAGCCATGTTGTGCAAGGTTGGAATGCAGGAATGATAATATCATGGTGTACATACATGTTTGAATCATCAGTATTTGAAGGGTCTTCCAATATTGAAAAACACATGAGCATCTATACTTTTTTACAGCTTTCTTCACAAACAATTACATGCCTCAAGATGGCTAACATCATCCTCATTTCGGGCACAAACTATGACAACATCCTCTGGTTTTATAGTGATATCCTCTTCCCCTTCAGAGTCATCATCCTAAACAAGATAAAATTATATATCAACTCATAGTAAACACTTACAAATGAAAGAAGAAAGAAGAAGGAAGAAAAAAGAAAGGTAGATTGCCAATATGTACAATCCGTAGATGATAATTTACACTCAATTCAAATTATTACATGAGACAACTTACTCCATGATCCTTCAAATAAGGGTCCATGTCATTACTTGGATAATACAAGTTCCCAAGCCCTAAGCCAAACAACTCAACGCCTGATTTCCAAACAAAATAAACCTTTTCCAGATATCTCTAAAAATCTGACAGACATGTAGAAAACATCATACCAAAAATTTACATGATGTTGATACAAGAAATGTAAGGAGTTCAAAGCAAGACTCAGAAAAGGTGATTTTTTTTTTTTTTTTTTTGCTGATAGATGAAATTACTAATAATAGGGTTAAAGATAGTTGACAATTAATATATACCATCATCCTCTTCATCGTAATGATCCATGTCTAGATCCTTCTATGCATCTGCTAAGCCGTCTGTTTCTGGATTTGTACTCTTGGAAACTTTTCCAAGTGCATCAGCAGCAGATAATGCACGAGCAAGTTCATCATCTTGATTTAACGCATCATCACTCATATGTTTATCGTTTTCCTCATTTTCACTCTCATTACTGCAAAGATAACAAGCAAATTACTCAGATATAACTCTTGAGAACAAAACAGACATAGTCCCATTTTGAATTGCTTGATTGACTACACAACCATTGTTTTACCTCAAAGAAGTAGCATACTACAGTGAAAAGACCAAAAGAGAAATAGTCGGGCCCATTGGAATGATCAAAAACTACTATAATCAGTATGGTTTTTATGTCATTTATTTGGTTTTCACTTCTATTCTGATATAGACGATAGTAATGTAAGAGCAAGCAAGCTCCTTGTACTCTATTCAAATTTGCAGAACGTAACACATCCCATTTTCAATATCAAGTAGAAGGCTAATGTGACTTAAACAAGTCACTCAATACATAAAAAGAAAAACCATAGGACACAAAAGTCTAACCATGCTTCCATAACACTACTCTTTATGATATCTTCAATTTCTTCTTTTGATGGGGGCTGGGCTGTAATAGGTTCAGATTTTGAGGCCCCTTTTGGAACCCACGAAATAGCTGCAATCATTCTCAATAACAGTACCTATCAATAGAGCAAAAATGATTGGCATAACTGGTTTAATAATCTGAAATGATGACTGAAAATGAGTTACAAAAACCATAAACTTTAGGCGAATACATTCAATCCCCAAAAAATGTATATTTTTAGCTTCCAATTAATATCTACGTATCATATAATGATGCGGAAAAAGCTCAATGTAACACCATAGATCAAAACATATCATGTATAAGGAAACATCTAGTAGAATATGCAAGTCCAGAAACTATTTATCTAAACACCTACTCGAAACACACATCACAAGATTCACAACAATAACTACGCAAAATCTCAACCAAACAAATTTTATGGGTTTTCCAGATGATCATTTCATCATTTCTCTTACGATAACCCAAGTAGGTCAATACATACACGAACTTTTAAACAGGCAAGAAACTTGAAAAATCATTTGATTACTAGAGCTATATAATCCACCGCCAGCACCAGTCACCCAAAGCATGCAACGCATAAACTCACACATTCCTCATCAACTATCAATGAAAGCAAGGTAGTCAAAAGTAGTGCCAGAATTTGAAAAAAGAAAAAAGCAATTGAAAAGAAAAATAGAAACACAGGGATCAAAGACACCTTCGAATTCGGGCCCTCACAGTAGGCCGTCGAATCCTGTCCTGATTCTTGTGTATTAATTGGAGGGGAAAGATGGGCTTTACATAAAGCATGGGTTTATATACAAGAAAAACCTGGACTTAGAAGACAAAAAGCCCACAAGATATAGTATTCATTTACTATGGGTAAAATGCTATTTATTTATTGGGGTATTACATAAAAAGACACGAATTAAGGGTTTAGTTTAATTGCAACATAAATGTTTAACTATAACATTAAAAATGTTTAATTTAATATTTATTTCAATTCGAGATACGTGAGAGCTTTTCGGGGTGCCGAAACGTAATACTAAAGATCAATCATCAGCCTACATGGAATTTTAAACAAAAAAAAAAAAAATTAAATTAAAAAAAATGGAAAAAGGAAATTAAGTCGTTGCATCTTTTCAACCTCTACCCGCGCCGCCCATTGTCGGAAAATTCCAAAATTTCCCATTTCTTACAAAATGAACCCAACAAACCATAAACCATTTTTCCTTCAAAATTTCATGAAAAAAGGCACTCAAACCCACCAAATTTTTTTTTACCGCCGTCATCTCTTGTTGGAAAATTTCATTGTTGACCATCAAGTTTTCAATTTCAATTTCAATTTTTTTTATTTATCAACCAAAATACACACAATTTGTATTAAAACAATCATCTGCTCAAGATCAAACACATCCCCATATGAATTTACATAAAATTATTCGATTTTTAAGTCAAATCAATCAAAATTCGTTCGGTAACCCAAAGCTTAACCCATTTTCTTGATTTCTTGTTTTCCATATAATTTCACGAAATTTATTTAGGGATTTTGATCCCCCATTATATAAGCATTCAAAAGATGTTTTTATTTGTAATTTTCATTTGTTATGAGTTATCCAATTGCATCTTTGTTTTTGAAATTTAGATTTAATTTTGCGGCGAGAGAAAGAAGAAAAAGAATGTGGCAATGAGACAAAAGAAAGAAGACGACGACAACGAAAGATGAAGAGACAGACAGTGGCAATGAGAGAGGGGGGGGGGGGGGAAGAAGGTGGCAGGGTATTGTGATATATAGCTGTGTATATTGGTTGTTATATATTAGTTATGGATATACACTTGTATGCCACGTCAGTTTGAGTATATATATATATATTATCTCCTGTACTTGAACTCTGTTTTTTGATTCAATATAGAAGCAATGTTTTCTTTCTCTATATCTTGCTCATAACATGGTTATCAGAGCCATTTTTCTCCGGCGACAGTTACCTCCGGCCGATCATTGCTGATTTTTTTTTTCGATTCATCGGTTTTTCTTCATTCTAGTCAATCTATGGTAACTGCGCTTGTTCCACCACATTTTGTTCCTCTCTCGATTCGTCTAGATCGCAACAATTACAGTTTCTGGCATGTGCAAATTCTATCAGCTGTTAGAGCACATGGTTCAATGGAATTCTTCTTGGATCTGAAGTTGCACCAGTTGCTTCTACGATCCTTTCTTCTGCATCAACGTCAACAGTGACAATTAATCCCGATCACGTCCTGTGAATGCGCAGAGATCAATTTCTTCTTAGTTGGATTCTCTCATCAATAACTAAGTCCATGTTTGGTCATCTCAGTAGGTGTCACACTTCTCATGAGGTATAGAACACTCTTGAGTCTCTGTTTCACACTAATTCTAAAGCTCGTAGTATACAGCTTCATTTCTAGTTGCAAACCCTTAAGAAAGGGGATTTATCAATCGATGATTTTATTCTTAAGATGATATCAATTGCGGATGAATTGATTGATATTGGCACAAGTATTACTGATGAGGAATTGATTTTGTACATTCTTGGTGGTATTGGTTCGGAGTTTGAATCAGTAGTAGTTAATCTCACATCAAGGACTGATGATCTTATATTGTCTGGGGTTATGTTTGCTCTACAAACTCATGAGATACGTCTACAAGCTCATAATCAGGTGCACACTGCTTTGGTTACTCAGTCTTCTACTCATAATCCAGTTGCAAATGTTGTGTATAGTCGTGGTTTTCCCACTCGAGGAGGCAGGTTTAATAGAAGTCGTTTTCGAGGAGGTGGTCGTTTTGGAGCTCGATCTACAAATAAACCGTTGTGTCAACTATGTGGACGAATTGGTCACACTGCACTCAAGTGCTATAAGAGATTTGATATAAGTTTTACATGTGTTGATACTCCTCATGGTTCCAATCCTACAGGGTCAGATTCACAAACTCTTGTGGCACACACGTCTTCTTCTGATTCTCATGATCCTAACTAGTATTTTGATAGTGGGGCAACAAGTCACATCACAGCCAATCTGGACAATCTATCTCTCAAAACTGATTATAATGGCACAGCTGAAGTTACAGTAGGTAATGGATCTTCTCTACCTATTTCACACGTTGGTTATTCTTCTATTCAATCTGTGGATGCAAATAAGTCTTTGTTACTCAAAGATATTCTGTGTGTTCCTCATATTACCAAGAGTTTATTAAGTGTTTCTCAATTCACAAAGGATAATGATGTTAGCATTGAATTCTATCACAATGGCTGTTTTGTAAATGACAAGGTCACAAGGCAAATTCTCCTCCAAGGAAATCTTAAAGATGGCTTGTACCAGTTGAATATTTCCAAACTCTTCAAGAATAAGGATGCTGCTTCCAGATTATCAAGTTGTCAAAATAAAGGTGTTTCACTTACTTGTCATGTTGCTAGCATGGATGTTCTTGCACACAAATGGCATAAACGGCTAGGACATCTCTGTACTACTGTGTTATCACATGTTTTACATTATATAAATGTTCCTTTTAGTAATAAAGATGTAGAGTTTTGTGATGCTTTCAAACTTGGCAAACTACACCAGAGATCCTTTCATTCTTCATCAAATAAAACAACTGCTCCTTTTCAACTTGTTCACACTGATTTATAGGGGCCTTCCCATGTTGCTTCTCTTGATGGATTCAAATACTATATATATTTTATGGATGATTACACAAGATATACTTGAATCTTCCCACTTAAACTCAAGTTAAAAGTTTATAGTGTGTTTACTCGGTTCAATGCTATGGTTGAGAGACAATTTGGTGTGCAGATCAAATGCTTGCAGTCTGATTGGGGTGGAGAATACAGAAATTTGGTACCACTTCTTGCTCAGTTAGGTATTCACTTTCAACATCCCTGTCCACATACACATCAACAAAATGGAAAAGCTAAGAGGAAACATCTTCACATTGTTGAAATGGGATTATCTTTATTAGCACAAGCTTAACTTCCACTCAAATTTTGGTGGCACACTTTTCACACTTCAGTTTATCTTATTAACAGACTACCAAGCTTGGTGTTACAAAATCAAAGTCCTTTTTTCAAGCTCTTTAGACAGCAGCCTGATTTTTCAGTGCTTAGGGTTTTTGGCTGCACTTGCTATCCATATCTCAGGGCCTACAATAATCACAAATTTCAGTTCAGATCAAGTAAGTGCATTTTCTTGGGATATAGCCTTTATCACAAAGGTTATGTGTGTCTTGATGCTCACAACAAGACATGTTACTGCCATAGTGGAATTCAATGAATTAGAATTTCCATATTCATCACTACATGGAGTTCCTATATCCAGCTCAGTAGTGGCTCCAACTCATGTTCCTGTCTCTATTAGTTCTCATCTTCAAGGTACTTCTTCTATCTAGAATATTGGTACAGCTCTCCCACAAGATGGAGTTCAGGATCAAGATGTTCATCCTATCTCACAAGATGGAGTTCAGGTTCAAGAGGCTCGTCCTATATCACCATTTCAGGCCTCTCAACATAAACATCATATTCATCATATGGTTACAAGGTCTAAGAAAGAGATTTTCAAGCCAAAAGTATTCACCTCCCAACTCTCTACATCTCATCAGGAATCATTTTCAGTCCATAAAGCTCTTCTTGATCCAAAATGGAAGGCTGCTATGCAAAGTGAATTTGATACCCTACAGGCTAAGGGTACTTGATCACTAGTTCCCTACACTAATGACTTAAGTGTCATTACAAATAAATGGATCTTCAAAACAAAGTTCAAAGCTGATGGTTCAGTGGATAAATATAAAGCAAGGTTGGTAACTAGAGGGTTTGAACAAGAAGCTGGAATTGATTACTTTGAGACCTTTAGTCCAGTGGTCAAAGCTTGTACCATCAAACTTATATTCACCTTAGCAGCTACCTATGGTTGGCAAATTCAACAAATCGATGTGAATAATGCATGTTTGAATGGAGATCTTAAGGAGATAGTGTACATGTTTCAGCCTGATGGTTTTATTGATGCAAGTAAGCCTGATCATGTATGCAAACTACACAAATCTCTTTATGGATTAAAACAGGCTCCAAGGGTATAGTTCAACAAACTGAAGGGATATCTCTTGACTCTTCAATTTCAGAGATCAAGTTCTGATCATTCTTTGTTTTTCAAAAGAATACATGGTAAGATGCTCCTTGTTCTAGCATATGTTGATGATATACTAGTAATTGGAGAAGATGAAGCTAATATTCAACAAGTCATTCAACTTCTTGGCAACACCTTGGCTCTAAAAACTCTTGGTGAAGTACATTACTTTCTTGGCTTGGAGGCTCAAAAACATGCAGGATGTTTCATTTTAACTCAAACTAAGTATATTACTGATTTGTTACAGAAAACACATATGAGCAATTGTAAACCTGTGTCTACTCCTATGGTTTCTACTCAAAAACTACATTTACAAGACAGTTCACCCTTTGAACAGCCCACGTTGTATAGAAGCACTATTGGTGCTTTATAATATATTACTTTGACACGTCCAGATATTGCATTTGCAGTCAACAAAGTTAGCCAATTTCTTCATGCACCGACGGAGAGACACTGGTTAGCCTGCAAACATCTACTTAGATATCTTCAAGATACTTTTACGGAGGGACTTCACTTTACAGCTGAAAAAAGACTCTCTTGAAGCCTTTTCGGATGCTGACTGGGCAAGCAACATGGATGATATAAGGTCCACTGGAGGCCATTGTCTTTTACTTGGGGAAAATCTCATTACATGGAGTTCCAAGAAGCAGCAGGTAGTGTCTCGTTCTAGTGCAGAATCAAAATATCGGGCACTTGCAGATACTAGTGCAGATGTGATTTGGCTCAAGTCATTATTGAAGGAAATAGGAGTACGAATAGAGGATCCTCCACTCATTTGGTGTGACAATGTTAGTGCAGCAGCCTTGGCTTCAAACCCTGTCTTTCATGCACGTACAAAACATATAGAAATCAATGTGCACTTCATTTGGGAAAAAGTTCTTGCAAAAGAGTTAGAAGTCTGATTTATCCCATCTGAAGAACAAGTTGCTGATATATTTACCAAGCCATTGGTAGTGACTCGTTTTCAAATGCTCAGCTCCAAACTTCCACTGCATCGAGTAGGTCTAGGGTAAATGGGGGTGTATTGTGATATATAACTGTGTATATTGGTTGTTATATATTAGTTATGGATATACACTTGTATGCCACATCAGTTTGAGTAGTTGCATAGTTAGTTATATTTCCACGTCAGCCATGCATGGCTTCATATATATATATTCTCTCTTGTACTTGAACTTTGTTTTAATTTAATATAGAAACAATGTTTTCTTTCTCTATATCTTGCTCATAACACGGGGGAAGGAGACACGTCTGGGCTATTTCAAATCTTTTTTTTTTCATTTCTTTTTTAATTTTCTTTGTTCATTTTTAAATTCCACTTAAGTTAATGACTAAGATGATGATTGGACTTTAATTATACATTTCGGGTTCCATATTTACATTTGGAGTCTTAAAAAGCCCAAACATATTAGGAATTGAAACAATAATTAAATTGAGCATTTTATATGTCATTGTTAAAAGTTTATGTTGCAATTGAAATTAGGCTCTAAGTTTATTATTTTTTATATAATTAACCTTTATTTATTTATTATGGAGTAGTTTGATTGTCTATATCAAACTCATACTAACTAATTATCAGTTTTTTTCTCATGTTTGGTACAAAATCAAAGAAATCTTATAAGCTCATTATAAAATGTTTGTGTGTCATTAAATCACTGATACAATAAGAAAAACACATCAGAGCAAATTGGTCAAACAGTCATCTTACTTTACCCATTGTGGGCACATTAATACATGTCCACTATTAATATGTCAAATATCTAGTATATCTATTAAGTGGATGTAATCGTTACACATTATGGGCATATCAAAAGTTGTTCACGGTGGAATTTTTATCATTTTACAACCAAATATAATGTATGATACACTTGACTGCATGGAAATGATCATTAGTAGGAGCCTACAAATATTGACTAACAGAGTTAACAATAAAAGATCTGGACACCATGAGCCTTGTAGCTTAAGTGGTATCCCACCTTTATAAAGGTACAGATTGTGATGACTAGGGTTCGAACCCGAGTCACGCAAATTTTCTTATTCTTATTGTTTTCCTCTCTTCCACTCCCCCAAACTCATTTAAAAAAAAATAAAAGATCTGGACAAATAATGGTTAAGTACTGCAAATCACCCATGAGAAAACGATAAAGTATGGGATTAGAAAACGAGTCATCATAGCTCGTTAACTGAACATCTGAAGCAAGAGGTGTGGCAATAGGCTTAAAGTTTAGAAGTTATTCCCTATCAAAAAAAATATGACTTAGAAAAAGACCATTAGTAGTGCAATGAACCTCAAGTCCAAGAAAATAATTTAGATGCCCAAGATCCTTTATTACAAACGCAGTATGAATGAGAGCCAGAAATTTCTAAATAGTAGAAAAATCATTACCAATAAGAATGATATCAACATACAGCAGCGGACCGAGGTACAAGGTGGTACCCCCAAAATGAATTTATATATATATATATATATATATATATATATATATATATATATATATATATATATTACTAAAGTAACTTGATTTGATATTTTATTTACAAAAATACTATTAAGATACACCTCCATCCCAATTTCAATTCCACCTCCACCTTCATCCAGGCCATTTTCACTTCTGCCGTGAGAGAGAGAGAGAAACAGAGAAAGTTTACTTCCATCCCATTTTAAGTATTTTTTTCTTTAAAATTTATTTATCTATTTTATCTATTTGTATTATATATATATATATATATATATTCATATTTATTGTTTGATTTAGATTATTATTTAGTGAATTTGATGTTGTTTATTCATTATTTAGGGTTTGTGTTTTTTCATGTTTATGAATGATATTCATTGATTTTTTTTTCTATTATCTATCATTTATTTGTTCGTACCCCAAATTAAAATTTCTGGGTCCGCCACTGTCAACATAAACAATGACATATAAGGTAATTGTGCCACGATGATAGATAAAGAGAGATATATCAACCTTACTTCGAACAAAATCAAGTTGTAATAAAAAAAAGAAACTGAATCGGTGAAACCATGTAAGAGGTGTCTAATTCAGACCATATAGAATTAAGAGAAGATGACAAACATGATCAAGAAATTGAGGATTAACAAAATAAGGTGGCTGCTCCATATAAACTAGTTTGGAAAGATGTCATTCAAAAAAGGGTTTCTTACATCTAATTGGTGAAAACCCCAATTATGCATGACTATCAAAGAGAGTACAAAACGAACAATAACTATCTGACGACTAGACTAAAGGTATGATCATAATCAAAATTGAGTTGCATAAAATCATGTGTAATGAGACAGGCTTTTAAACAATCAACAGATTCATCAGAGAGAAATTTAGTCCGGAAAACTCATTTAGAACACATAATGTTAGTTCAGATGGGTGAGAAACAACATCCCACGTTTGATCTAAGTACAAAGCTTTGACCTCATCATTCATTGCAGCAAGCCAACTGGGATGTTTAGCCACCAACTTAAAACCTTTTGGCTCAGAAATAGTAAGCAAAACTGACAAAAGAGAAGATGGTGGATAGAAAAGTAATACCACTACGATGATGAGGTTTAAATATACCTGAACGAGCACGGGATATTATAGAATGTTGACGAGCAGGAGCAGATTGATGATGCTGAGGTGCTCAGGCTGAGGCGTAAGATGGGGTACCTCAAGTTGAGGCTCATGAGCAATGACAGACTGCAAAAGAGCTAGAGGTTCAACAATACACAAGCCACACAGTTGAGATGATAAGGACTGTGATATATGTGAGGAATCATCCGGAGGTTGAGAAAGTCGAGATGGATCAACAACAGTAATTTTCAAAGGTTCATCAAACATAGAGAAATCTAACTCTACTAGTGAGGAAGCCGAGTCATCTCAGGAAAGCGAGAAATAAAGTTCATCAAACTGGGCATGCCTGATAACATATACACGAGAGACAAATTATCCAAACAACGAAAACCCTTATGCAAATATTTGTATCCAAAAGAAATACATGGAGCACTACGAGTGGATAGCTTATTTTGGGCATCATCACGCAAACAATGATATACTCGACAACCAAAAGGATGAAAATTCACATAATTCGGTGTTACACCAAATAAAAGCTCAAAAGGTGATTTCCCTCAGCAAAGGAAAAGGCAAACGCTTGATAACATAGACTACACAACTGAATGCATCAAACCATAAACTATAGGTAAATATGAGTGAAATAGCATAAGAAGACTAGTTTTAGTGATATGACAATGTTTACATTATTAGTTTTAGTGATGTGACAATGTTTACATTCAACTTTTCCATTTAGAGCAGGTATATAAGGACATAACATAGTATGCCGAATCCCAAGCAAATTAAAGAAAACTTGCAACCGTTTATTAGTAAATTTTGTACTTCCGTCACTCAGAAAAAATTTAATAGTTGTATCGAAATGATTTTCCACATACCTGTTAAATTGCACAAAAATATCATAGATATCTTATTTGAAGTGCAAAGGATACAACCAAGTAAATCAAGAAAAACCATCTTTAAATATAACATAATAACGAAATCCAAAATTTGAACATACTGGTGCAGGCCCCACATATCACAATGTACCAATTCCAAAATGTGAGCAGAACGTTTTCCATTCACAGTCAAAGATAAACATTTACTCTTAACCAATTGACATAGAACACAAATAAAGGATTCGATAAAATGAAAGTCAAAGATAATCGCCCACTCTTATTCAAAAAAGAAATAGTTCCTAAACTAGAATACCACAAAGCAAAAGATCCCCATAATTTATTTGAACATAAAACATAAATAAAAGCAGTTTGACCTTGCTCCAATATATTCAAACCATGCTCGTGCGTCCCTCTTGCCAATATTTATCTTGTTTCCCGTGTCTGAATCATAAATGTATTGTTAGTAAAAGTAACAACAACTGGAAAATCTCACGTGAGTTTATTGATAGAGGAAAGATTTTTTCTACAAACCAGGTACAACCAATGATTTAAGAAACACATTTTATTATTTAAAGCCAATATGCGATATAGATAATTCACTACCATTACCAATAATAACTCTGTGTTTACCAGAATAAGGCTCAATGAAGTCCCAATTTGAGGGACTTGACGTCCTAGGCGCAGAAGCACCGGTATCCAAATACCAATCTCAGGTAGGAGATGAGACAATATTATAAGCAGCTGCAAATGATTCTGCAAGGTTTGCACTTGAGGCCGGAGTCTCATCATATTGTTGACTACAAGAGGAGGCATAATGTCTCTCTATTCCATAAATATGGCATCGAATAGGCTTAATTTCTTGAGATGCAAGAGTTGATCTCAAAGAGCAATTTCATGTTGCTTTGAATCACAACTCAAGGCTGATTCAAGGGTGTCCAAATCTGACAAGATGTTTCACAGTGTAACACCTCCATCATGGTCTCTTCAGAGACTAACAAGCCTTTGGTTCTGCTTCATCCATACGACTAAGTTGGGATTTGGTTTCTCAATGTCGATGGTGTCCTAAACGATTGGTGAGGGGATGAAATAGAGGCATCAGTATATCCAAACAATATCATAAATGCATTTGATTCTTAACCTATAATTTTAAGAGTTGTATCAGCATTATATTCATTTCTATGTACAAATTTTTAAAATTGTGTTCTTGCAAAAAATTTACCTTGTTCATTGCTCATATCTTCCTCCATCGTTGATTGGTCTTCTTATGAATTCGAGCAAGACAAAAGCGAGATGAACACTAGATCCTTAAATAAATTGGGAGTAGAAGAACCTTAATCTTGTAATTGTTTTGATCATGTGAAAAGATTGAGAGAAATTGTGGAAGATTCAAATCTATGCAAAATTTAGAAAGAGGGAGAAAGAAGAAATGAAATAGCGCGTCTTTCAACTTCTTCTCTCAGCTTGATAGGCAAAATTATTAAAAAAAAACCCTATATATGCGTGTTTATGGATGGGCGGAGGGATATGGGTAGGGTTGTAAACGAATCAAATTGATTCGAATATCATGATATTCTATTCGTATTCGTTTAACTATTCGAATATTCGTATTCGTATTCGTTTATTATTCGAATCACAAAAGCAAATCGTATTCGATTCGAATAAAATATTCGAATATATTCGAGAATATTCGAATATTCGTATTCGAATATTTTAAACTTAAAATTTCAAAACAAAATTCAAAAATATATTTATTTTCAAATTAATATATCTACATAGTACTTAATAAACAATAAAATTCATCAACTAGTGCAATAATTCATTAACCAATTACAAGTTAACATTCAAGATTCCAAATACATAAATATAAATTCATTGTGAAATCCATTGAACAAGTACCACAATTAACATTCAAGATTCCAATTATTTAAATTCCTTTTAAATTCATTAGCATTTTTTTTGGATATATATATATATATATATATAATAAAATAATTATATATAGTTATAATTATTCGAATATATTCACGAATATTCGAATCGAATATGATCATATTCGTATTCGTATTCGGATAATATTTGAATATGAAAAGGTATTCTTATTCGTATTTTTCGAATTCGAATCACTATATTCGAATTCGAATATCGAATCGAATTAAAAAAATTCGATTCTTTTACAACCCTAAGTAAGGGGCACGAATCCTAGATTTACAGAAATACTTCTCTAAATTTTAAAGTTCATGACTTTGGGTCAAATGATATGTTAATTTTGGATGTATATTAGTAGGGCTTATCAAATGTTGATAGATTTAAACAAATCATTTCATAAAATAAGATTCGTGAAGTCGTCACGTAAAATCTACTCATTTTTTATAAATATAATTTAGCATGATAAATTAATATAATCACACTTTCACACTACGAGATACAAAATAATAAGGAGTTGCACTTGTGTGCAACTGTTGTATGGATCTATTATCTATACAGCACGGGTTGGGTGGAGCTAAATCAAATCCAGATCCCCACATTTTTGTTTACCCTAACTTTTATGTTGTGTTAGTCATACATTTATATTATGTTAAGCATACCTTTATATTATGTTAAACATACATTTATGTAATACTTTAACTTAAAAAAAAAAACTAATTTAGACGAAAACACTCTAATGAAATTTCAATTTTAGAAAGTCCTGCATGCACCTCTAGTTAGTGGAATGATCAAATAAACATTGAGTAGATCTTGTGCGAGATCATCTCACGGATCTCATTCCGTGAGATGAGGTCGAGTTAGGTCGGAAATAATAAATTAGGTAATACTTAATATAATTTAGCATGATAAATTAATGTCCGAACAAAATTATTACTATTTAATATTTTCAAAAGCTGATATTAATAAAAATTTATATGTACTCTTGGTATCACATCACAGGCGCACACACATTTGTAGGAGAAGAAAGAAAGACAACTGATGTTGCAAAAAATAAAAAACTTTAATTCCATCTTAATTTCCTTAAGAAGAACAACAATCTCGCTTCTAGATGGTGTGTGTCTCTTTATTTTGATAAAATTACAATAAAACTCTTTAAGTGTGAAAAACTAAAAAAACTTACACAATATTTAAAAAATTCTATAAATAATTTGATTCTAAATTACTTATGTTTATCAATATTATATTATATTATCATAATTTAAATTTTAAATAATCATATGTTAAAAATTGATCGTTGAAAAAGTCAATTGATAGTAGAAAAATAAAGGATAATTTACGTTTTGTAACAAGTAGGTGGACCAAAACATCATCCATGGAGTAAAAGTACATCATCAAACTTTTTTCTTTATATCACATAATTTAATTATAAAAACAAACACATTATTAAAGAGGCTTATTAGAAGCAAAGCTAGTATGTAGCAGATCCAACAGGCTTGTTCCCCACAGCAAAAGGCCCATTTTTGAATGGGGGCAGAAGATCACATCCATCAAGAACAGCCCACAACTTATATGGTGCAACATCTGAGGCCAACCACTGGTCCACATGAAATATGGACTGGCTACAGCCCATATGGGGCCCAGTCAAAGTGACCTCAACAGAATCACATAGCCAACCGTGATGGGCCCCAAGCCCATCGGAAGTGATGTTCAGCTTGCAAATGGGCGCTCCGATACATGGGCCTAGGCCCGTAAAAATATCGAGATTGCCTCTTTCGAAGTAGTCGTGTTTGCGGCCCATTAGGCCCCACTCTTTAAGGTTAGGGATCCAAAGAGACTTGCCATGGGAATCACTGAGTGTGATGCTAATGTTGGAGTTTGTTCCAGCCTACATCATTGACCCTGTCTCCACATATACATTGTATACACATTTGTCCTTCAAATTCCAACAACGACAACTCACATGTTAATTTATTTATTTATTTGAATTTAGGTACTGAACTATAGTTGTTTTTTGTATGTAGCTCACCTAGCTATTGGAGTACATTTTAGTATAAAAAGTACCGATGTGTCGCGTGTTTAATATAACTATTAATTTCATATTATGATATTTTGAAATATATGAAGAAATATGATTTTATACATCAATAGTGACTAAGGTGTCATGTGCCATATGAATATTTTGTTTTTCAATTCAATTTCAATTATGCATAATTTGAGAGGCCAATTAGGTTACTTATCTGATTCCAAAATAAGTTGTTTTAGGATGTTTGTATATAGATTAGAGGTTGTTTAACTTAAAACCTATTTGAAAAAGTTTATAAATTATTCCATATTATAAGATGTTTTATCTTGTTCTAAATGTATGTTGTTAAAAACTTAAAATATTTGAATGAATGAAATGGTTGATGAAGTTTAATGATGCTACTAATGACAATTATGTAATTTAAATAATCAAATTTGAAATAATGTATCAAAAATAAAATCTTATTCTAAAACTAAAAGCAACTTATAAACTCCTAACATCTCATTTTTTAATGAAATGAGATCTTTACCAACTACTCTCTAAAAAAACACTTGGTAAAAATATTAATTTATTCATATTTAAGTATATTCATTACAGATAATTTCTAATAATCTCTTTTATTTACAATTTAATTTAGAGAGTTGTAAATGAGAACAATTTTAATAGAATAGAACAAGTGTTTCTTGAAATTCTATAATATATAACACTTATTTATGATTAAAAAAAACAAAGTTGGGCCAGAATTCCAACGCGCATTAAATGGAATGACTAAATGCTCTTGAAATTTATGGTTGGAGCTAAAAAGAAAAGGTAGATGATTGTGGTTCGAAGATACAAAATGTGAAGAATAACATTGAATATTAGATGAATTCACAAAAGAGTAGACACACATGATATTCATAGTATAAAATTAATTAATAGAATGGATAGAGAGAGGATAAAATTAAAAGTGAATTGTTGGACTTACAGAAGATGCAGCTGAGAGTGTGGTAAGGGCAATGAGAAGAAGATGTACTGTTAAGAAGAAGAAGAAGCGTTGGCTACACATCTTTGAGAGAGAGAAGAGAGAGAGAGTATATATGTTTCGACTCTTTGAGAGAGTTTCATATATGTCTATATATAGCTGGTGCATGCATGATTACTAATAAAATAATCAGACTAGACTATTGAAATTCAATTTGAACAAACACAAAAAATATGATGATTTTGTGGCCAACTCAGAGCAATTTTTGCTAATCTTCCTTAAATCCAAACTCATACTGCTAGATTACAGTATAATTAACTTTGTATTTTATTGAACAGCCTGATGCTATTTTTTTGATATATATACATGGTTTTGCTCAAATGCCCACCGTGGGTAACTCTTAATATACACACCAATGATTTATAATCATCTCTTTCCCTCGTTATATAAAAAGTAAAATTAATAGATACTCTATATTTTTGACACATCAATCGTGGGCATATATTAATGTGCCCACGGTGGATAGGTGAGCATGACTGAATATATACAACCCTACTAATCTACCAACTGTGGGTATATATATACAACATTGTTCACCTATCAATTGTGGGTACATATTAATGTATTCTAATAAGTCAAAAATCCTGAACATATTAAAAGTTGATCACAGTGGGTATTTCAATATTATTATATATATATATATATATATATATATATATATATATATATATATATATATATGTGCGCGCGCGCTAACTGAATGGTGTAAGTAGTTTCAAATTTTCAATATCTCGAGAAACCCTTACCAACTAATATGACTCATTTGTAATATATGGTAGATCAAACACCTATCAAGCACTTACAATACCTATAAAAGGGAGGAATAAAACCGGCAACAAATTTTGGATTTTTTTTTGAATTCAGAAAAAAAAAATTATGAGTTATATATTATAGGTATTGATTTTGAATATAAGAATAATACACGTTACATGATATGATATATGACCAATATATGGTAATTTTTGTTGAGAGCCTAAATACTATATTTTATTTCAAAATAATTGTTTGAAGTTGTTACATAGAGATGAAAAAAATATTTAATATGTATATATAATTATTTTATGTATATAAATGATTATATCTTCTAACATTTAACGTGCATAATTAATATGCAACACTCCAGTACCATAAAAAAAAAGGTAGAGACAAAGTTGGAATATATCATTTAACACTTTTTTTATAATAAAAAGATTATTGATAAATTGTATTATATTTCGTAAAATGACAATAAGTTTGAAATTGATCAGAGAGAGCAATTACTAAAAATGTGTATTGTATCAAAAACAGCAACACATAATAAAACGCATAATGCTTGTATTTTACCATAAAAGTTCACTTCATTAAAAAACAAAAATCAAAATTTATGAGTTTTATTGAATTAAAACTTGAAAGATATGTTAATAATCAATTTGGGATGTAAAAAATAAAAATATCGATCCAAAATTTGAAAGATAGAATTATTACTTAAAAATCCATAAAATAATATCATATTTTTCTCTCCAATATTTACCATCTTATTATTATGGTGGTGGTGGTTGTTGTTTATAAATATTTTATTTTTCTATTCTTTTTCATTTTCATATACGGGAATTTCATCAATCATATTTTGAAATAATTTTAAAAATATTTCTAAATTATTAGGGAACACTAAGTATTAAAAAAAAAAAATTTTGAGTTTTTAATTAATAATTTAATTTTTAAAATTTTGGATTGATAGTTTTTATTTTTCAACGCATTTTTAAACACTTAACAAATTCTAATTTTATATTGTCGAAATCTTGGGTAAGACCGTCTTACGAATCTTGTTTCGTGAGATCGATCCAGTCAGTTGGAAATACAAAATTAAGTAATATTTATGTATATATTAGATAATATTTTCATATATATTAGGTAATACTTTTAAATTACAAGATGCATTTTGGATTTGATCGAACTATAAAAATATATAATATTTTTATATGTAAGTAATATTTTTCTATATATTAGATAATATTTTTATATTATGTGATACATAATCCGAATGAGTCGAATAGGGTTATCAAAAATGCATGAATCCTCACCTAGTGCCGCCCATACATGTAAGTTAAGGAGATATGAAACACTTTTATATATATTAAATAATATTTTTTTATATTATATAATATATTTTTATATGTCAAGTAATATTTTTATATTATATAAATATTATGTAATATGTAGAATTATTATATACAAATATATTATATAATTTTTTTTTATACAATCCGATCCAGGTTACCTCATAAAATGGGATCTGGAAAAAAAATTTACACAAAACTTTTTTTTTATTTTATATTATATATATGTGAGATTGAAGATAAAGGTACTCAGTGCCATTAAGTTTGGGTCAAATTGATGCCAAAAAACGTCAGAATTAGATTTTTTGGAAATTGAGAAGTTGAATTCATTAGATAGGGAGAAAAGGACACGTTGAATATACGTGAGACCACCTCCTCATTTTCGCCATTTCTCTTGGGACACGTGTCTGTGTCTCATCCTAGTGCTTTATATCACCCAATTTGGTCTTGCATTCTTGATATGACCTTGAATTCTGCTTCAAGTGATTTTAGAGAGAATTTTTACAAGCAAAGAATACAACACTTTAGCATACATAACAAATTTAGAATGAACATAATCACACTCTTAAAATCGTATCCCATCTATATCATTAGATAAGATTCAAGAGGTACATAGATATCCCAAGTATACTGGAAAATCACCCAACATTTTAACATACACCATATCTTTTGAGATAAAACTCACGTTTAAACATCTAAGAGCATTTATAATGGGAAGATCAAAATTGAGTTATAGTTAACTTTCTTTCCTCCACTTACCCCTCTACACCATCATTTCATTAATTATAACTCACATTTTTTAACTTCTTCAATTATATCATTGGTTAAACATTATTTGGATAACTACAATCAAATCATAATTTTATCCAAATATTCTAATATGTAATTTGAGAATTTTTATTAACTAAAATAATTTTATATTTATGATAATATAAATAAAATAAATATCAAAATTTTAAAATATATTGTAGAAAAAATCTTATAAATTTATTTCATTATATTTGGACGAATTATCCAAAATTCAAATTAAAGAAGTAATATATCAAATTAACAAAAATTTAATAAAGTAGTACATAAAATTGAACAATAATTTGAAGACAATTATTGGAAATATCGACTAATACAAATTGAAGAACATAAAATATATAACAAATTAAATGTTTATCATCTAAATTAATTTTATAAAATTAGAAAAAAAAATATTGCACGTGGGATTCTGCTACTAATTAATTATAAAATAATTAAGAAAAAAATTAATTATAAAATACAAAGCAATTAATAATAATTAAGAAATAGAAATAACAACAATTAATAATAATTAGGAAAAAAAAAACAAAAGGAATCCTGCACATGGGATTCTACTATTCTGACATGCCTATGTGGCTTGTGCATTACACGCGTCAATTCACGCGCTGTTTTTTTTTTTCTGTTTTTTTTTCAATTTTTTTCAATCCTGAATCGTGTATTCTGCACGCACAATTTTTTTTTTTCCACCATAGTTCATAACCCACTCCCTCTTTCTTGTTTTTCAATTTTCTGTATGCACTGTTTTTTTTCCTTCTATTATGGTTCATAACCCACTTTCTCTTTCTTGATTTTTCAATTTTTTGTTTTTTTTTTTTCCTTCCATCACTTCCTCTTTCTTGATTTTTCAATTTTTTTTTTTCCTTCCATCATGGTTCAAAACCCACCTCTTCTTTCTTGTTTTTTCAATTTTATGTTTTTTTTTCTTCCATCATAGTTCATAACCCACTCCCTCTTTCTTGTTTTTCAATTTTTTTTTCAATCCTAAATCACGTATTCTGCACGCGCTTTTTTTTTTCTTCTTCCATCATGGTTCATAACCCACCTCCTCTTTCTTGGATTTGTTTTTTCAATTTTCTATTTTTTTTTCCTTTTCTTCCATGATGGTTCATAACCCACTCCATACGCTATTTTTTTTTTTCTTCTCATAACCCACTCCCTCTTTCTTTTGTTTTTTTTTTTTCTTCCATCATGGTTCATAATTCACCCCCTGTTTGTTTTTTTTTTCCTTCTCATAACCCACTTCCTCTTTCTTTTGTTTTTTTTTCTTCCATCATGGTCATAATTCACCCCCTCTTTCTTGTACAATGCTAATTGGTTTATATTTATCTAATTATAATCCAATTTTTTTGGGGTTGTAAGTCCTCTAATGAAATGGTGTAACCCAATATATATTTGTTTTTACATCGACAATCAAACTATTTTCTATTATTAGTAATAAAGTTAAAATTCAAACAAACTATTCGATACTCGATTTTTAAAGAAGTTTTGTTTGAACTCGATTTGATGAATATATCAAGTAAACTTAAAATCTAACGGTAAAAAGATAAAATAAATGTAGAAATATCAAACTACTTGAGCTCGACTTGTATTTAGTTAGATTAAAGCTCATCCAAACTCGACTCGATTAATTATCAAACAAACTCCAATATAAATTTTGAAACTAAATAATATTTCAAACAAACTTATTATTTGTTCACCGAAATTATATTATTTGCAGCCCTAATCACTCAAACCTAAGATTTGAACCTTGGTAGCAGGGGTCATTATCACTAGACTCTAACCCATTGCTGTTACAAAGTTCATTAGCAAGTGAATTTTGAGATTCCTGATTATTGCTTTTATTTTATTTTTAAGTTTACTTGAATAATGAACAAAAAGTAAATAAAAACTAAAATTTGAATTTTGAGATAACCATATGGGATCCTACTATGTATCAAAATGACCTCGTCGTTTCATGAAAAAGAATAGCGTTTTTATACACAATATAAGAGAGCGATGGTAATTTTGTCAATGATAATGATATTATTACCTTGACCATCATAATGCAAACACGTTTAGTTGCTCACCAACACACACACTTTATGTATTAGAACATGACAAGATTTTACGTATCAGACTAATCAAATAAATATAGAGCAAGTCGACTGGTGTAATTGTAAATTTATGTACATGGATGAGGGAGGATTCAGCCGTTAGCAGAACACCACTGGAATAAGAGATTCCGGCATTTCATCATAATTGGCAGCACCAATCTGCAAAAATCAGACATGTAAGGGAAGAAAAGAAAAACGAATGCAACATCATTAGAACCATTCGACAAAATCCTAGGACCGAACATCTCCTCAACAAGTTCAAACCAAACATAGAAACTGATTGATGCAAAAGCAAGTGCGACTCCAAGAATGAGTTATAAGTTGTGTTCTCTTTACAGTTTCGTTGGATGCCTTGGTGCAAAAATGTTAACATGTTTGAGGCTGCTTCTTTGGTTTGACAATGAATTCTCAGAAAGCACAATAAAAGGTGCTTGAAGAGTTGATTTGATATCTATCTGAATGATGTAAAGATTGAAGAATATAACTTATAATTCCTCAGTTGCACCCGTTTTGCATCGCATGACAGTTTACATTTACAGGTTAATTTCATGCAAACACAAGATTTTCAAAGATTCTGTGGTTGACTCTGTAGATGATGGTAAACTACTAAAACCAGTATTGAGGTTTGAACCATCCCAAGAAGGGGAGGTACAACGCCCAGCAAGTGCAATTCGTAGAAAATAAATAAATTTTAGGGGTTATTTGTAAAGTACATACTTTATTGGCGCCTGTGCTTATCCGTAGTACTATTTTAAAATGAATTTGAAACATATAAAAAGAAACTCATGTGATAAGAAATATCTACATGAGTTATCACATGATATGCTTACCCCAAGAGTCTGGCTATAAAAGTATGTATTGAGATTGCAATATTCATCTATCTTTTCTATGACGAAGGTAGTACCACAGATATTTTCATTTAGCAAAAGCCATAAGAGCAACAAGGAGGTGACCCACTTTAGAATGTGTAAGTGTAACAATGGATATATATATGAACCATTAAACTTTACCTCGAAATCAAGAGCTAGAGCTACCCATATCGAAGTCCATTGTATAATCATACTCTATGGTAGGAATCACAGAAGCCATAAATTTCAGGAACAAGAAAAGATACCTGAAAGAAAATAAAACAAAATCATAAGATACAATAATAAAATGTAAGAAAACAAGGCCTGCAAAAATTTAACGAGCCCAAAATTAGACACAAAATTCACCTTGTGCATTCTACATTAAGAAACCATACTTCTTTTAACCATGCTCGACTAGGAGTTGAATAAGCTTAATGCGCAAAAGCAGAAAAAGGATAGAATTATCATTTAATTATCAGGAACTATCTCAGACTCTCAAGAAGGAAGGTAGGAGAAAAATATTTTACTTGTCAACTTCAGGCTCTACTCCTCGTGACATTAAAACATCAATGATTTTCTTCATTACAGCCCCATGGCGACAAGGATGTACGGAAGCATGCTTCCCAGGCAAGTGCGGATGATCTTCAATGGTCACCTGATCTCAATATGAAGAAAAACGGCAGGTTAGTACAGAACTAGATAAGTATCATGGTTAAACATTTATACTTAATAGGAACATTAAAACTACAAACTCATCCCTTTTTCCTTTTTAATGAGAATAATGGGGCACAATGAAAGGATTTATTGCATGTTCCTATTGGATCGATATCAAGAACAACGGCTAAGAGGTTATCCGCTAATTCAAGAAATTTGGGTGCACTCTAATATGGTGCACACCCAAGGTGATTCCAAAAGATGACATGGACCGATGAATGTCATTGACAAATTGATTGGGCCAAGTACGAGGGTGGAGTTGTTGCAGAGAAGTGTTCCAATGTCACCATGCTGATTGATTAGGAGTCCATGGCACAAAAAAAGATTGCAAAATTTGCAATTTATAGCATTTTGATTTGATTTTAGTGTGGGAGTACAAAGAAGCTCATAATTTCTAATTTCCACATGCTCTACACTAAACAGAGACTTCCAAAAACATGCAAATATATCGTTTTCTTCAAGATAATTAATAACCATTTTCTTTTCTGATTATAAAGATTGGCTTTTCTTAATATCTTCCTTTCTTATAGGTCATGTGCTTTCCTGATTTCAAGGTTTAGTTACTTAGTTGCTGATTCCATTTTCCCTTGAAGGTATCATATCCTTGTGAACTCATCGATATATGCATCCTAACAGAAACCGATCATGCTCCTTTTGTGAATTATCAAAATTTTCTTATCTATCTTCAATAACACCTACCTAATTTGTTATAAAGTTGGTTCTTATGCCAAATAGTTGTGGCTCAAGCTCCTCATTCTTGCTTGATTGTGAATCTGAATTCAGACAATCACAAGACATACACCTTTATGAAATCTCATGTCTCATTCCTATTTAAAAGTTTTGAATCAATGAGAGTAGGTTACAAAAATCATATTATTTATCCCACTTTGCATCAAGAAAGACACAATTCAAAGAAATGCCAAAAAAAAAAAAAAACCTTCGAGCACATTTTGTTATCTTTAGGTTCTGATATAATTCAAATTACTGTTTAGCAATGTTTCAAGTCTCATTTGGAAATTTACTTCCTTCAATTTACAACTAAAATTTCAGGTTTTCCTCTATTTCCTTCTATTTAACCACTTGCATTGTTAGTAGACTGATTTGTTGATTTCAGAAGTTGCAAGGAAAATGAGTTCATATGAGTTCAATAAAGAATTATACAGGGAATTACAAATTGGTCGTGCGCAAGAGAGTATCAGCTCATTAGAAGATAAAAACCAAATAGTAACAAACTCAAGAGAGTGCTATCAATTTTGCGAGAAAAGCCTCAAGGCAGAGTTTGAGAGGTTTTCTAAGTTCATTTTGCAGGTTATTAAACATGCTGCATGAAAGGCTAGAAGCTCATCTGATGATGTTTAAGGAATAAAGTTTTGATCAAATGGAATTGAGGTCTAATGAAATATATAAGTGGAGTTGATAAAGTTGGATCTAGCTCACAAAGGGGACAGTCACCAAAAGTTCATTCCAAACGGGGAAGTGAAAGAATTCATATTAGGAATATGAGAATGACCTGGAAGATGATGAGTGGCCTCTCATGTGAATTTCGAAACATATATGGTGATAAGGTTCATAAAAATTTGAGTAGGATTAAACCTTTCTAAGGCAAAAATGATCCTACACTACTTAGAGTGGGAAAAGAAAAATATATTTGGGTTTTATTGTGCCAAAGGAGTCACTCATAATATCATTGTTTGGTGAAATCAACTTATTTTAGATAAGAAACAGAATGGTGAGAGGACATTTGAAACATGATATATGGGAAGAGATCAAGGCTAGGCAATGTATTTCAAATCCGTACCAGAGGCTGAGATTTGTATTAGAAGAATAATTTGCAAAGCTTTACTCATAGATTGAAGACGGTACAAAGAGATGGCGAATAATTTGCAAAGCTAATGTAGAGAACAAAAAAACCTACTATGACTAGATTCCTAGTTGACTTAAACCAAGCATTGCGAATGTGATGGAATTACAATATTATTTAGAGTTGAATGACATGGTGCAAAAGTTTTGTTATGGATTCTGAAGTCTTAATGTTTCGTATGAGGTCTGTTTAACTTCAAAATTGAACTTCCGATTCTTAAGCACCAAAACCCAAAAATGTTGAGATCACATCTTACCGTTTTGCGTGCATGGTCTTGACTAACATCTTCAAGAACAAGTTCTGGTTGCAAAAGCATCCTTGACTGCCAGAGATAGTAATTTAATAAGGGGACTAAAATCAGAACATGAATAGTTTGCATGTCCAAATAGCATGAAAAACTGCATAATAACATAGCATTGCAACTCTATTTTGGAAGTAAATAAACAAAGAAGAATTTAATGTTGACCTCATCATATCCAGTGAGCCAGACCCGAGGAGTTTGGTAGTATTTGTCATACCTATGATATACAAACATCAGACATGGTGAGAATTGCGAAATACTTAACAAGAGCATAGCACTTTCA
Organism: Scutellaria barbata; assembly: GCA_028654395.1. Lineage (NCBI taxonomy): Eukaryota > Viridiplantae > Streptophyta > Magnoliopsida > Lamiales > Lamiaceae > Scutellaria > Scutellaria barbata. Next base: position 22,343,724 of record CM053646.1, read on the forward strand.
AGATAAATTAGAGTATTAAACTTACGTAATGCTAAGATCATATGTTCTAGTTCGTAGTATGTTGTCATCATCAGGCTCATTAGCCACAAGATATGTGGTATGAAGAGTTGCCTGCATAAAAATAACAAAGCTCAATTAAATGAGCAATCAATTGATTTTGCTTATTAGAGCTGTTATACAGTGCTACCAAATGTTGAAACCAAGCATGTAATGGCAGAAAGCAATTCATGCCACAAAATGGAGCATGAAAAATATACAGAATACACCATCTTCATTCACCTTCATGTTTTCACTTGAAGAGTCTTACGTACAGCACGACAATTACTTTGTAATAATGACATGGGAGATAAACCCGGGAATCTGTAACTTACAGGATCATTTTCAACAAGGTTGTCTGCTTCTTCAAATTCTTCCATGTCTGGAATCTCCTCTTCTTCCTCCCCTCCAAAGTACGATGATATTGACTGGATTGTGTTCTTCTTAGAAATTTCTAATGTCTCCATTGATGGTAAATTTTCATCCTCATCATTTTTGTTTTCTAAAGACAACAGAAGCATCAAACAACTAAGTAAAGTAACTAACCAATTCTTACAAGTTTTGTTTAAGGGATTTATGGACCACATATACGGTTTACCTTTAGGTTTTCCATGAGTTGCCAGCCAACCATCATTGTCCTCATTATCAAGTAAGACTTCACCTCCTGCAGCCTCATATTCTTCTTCAATTGAGGCAGCTCTACGAAGACAGGGGACTGCATGCGGAGAAAACAAGATAAGATAGAAAGAGAAAAATAAAAGGGAAGTACGATAAATAAAGTGACATTGTTAGGTATGCCAAATGTCTTGAAATGCCTAGGTGAAGCATAATTTATTAAAGAAACTTATGTCTAGTCACAAATGGTGATAAAAATTGCATAGGTCTGAGAGTTTGAAGGAAATATTGCAATTAAATAAACGAAAAGTAGAACAGGGTTTCATGTCATTGATGTTCAGTTGTATTTAGCCAACAAAATGGATGAATATCTAGAAGATAGATATTAAAGAATTAGCATCAAGATGAAACCATTATCAGCACAATCAACACAAGTTGGTGAATAAAATCATAACAAAATTGTCTTGGCTTAAGGGAAGCATTGTCTTGGGTTTGTGGCCTTGTGTATAGGAAATCATCTTTGAGATGGATGCCAAAGAAGTTGACAAAGCTGTTATGTCTTCAAAGGAAGAAGTGTCTAAGTATGACTCCATCGTTCAAGAGTCTCAAGTCATAAAGCAACATGAGATGTCTTTTTCAGTACAATTTGATGATAGAACCGCAAATGAGATTGCCCATTGCCAAGGAACTCTTATATGCATTATACTCCTTGTGTTTGGTACCATCCACCAAGTAGCATAATTGATCTTTTGATTATGGATTGTAATGCTATTATTACATAATGAGTTTTTGCTCCATAAGAAATAAAAGAATCATAATAACATATTTAAATACTAAAAGGGAAGCCACTAACCATTTCGAGTTATCAAGAATTGCTTATCTTGGGGCAAATATGACTTCCTCTTGCTAGGCTCACCTGATTCCCTTTGTACATGAAACAAACCATCAAATATCAGAAACCAAAATGAGATATCACAAAGCAAATCCAAATGTCAAGACTGAGTAGGAGTACAACAAAATCCCACAATTGTGGAACTTAAATTTGATCCTCAAAAGCTAAAAACCAAGTCTAACCAATAAATATTTTGAAAATCATGGATACAGATATTGATTGAGGATCATGAAAATCGATAATATCAAGTGAAGATGAGCAAGAATTTGGCTTCATCTATCATCTTCTGGAGCCACCAGTCATATTCACAAAATCAAAAAATTACTAAAAGAACCAAAAAAACAAGTTTTTGCGTCAAGTAAACCCTGAAAACTTCAAAGTTCGAAAAACTCGAACGAAATATAACTATTACTGAATAATAAATCCATAATTAGCTCTATACTTATCCGAGTCTACGCAGACAAGTGTAAAAGATTGGCAATTGGGTAAAAGGGGGCAAAGAAAATTGGGGGAAGAATAAATAATTACCAGGACCAGGTGGGGCATTTGGAGACAAGATTATCACCGGCGAGAATGAACTCATTGATGCTGAGAACGCCTTTCTCTTTGAATGCGGAAACGGTGCGGGGGCTCGTCATCCGCTCCACCGTCCCCTTGAACGCCTCATGGATTTTCTGCGATAGCACCATGATCGGAGAAATTGCAGAAAGCAGCTACTCTCTCTCTCTCTAGTAGTTCAGAGTTTAGATTTTTCTGCAAGGAATTCTTGACTGGGAAATCTAGGATTTCCAGCAAATCTGGTTTCTTTGGTAAATATTGATCTCTTTTGGTTTTAATACAACTCTTTTTTTTTTTTTAATAATTATTTTATTTTAATTATAAAATCAAACTAAAACATATAAATATGGGTGGGTTCATCCGCACCCCCTCTTTTCTAAACACACCCCAATTTCTAACAACAGCTCATGTAATCAAATTTAATTTTGATAAATCACTAAACACACCCCATCTAATTTTAAAATTACCCTTTTGTCCTAAAATACAACACACACCCCACTACACACACCCCCCACTTTTGACAAATTTTCCAAACACACCCCAACACTTCCCACACATTCAACTGATTGGAAAAGGAGAAGAAGAGGAGTCATCCCTACATCTTCGGGATCGAGAATCGAACACTTAGTGCAAGCTTCGTACGTCCTAGTCGAACAAGCTCCATGGACTCCCTAGGTTAGTGTTGTAGTTAGTAAAAATCCACCCCACTTGTTTGCTTAGATTTGACATTGCTTGCAAATTTTTTGTGCAAAATGGGGTGTTATGTTCATTTATGTATGTATGTATGTATGGGCTATGCCGTAAGTGCGAAAAATTGAGGTTAGAATCGAATTATATGGATTGATTTTCGAGTTTTCCGCCGGGTGCGTTCGACACTGGTTGTGCGCGGGTTGTGTAGCCCGTTCGGCCACTAGGGTCGAACGGGATGAGGTATGGTCGAACCGGAGGATCGAACGGGCCATGCCTTGTTTGGCTGTACGCGTCGAACGGAAGGGTTCATGTTCGGCTCTTCGGGTCAAACAACTATATATGTGTTCGACTTTGTTGCGTCGAACAGAATGAGATTTTTTGAACTTCTCGGGTCGAACGGAAGTAGTTTTACGGTTGTAGTTAATTTCGAGTTCTAGGGTAGAACATAGTAGGATTCGTTCGGGCGTATTGGTTGAACGATGGTTGTTTTGAGTTGATTTCTTGAGTCAATTTGTGCAACTCCATGGGTCGAACCGTTTATATTCTAAGCATGCATAATAGTGTTTTTCATAGTTTACTCATATGATGTATTTTTTTCGTTTCTATGCAGGTAAGATATACAGGAGGCGACCAACGGCCTCAGAAAGAAAGCGACAGGCTGAAGAAGGATAATCTTCCGAGATGCCACCAAATCCTTGGATTGCACAGGCCTCGGAACCGCTGCAAGAGCAATAATTTGAGGCAAGTATGGAAGAGGCACCGAGCCATCAATTGGAGCTTGTTGAGTTGCCTAGAGATGAACCAGTCGGCCCTAATGTGATGGAAGAAGAGGTAGATGAGGAGGTTGCAGAGCCAAAAGAGGAGGAGATTTTGACGGGGCCATTTCTTGGGGGGGGCCTTAACCCAATCTTGATCCCGAGTTTCAAATGCCATGTGGCTTCAAAAATTTGGTTTAATGAAGAACGCAACATTCTAAAGTTTTGGTGCCACACTACAAAGCTGGAGTCGTGGAAGTTGGAAGTTGAGCCGGATGGTTGGTTGAGATGGATGAACCGCTCGAAAATCTACGATTTGCGATTCATATCGTACAGGAACCCCAATAAGAACCTGCTATATGCCTTCGTGGAGCGTTGGTATCCAGAGACCACTAGTTTCCATATGTTGTTCGGGGAGATGACCATCACCCTAGATGACGTTTCCCAGATAACGGGCCTTCCGGTGACGGGGCATCCTGTTGTGTTGCCTGATGAGCCACCAGTTCCCACCCCAATGTTGATATCCACCTTCCTTGGTATAGATGTAGGAGACGCTGAGAGGGCATTGGATGGTTCAAGAGGTTCTTCAGTCAGGCTTGAGTGGCTTCGATCACGGTTCAGTGGAGATGTCACTTCAGATGACGAGACGACAAGAAGATACGCAGCAAGAGCATATTTGTGGTATGTGCTTGGTTGCATTGTCTTCTCTGATAAGAGCGGCTCCAGAGTCTCGACTAATATTTTGATATTGTTGGGAAATGTGCGTCGAGTGTACATTTATGCTTGGGGCGCTGCTGAACTTGCTTATCTATATCGGCAGTTGGGCCTGGCTTCGCGTTATGGGGTGAGGCAGATGGCTGGGTACTTGACATTGTTAGAGGTATATTTGAAACACATTTTGCCCTTTAAACGTTTGTTAGTTGTTCATTCATTTTGACAATTGCTTTTTCTGATGCATGCATGGATATACGAGTACTTCTCGGTGACGAGGCCAACTCACAACGTCGCTTTTGGTACAAGAATGTGTTTGGCTGGCAGATGGGCCCAACAAACCTCACCGGGGCCATCCATCGACCGTATAGTAGCCTGGAGGGAGATATTGGATGATTATTCGGCAAGTAATGTAAGTTTTTTGATAATTGTATTTCAAATTTAAGTGAGTCTACTTGATACCTTTCAAATTTCGATTATGTCGACATCTTGTAGGTCGTATGGACTCCTTATACTGGAATACGAGATGATTACCCCCGAGAAGATGTCTCGTTCTACGTCGGATGCATTCGTGCATTCGATGTAATCGAGTCTTACCATCCCGATCGAGTCTTGCGACAGTTTGGGTTTGTTCAGACTATTCCTGAAAACCCTCTCATCCCAAGCAGAGTAAGGAGAGGTAGTACAGGTGTGCAATATAGACTTACGTTTCACTTATTGGGGAACTACTTCCGACAGTGGAGTAGTCATTTGTTGTCTGCTGAGCATCTCGACAAAAATGCTCATCCTGCCTAGGAGTGCTCGCATGACTACATAGACTGGTTTACCACTCACTCACATCCGAGGGTTCAGAACCCAGTTTTTGCTTCTCGAGGACGTGCCCATGCCTCCAGCGCAGCCCAAGATGCTCAATCTTGGGAGATGATTTATATGGCACGCGCCCATATCAACCCCCTGGTCGAAATGTGGAGGGTTCAAGACCCACAGCTGTCCTTGGAGTACGTGATGCCATTGGTCCAACAAGCATATAAAGCCCTAACACTGAATGATCCGGTCGAGCCAGAACCATCCGAACGAGCACGAGTTAGGCGTCGCAGAGACCGTAGGCCGTAGTTGATTGAGTTGTGTGTACTTGCTACTTGTTTTCAAAACAATTATGTATGCAGGATCATGATGTCTTCTTTATGTACTATTTCAGCCGATTTGCTAGTTTTTCGAACATTCAAGCTATTCTCGTGTTAGCGATTCAAAATATTTGATTGGTTTTCGTAATTCTTTCAAATGGCAGATTATTCGTATCTTGAGTTGTGAATGTGGTTATGATTGTCTTTTCATTCGCTTTGTCTCGTATTGCTATGCCGACAGGATATTTTTGGATTCAGGTAACCTCATTTTGGCCGATTGACTCTGTTCGACCCTCAAGGCCGAACACTTCAAAGGTTGTTCGATTATAAATGCCGAACAAACTGTCGCTAGTTCGAACACTTAGGTCGAACAAACACAAATATTTACAATAGGTCGGATCGAACACCTTGTAGTTTGTTCGACTTTGAGGGTCGAAGATATGGAACCATGTTCGACTTATAGGGTCGAACACATGGAGCTCAGTTCGGCTGGTTGAGTCAAACACATGCAAGGTCGTTCGGCCATCAAGGTCGAACGGTCCTTCATTTGCGCGACCAATCGATTTGAACAGTGTCGATTGCTATACACGACAGTCGGCAATCTCATCCTGTTGCATAAGGAAAGAACACCCAACACTAATATGAACTTTTGTACAAGCTAATCAACATGACATTATGTTTCAAAGTAAATTTACATGTCGAAGCACCGAAAAATGAATACAAATAAGTTACTACAAAATTTAAGCAACATGTCCATCATGTAGGCGTATAAACAAGTGAAGCTCCTCATGTCATTCATCGTCAAGTATAATACTTGCAACCTGGGCATTTGTAGAGTCATGTGCTGTCAGATTATGATAGGTCGCTAGTTGTTGTTGATGAAGAACCGCCCAACCCTCAGCACAAGAGTAGTGGTAACCGTACCATGTTGTGCTTATAGGTGGTAGTGGTGCACCATCTACCAACTTCACCTGCATCCACAATAAAACAGATGTTAAACCGTAATCACTATAATGGATAAACGTAAACACGAGTTTGGAGTTAATTACCCTAATGAAATGATTATTTCCTACAAGTGCCATGCACACGATCTGAGGATTCATCACGACGGTCGTCCTTAGTGGAAGAAAGATGAGGCACTATTGTGGCGAGATATGTACGAAGGTCATATTGTACACTGATGCCGCTAAATTGTACGTCTCGGGAAAGACAAACCAATATTTGTAGTCGTACACCTTATCTTTAAAACATCTAAACATGACCAACATCTGCTCAACTCTTGATTGATCGAGCCAAACACTAGCATACAGAGACGAGAATTCTTCCAACTCTCGAATCAGGTCATTGCGTACCTTCGGCCACGAATGTTCACCTAACCCAAGTGCATCGGCGACACATCGAAACCCGCAATGACCGTCGTCTTTCACATTTGTTGTGCCACTGATGTAAGGTCTCCAAAAGACGGGGATAAGTTCAATCAGGGGCGCGTCAGATGCTGAACGGGCTGATCATCGTTGTACCGGCTACTTTTGTCGTTTGGACTTCGTGGAGGAAGGCCCAACCGAGGGTGGACCAGAAACTTTAGTGCTTTGGTCAACCGGCGAACAACTGTCGATGATCGACTCGACATACTCAAATGCACTCTTGTCACGCTTGGTTGATTTAAGGGCACAAATTTTTGTCTTGCTGGGCCTGTCCCGAACACGCGTCTTCACCTCGGGTTTCAGTAGCGAGGAAGTGGATGGCAAAGAGATCTCTCGGAGTCATTTCAGCAAAAGTAAGCGTTGGGATTCTATCGAGGACTCGAACATATTGTTAATGCAGCCCACTGTCTCTTACCACCGACTACCAAACTCTTCACCAATATTGACATCACACTTGGAGGGCTCACAGTCAAGCTTTCTCCAAAAGTTGTGAACCATGTCCAGCGTGATTGGTGCCCTGATTCGAGTCAATTCTGCCAGCTCATGTGCATATGGCAACCCACAGGTTCTTCTCAAAACACACCCACACAGCAGGGAATCCACGCCGCATGTGTTAACACCTTCGAGCTCCTCGAAAATCTTGTGCAGCGCAGCATATGACACCAATCCTCGAATTATCTTGAAGAGAGGGGACTTGTATCGATGATGGGTGATAGTCAAACTCTTCTCGAATGATGTTTTGATGGTGTTGTGAGACACAATCAAAAGTTCGTGAATCCTCTCCCAGGAGATTTCGAAATTTGATTGGCTGGTTCCCAGTTGTTTTTTCAATTTTGAATGAGCACTTTCCGCCCTACCAAACAAAGATAAAGAAATTTTGGATAAGTTAATTTCACCATAGAAATGACATAAGCAAAATGTAATGATAATTTAATACAATTATGCACGTACCGACTACTTGTGGTGTTATCGAAATGCATAATGTTGTTGGTCCAACATGAAACAAACTTTTCCTTATAAGGTGTAATCCAATTATCAACAACGTAATTGACAGCCTCTGGATAGTCGGCATAATCATCCCCCAACCTCTGTAACAACTCGTTGAATTTAGGTAAATCCTCAGCAGCCATCAACGAGTGGAATGAGTTGTTAAATGAATCGCATTTCTCTTTCTTGGGGCCCAACATTGGTCTACACTTCGCCAGAACATTCTTGCTGATATGCTACCGGCACAACAAATGCTTGGCGTTGGGAAATGTAACTTCGATGGCATTCATCAGTGCGATCTCCCGATCAGTGACAATCACACTCGGTAGTGTTGATTGATCCATTAAACCCTTCAGAATTGTGAGCGCCCAAATATAGTGCTCCTGTCGTTCAAACTCCAAATATACACAAGCAATCGAGAAGGTGATATCGATGGATGTGATACCAACAATCTCCAAAAGAGGCATCTTATACCGATTTGTCTTATACGTGCAGTCCATCAAGATGGCGTTCGGAAATACACGCCACAACTCGACACTGGTAGGGTGAGCATAAAACAAATTTTGAACCCAGTCGGTTTGCTCGCATCGCTTGTCGAGATAATAGTACTTATGATGGCTCAACAGATATTGCATCTGCGAACGAACTCCATGCTCAACTATACGGTGCTTATGACGGGCATTGCATATGGTCTTCAGCGTCGACTCATTATCAACAAATGTTTCTTTCAAACTGCTCAAGATATCCTTGGGCTTCGTGTTATTCTTCGTCAAGTCGTACACATAACGATCTTCCAAATCTGTCAATCGACCGGCATACGAGTGCCCCACCAAATACGCCCCCATCGGGTGATTATGAGATCCACATACAATGGTTAGACACCATTCACCAACATCATTGATTTGGATACCCTTCAACAAAAAAGGATAATCACATTTCTTCGTACCAGTAACTCTCCCTCTAGAGCTCTTTATATAGGCACCCCCTAACCTTCGGCACCCAAATTTGGTCTTTTTGTCTTTGGCTTAGTTGGGCGGTATGTCCCACTCCTTTCACAACATAGATAAACTCTAGGCCGCCTACCACTAGCCACCCTATCAGATCGCTTCACCAACACCACCATATTAAGTCTGTGTCCGACTCCTTTTGCCCAATCTACCATAGCCGTTCGATCTTCAAAAACTAAATCAGTCGTAAACTCCTCCGTATAATCAACTTGTTCATATAGTGGATCCATCACATCCACATCATGAACGTATTCCTCTCCGGCATTTACCACACTCAATTCCGTAAATTTTGAACCATTTTCCTATTAATCAATAAACAAGTAAAATGTCAAATGTTAAATTATACATCACAAATACTCTGAACAGATCACATTGAGTTCGACCAAAACGGCTATGCAAAGTATGACCCGTTCAATCAAAACGAAAGAAATATGTAAGGCTTGTTCGACCATTTCATTCGAACACTTCAGGATTCGTTCTACCAACATGGTTGAACACTTAGTGCTGCGTTCAACCGACAGGGTCGCACACAAAGTGCTGCGTTCAACCGAATCGGTCGAACACTAAGTACTGCGTTCAACCAAATCAGTCGAACGATACATATAATGTTCGAACAAGAGAGTCGAACGACTAGTGGTGTGTTCGGCCGCTTCAGGTCGAACACTCTTTATTTTTTTCGATTTGAATCGGTCGAACGCGACTTCTAGTAGGAATTTTCAACCTAAACTCTAAAGTTCGTTTTCTCAAAAAAAATCGCTAAAAACTGTAACAAATGAACTTATGAACTTACATTGCTCATTTCGCAAGTGTCTTCACGTTTCATTGACATTATCTATGGTAAAATCTGCTTGCTCCACCAAATTTTTTTCTTTCAAGCTTTGCAAATGGAAGGGAAAATGGAGATGAGAGTTGAGTGGGGGTGAGATATGCAAATGGGGTGTGTTTAGAAAGTACGGGGTGTGCTTAGAAATATCTAACTTCATATTAGTACACAAGGACTTTTTAGACATTTTATAAATAATTACTTTTCATTTATTTAATTGTGGGGTGTGCTTAGAAAAGGATGGGGTGCGGATAGTCCCACCCTATAAATATTAGTTGTATGATTGTACCAATATATACTCATGGCCGATAATTTCTCTATACAAATGAACAACTTCACGAGTTGCAGAAAAAATATTGTAGAACGTTGAACAAGGATTTTATTATTTCATTGAAATATATTATATAGGTCAAATAATTAAAAAAATCTAAATATTTTCAAGTGTTTGTTATTTTAGTCAATTTTTTAAAAGTTGCCAATTTAGTTATATTATAGCAAATTAGTTGCAATTTTAGTCAAAACGAAATTGTATATATCCTACATGGCGGACACATGGATAAAAAAATTATTTACACCTTATAAAAAAATGAAAAAAAACACCTCATCAATTTTTTTTATTTTACTCTCCACATCACTCAAGTCCAATTCTCATTATTTTCTTTAATTTGCAAATTCAAGATAATGTGTTTATTTTTTTTCTTTTTTGATGATGTGTAATGATTTCTTTATCCATGTGTTCGCCACGTATGACATATACAATTTAGTTTTGACTAAAATTGAAATTTGGCTAAAATTGCAACTCATTAACTATTGTTGGTCCCAAGTGGTGTCCGAGGTTCAGAGGGGGGTGAATGAACCTTGGTCGATTTTCAAAATCTTTTAAAACAACCGTTCTGCACTGCAAGTTACTAGAGCTTGCAGCGATAGATGGTTACTGCTTGCAGCGCTACGATGCAGTGCTGCACGTTGTAACCTGGAGTTTTGTACGCAACAAAAATTAACTTTAAAACACAAGACTGTTTTTCTCAAGAATGCTTCTTTTAAAACGTTTTATGATGAGAGACAGATAATAATGCAGAAGATAAACACACAGATAAATAAAACAAATAAACACTTATGGCTTATAGTGGTTCGAAGGTGGTGTAATCCTTCTACGTCCACTCTACTCCTCGAGCAGGAACTTTGTTAAGCAAGATTGATTTACAGGACTCTCCTAACAATCTATCAACTTTACAAAGATACCACCTACTGAAGTCCAGCGTACACACAGCAACTGCAAACTTCAAAGGCTAACCCACACAGGGTTCTATACTCCCACACAGGGAAGCTGCCTAACTCTAGACAACTAAACAAACAGCAAGGATCTCTTCTATCAACTGCTTGACACCATTAAAACAACCTAAGCACACAGCAACAAGGTTAAAAGGATAAAAGGTTTTTCTTCAACTTGTGCTTCGAAGTGAGCTTCTGAATCCGTAAGGAATCCTTTAGCTTGAACTTGCTTCACTTCGGTTGGTTGAGTGACTGATACTGATTGTAGGCTTGAATGCTTGAATTTTGTAAGCTTTGAATTTTTCACAGATGATTTTCAGATCTCAGTAACAGTAACCAACTTCAGTGCTCCTCAACCTCTATTTATACTTGTAGGAGAAGATGTTCGTTGAAGAAGACATCCCTCTTTTGAATTTGAAGTAGCCTGGCCAAAGCATGGTTCGCATTTAATGCGACTTGACTTTTCTTTCGGAGCATTTAATGCGGCAGTTGCGGCTCGCAGCTTTCTGCAGCGCGTCAGTCCATGTGGCATCTTCTTATTGGCTCCGTGTCTGCTACTTTGACTTTTTCTTGAACGACTTTTTTATTCTTCCTTGAATCTCTGTTCCTCGTACTGCATTTATCCTTCCTCGGATTTGTAGGATACTTCCTTTTGTAGTTGGCGCTGTATTACTTAACTGACTTGTAAGTCTGCGCTGTATCCTAGGTCCTTGTGCAGCTGATGCGTTCTTTCAGTGCTGCTGTATCTTAGACCTGGTTGCAGTATCTTCTGGCAGTGCTGCTGCAACTTCTTTCTAGCAGTACTCCTGTATCCTTTTCTTGCAGCGTTGCTGTATCCTATCTTCTCGCAGCGATGCTGTATCTTTCCTTCTTGCAGCGATAACTTCGTTTAAGGCTTAGATGCAGCTTTATCCTTTTTCATCCTCCATTTTGACACTTAACACAAGACTCAATTCTAGTCTATTTGTTCACTTAAACAATGTGAAAAAAATGAGGTACTTAAAACTTCCTATTACATATTTGGTTTGTCTCATCAAAATCTAAACATTGAAAACCGAACAATTTCCCCCTTTTTGATGATGACAAAACCTTTACATTATTTCGTTTATGAAGAAGTTTTATCTTACATTAATTCATATGGATTATCAGGATTACATGTTTGAACAGAGAAATAAAATCTAATCCTGGATTCATCAGAGATGCATCATACTATTCCTTCTATCATAAAATAACAAGAAAAACGTAAACAGCATGCATGAGTTCATAAGAATTGAACTTGATCAGAGCAAAACAAAATTTCTTCATTGACAGATAGAAATTTTTACAATCAGCAAGAATACAGCATGGATCACAAGAGGGTATACACAAAGCTTAGTAAAACAGAGACCTTTTGCTTGGCGGTTCGTCAGCTCTTCTGCCAGCAAGTCTTTCAAGGCCTTCCCTTCCTCTTGATCCTTTCCACCAGTCCCTGATAGACTCTTGATAGGACTCTTCCAGCTTGTGTCTGATCACAGGAATTTGAATCCACCTGAGCCAGAAGTACTCGCAGTATGGTACAATCAGCCATTCCTTCACTCGGTCGATGTATAATTGTTGAATATCAAGGCTTCCTTCCCGAGCGAGCTGTTCATACCTCTTCAATGCAGTCTTGCAAGTGTGGTACCTGCTGAATTTGCCTTTTCAACATAGTTCTCTGAAGTGTTTGAGCTACTCTGATCGTTTGAAAATAGTGATCACCTCAAATGTTGGATTTCTGTCAAAGGGCAGTTTGATTTCTTTGAAGATATCAAATCTCCAAGCCATGTTTTCTCCTTCTGGCCTTTGATCCATCAACACGGACACTTCAGCAGAGATATTATCAGTATCAAGGCGAGGAATTTCTTGAGGAGGAAATTGGTAGAAGTGATTTGGAAAAAAATTTCTATCACCAATTACTCCGAGTCTTTGAATCCAGGCATTAGGATCTACATCTTCTTCTCTTTGGCGCCTATGACTCTCGGACTCGTCCCCGCTCATCCTCTTCCTTGAGTCCTGCTGCTAGCTATCATCCATTCTTTTTGAATGATAGGAGGGAGGCGCTGCATCCTTGCTTGCAGCTCTGTTGTGTGCAGCGCCTGCAGCTGGTCTTCTTCCAGCAGCTGCACCAGCACCTCCAGCTCCATCATCATCTCTTCTCCATCTCTTCGGAGAGGGGATATCAGCAGCAGCGGATGATCCAGACCTTCTTCTCCTCCTGCTGAGAGGTTGCTGGTCATCATCCTCTTCTTCTTCTTCAGCAGCCCCTTTGCTCTTGTATCTATCATCAGATCTTTCAAGTCCTTCCCCCTTTTTGGCATCATCAAAAGCCGGGGGCTGAGTAGGGGCAGCTGGGACCACTCTTGATCGAGGGCATCGGGTCGGTTTAGGGACGGGCTCTGGAGCATTGACGTGCTGAGGGAAAGCTCGAACCATGATATCCCTTAGTTCTTCCACAATCAGCTCTAGGTTCCCCAAACGATCGTCCACACTTTTGGTTCTTTGAGATTGATCATATACGCGATCCAGAAGTGATTCCAGGACTTGGGAGTGAGAGTTGAGTCTGGTTGAGGCATTTTCAGCATGCTGCTTGCATTGCCTGATCTCCTGGCGCGTCAGAGCAGCATCGACCTTCAACTCTTTCTCCAGCCTGACCCGATCGAAGTACAGCCTGTTTGCATGTTCAGCGAGATTTGACTTAATCATATCAGGCAGCACTTCGAGGTCCTTCTTGAAACCTGTCATGGTTTCAGCATGGAATTGGGCAGTGACCTTGAGACTATTGCGCATGGTAGACTCATGCTCTTGGAGAGCATGCAGCAGATGTCTAACAGCAGCTTCAACTCGGTTGATAGATTCATCAGGGGTCAGTCCCGAATTCCTTCTCGTCGAGGCAGTAGTGGATGCAGCAAATGGAATAACATCTTGACAGACTAGTGCTGCATCCTGCCTCGGAACTTCAGTAGCAACCTCATCCTCATGGTTGCTGGTATGAGAGCTTGTAGAGCTTGAGGATGGGTGCTCTTCTCCTTCTTCTTCTTCCTCATCTGCCTCCTCTTCGCCGGATGGGAATTGAACAGGATCTGCTCCGCCAGATTTTGGCCCATGAACAGCTATGTTGCGTTCTTTTATCATCCTTGCGAAGTCGGCATGAGACATATTAGCATCCACAGTAACCTCTGCTGCTGTAACCTTGGAAGGTTCTTGAGAGCGTGCAGCAGCTGCAGCATCAACCTCCTCTCGAGGTGTCTCTAGCTACACTGGGGTTACCTCAGCTTCAGCTCCAATATCCTCAGTGGGTACTGTCTGAACAGCCTCCCCACCTGAGGTCTTCTCACCTTCAGGGAGTGTTGCCAGAACAACATCCTCCACAGAGGTCTTCTCAACGGACCCCGTCTCCTCGATCGGTCCTGTAACTTCGACAGCCTCTGCTGCAAGAATGGGTTCTTGCAGCTCTACTTGGTTTCCTGCAGCGTCCACAGCTTTCAGCACTGTATGCTCCACTGCTGCAAGGATCTCAGCTTCCACCATGTTTGGCTCTTCAGCTGCAACGTCTTGTAGGGTAGTTGTCTGCTGCACTGCTGTCGCGTCCAGTGCAGGGAGTACCGCCTTTGCAACTTCCTCCGTAGATGCTTCATCGACAATTTCAGAGATGTCTGCGATGACATCCCTGATTATGGCAGTTGGTTCCCCCTCCGAATCTGCATGAGCAACATCTTCATCTTCATGAACTGGGGAATCGCCATAATCCAGTAGTTGGGCTTCCTCCTCCTCCAAGCGATCCAGCGAGACAATGTTGGAGAGGCGCTCAACTACTTGCTCATATACAGGGGAGTTCATTTGATGTGAACTTGAACTTCCTTCTCCCCGCATCCTCCTTGGAGTGTGCTGTATCCTGGTTTCTTTCAAGCTTTGTTGCAGCGCTAGATGCAGCATAGCTTCTTCAGCTTGCTTCACTCCCAAGGTGTCGATTTGCTCTTGAGCAAACGCGACGTCATTACCCCTTCTTACAGCCTCCGCAGCCGGGGTGAGGAAAACCTGCACATCTTCCACTGCTGCTCTCATCGGCAGCTCTGCAGAGTCGGATTCTGTAAGAGCTTTACCCTTTCCCTTGTCCTGTGCTCCCTGTGCAGCACTGCATCCATCGAGCTCTTGAACTCTTGCTGCATAGTCAGGTTGCAGGAGTGCCAGAATGTCTTCTGATTTGGCCCACTCCAGGACAGCTTGCTCAACTGTCAGGAAATCCTTCCACTTCAACAGGATTTCCCCCTTGGACAGTCTCATCTCTCTCCAGAGAGAGTACTGCTGCTCCATATTTCTAGCAGCCGGAAAGGTGGGATCAAGCACTGAAGCTTCTGTTTGTAGATGAGCTTCTTCTTCAGTTGGCTCGACCCGGTGCTGATATAGCTCTTGAGGCTGATGTGACTCATCCGTAAGGTCAACTACAACCATATTAGGTGTAGAGAGTTGGGAATCAAGAGAGTCACCTTTATCCCTGGACTGATGTGACACATCCCCAACAGCAGTAGCAGCAGCAGCCTTCTTACTGCATGGAGCCCTTCTCACCAAGGGTGCGTCATCATCTAGGGAAGAGGATTCAAGTTCAGGTACAGCCTTCCCTGAACTCCTCTTGATAACAGGAAGAGGACTCGAGGCGTCCTCTTCTTCGGCTTCTTCCCCGCTGCCTGCAGCTTCATCTTGCAGAGCAAGAGTTGCATTCTTTTTATCTTTGGTTTTCTTCCTCGCAACTCCTGCTCCTGCAGCCTTCGGCTGGGTCTTGCCCTTCTTCTTCTCCCCGAGATACTTTCCGATGTGAATGGGGGCAGGTGCTGCAAGTTGAAGGCCAAGCTTGCAGAGCAGAGAACAGATGGTGATACCGTAGCTCCGACGCTCCGTTATCTTCTCTGCTTCCTCCCACAGCCTCTTCATGATGAACCTCGCCCAGTTCACCTTTTCTCCAACCATGATCGCAGACATGATCCGGAATCGGAGATCTGTGCATTTTTCATAACTCCTTGTCCTTCCTTCGATGGAGTATGCACAGATGTCGTGGAGAAGTTCAAACTCCGGTTTGAAGAGCTTCTTGGGGGCGCTTCTCTTGATTTCAGCCCCTGCATCCCTTACTCGAAAGAGATCCCACATCTCTTGAGCTGATGCCTCCCCATATGTTGTCAACTGGCTGGGGGTAAGACCTGCAGCGGAGATGCTGAAGGTGGTGGAGATGTCCCTAACGGTCAAAGACCGTTCTTCTCCATCTGCATCCATCCGGAATAGGATGCAGTTTCTGTCCTCTGCCTGCCTAGCGTAGGCGTAAAATCTCTGTACTGACTCCATCGAGAAGCCAGCGTAGACAGTGGTCAACAACCCTAGGACTTGGGTCTGTTGAAGAGCATCAAAAATCCTTTTCAGAAGGGCGTTATCATACAGCCCTGATTCGTAGATGTGTTCTTGGTTGATCAGCCTTCCGTTAAGAACAATAGTGCGTCGAGCAGCCATTGGAGATTTTTTATGGAGAGAGACGGAGAGAAAGTTCAAAGATTTGCACTTGGAATGTTTTTCGCACAGAGCGTTTTCTCTCCTTGGAAGATGGTGAATAATGAATTCAAAAGACACGGTTATGGAGTTTATGGTGGTTCTCAAGGGACGTGAGTGAGATCAACGGTTGAGATAAATCATGGAGTTGATCTTGTGGTTCAGGAAAAAGCGGAGATGTCAAATCGTCGCAATAATTACCTGGCGCGTGGGTTTCTGACCGCGTTCTTTCCACTTCCTGACACACGCAGACATGCATTAAATGCTGAAAGACATGCCATTTGCCGCCTAAATAAATGCCTTTTTAAGGTTGCTGTATTTCAAGTACGAGGTTGCAGGGTAATCAATACTCCTTTGAAATAAATGCTGTAACCTGGTGCTGCTTGAATTCTCGATTACTGCTGTACTGTAAGAATAAAGATGCAGCGCTGTCTGATCCCAGTGTTGTATTAACGCGTAACTTACAGTACTGTTTTTGCTGCTTTTCACAAGCATGCAGAGGTTCCCCCTGCGTTTCTGCATCTTCATTTCTCTTCACAACTTAAGAATTCCCAGCTCGTTTCGAAGCATAGAAAACCTAGACTCACTCAAAGGTTTGGTGAGGATGTCTGCAAGCTGGAGATCCGTATGAACTTTTTCAAGCACGACGTCTTTCTTTTCAACATGGTCTCTTATAAAGTGATGATGTATATCGATGTGCTTAGTTCTTGAGTGAAATACAGGATTATGGGTAATTGCAATAGCACTCGTATTATCACAGAGAATTGGAGTCTCTTTTTCTTCTATCCCATAATCTCTAAGTTGCTGCTGTATCCAGAGAATCTGCGCACATCAACTTCCTGCTGCAACATACTCTGCTTCTGCTGTAGAGGTTGCGATAGAAGTTTGCTTCCTGCAGAACCATGAGACTAGTCTGTTTCCCAGAAATTGACACGTCCCACTGGTGCTCTTTCGATCAATTTTACAGCCAGCATAATCTGAATCGGAGTAGCCTTTAAGCTTGAATCCTCCTTCCTTAGGATACCATAGGCCGACTTCCTGAGTTCCTTTTAGATATTTGATCACTCTTTTTACTGCTGACAGATGTGATTCCTTTGGTGCTGCTTGAAACCTAGCACAGACTCCTACTGCAAACATAATGTCTGGCATGCTTGCTGTGAGATACAGCAATGATCCAATGAGTCGTCTGTACTTGGTTATGTCAACATCTTTGCCTTCCTCATCTTTGTCAAGACTTATGGATGTGGACATGGGAACGGACGTTGCTGCACCATTCTCCATGCCAAATTTCTTGATGAGTTCCTTTGTATACTTGACTTGACTGATGAAGGTCCCTGTAGGTAGCTGTTTTACTTGCAGTCCGAGAAAGAAACTTAATTCTCTCATCATACTCATCTCGAACTTTGACTGCATCAGGTTGGAGAATTTCTCACATAGCTCTTTGTTTGTGGATCCGAAGATAATGTCATCCACATATATTTGTACTAACAGTACACTTTCTCCGTCCTGTATCCTAAACAGCGTTTTGTCGATTGTTCCTTTCTGAAAGCCATTTTCCAGAACATAAAGAGATAAGGTGTCATACCAAGCTCTTGGTGCTTGCTTCAGTCCATATAAAGCCTTTTGTAACCGAAACACCTTCTCTTCTGCTTGATCTTCGAAGCCCGGAGGTTGTTCAACATACACTTCCTCTGTAAGGAGACCATTCAGGAATGCGCTTTTGACGTCCATTTGATAGACATTGAAATTCATATGCGCTGCATAGGCTAGGAAAATCCTTATTGCTTCAAGTCTTGCTACTGGAGCAAAAGTCTCATCAAAATCAATTCATTCTTCCTGACAGTATCCTTTAGCAACTAATCTTGCTTTGTTTCTTACAACGATTCCAGACTCGTCTAACTTGTTCTTGAAAACCCACTTTGTTCCAATTACTCCTTGATGAGTTGGTCTTGCAACTAATCGCCATACTTGATTTCTCTCAAAGCCGTTCAACTCTTCTTGCATGGCCTGCACCCAGTTGCTATCTTGCAGTGCCTCTTCAACAATCTTAGGTTCTGACTGAGATATGAAGCATGCAAACATTGCTTCGTGTGGGATGGATTTTCTTATTCTTACACCAATGGATGGATCTCCTATAATGAGATCTCTTGGATGATTCCTTAGCCATGTCCTGTCTGGTTCAAAGACATGTGTTGGTGTAGCTTGTTCATTTTGTTGCTGTAATGCAGGAGGTTCTGCTGCTGTAAGAATGTCTGCTGCATCCAAGGTTGCAGCTTCTTCTTCTTTATCTTCTTCTGTAGGCAGAACTCCTTCTATATAGGGTACATCGTTCTCTTTCGTTGAAGCGGTTTCTTCAGGTGGTTCTTCCAACTTCTTTGTATCACAGTGTGGTTCATCAAACACCACATGTATTGATTCTTCTACCACCAGGGTTCTCTTATTAAAAACTCGGAAAGCTCTACTTACAACAGAGTATCCTAGAAATACTCCTTCGTCTGATTTTGCATCAAAAGTTTTCAAATGTTCTTTTCCATTGTTGAGAATGTAACACCTGCATCCAAAGATATGCAGATAAGAGATATTTGGTGTATGACCATTCCATATTTCATAAGGCGTCTTGTCAAGATCCTTGATTATTAGACATCTGTTCTGCGTGTAGCATGCAGTGTTGGTTGCTTCAGCCCAAAATCTCTTGGGTATTTCTGCTTCTGCTATCATTGTTCTTGCTGCTTCTTTGAGGGTTCTATTCCTTCGTTCAGCGACATTATTCTGTTGCGGTGTTCTTGCAGCAGAGTATTCATGACGAATACCATTATCAGAACAGAACTTCTCAATAAATTTATTTGTGAACTCAGTTCCTCTGTTTGATCTTATCTTCACTATGCTCAAGCTCTTTTCATTCTGAATCTTCTTCATGAGACAAGGTAGCTTCTCTTGAGTTTCTGACTTCTTTGCAAGAAAGATCGTCCATGTGTATCTGGAGTAGTCATCTACTACTACTAGGGAGTACTTCTTCCCACTCAAGCTTACTGGTTCTACTGGTCCAAAAAGGTCCATGTGTAGAAGATCTAGAATTCTGTGAGATGATTTCTGAATCTTATCTTTGAAAGAACTCTTAACTTGCTTTCTTTTTTGACAAGCTCCACAGACATTCTCTTTCTTGTATGCTACGTCTGGCAATCCTCTCACAAGGCCTTTTCTTGCTAGCTTGTTAATAGTTTTGAAGTTCAGATGGCTTAACCTCTTGTGCCATAGCCAGCTCAGCTCTGGTGGACTTTTCACAATGAAGCATGTTGATTGAGTAGTGGAGTTCCAATCTGCTAGGTAGATATTTCCTCTCCTTGTTCCTGTAAGCTTTACTTCATTCGTGGTGCTGTCCTTGATTAAGCATTTGTTGAGGTTGAATTCCACAGTGTATCCTTTGTCGCAGAACTGACTGATGCTTAGAAGATTGTATCTAAGTCCTTTCACATAGGATATTTCTTTGATCTTTATGTTCCCTTTGACTAGGCATCCACTTCCTTTTGTGCTTCATTTGGAATCGTCTCCAAATATGACTTTAGGTCCTTTGCATTCTTGGAAGTCTCTTAACGTGTCTTTACTGCCTGTCATGTGTCTTGAGTAGCCGCTATCGATATACCATACATCACTGCTGCAACCTGGCACTGTAACCTGTAACAATTTCAAACCGATTTAGGTACCCATATTTGTACGGGTCATTTGGGGTTAGTTACTTTGGGAACCCAAACTTTCTTAACAGTAATAGATTTACTGTAAGATTTGTTGGTTCTCGAGCTGTATGCAGTTGTCTTGGAAAACTGCTTATAAGAATTGTGTGCATCAAGAATGTGTGTGACACCAGCACTTCTGTAGTGCTGTCTTCCACCATACTTCCCTAGAGTATATCCTCTTGGAGGTTTAGACATATAAGTCTCAGTATAGATGGGAAATTTTCTTCTATGCTGCAACTTTGTTAGTTGCTGCATCCTCTTACTGCATGCAGTAGATGGCTTCTGCTGCAGCCAATTCTTAGATGTAGGCTTACTTCCTACAATTGAGCATTGGGGTTTCTTCCCCTTATCCATCATTGCTATTTTGTTCATTATCTTTACATAGTCACATAGTAACTCTTTCTCCATTGGAGTTTCAGCTTAAACAAAGTTTACAGCTTTGGATGTACTTGCTGTATTCTGAGAGGTATGATTGTTGTATCCTATACCCGATTTTTCAAGAGGGTTTCTGTTTTGATTTATGCAATCTCTTGTGTCCTTTGATGATTTAGTGAAAGTACTTATCTTGGACTGCAAGCTTTCCTTCTCAAATTTTAGCTCAGTGACTAGAGACCTCTTGTTGCAGCTTGCTACACTTTAAGTTATCAGACTCTCGTGCAGCGAGCATCTTGGCAATGTCAATGTTCTTGCTCTTGAGGATCTCATTATCGATTCTTAGGTTCTCATTTTCAACCTTCAGTTCCTCATGAATTGAGTTGATCTGCTCAAAGTCACTCATGATCCTTTTCAAGGAGTGGATCATGTTCAGCTCCTCACTTTCTGGTATGGACAACGGTTGGTAGATTACCTCATTTTCTTCGCTGTCCTCGCCATCTCTAGCCATCAGGCATATCAGCGCTTCTTCATCAGAGGATGAGATTTCAGTGTCGCTGTCAGAGGATTCTGCAGCTTTCAGTACTTCCTTCGGAGCTACTGCATCCTTGGCTTTCTCCATCTCTCCAATGAGAGCTCTAAGCTTGTGCCTTTCCTCTCTTCTTTTATCTCTCATCTGTTCTCTTTCTCCTTCAGGATATTTGTGCACTGTTGGATATGGGCAATTCCTTGCATAGTGCCCTGGTTTCCTGCAATTATAGCACAAGTCAATGTTTCCTGTATTTGACTATGGAGAAGAGGATACCTGAGGAGGTGGATGACTTCTTCTGAAGTCATTTTTCTTGTTGAGGTTGATGTTGCTGCTATTGTTGTTGCTTTTTATAAATCTCCTGAATTTTTTTAGGAGTAGCGCCATATCCTCTTCAGCAACTTCTGCTGTATCCTCACTCTACTTACTGCAACTAGCGGTTGTTGTATCCTTGGTTTCTCTGGCCGTCAGCGCTGTAACTTTGGAGATTGACTCCTCTGACTCATTTCTCCTTCTGTTGATGTCGTACTCGAATGCTTTCAAGTCAGAGAATAGGTCGAATGTGCTCATGGACTTCAGGTCCATAGACACTCTCATGGCAGTGGTCTTACTATCCCACTCCGCTGGTAGGGCTCTCAACACCTTCATGTTTTTCTCTTTTTGTGTATAGTGTTTGCCCAGAGCTTCTAGTTCATTCACTATTGATGTGAATCTCAAATCTAGTTGCTTAAGAGTCTCTTCATTCTTCATCTCGAAGAGCTCGAATAGTTGGGTAGCGTTGGAGATTTTGTTATCCTTTGTGAGTTCAGTTCCTTCACAAATTTGCTCCAGCTTTTCCCATATTTCTTTGGATGTAGAGCAGTTTTAACTTTGCTAAATGTGCCTTTATCCAAAGTGATAAATAGTGCATTCTTTGCCACATTATCCAGGTTGGCTCTTTTCCTATCTTTGTTTCCCCACTCCTGTCGTGGTTTGATCAGGAAGTTAGATGGTGGCTGCTCTCCTTCTGCGTGATCTCTTCCATACATTGGATTTACTTTCATGGAAATTATCGGTCCTTCAGATATGACCGTCCACATCTCATCGTTCATGGCTGAAAGGTATGCCTGCATTCTTATCTTCCAGTCGTCATACTCCTCTATGGAAAACATGGGTAGTTTGTGATTGGAGGAATCCATGATATGCTTTTAAAAAAAATGAGTTTTATGCAGAGAAAACAGCGAGACAAATGTGGATCTGGGTAGGTGACCAGATAAGTTGGCTTTTAACCCAACTTGCTCTGATACCACTTGTTGGTCCCAAGTGGTGTCCGAGGTTCAGAGGGGGGGGGTGAATGAACCTTGGTCGATTTTCAAAATCTTTTAAAACAACCGTTCTGCACTGCAAGTTACTAGAGCTTGCAGCGATAGATGGTTACTGCTTGCAGCGCTACGATGTAGTGCTGCACGCTGTAACTTGGAGTTTTGTACGCAGCAGAAATTAACTTTAAAACACAAGACTGTTTTTCTCAAGAATGCTTCTTTCAAAACGTTTTATGATGAGAGACAGACAATAATGCAGAAGATAAACGCACAGATAAATAAAACAAATAAACACTTATGGCTTATAGTGGTTCGAAGGTGGTGTAATCCTTCTACGTCCACTCTACTGCTCTTCGAGCAGGAACTTTGTTAAGCAAAATTGATTTACAGGACTCTCCTAACAATCTATCAACTTTACAAAGATACCACCTACTGAAGTCCAGCGTACACACAGCAACTGCAAACTTCAAAGGCTAACCCACACAGGGTTCTACACTCCCACACAGGGAAGCTGCCTAACTCTAGACAACTAAACAAACAGCAAGGATCTCTCCTATCAACTGCTTGACACCACTAAAACAACCTAAGCACACAACAACAAGGTTAAAAGGATAAAATGTTTTTCTTCAACTTGTGCTTCGAAGTGAGCTTCTGAATCCGTAAGGAATCCTTTAGCTTGAACTTGCTTCACTTCGGTAGGTTGAGTGACTGATACTGATTGTAAGCTTGAATGCTTGAATTTTGCAAGCTTTGAATTTTTCGCAGATGATTTTCAAATCTCAGTAACAGTAACCAACTTCAGTGCTCCTCAACCTCTATTTATACTTGTAGGAGAAGATGTCTGTTGAAGAAGACATCTCTCTTTTGAATTTGAAGTAGCCTGGCCAAAGCATGGTTCGCATTTAATGCGACTTGACTTTTCTTTCGGAGCATTTAATGCGGCAGTTGCGGCTCGCAGCTTTCTGCAGCGCGTCAGTCCATGTGGCATCTTCTTATTGGCTTCGTGTCTACTACTTTGACTTTTTCTTGAACGGCTCTTTTATTCTTGCTTAAATCTCCGTTCCTCGTACTGCATTTATCGTTCATCGGATTTGCAGGATACTTCTTTTTGTAGTTGGCGCTGTATTACTTAACTGACTTGTAAGTCTGCGCTGTATCCTAGGTTCTTGTGCAGCTGATGCTTTCTTTTAGTGCTGCTGTATCTTAGACCTGGTTGCAGTATCTTCTGGCAGTGCTGCTGTAACTTCTTTCTAGCAGTACTCCTGTATCCTTTTCTTGCAGCGTTGCTGTATCCTATCTTCTCGCAGCGATGCTGTATCTTTCCTTCTTGCAGCGATAACTTCGTTTAAGGCTTAGATGCAGCTTTATCCTTTTTCATCCTCCATTTTGACACTTAACACAAGACTCAATTCTAGTCTATTTGTTCACTTAAACAATGTGAAAAAAATGGGGTACTTAAAACTTCCTATTACATATTTGGTTTGTCTCATCAAAATCTAAACATTGAAAACCCAACAACTATAATATGGTTAAATTCACAACTTTTAAAGAATTGACTAAAATAACAAAAATTGAAAAATGTTTGGATTTTTTTAACTATTTGGCCTATTATACACTACAAGAAAACTGACCGATAGTGACGGATTTTAGTGACAGAAATATTCCGTCAAAAATTTATTATGGAATAGTGACATAAAAGATTTTATGACGGACTTGTGACGGAATAATCCGTCACTACATGAATTCAAATTTAAAAAAAATTATAAATTTGATTATTTTTCTTTTTGACGGAATTTTCCGTCACAATAATGTAGTGACGGATTTAAATTCGTCATTATTTTCTAACGGAATAATCCGTCACTACATAAATTTAAATTTAAAAAAATATATATATTTGATTATTTTTCTTTGTGACGGAATAATCCGTCACTACATGAATTTAAATTTAAAAAAAATTATAAATTTCATTATTTTTCTTTGTGACGGAATATTCCGTCACAATTATGTAGTGACGGATTATTCCGTCACAAAATAGTGACGGATTTTAAATCCGTCACAAAGAAAAATAATCAAATTTATGATTTTTTTAACTGACTTCGGAACAGCTTCGAGAGCTTCGATCGAAACCCTTTCCTATCTAGTGTAAAGCTGCTTTGACAAAAACATAAGGTGGAGCGCATCCCGTGTTGGAATAAATTCCAACATGTTCTAATTCCAAAGAGCTTCAGATCTGATTCTACATTACATATGATATTCCATTTCGGCCAAGCAACCAATCCGGCAGAAATAGATTGGAAGTTTCCTGTTTGACAAAAAAAAGGGGCGCGTTAGCGGCGTACTCGTCTGATTGGTTCTGATCGCACCTTTCCTATCTCTGGTGTTTTTCTTATCTCTATAGGATACGGAATAGGGGGATGTACTTTTCATGAAAACACTTAACTATACGAGAAAAGGAAACAACGGCATAAGAACATTATTAAAGAAGTCTACGGGATCAAACCGCCAGATTCTTAGTTCAAACTCAATTGTGATGGTGCATCTAGAGGAATTCGGGACCTAACAATGTTCGGTTCGTCACATGAACTGAATGGGAGCGGACGATTCCTCACACGTCCTGGATTTCCTCTAGATGCACCATCACAATTGAGTTTGAACCAAGAATCTGAATGACAGAGGGTCCGTAGTACCCGAAGCACTGAAGTAATCCAGTAGTAGGGCTTCCGAGGTGTAGAAGGTTACATGCTTCATCAGATAAGGTGGATGTGGGATCGAGAAAGCAGAGATACCAATTAGTTGTAGAGGCTAACCCCGGGGCAAAAAGCCCTTCCAAGGGTCAACTTCCGATACTGCGGCGCTTTCCAGTCAGCTTATTAGTTTCTACTGGTTCCGTCATAAAGAAAAATAATCAAATTTATGATTTTTTTTAAATTTAAATTCATGTAGTGACGGATTATTCCGTCACAAAATAGTGACGTTTGTGACAGAATAATCCGTCACTACATGAATTCAAATTTAAAAAAATTATAAATTTGATTATTTTTATTTGTGACGGAATTTTCCGTCATAATTATGTAGTGACGGATTATTCTGTCACAAAATACATGCATTTAAATTTAAAAATTAAATACTTATAAAACAAATTCATGTAGAATATTATTACATAAAGCACCAATGGTCTAGTGGTTAAAGTATCACCATGAGTCTTAGGTTCAATTCCTA
This sequence comes from Scutellaria barbata, assembly GCA_028654395.1. Taxonomy (NCBI): domain Eukaryota; kingdom Viridiplantae; phylum Streptophyta; class Magnoliopsida; order Lamiales; family Lamiaceae; genus Scutellaria; species Scutellaria barbata. The sequence goes on from CM053646.1 coordinate 22,369,317, forward strand.
GACAATGCATAATATTCATGTGGTGTCACCAATACTGACAATGCACCGACAATACATAATATTCCTGTGGTGACACGTCAATACTGACAATGCACCGACAATGCATAATATTCGACACGTCAATACTGACAATGCATAATATGCTGGTGACACATGTGGTGACACGTCGATACTATAATATTCCTGTGGTGACACGTCAATACTGACAATGCATCGACAATACATAATATATGGTGACACGTCAATACTGACAATGCATAATATGCTGGTGACACGTCAATACTATAATATTCCTATGGTGACACGTCAATACTGACAATACATCGACAATACATAATATATGGTGACACGTCAATACTGACAATGCATAATATGCTGGTGACACGTGTGGTGACACGTCAATACTATAATATTCCTGTGGTGACACGTGTGGTGACACGTCAATACTGACAATGCATCGAAAATACATAATATATGGTGACACGTCAATACTGACAATGCATAATATGCTGGTGACACGTGTGGTGACACGTCAATGCTATGATTTTAATGACGGAATTTTCCGTCACAATGCTGGTGACACGTGTGGTGACACATCAATACTATGATTTTAATGACGGAATTTTCCGCTACAAAATTAGTGACGGATAATTTCCGTCATTAATTTTGTTACTACTCAACCAAATCTGGTGACGTGATTTTAATGACGGAATTTTTCGTTACAAAATTAGTGATGGATAATTTCCGTCATTAATTTTGTTACTACTCAACCAAATCTAGTGACGAAAATTTTCATTTTAGTGACGGAAATTATGTTACAAATTTAGCGACGGAATAAAATGCGTCACTAAAATTTAGTGACAAAGCTCCTTTTGACAGAAATTTTTCGTCACAAATCCGTTGTTACTACGGAATAAAATCCGTCACTAAAATTTAGTGACAAAGCTCCTTTTAACAGAAATTTTTCGTCACAAATCCGTCACAAATACATGTTTGTGACAGAATTTTATGTTTGTGACAGAATTTTTGGTTTTAGTGACAGATTTTTCCATCACTGTCCGACAATTTTCTTGTAGTGATATAAAGATATTAGGTGTATTATATAAATGTATTACTAATATCATATAATTATATTATTTTATCTACACAAATATATTAGTTCATTCTACTGAAATATAAAGATTTTACTTATATAGTTGTATCACATAGGTATTTCACATAATGTAAATAGAATATTTAGAAAATATTTTTTTAACTTACTGAAATTAATTAATTGTATCACTTAAATGTATTATTTTATTTACATAAATGTATTATCTCTTTAATTTAAATATAATGTAAAAGTGTTACTTATTTCACGTGAAAATATTAATTATATAAGGTAAATGTTTTAATACATCTACTTAAAAGTATTGTCTTTTTTTACTTAAAAAGTGAATTTTATTTTACTGAAATATATTAATGCATTATATAAGGGTATTTAGTTGTATCACATAAAAATGTAGTTGTATCACTTAAATGTATTAACTTTATTTATGTAAAAACATTACACAATTTTATGTAATACAACGCGAGAGTAACATTTACATGTTTTATAGAACTCGAACCAGCCTGAGCAATTGTAAGCGCGAATGGCTAGTACGTGATGTTTTATAGAACACAAACCAACCTGAGCAAGTGTGAACTCAAATAACTATACGTGGGGCACATCTCTTCAAGTGTAAGCACAAGAATTCTAAATTCGTGCACCAATTGTATAAGCAGGGAGACTTGTCTTCGACTTGTTATCTGTTCTTGGATATAGAATTTTGGGGAGCACCATCAATGGGGAAGCCATTGGGAGTGGTGGGGATAAAAGTGTTGGAAATGAAGCACATAAATTCAAAGAATCAGGAAAGAAAGCTGGCCAATCAAAGATTTCCCATCCCATTGCCAAAAGAATGTCTTGTTTGCTTATGGCAAATTCTATTATTGCATATTAATGTCATATAGATGTGTTACATTGTTTGAAATAAGGTAAAAAGATCATAGAATTTTTTTTTAATTGACACGACACCAATCCAAAAGAGTTAATACACAGCCAAAACTTTATATTAGTATGCCAAACTAACAACAAAGTGTGTCACCCCCCATTTTCGAAAATAATATAAAATATAAATTTTTAACTTTTGGGCGTCCAGCAATTTAAAATAACTAAAACTGAAGGATAAAACATATTTATATAAGTTACTTAATTTACATAAAACGCTTAAGTTATCAGAGACAGCAGCAAAATATCAATATACGGCCCTCAGGCTTAAATTTACAAACCTTCAAAAATAATTAGATCTTAAAAACAACATAGAGTTAAAAGAACATTTTTATCAACAGATTTATAAGCATCTTTCTTCCCATTTTCCTTCCGATATCTGAATCTATAAAAGAAAACATATAAAGGGGGTGAACGTATAAAAATACACTCAGTGGGATCACACTGTAAATAGGGGATTTATTTCATAAACACATCGAATAATCACATTCAATCACTTGACTTAAAAATCATTTTTAAAATGTAAGCATTCAAACACAAATCAATCACCATTCACATTTAAACATATCACTTTCATTTTCACATTTACGATTCTTAGCTGTCTTGCAAATATATGCGGGTCTTAGCCGCCCTGAAAATATTTTTACGGGTCTTAGCCGTCCTAAAAACCTTTTACGGTTCTTAGCCGTCCTGAAAATATTTTTTCGGGTCTTAACCGTTCTGAAAACATTTTATGGGTCTTAGCCGTCCTGAAAACCTTTTACGGGTCTTAGCCGTCCTGAAAACATTTTTACGGGTCTTAGCAGTTTTGAAAACATTTTACGGGTCTTAGCCGTCCTGAAACATTTTTTTTACGGGTCTTAGCCGTCCTGAAACATTTTTACAGGTCTTAGCCGTCTTGAATACGCATGCACATGCACACATTTACTTCACGCATACACATATCAAACATACATATGAAAACACATTAATTTAACACATTATTCATATGCATTTAAAACATGTCACATTTCACATAACATCATATTTTGAAAGAATTATAAATACCGACATCGCATTTTTCCCCACCTTTAGAGCAGCTGATCAAAACGCTTTTAGATCCCAAATATACCTAGGGTGCAAACTCCTGTGTATCTCCTACAATCATAAAGGTTCGACTCAAAATCTAATCGAACTATTATCGATTTAATAAAATAATCTCTTTAAGTTAAACCCTAATTCAATATGAATTATATAATTCATAATATAGAAAGTTCAATTTGAACTTAATATTACGGGTTTTATTGGATGTGAATCTAGGGTTTTAAACCCTAGACTTGAAATAATAATTAACTCGTAATTACATTAATCGTTATAATATTTCGAGAGTCTATATTTTAGTCTTAAAAGCAATTTGCTAACTATAGAGTCTATCTTATAATCCCCAATAAAATCTTTATCAATTATTTATAGTTCGGATTTCATATATCAAATCCTATTAATTATTGAATGATATCTATAAGTCCAATATATTTTAAAGCTAAAAAAAAAGTCATTTTCATAAATGCAATAACTATAAGAAGAATTTCATAATATCATAAAAGCTTAGGGAAAATCTATGTAATTTCATTCAACTCAATGGTTCGATATCAATATTCATGATTTATGATGCTTAAAGCATAATTTCATAACTTAAGGTTATAACTTATAATACTTATAACTATTGGGGTCAATATTGAATTTTAAAAAATTTTAGGTTTCAAAATATCCTTAAACAGAATTTAGGGGTTCGAAAGCATGCTTTATATACTTAAGAGAGTAAATTTGAATTTTCATAATTGTTAGGGAGTTAATTCCAATTTCAGCAAAGTTGACATTTTACAATTTAGCCCCTTAATTATATTAAATTCTCAAAATAAAAACCCCTAATTCAAAACACTTCTCAGCCCTCCCCTGCTGCCCGTCGCCGCCCCCTGCCGCCTCTGCTGCCGCCGATTCACCACTGTCGGCGACTCCTAGTCGCCGGCGACCACAACCCGACCGACACCCGACTCAATCAACCCAACCTAGACACAAACAACCAACCAACCAAACCCACTTAACCACGACATAAACGACGTCGTTGCTCACGGCAGCGCCTCTCACATCCTGCCGGCGCAACTCCGACGCCGGCCACCCTCACCACCACAACTCACACACAGCACCACACCTACACACACAGAACCAGCCGTCGCTTACGGGCAGCGGTTCTCAACCCGACGCACCAACACGAGCATCGCACCAGCTCTTGACACGACTCAACGGCAAACGATAGCTTCAAAATCGGCAGGGACAACTTCGGAAACAGCAGAGAGGGAGGAAATCAGAGAGAGAGAGAGAGAGAGAGCCGCTTCTCTCGCACCCGTGCGAAAAGGAGACAACTTTGTTTCAAAGTACCAAACCCGTCCTTACAACGAGCTCGACGAATACTACGATTTGATCCAATTATCTCGTCGAAAATACTGATGATCGGTGGTATTCATTTGGTTAGTTTGAAGAAGATGAAATGAGAGAGAATACAAGTGAGGAAATGAAATTGAAAGCCTTATCCTATACCTTTCCAACCTTTTTATGATTGACGGCTTCTAGAAGAATTTGACATACACTTTGCTTATCCACTTATACTAATATGTACATTAATGTAATATAACCTGTGTAATATAACCTATATTATATATTTATATCATATATAATTAAATGATTTTTTTTTTTAAATTCCTAGGTGTTACAAAGTGGCTAACGGTGTGACAAGTGAGATCTCAAGGAAAGACAAGATTTTTAGAAATAGAAAAGAAAAGGACAATTTCTCAGTTTGTTATACAGTACTACGTGCACAACATTGGAATTAATGAGACTGGAATTTGAAGATATGCACCCTATGACATCTTGATGCAGAATTACAAGTACAAAGCACTAACTCAAAAGGAAATCAAACTATAACAAGCATCATTTAACCATCATCACCTTTTTGCTCACTTTAGATCCATGACATTTCACAACAATGAATAAGTAGTATCAGAAAGTTCCGAGTTTTCATAAAAGAACTAGATTACTCTATTAGAAGCAGACGAAGATTACCGAACAGAAGGGAAAATTTTCAGAAAAAAAAAAAAAAAAAAATATTACACGTGCTTTTTTCTGATCTTGCCCTTGCCACGATAGTTCCTTTTGGCAATCTTAATCTTCTTTTTAAGCTTCTTCCCAATAGGCTTCAAGAAATTTAAGCTTCGATTGCCATCGGCCATCTCCACATCTGCTAACCAGCAATTTCATGATTAATACTCTAAGCCACAAGTAACCACAAAAGATTAATTAACAAATGATTGTGCATATCAACAGAAAATACTTAGTAACAACACAATTTCAAGGCCTCATTTGTCACAGTTGAAAGTTTGATTCGAAGGAGGCAAACCTAATACAATTTCTAGGAACACGGCAAAATCCTTTTTAATAGTGAATTTATGTGGTTAACTTCCCCATCCTCTGATAATCTTATCATAATTGAGTTTGGGTAATAATTTAGAGCTCAAGATAAATCTCCTATTACTCTTCAAATATATACTTAAGATTACAAAATAGGCCGAAAAAAACCTTGTTTGAATTACATGCACATGCAGAAATAGTTTTATAAACGTAAGACCTACTTTATTTTATTATATAATGCATACTGTCTAAGTAACATATATGTATATCAAATATGCAACCTTATATTGTTCAAACAATGCTGTAATTTTGTGAAGTTTCATTTTGAAATATATCTAAAACACAAAATAGTAAATACAAACACATCATTACTAGATAAATAGCACAAGTTACAGTTTTTCATGTCTTCTATATAGTACAAATAAGGCTGAAATTTAGTGTAATTTCATTTAGAAATATGTCTAAAGCGCTGAATACAAACATATTACTGATGGTACAAGACTACAAATTACAGTATTTTATATTTTCAAAATATGCAAGTATATTGCCTGTGTATACCTAAAATTTTCCCTGGCCGATCAAATTATCCACCAGGTCTTAAAAGTGAATTTTTCAATTTTATGAATATGAAAGAAAATTTTAATAGTTAAAAGTTCAGTTCTTGTACCGAGGAGATCCATTATAGATTAGGATGGAGCATTGTACAGACAGTTACATACTAACCGAGAAATAAAAATCAACTTTTGAGTTGTCTAAGCTATGCTTTTGTCAAATGTATGCAAGCAAATTACACATACATAATATGTATATATATACATACTGGGTTTTACCCTGCGCCATGGGCACATATATACATTTTCCAGTAAACCTCTTGCTGTTTATATACTACCCAAGTGTGGTATAACATGGAAGCCCACCGGAACTTAATCCAAAGAACAGATTGAATCATTCATTACTTTGATTTTCCCAATTTTTTATCACACAATCAATTCACATCAAGCTAACATATTAAATTTTCGATGAATAATGTATCCAGCCATATCCACCCAATCTTAACAATTCAGGCCACAAACCTAAACAATCCCTATAGTAACCATTTACGAATATACTGTCTAGCATCAGTGGGAAGTAACCTATACATTGTGTATGTAAAGACTTGACAAAATGACTCCAGAACCACGCGCAGAAGTACTAAAAGCGAGAACAGATAGCAATAAGTTCCGAAATCATGAAAACATAACAATACACAATATAAATCAAAAAATATTAGGGCGAAAAAATGAGAAAGGAATCTGAAAGCTGGAATAAAAATAGAGAGAAAGAATCAAACCCATGGCGTTATTGTTAGGCAAAGAGGCAGAAGTAGAGGCGTCCATGGCGGCGGAGGGAGTGGGCTTAACGGGAAGCTTGGGGGCGGCAAGAGCAGCCTCGAGAGCGGCAAGCTTAGCGGCTTCTTTCTGCTCGTAAATGGGCTCCACCAGCTCTCTCCTGATAGCTCTCAGTCTCTTCTCCCTCTTCGATCTCAGTGATTTCGCCATTGTACCTCTTTTAGGGTTTGCAGTTCTGATTGAGCGGCTACTCGATACTTATACTCCCTCTGCTTTGGTGAAAAAGAAAATCAAACATAAAAATTGTGTAGAAATAAATAAATAATAAAAATAAAAAGGTCGGTGAACAAATAAGCACGGGCCGTTTCCATTGGACTCAAATACTCGATACATATTACTATATTAGTCTCGATATATATTAAATACAACAATTTCAGTTTTTCTATTCAAAATTAGAACCTTAATTAAATTATTGTGTAATTTTATTTTTATATCATTTATGTGTTAAATAATAAATAATAAATTACTCAACCAATTTATAATCATATTGACTTTCTTTAATTATTTGTATATATATGAAGTAATATTTATCCTTTTTTTTATGCTGAAACATACCATTTTATTATTTTATTCATTAATATAATCACAAATATTATATATAAAATTGAATTAATTTTTTTAAACAAATAAAATTAGGAAATATAATTTTTTTGAATGTATTCAGAGTTTTATCTTAAGTGCAAAGATACAATGTCAAATTTAAATGTATACAGTAAAATTATATATATATATATATATATTATATAATCATTAGACATAGGAAAAAATAGTTGATCGTACCTTAAATTAGAAAATCATGTATATAAACCGACATTAAAAAAAAAATTACGCAACATAATTACAAAAGGGATAGCAACCCAATTTACCATAAAAAATATTAAGTATAACAAAAAATATCACCAAAAATAAAATTGACATTTTTTTACCATAAAAAATAAAAGTGAGATACTTTATACCATCAAATATAAAAGTAGGGTAAAAAATATCACATTTTTTATTGACTTTGATGACCACAATTATTACCTAATAATAACCTTGGTCAAAGGGAATTTTGGTCAAAAAAATGTTTTCTCTCACCTCCACCCCAAACCCAAACCCTTCCATTCCCTTTCGAATTACAATCGTTGTTTCACCTCCATTTTCATCTTCTTGGGAGCACAAACATTCACCTCATATTTCACGTTTAAATCTTTGATTTTTTGCTGAAAATCCACGTTTAAGACGAAGATGTCAAACCAAGAAGGAGGGGTTAGTGATTATCCCTTGTTTTTTCAGAAAATTGTTGAAATTAAGGTTCGAATTTGTTCAAATTTCTTGAGAATTTGTTGAAATTTTGTTGGAAAAATGTCTTAATACTTCGAATTTGTTGAGTATTAGTTGAACAAACGGAGGGTTAAACGTCGATTTCAAATCCCGTTGAACCCTAAATTATTTAGGGATTATATTTAATTTCTTTTCATATATGCTTGAATTCATGTTTGGAATGGTTAAACGGGTTTAATTTTGCATTTCATAGGGTTAATTTGTTTGAATATGTTCGTGAATTCATGATTGGAATGGTTAAACGGGCATAATCAACGTTTGATACTATAAATTTCGATTTTATAGTGTTAAATGTGAATAAATTGAAAAATCACGTTTAACACTATAATTATAGTGTTAAACGTGAATATTCACGTTTAGGCTGTGTGCGCGGGGGTGTTGGGAATGGGAGCCTTGTGTGCGCGCGGGTGTAGGGAACGGGGGCCATGCATGCGCGCAAGATGCCAAGAATGGGCTCCCGTCGCGTGCACGCCGCCGTCACCCATCCCGCCCGCGCTGCGCCCCCGTCACTCGTCGGGTGCGCCCGCGCACCGTGCTCCCGTTTTAAGAATCCCGTTTTAAAATTTTAATAATTATAATTGGACAATTAAATATCATATTTGAATAATCTCCTTTTAATAAATATTTTTAATCTCCGTTTAATAATCAACACGTAATAAAAATAATTTCTTAATTCATCTTATATAATAGATACATAATTTGAATAACCAATTTAATAATCCCAATTTCATAATTAAAGTAACATAATATCATAATCGAATTTAAATATTTTTAGTAATTTTTATAATCTCCGTTTAATAATCAACACTTAATGCGAAATAATTTCCTAATCCTTCGTAAATATTATGTAGATTCTAAAAAATAATCCTCTTTAATAATCCTCATTTCATAATTATAACAACATCATTTCCTAATCCCGTTAAGAAATTTTATTCCATTTTTTATAGTCTCTTTTTAATAATCAACACTTAACTGGAAAATAATTTTTTAATACATTTTAAATAATTGGTAGATAATTTTAATAACCCACTTTCATAATCCCCATTTCATAATTAAAGTAACATAATATCTTTATTACCGTTAAATATTTTTTGTAATTTTTATAATCTCCATTTAATAATCAACACTTAATGCCAAATAATTTCTTAATCCCTCTTAAATAATAGATAGATTCATCTGCTGTAAATAATCCGAAGTAATGATTAAAACAACATAATTTCCAAAATTGATGGATCATTTAAATTTTTAAAATTTCTAATAATGGTCGGTTATTATTATTTTTTTTGTAATTTATTAATCTACGTTTTATCCAACTCTACTAATTTGCATAAGCAAAACTCCCACCTTTATAAGTACCATATATTAATTTTTCAGAAAAATCGTAAGATATTAATTCGCATATGTACTTTCATATTGTATATTAATGTATGAATTAATGTGAACATTTTTTTTCTCGTTTTCAGGTCGATTGGGTGCGTCCGGAGTATCAGACAAAACAAGCATACATTAACTCGTACACACGTGTTAGAGTACTAGGCTACATAAAGCAAATCTTGAAAAAAACTCATAGTGAATATGTAACTGATTTTGAGAGTATCTGCTGCGGCCATTTCTTGCGCTGGGCAACCGAGCCTGACAGTTGCAAGAACTTTCTACACGCCCTTATGTCATGTGAGGTGCATGGGCCCCATTCCCCCACGGATGAGATGTGATTTCATATTGGTGGAGACCGTCGTCTTTGTCGATTCTCTCGGACCGAGTTCGTCCTGGTGACGGGTTTAAGGTTTGGCAACTCTGAATTCAGGTCGGATGTTATGTCGGTGCTGCAGCAGTTGGATGGTGTGTTTTACCGAGTATGTGAAGGCGAGGATAGGATAACTGTGGCGGATTTTCTTAAAAGATTTAGGACGGAGTAGTTCGTAGCTTGTAGGGATGACACGATGAAGATTGCTAAGATTATCCTCCTCTACACATTTTACTTGGATTTGACCCACTCACCACTTCAATTGACCCTTGGGGTTTGGGACTTGGTGGAGGACGAGGATCGGTGGGAGACCTTTCCATGGGGTAAGATTTCTCATCTCCACCTTCTGAACAAAATCAACCAACTACCAGCTGAGCTGCCGGAGCCAACTGCGACCAAGCCTCCGGCGTACCACTTTTACGGATTCTTGTTAGCCGTAATGGTTAGTGTTAACTGTCATTTGTTATTGTTTCATATTTTGATTGAATAATTCAATTTACAAAGAACATGAATTGTTCTTGGAACTTTACAGATATGAGCTTTCAAGGCGATTCCATACACCGGTGTATATATCGGAAAGCGTCTTTCAAAGTCTCACAAGGTGTTACCAAGGCTTTTGAGGTGGTCTACAAAGAGAACAGAAGACGACATCTCGAGGGAGCTAGATCAGGAGGTTTGTTGATTTTAGGGTTACTTAAATTCAGAGACTCTTATTCTTTATATGTACTTATAAATCTCTAATTTCTGATGAATTGAATTGTGACTATCTCTACTGCAGGGTCTTGAGTGTTATGAGAATCTTTGGGTCGAGCGTCGGGAGGCTCGACAGCCGTACTTGCAGTACATGGATTAGGAACTCACAGACGGGGTTCAGCTTCCCTCTTGGTCGAGGCGGGGTCATCCACAGAGGCCCACCTCCGTCTTGTCAGAAGGCATGAATGCTATCCCCCGAGCATCGAGGACTACGCGGTCGAGATGATCGACATTGATAGTAGAAAAGAGTCTTCGGCGAGGTGGCCAGCGACACGTGTCGGCCGATGTCTTGCAGTAGATAGATGAGGAGGATGAGGATCGAGTACCGGCGTATGTTGAGGTCCATGTATCGGAGATGCATGTCATTTTGTTGTTGAGGGATTATGGACTGCCTCCCCACCCGACTGAGGGTTATCCAGTATATCAGGAGCAGTTTCATGATTTTGGTGGTCCTCAGTCGCTAGTGTATCCCCTACACATGTCGCTTGTCGTCAACGAGCCGGGTCCCTCTGATACGAGACATGGAGATCCAACGAGTGTTGGTACGATTTTTGCGGAGCTGAAGAACATGTTCAACACTGGATTCGAAGCAATGAACGCAACTCTGATGGGCCTGAGAGATTATGTTGGTGACCAGTTCTTTGAGATGCGAACATACGTCGATGATAGGCTCAGTTACGTGGAGGATAGAGGACGTAAAAAGTTAGAACGTTTGGAGTTGGAGATTCCAAACATGATCCAGTCTGGGATTGCGGAGTACTTCAACCATGTGCCCTCCTACCATGTGCAGTTCTACCCACCTGGCGAGCAGTATTATCCTACCCATCCTAGATCCAGATTTTATGAGTCCTTCTATCCTTCTCCGGAGCAGTGTTTTGAGCAGGATTTGTCTACACATGTAGACGTACCCCTTGAGTTGACTCCCGTTGCACCCCCTGCCATTGTTGATCCTCAAGAACACTTATCCCCGATTCATTTTGATTTGAGGACTTCTACAGGTGGCGGTGCCCTTGTAGACAACACACCGACTGATAAAGTAGGGGGGTCAGAATATTGCAGCTCTTCATCGTTTATCCCTCGGATGAGTGCCGACATCCCCAATGTTCGGTTGAGAGCTCCGAGCAAATATGTCTTTAGCCCGTTCATAAGGGATGAAAGACAACCAAGAAGGGAGGCACAGGACGAGGAGTTCGAGAGATACATGGCCTGTGGAGCTAATGCCGAACAGTTAGTCCCATTTCTCAATATATCACTCGATAATATCTTATTGCTAATGAATGATATACTAATGTACATGTTCATATTTCAGGCTTAATGTGTGGATCAGCTACACAGTTAGTTTGGATTTTTTCAGTACATTCATGGCCCTGGGTGGGGATGTCAACTATCGGGTTTGTATTTTTATAACAAAATCTTTGTACGTATTTTTACACATTGTTATTGCTCCTATCTGAAACGGTTGGAGTTTATTGATGATTGGTCCTGTGCCACAGCCGATTGATGCATACCTCGACATTCTCCAGTCAAATGCGAAGTTCGTTAAAGTTAAATGCGATCACAAGTTAGCTGGCAAGATTCTAATAGTGGACACACATTTTTTGTAATGATCCTTCATCTACTTATTATATTACAATATTATCGTATTGAATAGTACTAACAGTCAATTGTAATGTTTTGAGCAGGAAAAATGCAAGGCCGTGTTCAAGGAGGCGTATGCCGGTGAACCCGAACAAAAAAAACGACACCAGGTTAAAAAGGAAGAACTTTCCAGCTGCATCTCTGGAGCGGTTGATGCCCTACGTACAAGATACACATCCTAGATGGGGGCGCATCAGACCATGGTGGAGGGAGGTGGACAGTGTAAGTATAATTCAATATTATATTCATTATAAAATTATTTTGCTTATCCATGTGTTGAAAATATTTGACCGTGAAAACTTTATGTATTATGTATGGTGTAGATACTCACAGTGATCAATATTAACGAACATTGGGTGGCCGTTGAGATTCAGTTGAACCTCGGACGTGTCATAATGTTTTATAGCATGTTGCACACGTACAACAAACACAAGGAATGAATCTGGTTGATCTAGACACTGCCGCTGAGACGCATTCTCCCATCTCTATTTGAGTACGCATCTTTAAATGATAGAAGACGAGAGGAGGACTATGCCGCTATTTCGATGCCCCCTGAGTATGGCTTGTTTGTAGGAGATGGGGCCAGGTGTTATGTACAGAAGGACAACAGTTCTTGCGCCATATTTACTCTGATGTCCACGAGTGTTGTCTGACTCGTATTTGGCCTAGACCCTATTTGAACGAGGTATAGACAAGATTAGTCGACGGATGAGTCTCGACATCTATAAATGGAGTACTGATGGAGGCACAGTTTCACGTGAGTTTTTTGAGACGTAGTGTTGCACCGATGATAGTTCGATTTCCTAGAATCGGGACAGGTTGATTGATCTAGTGTTTGCATGCTTAATTTCATTAGGGATATATATTTCTATTGCTAATAAATTGTAGCCACAGTTATTCTTTCCCCATTTTCTTTTGTTATGTAACTCCAATTTATTTAAAAACATGTATTTAAATTTTCTTTTTTTTTCAGATCCAAGTTCAAGTTCATGCTTAATTCCACACATACATTTTTTCAAATTCAAGTTCGAATTATATGAAAATCGTATAGCAAAACAGAACAGAATTTCCAAACACACCCTTATTTTGTATCCCATACATGTATGGGTATACAATACAAATACTATCCATCAGCTTCAGGATTGCCCTTTTAAGAGAGAGGACACTTTCTTCTTGTATGTTCTTCTGAGCGACACAAACTGCATTTTTTGTGTCTTCTCGTTCTCAATTGTGGTTGTCCTGTTGTTGGATTATCGTCACCGAATCCCTCATGGGCTTGATCTTAGGATATAGGCATGATATTTTCGGGGAATCTAGATATGTTGTGACCGGAACCGCCATAAAGTCCACATGGCCCTGTCCCCATTTTTCACCCTGAAAACTCACCTGTTGATGGAATTCGTTTACTTTTGGGACGACCAGCTTGTTTTGGTTTGTCAGGGGCCCGACATAGTACATTACGAACATCCTCGCACACGTTCCAATCTTGTGCTTCAGGTACAGGGGTAATGACACTAGCTCATATTCCTCTTAAGGACATATTCGGTCACTGTTTGGTTCGTGAAACTGCAGGCAAAACATTTTTTGGTACATTTAGTGGTGCAAGATAATGTCAAATTGAAACAATTAAGAGAAGAAAAAAAATATCTTATATTGAATTACATACCTTATGGCGGCACAAGCATACAAGCATGGTATTAAGTCCATCTGGAACATGTTACATGTCCACATTTTAGAATTGAGGTCAACGCTGAAAATCTTCGAACGGTCCGTGACCTTGAATTTGTGTCTTCCAAGCTTATCCACATTCATATGTCGGCCAAGTTTTATGTATTCTATTGCTCGATCGTGCACCACTTTAGTCAGGATTTCTTCTCTATCTTCAGCCGTCGTTCTTCTTTCGTAAAACCACTTCTCCACTATCTTTCGTACCCCCTCAAAAAATGAACAAACGGGAAGCCTCCGCACCCAAATGAGGTGAGCATTCCACGTCTCCACAACATTCGACATCATGAAGTTAAACCTTCGAACCGGGCAATGCACGTGCGACCATCTGCTCTGTCGTGCTCTGTTTAATGAATTGAGTGCACCCTGAACTTGTAATATATTCAAATTGTTGATGTACCTGGAAAAACAAAAAGAAAGAATTGGTCAAGTTTATAGGTGGATAACGAAATCCATTTATAATTGCAACTGAATTGATTTGTAACGTACCCCTCGAACTCGTCATGATCATAACAATAGGCAGCTCTCTTGAAAAGTCCAACCAGGTGTGCTCCATACCTCGCTAAATTTTTTTGAAGATGAAAGCAACACAGCCTTTGAGTCGCCTCTGGGTAGGCCTCTTTGATGGCATTTTCAATGCTAAGGTATTGATCAGACACAATAAGCAGCTGATCTGGGCATCCAAAAGCGGTACGAACATTTTTCAAAAACCATGTCCACGATTCATCATTCTCAATGTTTCTTATGCCGATTGCGAGCAGAAATATTTTATCATTTCCATCTTGAGTAACAGCCACAAATCCAATTCCCTTATACAAGCCTTTCAAGTGACACCCGTCCACTATAATTACCGACCGTGAATATCTGACAAATCCCATAATTGAGGCGACTAATGCATAAAACATGTATTTGAATTTTCCATTTGAATCGGTTTCCAAGACTGTATAAGTACCAGGATTGGTGTCCTTCAACACCTGCAAGTAAGATGGAAGATTCCAAAATGATTTCTTCAGATCACCGTAGGCGAGGAACATTGCATGACGTTTTGCCTTTAGAGCTGACTTATAACTTAGTGTCAAACTATGTCGTCGGTTCATTTCGTCAATGATCCATTTCGGCCCAATGGTCGATTTTTCCTTCCGAAGTGTGTTCGTGTAATATTCACTGATCAATCTAGAAGGAAGTCGATATGGAGACCTACGGTTTAGATCCGAAGAACAACTGTGCTGCAAAACACTCTTTGAGATCTTCCAAATCCCATATTTCACAGTCGCATGGATCGTGAAACAACAGTCCTCGTATGGGTATCTAACAAACCATCTTTTTTTATCAGAATGGCCCACACGATACTCTACTTTATTTTCTAAATGGTGAGACCCAACAGCATTCTGCAGCTCCTCCTTGCTGCAAAAGGTGGATCTTTTTTGCAGAATGTGTGTTACTTGTTCACCCCCCTCTAATTGTCCTACATTGGGTAGCTCGATTTCCCACATATCGGGGATAGACCATTCCGGTCTCAATATATATGTACAAAATTGCTCATGCTCCTCTCGTTGTTCAGCATCCAAAGCATTCTCCTGATCAATATTTAATTCGAAGTCATCGCCTGCATGGTCTGAACCTACATATAGATAGATATAATCACAAATAATGCAACCTCGGATTCACTAATTTCAAAATGATTATGAAATAATCAATAGAGCATGATTACCACTTCGACCATCATCTTCATGATCTGATGTTCTTTCACATGTCGTTTCAGCAAATTCTCCATACGATTGCATCGCTTCGTGTCCGTTATCGTCGAGGTCCCTATTTAAGTCGAGTCTGCCACCGAAGTCATTTCTATCATGCTCTGGTGGTGAAGGATCCCACTGCATTCCCGAAGAACTCCCAAAATGAGTACTATTATTTTCATTGGGTATTCCCCATCTTGCTTGAAAACCCTGGTCAGATTGGAGTCTAAGGGGAACAAAACCAAAATAAGGATTTTGGTCTGTGTACACATATGAGCACAGATCTGTATGACTTGAAGAAAACGGTACATTAATTTCACCACACCGTTGACTTTGCTTATCCATAGTGACATGGTGTTTCGGATATTCGGAATAAGATGATCCAACTCCAAGGGGTGTATTTTTCGGCTCGGGGGACACGACAACATCGAATTGTCCAACGTTCAACCTCGTCAGAGTAACAAAAACAACAAGAACCCCATCGATATTTGACAATATTCGTTGCAAAACTTCTGTATTTTTTATTTTTATTTTCCTCAATCTTCCTCCAGAATCGAGTAGTGAGTGAATCGTATAACCCCACTGCGTCATGTCGGCACCCACAACTTAATGAATGGAAGACATTAAATCAAATAGGGTTCGTTCATGAAGGTGAATGACCTCTTCAAAACCGTTGGTGTATTCTAAACCTTCTCAGTAGCCACCGTACCATACAATAACTTCAATAGTCATATTTTTGTGGAAACTACAAAAAAAAATAAAAATTGTGAGATGGGGATTATGAAAGTGGATTATTAAAATTATCTACCTATTATTTAAGATGTATTAAAAAATTATTTTCTAGTTAAGTGTTGATTATTAAAAGGAGACTATAAAAATGGAATAAAATTTCTTAACAGGATTAAGAAATTATGTTGCTATAATTATGAAATGAGGATTATTAAAAAGGATTATCTTTTAGAATCTACATAATATTTACGAAGGATTAGGAAATTATTTTGCATTATGTGTTGATTACTAACCGGAGATTATAAAAATTACTAAAAATATTTAAATTCGATTAGAATATTATGTTACTTTAATTATGAAATTGGGATTATTAAATTGGTTATTTAAATTATGTATCTATTATATAAGATGAATTAAGAAATTATTTTTGTAACATCCCAAATTAAAATTCAACCATATGAAGTAAAAAAAATAATAATAATAAAAAATTCAGAATTTATATGAGGCCTAGATTGTAGCGCCCAGGACAAAAACGAATCATAATTGGTTAATTAAATAAGTAAACCTCAACTGAAATATCTTATGTGTATTAATTCTTGAATGTTTAATTTAATTACGTGCGTTTCAGATATGTGTTTAACGATAGGTTTTAAATGGATAAAATTTATACACATGGAAAATAGAATATTTTTATATCATTAGATGCGTAACGGAAAAACGAGAAGATAGAAATAAACTAGAGGTCAATCGGACACTCGTAGCTCAAACGATGAAGAAAAGGACAAAATACGAAGTTTCGGAAAAACAAGGAACGGGATCTGGATGAACAGTAACCGACCCTTATCGTGAACAATAAATGAACAGTAATTTTCCAGATTTTCTATAAATAGGCGCTCATTCATTTCATTTTTTCACCTTTCTTCGAATGAGCCGAAAAACGACGAAAACACGTAAGTCTCTCTCTTTTCTCTCTCGTCCCTTTATTTATTTTTCTATTTCCGATCGCCGCTGCCGGAAAATTCTAAACTCATCCATTTTTGCTGATTTTCGTACACAACGTAGCCCTCGACGAGACGAATCTAGGACAACTTCCGAAATTCAATTTCGATTCTCCGTTCGCCGGAAAATGGCCAAAAACCGCCGCTGCCATCGCCGGAAAAAGTCAAACCCGTTTGTTTCGGCTGATTTTCATATATAACGTAGCCCTCGACGATACGAGTTTAGGGCAACTTTTGGAATTCAATTCCGATTCTCCGTTTGCCGGAAAACGGTGAAAAACCATCTCCAAAACCCCAACCCTTGTATCTCGCCACTTTTTCTCTCTCCCATTTTTCTCTCTCTTGCTCTTTTTCTCGAGGTTGCAAGCACCGAAAGGGTTGCCGGAGTGGTGGGCTAGCCACTGGAGGGGTGGCGCCGCTATGGGTGGTGGCGCCGGTGCCGGAAAATGGATTGGAAAAGTAGTTGTTGCATTGTGTTTGTGTGAATTGTGTTTGACGAAGGGTTTTCGTGGCTGTTTTTATGGTACTATTCACGCCGAAATCCGGCGAGGGATGGTCGGATCTGGTAGCCGATGATTCAGGCTAGCCATAGGACTAAGTTTCGGTGGCATAGGGCGGTGACACGCCGCCGGTGGCGCCGGGAAGGTGGCTGCTCGAGCAGGCCGACGACGGGAGCAACTTGCACCGCTGCCTTGAAAACTAGGCAGCCGACGGGAGACGCCGTCGGAAAATTTTCCCGTCGACGGGAACACGCGTACGACGATGTAATTTCGATTCGTTTTCGATCCGAATCTCGTTTTCTTTTCGACGTTCTTTAACATCGAGTCGTTGCAAACAAAATATCATTGACCAGGGGTCGTGGGTCCCAATCAAAGTCAACCCTTTGATCAAATTACTAAAATACCCTTCAATCTTAAAACGCTCCGTTCGAACTCGTTTCAACTCCGATTGAGCTCATTCTTGTTTCGTTGTGATTCAAATTTCATTCTCTTTTATCTCAGCCTCATAAACTGATATTTCTCTCTCATTTTCTTCAACCTCAATCGTTAGGCCTACCGTTCCGATTCTTCTCATCTCGATCGATAATATTCGATTCGATATCGTTTAAATCCTTAATTATATTTTCATAAATATCTAAAAACACCGTAAATTATGTAGGCTACCTATTGGATTGAAGCATTGAGATACGTGATCTTGGATACTTGCAACTCACGTGGTAACCACCGAACAAGGTGGGGGTAATTTCTAACTCTTTATCTGTTTACAGTTTTCCCTATTCTAAGCATGATTGAGGAATACTAAATGCTGTGATTATACTTGCTGTGACTTACATAAACTGTGAGGGGTGGGCCCGTTGAGGCGTTCCTTCATGCATTCGTCCCTAACCCCCATTCTTCTATGAAAGGTTTGGTGGTCCTTAAAATGCACCAGCGGTATTTGAGACCGTTTTATGGGATAAGACGGGCGATGCCCGCACCTATTCGTCCCTTACCATTTCTAATGTCTGCTGTGCATTTTTCGTGCTGTGATTAGTGATGATTATATGTATTTCTGGTTTAAATATGTGTCGAAGGTAAAGATGCGGATTTTATTCCCCACGAGTGTATTCAACGCACTCACCCCTTATTCTGTAATTCACGTTACAGGAGGTGATAGGCATGATGAACCCTAGAAGGAGAGAGGAGGTGCTATTCTTTTGGATCTGTAAATTATTTTTAATATGATGTTTCTCAAACTTTTGTCTTTATAAAACAATGTTGTAAGGAATCCAAGTTTGGTGGTTAGATGATGTGTATTCGGGATGTGAGGTCCTGATGATGACGTGTATTTGGGATGTGAAATCCTGATGATGAGGTGTGTTTGGGATGGGAGATCCTGATGTTTTTCCGCTGCAAATTTTATGTTAAATCGGTTGAAACCGATGGTTGTTATGTAATATTTTATGTTCGTCTCCTACCTCTTTTCTTCTTCCTGCACGCCCGTGTGGAAAACTCTGATAAATGTTTTTGACAAGAAAATGGGGCGTGACATAGATGACACCGAAAGGTAATTAATTAAACTATATATAAATTTTGAAAAGGAATATCAATTTATATATAAGTGTATAAATGATTAGCATAAAATATGCAACAATTTATAATAATAATACTTAATAAATAAACAAAAATAGATAAAAATACAAAAAGAAGGAAAAATATATTCTCTTCCAAGTCTAACTCTCTCTCTCTTTATTACCCTCTCTCTCTCTTGCTGCGCGAGTTTTTTTCTTTCTTTCTGCACTCCTTCTCTCCTCTCTCTTTTCTCCTTTTCTAATTGTTTCTCTCTCTCTCTCTCTCCTTATTTTTCTCTTTGTTGTATGCGTGAGTATTTATGGTTGTTGTGAGTGTGTGAGGGCATGTATGGCTGTGGGTGGGAGTTTGAGAGGTGAGACCGGCGGTGAGGTTTGCATCGGCAGTCGAACGAGAGGGATGGCCGGCGTGGGTGGCCGGCGGCTGAGCTTGGTGTCGCCGTCGGAGGAGCAGCGGCGCTGCTGCAAAGTTGTTGTTGTATGTGTTGCTATATGCGTGTGTGTATGTGTATTGGCGTATATGTGTGGTGGTGACAAGGTGGGGTTTGTGTACGTCGCTGGCCATGGAAAAACTGAAAGCTGGAGATGGAGGGGTGGTGGCTGGACGCAGCAGCTGGAATAGGAGAAAAAGGGAAAGAGAAGGGGGGCTAATTTTGGGAATTTGATAAAGGTTAGGGGCTTAATTGCAAGAATCCATAATTATTGAAAATTCACTTTGATCTCAATAGATTAAGTATTACATTTTATAACCTTAAGATTATGAAAATATGTTTTAAGCCCTAAATTAATGAATAATGATAACAAAACCCCAATTATGCTAAAATTACATATTGTACCCTTAAAAATTGATGATATTAGATATTGCGTATTCGAATTGTTTGATATTGTTTAAATGACCCTAGAATATGTTAAAATTATAAGAATACAAGAATATCCTTAGAGTTGTTGAAATTATATTTTATTATCCATAATTGGTTGAGATTATAAAACAGACCTTAGATATTACAGATATTACTTTCGAGAATATATATATGAATAAATGAATTAATTCAATCTAATGAATTAGGTTACAAAATTAATTTTAGAGATATTATAAATTTTACCCTTAAGTCTATGAAATTATGTTAAGTATCATAAATTATAAATAATGATATCAGACCCCTGAATTTTAATAAAATTACATTATGTAACTTATAGATAAATAATATTAAGTATATCTTTTAGAATTTCTTTATATTGCTAAAACGATCCCTAGAATTTGCTAAAATTACAGATTTATCTCATAATTAATTAGGTTTATGAAATGAACCGTATAAGCATTAATATTACTTCTTGACCCAAACAAGTGAACTAGGTCGTAATATAACATTAAAAATATTAATTACCATCTCTGTTAATTTAAATGACATTTTTGTCCTAAATATAGTTATAGAAGTTGTAACTTGACCCTCACAATTTAATAAACGAAATAAAGGCCTAATTATAAATATTAAATATTTAAATAAATTTCTTTATAATGTTAAAAATGATCTAATGATCTTAAATTAATTATGAACTTTACAAGTAAATTTCTCAAAGTCAAGTGCCAACATGAATATCAAGTTAAATATCAACTTTAATTCTTTTAAATAATAATGAAGTAAACATGTTATGCAATTAAATATATTTCCTAAATTAACATATAATTTTAGTTAATTGAATTCAATTTAGTAATTAAATTATATAGTCAATCTAAATACGTCATAATCATAAATATATTCAATTTTCTTAATATTTAAGTTAAACCATAAATGACATAATTAGATTTTGTAAGATTATTTTAAAGGTCTTCAAGAATTAATTTAAGCCAAAAGCTTTATAATTTACTTGTTTAGAATTATATCAAATCTTCAAAGATCTAACCTAAATCATAATTTTATAATTAATTTTCCTAAATCTAAGATAAGTATTTCAAGATCTAAATAAAGTCTAATTAAGCTTTCTAATTAAAGTCTAATTAAGTGTTTATAATATTTTAATAAATACATTTTCATTATAATTTCATTTAAACCCTGTTAGATGGTCTGTTAACAGAAAAATGCCTAAATTAAGAATATATTTTAATTAATAATAGTTTGATTAAATTCTAAAACGAGCAGTTACGCTTTGTAGGAAGTACGAAGGGAGGAAAAAACTAAGGTCGTATAAAAGTAGACACTTTGCAAGCTTTTCCGTAAAAGGTGGGGGTAAATTCTTAATACGGTATTTATATTCTTTCAAAGTATTTAAAATATGAAATCTTTTACTTGATTGATGTGAGGTTGATATCTATGAGATGAAAATGTGATTGATGAATGATTTAAAGCAAGTGATGGATTGTGAATGTTTTACTATGAATGCAAATGTGAAGAATGGTGTGAAGTTAAGATTTGCATATGTGCAAATAAGATGTGTTTTCATGGCAGTTGAGAACTGCAACTAAGTGTTGTGTTAAATTAATGTGCTTTCATGTGTATATTTGATATGTGTATGTGTGAAGTAAATTATGTGTGCATGTGCATGCGTATGCAAGACGGCTAAGACCCGTATATGACGGCTGATCATCGTACCAGGACGGCTAAGACCCGCATATGTTTTCCAGGACGGCTAAGACCCGTAAAAATATTTTCATGGCGGCTAAGAATCGTAAAATGCTTTCATGGCGGCTAAGCACCGTAAATTATGTGAAAAGTGTTGTTTGAATGTGAATGATGGATTATATATTTCCAGGGCCGCTAAGACCCGCATATGTTTGTAAGACGGCTAAAAACCGTAAATGTGATAATGAAAGTGATATGTTTGAATGTGAAGTATGATTGATTTGAGATGGATGCTTACATTTTTAAAATGATTTAAGTCACGTGATTTGAAATGATCTATTTTCTACGTTTTTTTTATTAAAAGACAAACGTTTTACGAAAATCTGTTTTATGTGATAAAATGGTGTTTTGGCATGTGTGTGTAAAATCTTCCAAAATTATTTTATGTCATCCCGAGTTTCCCCACCCCACTGAGTGTACTTTTGTCACTCACCCCTCTTTTAAAATGTTTTCAGTTTTAGGGATTTTATGGCGTGGGATGCGAGCGGTGGATGTTGGTAGCCGATGATCAAAGGTTTCAGAAACTTTCTATTTAAAATGATTAATTTCATGAATTTTAGAAATGTATATTTTATAATTATTCTTGATTTTATTTATCTTTATTTTATTGAAAGAGTAAATTTTCATAAGTGAGTAATATCTCGATTAAGGTTTATTTACAAAAAAGAATTGGGCCGTTACAATTTTTATTACATGTTGATTATTAAATGGAGATTAAAAAAATTTATTAAAGGGGGATTATTCAAATATGATATTTAATTATCCAATTATAATTATTAAAATTTTAAAATGGAATTTTTAAAATGGGGGCGCGGTGAACGGGCGCCCCCGACTGGTGATGGGGGAGGTGCGCGCGTAATGGGTGACAATTTCATGATAATTTGTTCTTCAAAATGTTGTATGATAATTTCGTACTGAAATTATCAACCTATATAGATGAAGAATACACAGGAAAATTACATGTGAATTCACAGTATAAAGTGAATTCACAGTAAATAATGAGAAGAAAAAAATAAAAAAATTGGTGTAATAGTAACTCATAGTTGCAAAATCAAATTAATCCATGTGTATGGACAAAAAATAATGAGAACAAAAAAAAAACAAAAAATTTGGTGTAATAGTTGCATGGCCAAATTAATTGTTGCAACCCTATTACTACACGTGTCCTTTTATCCATTGTTCCAAAAAAAATATATATATATTAATTGTCATTTCATCCAAGTTGACTTTGACAAAAATTGTGGTAGAAAGTGGCATACTATTATATTTTTGGTATAAAAGTTTACACTATTATATATCATGGTAATTTGGATAAATGATTATATTTTTCATGGTAAAATGCATACTTTCCTAAAAAAGTATTTGTTTTAAGAAAAACTAACCCAAGTAAATTCAAGGAATAAATAGGTAGAGCTAGAAATTCTTTTTACTTAACTTCCCTGTTCAGGGGTTACTCCAAGAACGAAAATATTGGTTTCGGTGAAAATATTGGTACCTTGATTTTATGGAAATATTGGTTTTGTTATCGATTTCGGTGGAAATATCGGACATTTTTAAAAAAAAATGAAAAATTTGTAAAAAAATAAAAAATATATCTACTAGTTTGCAGATTATTATAACTAACATTAATATATATATTTAACTTAAAATTTCAAATAAATGATATATTTACAACAAATATATAGATAAAATATTATATAAATATTGTTTGCTATGATAACATGACAAATCTTGTATAAAGTATTATTTAAATTTTTCTTTTTGGTAAGTAATGATATTGTTTTTTTTAGAGAAACAAGATAATCGTATTGTTTCATTGTTTGGATATAATAAAAATTTCTATAAATTAATAATATTTAAGTCATAAAATTTATTTAATTGAACGAGGTATGAAATATTGATTGTATTTACGAATAGCGAAATATATATTTAATCGATTATTTTTAATTTATTTATCCAATTCAATAATGAAATATACATTAGTTATATGTGATTTTAAATTTAGTAAATATACATTTATCTTTATCTTTATATATATATAAAAGTAAGACCACATGTGCCACATGTCAAACATACAATTTCCATATTAATTTTATTTTAATTTTATAAATTAAATCTACAATAACTAGAATTTCAAAACTAATTAATTAATATGGCTATTTATGATATCAATTTAGTTATATTGATAACAGACATTAGTAAATAATATATGAAAATTTTAATAAATCTTTTAAAGCAACACATGTTAGACTTTAAATATAGAAATTATTTATAAAATTTAAATTTATTTTAGAGAAAAATAATAAATAAAATTAAAAAAAAAAGGAAAGAAAGGAAAAACTATAAAAAAAATTCAAAAATATTTCTACCAATATTTGGACAAAATTGATAGTTTACCAATATATCTGCGATGTTTCAGCGAAATTTTGCGAGATTGAACCATTATTCACCGATAATGAAATATTACCGATATTTACCGATATATCTATGATATTTTACCGATATTTTGCCGAAATAAAACTGTCTATCAATATAAAATCGGAAGCTATTTTTCCACGATATTTCGATAATCACAATTATTTTTATACACCAAGTGCACGGATCCTAGATCCGTGCAACTAGGTTAACCCGACCCGAAAGTGCATTTCACGCGTCCCACGCACGCCTCAAGCGCTTACACGCACCTCCACGCGCCCAAACCCTAATCCAAACCCTAGTTCTGCTGTTATATTGGCATAACCTTTTAGTTTGGCGAACTTAACCTTTTAGTTCTATCCTTATAACCTTTTAGTTATATGCACATAACCTTTTGCAGTGCTGAGTAATGAAAAAAATATAAGTTATTCACTGAAAATGTTATGAAATTTGTACATAAAGGTTATACTATTACAACATAAAAGTTATATCATTACAACATAAAGGTTTCGGCTATATTAATATTTTTATAGTGAAAAAATTATAAGTTATTTATTGAAAAGATTATGAAATTTGTATATAGAGGTTATACTATTACAACATAAATGTTATATTTGTAGCGCCCAGGACAAAATTGAAGCATAATTGGTTAATTAAATAAGTAAACCCTTAATTAAAATATCTATGTGTATTAATTCTTGAGTGTTCAATTTAATTACGTGCGTTTCAGATATGTGTTTAACGGTCGGTTTTAGATGGATAAAATTTATAGATATGAAACATAGAATATTCTTACATCATTAGATGCGTAACGGAAAAATGAAAAGATAGAAACGAATTAGAGGTCAATCGGACACCTGTAGCTCAAACGGTGAAGAAAATGGCAAAATACGGAGTTTTAGAAAAACAAGGAACAGAATCGAGATTAACAATAACCGAAATCTTATCGTGAACAGTGACCTAGCCTATATGAGTAGTAACCTAGCCTAGTGAATAGTACTTTTCATTTTTCTATAAATAGGCGCTCATTCGATTCATTTCTCACCGTTTTTTCGAACGAGCCGAAAAGCGCTGAAAACACGTAAGCCTCTCTCTCCTCTCTTTTTCTTTCTCGTTTTGTTTTCTGTCTCCGGTGCGCCACTGCCAGCGCCGCTGCGCCGCCGCTGGAACTCGCCGAAAAATTTCAAAGTCATCAATTTTGGCTGATTTTCATATACAACGTAGCCCTCGATGAGACAAATCTAGGACAATTTTCGGAATTCAATTCTGATTCTCTGTTCGTCAGAAAAAGACGAAAAATGATCTCCAAACCCTAAACCCTAACTTTTTGCACCTTTTCTCTCTCCTGTTCTCTCTCTCTCTCTCTTCTTCTCGTTGTTGCAGGCATCGGAGGGACTGTCGGGGCTGTGGACTAGCTACTGGAGGGGCGGTGCCGCCATGGGTGGCGGTGTCGGTGCTGGAAAACGGGCTAGAAATGGGGCTGTTGCATGGGGTTTTGTGTGTGTGTGTAATGTGTGTGTTGTGTATGCATGGTGTTGGGGGTTGTATTGTAGGTTGCCGGCGACTGAAAGTCACCGGCCAGTATCTCAGGTGGTCGGGGGGAAGGGTCGCAGGCAACTGGAAGTCGCCGACTGGAAGTTGCCGATTGGAGCTGGAAAGACGGGGTTTGGTTATGTATGTGTGTGTAATGAAGGGTGTTTGAGGCTGTTTTTATGGCACTATCCATACCGGATTCCGGCGAGAGATGGCCGAAGGTGGTAGCCGGCTGTGCAGGCTAGTCGGAGGACTAAGTGGCGATGGCATAGGGCGCCGCCGCCGCAGCCGGTGGCTCCGGGAAGGTGACTGCTTGAGCAGGGTCACGTTGGGAGGCCTGAGCGCAAGCTGGGCCGAAGCTGCCGAGAAAAATGGGCAGCTGCCGAGACATGGTGCTTCCGCTGCTGAGAAAACTAGACAGCGGTCGGGAGACACCGTCGAGATTTTTCCCGTTGTCGGGAACGTGCGCGATATCGTATTTTCGATTCGATTTTCGATCCGAATCTCGTTTTCTTTTCATCATACTTTATCATCGAGATGTCGCCAACAAAATATCGTTGACCGGGGGTCATGAGTCCCGGTCAAAGTCAACCCTTTGACCAAATTACCGAAATACCCCTAAATCTTAAAATGCTCCGTTCGAGCTCGTTTCAACTCCGATCAAGCTCATTCTTTTTCTGTTGTGATCCAAAATTCATTATCTTTCATATCAGCATAATAAACTGATCTTTCCCCTTGGTTCATTCAACCTCAATCGTTAGGCCTTCCGTTCCAATACGTCTCATCTCGATCGATAGTAACCAATCCGATATCAATTAAATCTTTAATTATATCTAATAAAGATTTAAGAAAATATCATAAATTATGTAGGCTACTTGTTGGATTGAAGCCTTGGGATGCGTGATCTTTGATACTTGGTGTGGGTAATTTCTAACTCTTTATCTGTTTACAGTTTTCCTTTCCAAGCATGATTGAGGAATACTAAATGCTGTGATTATACTTGCTGTGACATACTTATTACTGTGAGGGGTGGGCTCGCTGAGGCGCCCCTTCATGCATTCGTCCCTTGCCTTCATTCTTCTATGAAAGGTTTGGTGGTCCTTGACATGCACCAGAGGTATTTAAGACCGTTTTATGGAATAAGATGGGCGATGCCTGCACCTATTCGTCCCTTACCATTTCTAACGTCTACTGTGCATATTTCGTGCTGTGTTTCATGATGATTATGTGTATTTCTGATTTAAATGTTTCACTACAAGAATTTTTGCCTTTAACAACCCCCCTTTAACAACCCTTTTAATAAATTTGTGTTGTTTTTTGGGTTTTTACAACCCTTTTCAGAAAAGCGTTATCTTTTTTCCAAAAAATCGCCATACGACAACGGTAAAAAATGAAACGACAACGCTTTTTAAGTAGGGTTGTTAAATGGCGTTTTTTTCGCTATACGACAACCCTTTTTCGCAACGCTTTTGAGCGTTGTCTTTTCTTAGAAATTTTATTTTTTTTACAACCCATTATGCAACCTTTTTTAAGTAGGGTTGTTAAATGGCCTTTTTTTGGCTATACGACAACCCTTTTTTGCAACGCTTTTGAGCGTTGTCTTTTCTTAAAACATTTTTTTTATTTTACAACCCATTATGCAATAATTATTTTTTAATATAATTATTTTTTAATTAACTTAAATTTAATACATTTAATTAATTTATAATTTTATCTTATATTACATTATTTGCATTAATATTATCTTATATGAACAAATTCATTATTTTAGAAAATAGTATTTTTATAAAATACTATTTTGAATTAATTAACAAATTAATTACATCTAATTAAGCATTACTCTCATCCTATTATATAATAATACAAAATTTGAATATTATTTTAAAACATGATTCGAAAATTGTATTTTATAATTCATAATTCATAAATTATGAATGTTTTTTGTACAAAAGAATAAAGATAAAATTATTGTGTTTTAAAATTAATACAAAAAACATAAAAAAAGATATATATATATATATATATATCAATTAATTAAGAATATATAAAAAATTTAATTATACAAGGATAAAAAAAATATACATTTATTTATTTGAAAAATATAAAAATTTGTATTACATAATAATATAAAAATTATATATTATTATTTTAGAAAATAAAGATAAAATGAGTTTTGTTTTAATTTGAACCAAAAATTATTTTACAAAAAAAAAAACAATTCATATATTAATTTGAAAAATATAAAAATTTGTATTACATAATAATATAAAAATTATATATTATTATTTTAGAAAATAAAGATAAAATGAGTTTGGTTTTAATTTGAACCAAAAATTATTTTACAACAAAAAAAAAAACAATACATATATTAATTTGAAAAATATAAAAATTTGTATTACATAATAATATAAAAATTATATATTATTATTTTAGAAAATAAAGATAAAATGAGTTTGGTTTTAATTTGAACCAAAAATTATTTTACAACAAAAAAAAAACAATACATACATTAATTTGGAAAATATAAAAATTTGTATTACATAATGATATAAAAATTATATATTATTATTTTAGAAAATAAAGATAAAATGAGTTTGGTTTTAATTTGAACCAAAAATTATTTTACAAAAAAAAAAAACAATACATATATTAATTTGGAAAATATAAAAATTTGTATTACATAATGATATAAAAATTATATATTATTATTTTAGAAAATAAAGATAAAATGAGTTTGGTTTTAATTTGAACCAAAAATTATTTTACAACAAAAAAAAAACAATACATATATTAATTTGAAAAATATAAAAATTTGTATTACATAATGATATAAAAATTATATATTATTATTTTAGAAAATAAAGATAAAATGAGTTTGGTTTTAATTTGAACCAAAAATTATTTTACAACAAAAAAAAAATACATATATTAATTTGAAAAATATAAAAATTTGTATTACATAATAATATAAAAATTATATATTATTATTTTAGAAAATAAAGATAAAATGAGTTTGGTTTTAATTTGAACCAAAAATTATTTTACAACAAAAAAAAAAAAACAATACATATATTAATTTGAAAAATATAAAAATTTGTATTACATAATAATATAAAAAATATATATTATTATTTTAGAAAATAAAGATAAAATGAGTTTGGTTTTAATTTGAACCAAAAATTATTTTACAACAAAAAAAAAACAATACATATATTAATTTGAAAAATATAAAAATTTGTATTACATAATAATATAAAAATTATATATTATTATTTTATAAAATAAAGATAAAATGAGTTTGGTTTTAATTTGAACCAAAAATTATTTTACAAAAAAAAAAACAATACATATATTAATTTGAAAAATATAAAAATTTGTATTACATAATAATATAAAAATTATATATTATTATTTTAGAAAATAAATATAAATTAGTTTGGTTTTAAAATTAATACCAAAAACATAAATTATTTGAAAAAATTATTTTATAAAATAAAAAAAAGATATAAAAATGATTAATTAAAAGAATAATATGAAAAAAAAATTTAAATATGTGTAATTGAACTATAAACTAATTTTCAAAATAAAAAAACATACATATATTAATTGGTCAATACAATTTTTTTATATAATAATACAAAATTTATATATTATTTTAATTAAATTAAAGTTGAAAATTTTAACTATTTTATGATGTTAGTTTATATTATTTGCATTAATATTATCTTATATATATGAACAAACTCATAATTTTAAAAAATTAGTATGTTTATAACATATATTAAAAATATGCACTAGTATACTTTATAATTATCTTAATATGAAATTAGATTAAATATTATTAAACATATTAATTATTCATTAATCTTCCAATTATATATTAGTTAGTCATTAATTATATATGTATATATATAATTAGTTAATAAAAGAAATACATATGTAATATAAACACATAAAGCACTAGTAGCTTAGTGGTTCAAGGTCTTACAAAGGTCATGAGTTCGAATCCTAAACTAAGCACATTTATTTCTCTTGATGTGGCAATGATGTGTCCAAAATATGTTGATGATGTGTCACTTTTTTAATTTTTTTTCAGATACGACAACGCTTTTTACAACGCACCAAAAAACGTTGTAAAATAGGAAAAGACAACACTTTTTAAGCGTTGTAAAAAGCGTTGTAAAAAAAATTCAAAAATGGCTGAAAAGACAACCTTTTTTTGCAACGCACCAAAAAGCGTTTTCGTACGACAACGCTTTTTGGTGCGTTGTCGAAAGGCGAAATTTTTTTGCAACCCTGAATACGACAACGGTAAAAATTTGTCTTTAACAACGGTTTTTAACCGTTGTAAAAGACCGAAATTCTTGTAGTGTTTGTCGAAGATTTAGATGTGGATTTTATTCCCCACGACTGTATTCAACGCACTCACCCCTTATTCTGTAATTCACGTTACAGGAGGTGATAAGCATGATGAACCCTAGAAGGAGAGAGGAGGTGCTATATTTTTCTGGATCTGTAAATTATTGTAATATGATGTTTATCAAACTTTCTCTTTATAAAACAATGTTGTAAGAAATCCACATTTGGTGGTTAGATGATGTGTATTTGGGATGTGAGATCCTGATGATGATGTGTGTTTGGGATGTGAGATCCTGATGATATTTTCGCTGTGAATATTATGTTAAATCGGTTGAAACCGATGGTTGATATGTTATATCATCTGTTCGTCTTCTACCTCTTTTCTTCCTGCACACCCTGTGGAAAACTCTGATAATTTTTATGAAAGAAATTTGGGGCGTGACAATATTATTACAACATAAAGGTTTTGACTATATTACATGAATTTTTATAGTGAAAAAAGTATAAGTTATGCACTGAAAAAATTATGAAATCTGTACATAAAGGTTATACTATTACAACATAAAAGTTATATTATTATAATATAAAGGTTATGACATAAATTAAAAAAAAAAACTGAGCACATAAGATATTTATATTCTTTGGAAATGAAAGTAAAGAAAATGTAAATTGATGAAAAATGTGGGGGACATGATAAAGCCTAAAAGGAAATAATTTTAGGGAGAATTTTGAAATGTAAGCCAAAGACGTTATGTTATATTAGTGTAGCATTTTAGTGATATTACTTATACTTTTCTATCAACATAAAAATTTCATGTAGTATAACTAATTAGTTATACTTATATGTTATAATAATTTAATTTTTACATTATATTAGTATAATCTTTATATATAAATATCATAACTTTTAAATGATACTACTTATATCATTTTTCTATCAATATAAAAATTCATGTAGTATAGCTATGCATTTGTGCTATATTAGTATAACATATCTATACAAATATCATAATCATTATGTAGTACTTTAATTTAAAAAAAATATAAATGTTTAAAATGTATCATATGTTTGTAATATAATGTTTATGTTAAACTAACAGAACATAAATGTTACGTTAACATAATATAAATATTACGCTAACACAACAAAAAAACTATACATGCGGGATAAGAGTGTGGGCACGGACATGGGGTGTGTGAAAATGACCTGACCTGGATTGCACAGATCTCTGACCCGTGCACCTGGTGCAGAAGAATATTTGTGATTTTCTTATAGTCCGACCCTACCCAATCCAACCAGACTCAAGTATCTTATAATACAAAATATTGTTTAATATATAAATTTTTTTTATGCAATACACACAAAAATATTACATATATATTTTCTTATAGCCCCATCCAATCCAACTCATAGAGTGAGATTCGTGAGACTATCTTATGTAGTTTGTCAATTAAAAAATACAAAGATTTTGGGGAATTAAGATGAAATGATTATAAATGAGAAGAGATTGAAAACCTAATATAAAAAGGCAAAGTTTTAGGTGAGACCGTCTTATGGATACCATTCCATGAGACGGGTTGGGTCGAATATAAGAAATTATGTAATATTTTTGTGTGGATTACGTAAGATTTTTCTGTATATTAGGTAATACTTTATATTATAATATGCGTTTTGAGTTGAGTTGGACTATAAGAAAAATATATAATATTTTTATGTATATCAGGTAATACTTTTATGTATATTAGGTAATACTTTTATTTTGAGTTGAGTTGGACTATAAGAAAATATGTAGTACTTTTATGTGTATCAGGTAATAGTATTGTAGGATATATGATCCGAATTTTGTCAGGTCGGGTCGGGTCTTAAAAAAACACGTGGATCCTAGGGCTTCCAGGTGCTCTTCTTCTCGTGCAACGTGTAATACTTATGTGTATATTAGGTAATATTTTTTTTGTATATCATGTAATACTTTTATATTATGTATATATACTACATAATATAATACAAAAGCATTACATGAATATAGAAAAATATTACCTAATACACATAAAAAGATTACCTAATTATTATGTTTGACTCGACCCATCTCATGAAATAAGATCCGTGAAACGGTCTCACACAAGACATAATCATATAAAAACTACATTGGTACGTACCATCCTTTTATTTTCTTCTTTGTTTTGGAAAGATGTGCGTGTAATTTTACTAATGAAATCTAATATGAGCAAAGTCTCAGGAAGAGCATAATATAAATTAAGAAGATCATCAAGAAAACAAGAAGTTAGTTGAAATTGGTTAAACTTAACTTTCCATACAAGTCATGCAGTTAATGACAACTAGAGTTAGGATCCCTCTTCTATATATATGTACAAAAGTAGTAGCATACACTTACTAATTCATTTCATCTTCTACACCTATCATATATAACCTTTCACCTCTGCAATTATAATCTTTCATCCATGTCAATCAAAACTTTCCATTGAAGATCTTCTTAGATTTATACATTCAACATGGTATCCGGTTGATCAAGCTTGATCCGATCCATTTTTCTGCTGTGCTTTCTTGGTGCTTACCACCTATTCGATACATTGTGTCTAAACAAAAGAGATTGTTTTTTTCTTCTAGTACTACTATTTCTACTGCTTGTTTTCAACTCATTCATTATGACGTTTATATACATATATCTATTTGTTAAAAGCTAAATCTGACGTTAAGACCTCTTTGCTTAGTTTTCATAACATGGTTACTACTCAGTTTAATGCTAAGATTCAAACCTTAAGGAGTGATAATAGTTCTTAGTTTTTTTTGGAGGGCTTTTATCTTAATCATGGAATTATACATCAGATTTCATGTGTTGAAACACCTCAACAAAATGGTGTTGTAGAGAGGAAGCATCAACGCTTGTTACAAGTTCTAAAGCTTTATTATTTCAATCTTCTTTACTTATAAAGTATTGGAGTGAATGCATTATAACAGCTGCTCATTTGATTAATTGTAACATCCTCGATCAAAATATACACGTCATTGGGCATTCATTTCATGCATCATATGTATTTCGTATTACTTATATACTCCTATGTAATTGGTGTTGAGATAACTAATATCATAATTAGTTGAGATTCTAGTAATGTTGAGATCATAATATTAATAATTTGATTAATGCTAATGTAATTATATTAAAATAAATTTATAATTGCTATTTATATATGTATACGCAAATGATAATAGTTGTACATACTTATACATATAATTCAGAAACTTTATAATATATATATATATATATATATTATAGAAAGTTAAGGAAATGGGGTGCAGTAAGTAGTATGTAATATAATAATAATAAAAATAATAATAAAATAATATTAAAAAAAACCTTACAGTTGAAGCTGATGAAAGGCGGTGAAAGATGGTGGATTCAGTAAGTAAGTTAATAATATAAAAGAAAAAAGAAAGATAATGCAGCAAAATAAAAAGAAGAGAGAGGAAAATGAATGAAAGAACAGAGGGAGAAGAAAAGAAAAAAAGAAGGGTTTGTGATTTTCAATTTCGTTTTTTCACCATTTTTCTTCAGAGTTTGAGGGGGAGCTCGTGGGAACATGCTCTTCGATTTGATCGGAGTGAATTCTCAAGATTTTTTCCAAAAGGTACAAATAAATTAGTGAATTATATATATCTCCAGTTATTGTAATTCATCGGATATTTTTGTAGCTTTATAAGCCGAATTAGGAAAAACTTAAAACATGAAAGTTATGGCCCTATCTCTTAGCTAAACTCAAAAGTAAACCGTGGATGTCTCGGTTAAATATTGAGTGAGATAATATCAAAATTACAGGACTTGGTCTATAATAACCCGGTTTGAAAACTGTTAATTATGTTGTGTTTGTAGCCTAATTTTATGCAGGTTGGAGACTGAATTATGAAAAATGATAAACATGAAAGTGGTAGAGCTATATGTTAAGTTTCTACAGAATTTTACCCTACTCGACCCGAAATTTTATAACTCAAGTTATAGGGAAAGTAATGAACATGGTTAATTAAGCATACATGCATTGCATTTCATTGCATAATAGAAATATATATTAAGGGGACGATTACATTAAATTGCATTGATCGTATAGGGGCACGAGCTGTAGAAAGAGAGAAGGAATTAGAGCGGCGAACGGATCCCTTATCTTAGTCAGGTGAGTATAAACCATATATGTGATTTATATGCAATGTGATGCGATTTATATGCAACGTTTGTTATGTATGTTATATAAGAAATATGTATTTATATGAATTTATTATTGGATCAAATGATATATTGGCAAATGTATACGTGATTATATTTTCGGATGATAGATGTGTTGCATTACAATTTGCATGAAATTAAAAGGCCTGTGACTGTCTTGCTATAGATCTGTATACAAAGTGGAGACCCTCGGGTCAAATTCATATTGTAGACCTACGGGTCTATATACACAGTGGAGACCTTTGGGTCATAATCATATTGGAGACCTACGGGTTGATATACACAGTGACATATTGAAAATCCCGGGACAGACCCAAGCTTGAGCAATTCACAAAATAATAAATCGAACATAGTGGCATTTGCACATGTATGATTATATTGTTGATTAATGTTAATGATTGTTATTTTCTTGTTATTTAATTAAAGCAATGGTTTATATTCACTGAGTTGTGACTCACAAAAATCGCATATATATTTTTTTTAGGTTCAATAGTCTGACGTGGGTTTGTATATATAGACGCCACTCTATACCAGGTCGGTCGGCTGATGTCTCGTGCAACCTTCTTCTCCTCCACATTTTACATTTTGGACACGTGTATTATGAATTGTATTTAATATGACTTATGCTGGGATATGGGTTGTGTGTTTTAATTTTATGGGATATTAGTCTTTAAATAATGTTTTTATACTTATATGGATAAATGAAATGTTAGTATGATTTGCCTACATGATAAATATTTTATTGTGAGATATACATTATAGGGGTATAGAGTGTGACATTTTGGTTTGGTATCAGAGTGGGGATATGATTCCTCGGTGTCATTATGCATTCATAAGTATTATACGTGATGTGTAACTGATATTGAGATTGCATTTAAATAAATAGGAAACATGGACATTCATGAGCATGAATCATTGAGGAGAGAAGGTTCAGCTGTGCCACATCAATTGATAGAGGCATCTCATACATTACATGCATTACATGAGCCTGCACAACATTCACCTAGACGGGCAGAACAAGAGGTATAAGGGCCAGGTATAGGTTCCAGAAGTAAAAATTTCAAGGAGCTCCGTAAATTAGGAGTAGTTAACTTTTATGGGACTACCAATCTTGCTGAAGCTGAGACATGGCTCAAAAGAATAGAGAGAGTTTTTGGCATGATGAAATGCACGGTAAAGAAACAGTTTGACTTTATAGTGTCACTATTACAAGGGGATGCATATGATTGGTGGGAGATAGTTCTACATGCTACAGTACAGCCATCAATCCTTACTTGGGATGATTTTCTCACCATGTTCAGAGATAGATATATGCCAGAGGTATACCGAGATAACAAACAACGAGAATTTCTATCTCTTAAACAGGGGAATATATCAGTTGCCGAGTATGAAGTTAAATTTACTCAATTATCACATTATACGGCTGCGATGGTTGCTACTGAGCAAGATAGATGCAGACATTTTGAGGAGGGACTTTCATATAATATTCGAAGTAAGATTACACCTTGGGATCTCCATACTTACACGGATTTGTGTACTGCAGCAGTTAGGGCTGAGATTCTGTTAAAGGAAAAACAAACATATTTTCAAAGGCAAAAGAGAGAGTCAATGACTCATATTTGTGAGTCAAGTGAGAAGCCAACTAAACGTCAGAGTTTTTCCTCTCTAGCATAGACATTTAGCAGAGGTGGTCCATTCAGTTAGAGAGGTGGACGTGTACAATCTTTTAGTTGTGGAAGTGGCCGAGGACCTAGCCTGATAATACTGACACGACCTATGTGTCAACACTGTGATCGATATCATACATGAGAGTGTCAATTGCTTACTGAAGGTTGTTATTACTGTGGACAACAAGGACATTTATATAGGGAGTGTCCAACTAGACCTGATAGATCAAACATTGGTAGAACGACATCAGAATCGACAGTGCAAAATATTCGACCAAGCAGCACCAGTGGCAAGTGTTGGTAGAGATCGTGGTAGAGGTCAGACTTAAGCTCTACTGCTAGTAGAGGAAGATCAGAGGCACCAAGAACACGATCACCGGGTCAGACACGAGTTTTTACTACGTCGCAGCGGGAGGTAGCTACAACACCTGAGGTCATTACTGGTAAACTCTATTTAAATGATTTTGAAATACATGTATTAATAGATCCAGGATCCATTCATTCATTCATATCATCCACTATAGTAACTCATTTGCATAAATAACCCGAACCACTAGATTACAACTTAGGAGTATATACTCTATTGGTTGAAGTTGTAATGGTGCATACGGTATATCGAAATTATATAATACGGGTTGATACAGTAGCGTTATCGCTGATTTGATCCTGTTATTTCTAAGTGAATTTGATGTTATATTGGGTATGAATTGGTTATCGAGACATCGTGCTAAAGTGGATTGTTATACTAAAGAAGTAGTGATATATTCTCCTGGACAGACTAAAGTGGTTTTCTATGGTAATCGACGGATTGTACCGACATGTTTGATTTCAGCAACAACATCTTTACGTATGATTAGAGATGGATATGAGACATATCTGGCACATGTTATAGATCGTACAACTACATATGGTGAGATTAGAGATATTCTAATTGTCAAAGATTTTCCTGATGTTTTCCTAGAGGATTTACCAAGATTACCACATGATAGAGAGACAGAGTTCACCATAGAATTGATACCTCCATATCGGATGGCCCAATTGCAGTTCCAAGAATTAAAGAAATAATTGCAGGAACTGTTAGATAAAAGATATATACGGGCTAGTGTATCATCTTGGAGTGCGCTGGTGCTTTTCATGAAAAAGAAAGATTGTACATTACGACTATGCATAGATTACCGAAAGTTGAATCAAGTAACAGTTAAGAACAAATACCTATTACCACGAATAGATGATTTATTTGATCAACTATAGGATGCGCAAGTATTTTCCAAGATAGATCTTCGATCTGGGTACCATTAGTTAAAGATAGCCAAAGATGATATTCCGAAGACAACATTTAGAACTCGATATGGGCATTATGAATTTTTGGTGATGCCATTCGGGTTGACCAATGCATCAGCATCATTAATGGCTTTAATGAATAAAGTGTTCCAACCTTTTCTTGACAGATTTGTCATTGTCTTCATTGATGATATAATGGTATACTCCAAAAGTACAGAGGAGCACGCGGATCATTTACGGATAGTGTTACAAATCTTGCGAGAAAAACAACTATACGCAAAGTTGAGTAAATGTGAATTTTGGTTGGATCATGTGGTATTTTTGGGACACATAACATCTAGACGAGGTATAGAGGTCGATTCTAGAAAGATTGAAGCAATGGTAAATTGGTAGGTACCAATGACAGTTTCGGAGGTTCGAAGCTTTCTTGGTATGGCTGGATACTACAGACGGTTTGTTGAAGGGTTTTCCATTATAGCAGCGCCACTCACAAAATTGCTATGAAAGAATGTTCTATTTCAATGAAATGACAGATGCCAACAGAGCTTTGATGAATTAAAACACCATTTGACTACAACACCGATACTCACAATTCCTACATGCACTGGGGGATTTTTCGTTTACAGTGATGTTTCATATCAAGGACTTGGTTATGTTTTAATGCAAAATGAGAAAGTAATTGCTTATACGTCACGATAA
Organism: Scutellaria barbata; assembly: GCA_028654395.1. Lineage (NCBI taxonomy): Eukaryota > Viridiplantae > Streptophyta > Magnoliopsida > Lamiales > Lamiaceae > Scutellaria > Scutellaria barbata. The sequence goes on from CM053646.1 coordinate 22,407,693, forward strand.
TTACGACCACACGAAGTTTTCTATCATGTTCATGATTTAGAGTTGGCGGTAGAAATATTTGCTTTAAAATTTTGGCGACATTATCTTTTTGGAGAGACGTCCAGATATTTACCGATCATAAAAGCTTGAAGTATTTGATGAGTCAGAGGGAACTGAACATGTGACAGAGACGTTGGATGGAACTATTGAAGGATTATGATTGCACGATAGAGTATCATTCGGGAAAGGCTAATGTTGTAGCCGATGCGTTAAGTCGGAAGTCCGATGGTATAGGGGCACATATCCATATGACTCCATTTTCAGATTTATTGCTCTACGAAGTTTAAACAAAAGACTACAATTAGATACATGTGGAGTGCTGATTGCTATCTTGGAGATTCGTCTGATATTGAGACAACGAATACAAGATACACAGAACCGGAATGAAAAATTGATAGAAATTATTAAACAGGTACGATATGGCAAAGACACACCATTTGATTTACAAGATGGTACATTAATGTTTGACACCAGGTTGTGTGTACCTGACGTTGATGATTTACAACGAGAAATTTTAGACGAGACACATAATGCACCGTATGCTATGCATCCAGGTACAACAAAGATATACCACAGATTAAGACATCATTACTGGTGACTAAAAATGAAGAAATATATTGCTAAATTTATTTCCAGATGTCTTACTTGTTTGTAAATTAAAGCAGAACATCAAGCACCTGCAGGTACACTGAAACCCTTATCTATTCCGATTTGAAAATGAGAGCGGATTACGATGGACTTTGTCTTGGGATTACCGAAAACCCAATACGGGAATAATGTTATTTGGGTAATTGTGGATAGATTGACTAAATCAGTACATTTCTTACCTTTACGTTGGGGTTGTTCATTAGATCAATTGGCAAAGAAGTATGTTAGAGAAATTGTACGACTCCATGGTATACCAGTGTCCATTATTTCAGATAGAGATCTGAGATTTACTTCTCGATTTTGGGAGAGTTTTCAAACAACTATGGGGACCAAATTATACTTTAGTACAACTTTTCACCCTTAAACAGATGGCCAATCAGAAAGGACTATACAGATGTTAGAAGAGATGCTACGCGCTTGCGTTATTGAGTTTCAAGGTTCGTGGGATAGATATATTCCATTGATGGAATTTGCTTATAATAACAATTTCATAGCAGCATTGGAATGGCACCGTATGAGGCGTTATATGGAAGAAAGTGCAGAAGTCCACTATATTGGGATAAAGAGGGTATAGAAATTTTAGAAGGGTCAGAAATTGTTTAGAACACAATTGACAAAGTTGATGTCATTAAGAACAAATTGAAGGCTGCACAAGACCGAAAAAGAGCTATTTTGATCAATATAGAAACGAGATGAAATACCAGGTTGGTGATAAAGTATTTTTACGAGTTTCTCCTTGGAAAGGTGTTATGAGATTCGGTAATAAAGGAAAGTTAAGCCCTCGATATATCGGGCCATACGATGTCATTAGAAAAGTGGGACCATTGGCATATGAGTTAGCTTTACCTCCAGAATTGGCTCAAATTCATAATGTTTTTCATGTTAGCATGTTGCGGCGATATCGATCTGATCCTTCACATGTGTTGCGGGACTCAGAGGTACAAATTGCAGAAAACTTAAGCTACGTAGAAGAACCAATCTCGATAACGGATTTCAAAATCAAACAATTGCGGAACAGAGAAATTCCAATGGTTAAAGTTATTTGGAGAAACGATGGTATAAAGGAAGCAACCTGGGAGACAGAAGAAAAGATGAAAAAGTTATATCTGCATTTATTCACTGGTAACTAATCTTCTTATTGATACATTGCATAGAGGAATAACAAATTTTGAGGACAAAATTCTTATAGAGAGAGAGAATTGTAACATTCTCGACCAAAACATACACGTCAGTGGACATTCATTTTATGCATCATATGCATTTCGTATTACTTATATGCTCTTATGTAATTGGTGTTGAGATAACCCCTATCATAATTAGTTGAGATTCTAGTAATATTGAGATCATAATATTAATAATTTGATTAATGCTAATGTAATTATATTAAAATAAATTTATAATTGCTATTTATATATGTATACGCAAATGATAATAGTTGTACATACTTATATATATATAATTCAGAAACTTTATAGTATATATATGTATATATATATATATATATATATTAGAAAGTTAAGGAAATGGGGTGTAGTAAGTAGTATGTAATATAATAATAATAAAATAATATTAAAAAAAACCTTACAGTTGAAGCTGATGAAAGGCGGTGGATTCAGTAAGTAAGTTAATAATATAAAAGAAAAAAGAAAGATAATACAGCAAAATAAAAAGAAGAGAGGAAAAAGAAAGAAAGAACAGATGGAGAAGAAAAGAAGAAGAGAAGGGTTTGTGAATTTCAATTTCGTTTCTTCATCATTTTTCTTCAGAGTTTGAGGGGGAGCTCGTGGGGACATGCTCTTCGATTTGATCGGAGTGAATTCTCAAGATTTTTCCCAAAAGGTACGAAGAAATTAGTGAATTATATATATCTCCAGTTATTGTAATTCATCGGATATTTTGGTAGCTTTATAGACCGAATTAGAAAAACTTAAAACATGAAAGTTATGGCCCTATCTTTTAGCTAAACTCAGAAGCAAACCGTGAATGTCTCGATTAAATATTGAGTGAGATAATGTCAAAATTACTGGGCTTGGTCTATAATAACCCGATTTGAAAACTGTTAATTATGCTGTGTTTGTAGCCTAATTTTATGCAAGTTGGAGACTGAATTATGAAAAATGATAAACATGAAAGTGGTAGAGCTATATGTTAAATTTCTACAGAATTTTACCCTGCTCAACCCGAAATTTTATAACTCAAGTTATAGGGAAAGTAATGAACATGGTTAATTAAGCATACATGCATTGCATTTCATTGCATAATAGAAATATATATTAAGGGGACGATTACATTAAATTGCATTGATCGTATAGGGGCACGAGCTGTAGAAATGGAGAAAGAATTAGAGCGGCGAACGGATCCCTTATCTTAGTCAGGTGAGTATAAACCATATATGTGATTTATATGCAATGTGATGCGATTTATATGCAACGTTTGTTATGTGTGTTATATAAGAAATATGTATTTATATGAATTTATTATTGGATCAAATGATATATTAGCAAATGTATACGTGATTATATTTTCGGATGATAGATGTGTTGCATTACAATTTGCATAAAATTAAAAGGCCTGTGCTGTCTTGCTATAGATCTGTATACAAAATGAAGACCCTCAGGTCAAATTCATATTGGAGACCTACGGGTCTATATACACAGTGGAGATCTTCAGGTCATAATCATATTGGAGACCTACGGGTTTATATACAGAGTGACATATTGAAAATCCCAGGACAGACCCAAGTTTGAACAATTCACAGAATAATAAATCGGATATAGTGGCATTTGAACATGTATGATTATATTGTTGATTAATGTTAATGATTGTTATTTGCTTGTTATTTAATTAAAGTAATGGTTTATATTCATTGAGTTGTGACTCACAAAAATCGCATATATATTTTTTTAGGTTCAATAGCTTTTTGACGTGGGTTTGTATATATAGACGCCACTCTGTATCAGGTCGGGCGACTGATGCCTCGTGCAACCTTCTCCTCCTCCGCATTTTGCATTTTGGACACGTGTATCATGAGTTGTATTTAATATGACTTATGCTGGGATATGAGTTGTGTGTTTTAATCTTATAGGATATTAGTCTTTAAATAATGTTTTTATACTTATATGGATAAATGAAATGTCAGTATGATTTGCCTACATGATGAATATTTTATTATGAGATATACGTTATAGGGGTATAGAGTGTCACATTAATAGAACACAATCTTCAGTTCTTACTTACAAAACACCTTTTGAGTTGTTATTTGAAAGTAAGCGTGATTATGGCTATATAAGAAATATTGGTTGTTTATGTTTTGCTTATACTATTTCTGCTCATAGGGACAAATTTCAACCTAGAGCTTTAAAGTGTATTCTTTTAGGTTATCCTTTTCGTACAAAGGGTTATAAACTCCTTGATGTACAAAGTGGTAAGGTTTTTGTTTCTAGAAATGTTACTTTTCGTGAAAATATATATCTTTTTTCTGATAAGATTACTGCAGATAAAGTTCCTAAGCCTTGTGGTTTTCCTGGTATAGTTCCACAAGCTACAGAGTGTGAATTAATCATAGAACTTGTTGTTCAGTTACAATGTGATCATAATTTTGTTGAGCCTATTGTGCATACTGCAGTTGAGCCTATAATATATAATGATCTTCAGGAAGAGATTGCTCAACTTTCCAAATCCACAGGTTTTCTCTCAGCCTGAATTAAATAATAATGTCATTACCCAGAAAGAGCATGATGAAAATAGTAATATATTAAGTATAAAACATATTAGAATTAGACATCCCCTGCATATCTTAAGGTATATGAGACCGATCTTCCTAAATCTCTTCATCATGAAGATACTGATAATGCTGTGAATATTGTTATGTCTCTTAAGGGAAAACAATATCCTATTTCAGCTTTTCTTTCTACTAGTTGATTATCTGATTCTTATAAGGTTTTTACTGTTGCTATATCTCAACAACAAGAACCTAAAACTTACAGGCATGCTAGTAAACATGGGAATTGACAAAAGGCTATGTCTTTATAATTGCAGGCTTCAGAAAGGACTAATACTTGGACTCTTGTTGATTTGCCTAATGATAAGCATTATATATATTGGATGTAAATGGGTCTATAAAATCAAATATAAGTCTGATGGTAGTATAGAGAGATACAAAGTTAGGTTGGTGGCTAAAGGATATACTCAGGAAGAAGGAATAGATTATTTTGATACCTTTTCACTCGTTGCTAAAATAACTACTGTTAGAGTTCTTTTAGCTGTTGTCATTGCTCATAATTGGAACATACATCAACTTGATATTAACAATGAATTTTTACATAGAGACTTAGTTGAGGAAGTATATATGCTCCCTCTCCAGGGTATTGCTCTGAAGGTGTTAAAAGGGTTTGCAGATTGAAGGAGTGATTCAACTTATACATATTCCAGCTGAGTATAACTTAGCAAACATAATGACGAAGCCACTTGGTCTAGCCATGTTTGAGAAGTTCAAATCCAAAATGGGACTACTCAATATTCATTCTCACTCCCATTTTGAGGGGTCTCAGGAAGACAATAATATAAATTAAGAATATCATCAAGAAAATAAGAAGTTAGTGAAAATTGGTTAAACTTAACTTTCCATACAAGTTATATAGTTAATGACAACTAAAGTTAGGATCTCTCTTCTATATATATAGAGAGAAAGATAGTAGCATACACTTACTAATTTATTTCATCTTCTACACCTAGCATTTGTAACATTTCATCTCTACAATTATAATTTTTCATCAATATCAATCAAAGCTTTCTATTGAAAACCTTCTTTCAACACAGAGTTTTGTACATAGTAGGACAAATGGTATGAGAAGAGTGGTACCTCCACCAAGAGAAAAATGGGCCCAACCATAGGACAATTTATAAGTTTTGTCATATGAATGAAATTCACATTATATACTCTACATTAATCGTGATTCAAAATAATAATAATAAAAACTCTACATTAACCATATATATATATATAAAAGAAGAAAAATCAAGGTCTTCACCCAAATGGGCTCTGTGTGGTGGCAGAGTCTTTCCAAATCCAGCTAATTAATTATCATAATATTGCACGCCTTTATCTAGATTTACTTTAAATTTACAATTCAAACTCGTTTATATAAACACTACTTATGTGCAACCTTATAACTTATAATAGGGATAATTATAACTAATCAAGAAAACTTAAAAATGAAAGAGAAAGAGAAAAAGGAAAGAAGACACACATAGATGCACCTTTTAAAAGTTTAAACATAATAAAATAAAATAATATGTACACAAAACTTTCATAATTAAGGAAAAAGGAAGTATGAAGTTTTATTTATCAGCTAACTAACTTAACGGCCATACCTTGTGGCACAATTCCATTGGCTGGTTCACCATAGGATCACTAATTTCTATATTAATTCACCAGCATATATATATATATATATATATATATATTATGGATGTGTGCTTTATTACCATGCATGATCCCAAATCGGAGTCATAGAAAAGAGAAAAGATAACCTAATATCGAAGGGGGGTTTTCTTTTCCAATCAACAATATCATTTCTTCATAAAGTTGAAACCCCTCCAAGATATATTCATCATCGGTTATCTTTCCTTCTTCTCCTCCGCTTAAAAAACAATTGATATAAATTTCCGATGAATTTCTTGGAAAAATTCTTCCTTATATTATTCTCCATTTTGCCCTTGGCCTGTTCTTGTTCTTCAGAAGAAACAATGCTCATTAATCCTGATGATCAAGACATTTTGGCGAGGTCAACGATCATGGGATTGGTGAGAATGGATATTGAAGAAGTAGAATGGCAATGCACAAGTTGGAGGGTATCTGTGGAGGCTAATAATGTAAATCCATGGAAGATGATCCCGAAGGAGTGTGGGGATTACGTGGAGGCTTATATGACGGGGAGAGATTACGAGCTTGATCTTCTAAGGGTCTCCAGTGAAGCTCAAATGTATGCAATTAGTGTCAATTTGAGTAGAGATGGAAAAGATGCCTGGATTTTTGATGTGGATGAGACTTTGCTTTCTAACCTTCCCTATTATGCTCACCATCATTATGGGTAACTAAATCTTTTCTTCTTCTACTTTTTCAAGATTTGATGAATTGAAAAAAAACATATTTGGTGTTCCTATCAATTTTTTACAAGTAATTGATTTTAAGTGAGATTCTGTAAGTAATACTATGAAAGCTTAATTATTATATATGTTTTTCATCCAATAGCTTAATAACTGAATTTGGGTTTTGTAGTATTTCTGGTTTAAGTATCAATTCCTTTGTAGATCATGTGGTTATTACTATACATAAGGGTTAATATCAAAATGCAAAATGTACTTTGGCCCCCTTTTTTTTAAACTCGATATTTATACCAAAAAGTTTTTCAAATTGCTGTATTCATATGTTACGGTTTTAATTAGTTGCAACCTAAACTTAATTTTTGACAAATTTTCCAGGAAACAATAAGTGTCGCAAAACTTGAAAATCCAATCCACTCAAACCTCAACCAAATGCATGAGTCATATGCCAAAATTACAATTCTATATCAATTTCATGATACTCATTCGATTTGAGCTTGAATTGAACAAAAATCATGGTGGTTACGGAGCTTTCTGACAGTTGTTGATGGCCGGAAAATACTTCAAAATTTGAGTTTAAGTCGCAACTGATAAACCAGTAATGTATGAGTAGCAATCAAAATAACTTCTTGGTTTATACACAGAATGAGAAGCAAAAAAAAAATGCTAATGTACATGTTGTGTTTTGATGTTAACCTACCAATTATGATAGTTTTGGAATTGGAATATTGTTAAAAATGTTAATCTAGGGTGTGATCATTGTTGCACTTATATATTAGCATTAAAGGTTGAAAGTAGCTTAAGTTGTTGGTTTTGTGGTAATGTAGGTTGGAAATATATGATAGTGTGAAATTTGATGGTTGGGTAGAGACAGGGATGGCTCCTGTTATAGAGTCGAGTTTGAGGCTTTACGAAAAGGTATTAAAGTTGGGATTCAAAGTTATATTGTTAACTGGTAGAAGTGAAAGGCATCGAAATGTTACTATGGAGAATTTGTTGAGAGCAGGATTTCTCCATTGGGAAAAGCTCATTCTTAGGTGAGTCTTCAACCTCTCTTATCATCTTATTTCTAACTTCTATTAAATACATCATTCTGGATTTGCATATATGCTTCATCCTTTCTGCACCCTCTAATCTCACATGAATAATTCCTATGAAAATATTAAAAGAAAAAAAAAACAATGGATACATGATATTTAAAAGCTTAAACTAATCAGTTGACAACTTCTTGTTTTGCTGCTTGATTTGAACAATTCCACTACTTCTCTCAAGTCAAATGCTCTAAAATAGAATTTCATTGATATTCGGGGTCGGATTTGAGGAAATTAAGACTAGATGAAATTCATAGCAACAATTAGAATTCATAGGTATATGTTTGGATTAATGATATGAATTTGAAATCCATTACTTCTATTCAGAATTAATTTTTGAGCATGGATTAGAAATACACACATTTCGAATTTTGTATTTCAACGCAAACACAACCTTAGAAAATAGAATGCACTCCTTGAAGTTAGCTTCGAATTAATGACTGTAGGATGTTTAAGAGAGAATGAAACAAAAGAGAGAAATATAAATTGCACTTGTTTGCAATATATATTTCTCTAGCTAGTTTGAATCTAATAGAAATCATGGGCAAGTGTTTTGTTTTGTTTGGTTGTAAACACGTACATACAATGTGCATTGAAACATTAAAGTATTAATTAGATGAAACACTGAGGATTAATTACGACCAAAAGTGTTGATTAAATCAAATTATGTCAACTGAAAGATACATACTTTATGCAGGTCAATAGAGGATCATGAAAAAACAGCAATAAATTACAAATCAGAAAAGAGGAAAGAATTGGTTGAAGAGGGGTACAGATTGGTAGGTAACTCAGGAGACCAATGGAGTGATCTATTAGGTCCTTCTATGTCCATTCGTTCCTTCAAGCTTCCCAATCCCATGTACTACATACCTTGATCATATATGCACATCTTCAATATTCTCAATTTTTATTCAATTTTCTTATTCCATGCATGCTAATTATTAAATATTGTGAAGTGTGAAAAGTTTTAACGTGAGATGGTAAAATGTGACAAAAGAAGAAGTTAGGACATAGTGTAGTAAAAATACACATGGACATAATATTTTGTTGGAAATGTTAAGTACAAAAATTGAGTAACTAGTTTGTATGGAGTATGGAATAATAATAATTATAATAATAATAATAATAATAATAATAATAATAATTCGGACAGAAGAATAAAAAAACCCCAATAATAAGGGATGACAAATAATTATTTCCCCTGCCTAAATAGTTCCACTAGTAAATATAAAGAGGACTTTTAGTAACGGAAATCTAGTGATGTTCTGTTAAAATATTATCATTAAAATTAAGTGTTTGATTCGTTTTCTTTAAAAGTATATTTAATTTATGAAAAATTGCGAATGTTTTTCTTAAATGTCATTTAAATTGTGTAGTGACACTTTTTAAAAATGTATGTTATTTATGAAAATTTTGTGACGCTTGCAAAAGAACATTAAATCATTTGTTAATTTAGTGATACTTTTAGAAAAACATCATCAAATATATAAAATTGTTGACGCGTATTGGTAGATTCATTGTTAATGAGTTTAGGTACAATACGATGAGTTGCAATTGATTAACTATGACTTAAAACAGTGGAGTCGTCGTGTAAGTAGAATGTTTAGAATTTATATCATCTACATCATGTCAAATGATCACTTATTGTTTTCCTAAAATAGCAATCCTGTCAAAAAACAAATTTTCCACCTTCTATTTAATTTTTATTAATTAATAAATAAAATTGATTAAAAAAACTACTAATTCAAGTATATTGAAAAATTCAAACTTGAAAACATGTTTTCAATTAATTATTCAGTCATACACCCTTATTGTTTTTCTAAAATAGTAATCCTGTCAAAAATTAAACTTTCGACCTTCTATTTAATTTTTATTAACTCATAAATAAAATTGATTAAAAAAACTAATTCAAGTATATTGAAAAATTCAAAATTGGAAACATGTTTTCAATTAATTAATTTTCTGAGATTTTCTTTTTTATTGTGGTGATTGACCACATCTAAATTGAAAAATCTTTCCCCATATATATATATATATATATATATAATAACAATTACCCCCAAAAGTTGAAATGAGATTATTTTGCCTACCATTTTCACTTTCCGAAGGTAGAAATCAATTATTTATTATTTTTTTTTATTATTTTGTAGTTTATAAATTATAAATCATAATTATCGATATTACATTAGATATGATTTATCCATACGTGGTATTAATCATCTATATATTGGTGAACTCTAAAATATTATGATATATATGGTATATACATGATAATTTTAATAAGTTTTTGATTATTTTTATAATCAAATATTTTACTTAAATGAATAGTATTTTACTTTCAAAATGAACTGATATCATATTACTATATATTTGACTAAAGAACGAAAATACCAAATCATTATATTGATTTTCTGAGAGTGCACTTCTGAAAATTCATCCATTTAAAAAAAATTGTATTTTTTATTCGACATAATCATTAATCGATAAATTCCAAATCGAGATGCTATGATTTTTTTTTCTATTATATATAATATATTCAAATTTCATATAAAAATAGTGTTCTCAAAAAGACTGCCAAATTTTGTGTAGCACCCTATTTCTTTTTTAAGGTAAACTTTAATTAAGATGTTACTTACGTATAAAAATTCACATTTTTAAAAATAATAAAGATAATTAAAATCAAAATTTATTATAAAATATACACTTTTATTTCTTTTGAAGGTAAATTTTAACCAAGGCGTTATTTACGTATAAAAATTCACATTTTTTAAGAATAATAAAGATAATTAAAATCAAGATTTATTATAAAATATACATTTCCATAATTCATGTAATATTACATTTTGAACAAAAATCATTTGCAACCTTTTATTATTAGCTACCAACATCCACTGCTCGCGCTTCACGCCTTAAACTCTTTAAACTGAATGTTTGAAATACAATTAGTGGGAAAACCCTAGATAACATAAAATAATTTTCATATAAGTAAAATCGTTACGCTCAGACAATTGAAACCATTTGATAAGAGGTATTCTCATGCATTATTTTAAAACGTTATAAACTTAAAGGATTTCATTCGGACGTCTTAAGACTCTTCATAACACAATTTTATCAAAAAAAGTTGGTTGACATAAAACGTTTATCATTTAATGAAAACAACAGAAAAATAAATCACCTCGTGAGTGCGGGATTTAACCCGACTTATTGTTCATCTCGGGGTTCCAATCTATCTCGTGAGTGTGGGATTTAACCCGACTTATCATTTATCTTGGGGCTCAAACCCAATCATTTTCGTCAATTACAAGGACCTCAATCAAACAATCCAATCAATAAACAATCACATAACTTAAATCATTCAATAAAATAAGTTGTCATCTCAATTGATCATCAATCACATGACTTAAATGATTTAATAAAGCAAGTTGTAATCTCAATCGATCATCAATCACATGACTTAAATCATTTAATAAAACAATCAATCATCTCAATCCATCATCAATCGCATGACTTAAATCATTCAATAAAACAAACAGTCATCTCAATCGATTATTAATCACATGACTTTAATTATTCAATAAAACAAACAGTTATCTCAATCAATCATTAATCATATTTACGTTTAATAATAATTGTAAAGAATTGCATATATTAAAAGTATAAACTGGTTGCAATTTAAAGAAATTATGCCCACTTTCATAGCAATTAATCACTCCTGTATACACATATTCACCTTGCACTATAAATAAATACTTCATTTAATGATTGTGTATCATTTTACATTCAGAAAATTATTCCTAAGTCATCACATTCTATGATTTCACATTTATATTTAATAAGAATAGTCACACCTCGCATTAGCATGTAATTAAAATATGAAATTTATAAATGCAAATAAAGAGTTACCCCACTTTAGGAAAAGTTGGAGAGTCTATTCGTAAGTTATCGAACAAACCTATATAGTTCATCATTCCTCATTTTTTATATCAAACATTAAAAATGTTTTAGTACTTTGTGCAGATGTAATTCATAATTTAAGGTCATTAGATCATTTTTAATTGAATGTTTAATATTTATAAATAGGTCCTTAGTTTGTTTATTAAATAATGAGGGTCTAAGTTATAATGTCCATAATTATATTTAGGTCGCTATGTCATTGAAATTAATATTTTTAGATGTTAATTAATTGTATAAAAGTCTTAAGTTAAATCCAATTTACGTAAATAGAATCCAACTCCAAAATCCTCCTGTCGCTCCCAACACCCAGCAGCAGCCCCCATCCCCGACGCCCAGTAGCAACCCCCGTCTCCATTCTCGGTGCCTAGCATCAGTTCCAGTCCCCATCCCCGACGCCCAGATCAAAGTTGCAGTTGCAGAGCCAATATAGAGATGACACGTGGCCTAACAGGTTGTAGAAAGTTGCGAGCCGCAACCACTGTATTGAATGCACTGAGAAGATATGTCAAGAAGCATTAAATGCGATCCATGCTTTTGATCAGAATCCTAAATTCAAATGAGAGATATCTCCTTCAACGGATATCTTTCTACAAGTATAAATAGAGGTCGAGCTACTTTGAAGTTGGTTACTAAAACATTTGCACTCAATAAGTCTAAGCATTATCAAGCTATATTCTCAAGCATCCTTACTAGTTTCAGTCACACGACCTAAGTGAAGTGAACAACCCTCAACTTCAAAGATCCGAAGAGGATTCAGAAGCTCACTTCACTGCACCGATTGAAGAAACAACAAACATATACTTTAACCTATTTGTTGTGTGCTAGGTTGTTTTAGGTGTCGTTAGTTAGGATTTATCCTTACTGATTGTATTTAGTTGTCTAGGAGATAGACAACTTCCCTGTGTGGGGTTTAGAAATCCTAAGTGGGGTTGTCTTTAGAACTTGCAGCAAGCTGTGTGTACGCTGAGTTCTAGTAGGTATTGGCTTGTTAGGTTGATAGATTGTTAGGTTGTACCCTATAAATCAATCTTGCTTAATGAAGTTCCTGCTCCGAAAAACAGTAAAGTGGACGTTAGAAGGATTAGAACACCTTCGAACCACAATAAACTATAAGTGCTTTAATCGATTTATATTATCTGTGTTGTATCTTCTGGTTATTCTATCATAAGAATAAAAGAATCGTTATAAGAAAACATATTTGAGAAAACAAGCCTTCTGTCAAAGTATAATTTTCCACTGTAAAGAACTCTAAGATACAGCATACAACACTGCATCCTAGTGCTGTAAGCAGTACTATTATGTGCTATAAGTTCAAGTAACTTACAGTATAGTAAGTTTGAAAAGATTTTCAAAATCGATGAAGGTTTATTCACCTCCTCTGAACCTTCGAGACCACTTGGGACCAACAAGTGGTATCAAAGCAAGTTGGGTTAAGAACCAACTTATCTGGTCACCTACCCAGATCTAACCTTTGCCCGCTGTTTTCTCTGCATCTTTGTGAAAAACTCATATTTTTAACATATCATGGATTCTTTAAATCATAAGTTGCCTATGTTTTCCACAGAAGAATATAATGATTGGAAGATAAGAATGCAGACACATCTTTCAGCAATGACTGATGAAATATAGACAGTCATCATTAAAGGACCAATCATTCTTACGAAGTTGAATCCTATGCTAGGAAGAGATATGGAGGAAGGAGCACCTCCACCACCTAACTTCCTGACCAAGCTTAGACAGGAATGGAACAATGAAGATAGGAAGAGAGCCAACTTGGATAATGTGGCTAAAAATGCCCTATTCACAACCTTGGAAAAATGAACCTTTAGTAAGGTCAAGATATGCAAGACATCCAAAGAGATTTGGGAGAAGTTGGACCAAATATGTGAGGGTACAGAACTTACCAAAGACAACAAGATCTCCAATGCCACCCAACTATTTGAGCTCTTCGAAATGAAGAATGAAGAGAATTTGGAGCAGTTGGACTTAAGGTTCACTTCAATAGTGAATGAACTCGAAGCTCTAGGTAAGCACTATACTCAAAAGGAAAAAAGCATAAAAGTGCTAAAGAGTCCTTCCAGCTGAATGGGATAGCATGACAACTGCTATGAGAGTTTCAATGGATATGAAATCCATGAGCTCATTTGACCTCTTCTCTGACCTCAAAGCATTTGAGTATGATATCAATAGAAGAAAGAATGAGGTAGAAGAGTCGAGTAGAGTCGAGCTCCAAGGTCACTGCACTGACTGCAAGAAGTACAAAAGATACAACAACTGTAAGTTGCAGTAAGCAGCCAGAGCTGTCTGCTAAGGATGCAAAAGAAGATATGACCCTGCTCCTAAAAAAATTCAAAAGATTTATAAAGAACAACAACAAGAGTGATTTCAGAAGAAGCCATTCACCACCTCAGGTATCTCCCTCTCTCCAATCAAATACAAATAATTTTGACTTGTGTTACAATTGCAGGAAGCCTGGACACTATGCAAGAAGCTGTTCACACCCAACAAACCACAAGTATCTTGAAGGAGAGAGAGATCAGAGGAGAGAAAAGATAAGAAATGATAGACAGAAGCTAAGAGCTCTCATTGGAGAAATTAAGAAAGCTAAAGATACAGCAGTTTCCAAAGAAATGCTGAAAGCTGCAGAATTTTCTATCAATGATAGTGAAACCTCATCTTCAGATGAAGAAACATTGATTTACCTAATAGTAAAGGACTGCGAAGACAGTGGAGATGATGAGGTAACCTATCAACCTCTGTCCATGCCTAAAAAAGAGGAGCTGAATATGATCCATTCCCTCAAAAGGATCATGAGTGATTTTGAGCAGATAAACTCAACTTATGAGGAGCTAAAGTTTGAAAATGAGAACCTAAGAAGCAAGAACATTGATCTTGCAAAGATACTATCAGCATATGAGTCTGATAACTCAAGATGCAGCAAGCTTCAGAAAGAGGTCTCCAGGCTCAATCTGCTAGTCACTAAGCTAGAGCATGAGAAGGAAAACTTACAGTCAATGATTAGAATATTCAGCAAATCTGCTAAGAACGCAAGAGAGTGTTTGATGATGGCCAGGAGTCCTTTTGAGAAAATTGGCTTAGGATACAACACTCATATCTCTCATGATACATCAAGCTCATCCAAAGTTGTGTTATTTGTTCAACCTGAAACTTCAATGGAGGATGAGTTACTAAGTAACTCTGAAGAGACCTTGAACAAACCTATGCCAATGGACAATGGAAAGAAACCCATGTGCTCAACTATAGGAAGTAAGTCTGTATATAAGAGCTGACTGCAGTAGAAGCAATCTGCTGTAAGCAACAAGAAGATGCAACAACCCACAAAGTTGCAGCACAAAAATTCTTAGCCCACCAATACTAAGACTCTTATGTCTAAACCTCAAAGAGGACATACTCTAAGGAAGTATGGTGGAAGACCACACTATAGAAGTGTTGGTAACACACATATAGTTTCTGCACACATATTTAACAAGCAGTTTTCAAACCAAACTACTTATGGAAAGAAAACAAACAATACTTATAGAAAAGTCATTTCTGTTAAGAAAGTTTGGGTTTCAAAAGAAACTAACTTAAAAGGAAAATCTGCTTGAATTTGTTGCAGGTTTCAATGTTAGGATGCAGCAGTAAAGTATGGTACATTGATAGTGTTGACGTCGGAATTTTTAAGCGAATAATTCCTAGTCTAACACCCAAATGTAATGAAGATAAAGTGGAAAGTATGAAAAAGACTGGCCCGGAGCCTACTCGGGCAATTTAGCTCGGCTGATCCTGGACAGTTTATTGTGGCCGGCCAGAATCTTATGTAATTTATCTGAGAGAAAGTAGCTCTCTCGTGCTTTTATACAAAAGTGTTGGGGGCCCTTTACAAGTTGAAATTACATCTATTTATAGCTAAAAAATAACCAAAGTATTGGAGATCGTGGAGATCGTGGAGGTTGTGGAAGTTAAGCCCACTTTCTCCTTGATTTTCGCTTATTTACGTGGCATTTGGCGGTTTTGTCACCCACGATCTCTTGGTAATTAGCTATAACCTGGGCAGCAAGATCAGCTCAGGCCGGCCATCCTGGACGGTCTATCGGGTTGGACATCCAATGTGTCATCCTGGCCGGTCAAGTGAACTGATGGCTTTTACTAAGCTATCCAGATGTAATATAGCAGGTAGCTCGGATCGGATGTCCAACATTGTCCATTTCTGGTCGGCCCGTCCATTTCTGGCCGGCCTCCTTACGTAACTAAGAGTCCGAGTCGAGCTCTTCTGGTCGGCTCGTCCATTTCTGGTCGGCCCGTCCATTTTTGGCCCACCTCCTTACCTAGCTAAGAATTCGAGTCGAGCTCTTCTGGCCAGCCTCCTTACCTAGCTAAGAGTCCGAGTCGAGCTCTTCTGGCCGGCTTGTCCATTTCTGGCCGGCCTCCTTACCACTTCTGGCCTTCTGGTCGGCTCGGTCATTTCTGACCTTCCGAGTCGGCTCGATCATTTCTGACCTTCTTATATTTGATTTTGTTCGACTCGGGTTAGGGGTACAACAGATAGTGGCTGCTCAAGGCATATGATTGGCAATAAAGAGGCCTTAAAAGATTTTCTACCATGCAAATGACTAAAGACATCTTTGGAGATGATTCCAAAGAAAGCACAAAAAAAGTGGAAATCTTATCAAAGGAAATATCAAGATTAAAGATGTATCCTATATAAAAGGACTTAGATATAACTTATTGAGTATCAGTCAATTTTGTGACAAGGGATACACTATGGAGTTCAATCTCAACAAGTGCCTAATTAAGGACAGCAAGTCAAATGAAGTCAAACTTACAGGAATAAGAAGAGAAAACATATACCTTACAGATTGAAGCTCTTCTATTCAACCCTACATGCTTCATTGTAAAGAGTTCACCAGAGCTAAGCTGGTTATGGCACAAGACTTAGTCATTTGAACTTTAAAATCATAAACAAGTTAGCAAGCAAAGGACTTGTAAGAGGTCTGCCAAATTTGGCATTCAAGAAAGAAAACATTTGTAGAGTTTGTCAAAAAGGCAAACAAGTAAGAGCTCCTTCAAAGTTACAGAAGTCATCTCACAGGATTCTAGACCTTCTACACATGGACCTTTTTGGACCAGTAGAACCAGTAAGTATAAGTAGGAAGAAGTACTCACTTGTGGTAGTAGATGACTATTCCAAATATACCTGGACTATCTTTCTTGCTAAAAAATCAGAAACTCAGAACAAGCTACCTGACCTCATGAAAAAGATTCAAAATGAGAAAAGTTTGAGCATTGTAAAGATAAGATCTGATAGAGGAACTAAGTTCACCAACAAATTCCTAGATAAATTCTGTTCTGATAATGATATTCGTCATGAATACTCTGCTGCAAGAATACTTCAACATAATGGGGTTGCTGAAAGAAGAAATAGGACCCTTAAAGAAGCAACAAGAACAATGATAGTAAAGACAGAGATACCCAAAAGGTTTTGGGATGAAGCTACAAATACTGCATGCTACACTCAGAACAGATGCTTGATTAATAAGGATCTTGACAAGACTCCATATGAACTATGGAATGGATACACATCAAACATTTTCTATTTGCATATTTTTGGATGCAGGTGTTATATCCTCAACAATGGAAAAGAACATCTAAAAATCTTTAATGTAAAATCAGATGAAGGAGTATTCATTGGATACTCTACTGTAAGTAAAACATTCAAAATCTTCAATAAAAGAACCTTGGTGGTTGAAGAGTCAATCCATGTGGTGTTTGATAAACCACATTATGACACAAACAAGCTGGATTTATATTAAACTCACTAATATTAAAATTTATACTTTTATTCATAAAATTAAGAAAGTAAATGAAATTTTAATTTTATGAATTGCTTTAATTATATATATAAGTTAAAACAAGTCGGATGAAGATCGTTCCAAATTAGACTAACTTGTATTAATTTATCTAAACTATTAATATATGTTGGAATATAAATAAATCTATAAATAAAAAGAAAAAGAAGATTGAATTTTGTTTTAAATTGAGGACTCGATCTAATTTTCAAGCCTTAAATAGAGAAAAATGATTAATTGAGCCCCTTATTGAGAAACTTTAAAATTTGGATTAAGAATTGAAAAATAATAAATAAATTCGGTCTTGTTATGAAATTTATTCTTTTAGGTTTTGGTTTTCTACGTTTTAATTTTTTTCCAATTTCAGTTCTTTTTAGTCAAGATTTTCAAAATTGCTGACATGACTTTTGGAATTTAAATGCCACACTAGATTTTTCGACGACCACATCAAAATATTCGATAGTCACATCAACAATTTTTAAAATTCATTGAATTATCAAATAAATAAATAATTTATTTATCAAAATAATTAATACTTGAAAATTCTCTCAAGGATGGTCAACCTTCTAACATTGAATCATCAAAAACTTCTAGCAAATAAATAAATATCCTTGTAAATTTGCAAGTCAGACTCCATACAAAGAGGTAACTAGTCAGGATCAACCAGTTCCGAACCAACGATTTGAGAAATCGGCTAGGACAAAGCGAAATCGAATCGAGGGGTTTCGATTCCGGTTCTGGTTCGAAACCGACGGTCGAACCGAAATCGCTGATTTGCTCTTTTTTTTTTTTCTATTTATGGTTTGATATTTTGATCAGTTTTAGATTATTTTTTTTGCATTTTTCTTTATTTATTTCATCATCAAAACATAAAAGTTTATTCAAATTTTGTAATTAACATAAAAATACAAGATAAATTAAAATTATTTTCATTTTTTTAAAATTAATTCATATTTAGAGAGATTAGGATTTCAATGATGCACCTAAAGTAATTACATTTTTAATAATCCAACTTGTTCAACCAGTTTGGAAAAAATGTTTATATATGTGATTTTTGATCAATGAAGGTACTTTCAATGTCAAAAAATTTTAAATTGTTGACATGGTTGTCGAAATTTACATGTCACTTTAGATTTTTCGACGATCACGTCAGATTGAAAATTTGAATAAAAGGAAACTGAAATGGATAAATTTCATAACAAGACTTAATTTATAGATTAATTTTTAATTTTGGACCCGAATTTTAAAGTTTCTCAATAAGAGTCTCAATTTAACAGTTTTTTCTCAATTCAAGGCTTGAAATTTAGACCGAGTTCTCAATTCAAGACAAAATTTCATTTTCTTTTCTTTTTTATTATATTTATAATTTATTTATATTAATATGTATTATAATTTAGATAAATTAAGACAAGTCCGTGCAATTTTGGAACGATCTTCATCTGACTTGTATTAATTTATATATATATATATATATAATAAATGCAATTAAAAAATTAAAGATTCTTTTATTTTCTTAATTTTATGAATAAAAATATAGAAAATCGATTTTAATATTTAATATAAATTATATTTTATGAATTAAATTAATTATATTTTTTTCTTTCTTTTTTTCGTATAAATTAAGATAAGTCGGATGAAAATTGATCTTAAAGCGCACTAATTTGACCTAATTTATCCAAAATATGAATATATATTGAAATATAAATAAATTTATAAATATAAATAAAAAAGAAAATGAAATTTTGTCTTGAATTGAGAAC
Organism: Scutellaria barbata; assembly: GCA_028654395.1. Taxonomy (NCBI): domain Eukaryota; kingdom Viridiplantae; phylum Streptophyta; class Magnoliopsida; order Lamiales; family Lamiaceae; genus Scutellaria; species Scutellaria barbata. The sequence continues at coordinate 22,427,139 of CM053646.1, forward strand.
TCAATCTAAATTTCAAGCCTTGAATTGAGAAAAAAATGTTAAATTGAGCTGCTTATTGAGAAACTTTTAAATTTGGGTCTAAAATTGAGAATTAATCTATAAATTGAGTTATGTTATGAAATTTATCCGAACTGTAAAATTGGCAAAAATTAAAACATAGAAGACGAAAATAGAAAAACAAATTCTTGATTGTCAAAAATTGGAAAATGTCTTACATATTTACATATAGGATCAAAATTAAAATTATCTCTTTAACATATTACGATAAAATTATAATTTCGTATTGTGTGTAAGGAACCCAAATTGCCACAAACTTAAATTTACAGAATTGAAAAGTCTTACACCCTCAAAATTACAGGACAAACATATAATTTTCCTCATTCATAATCATCATGTAGCACCTAAGAATTTTTTTTTTAAATATCTATATATATATATATATATATATATTGCCCTAATGCATGCATATAACTATATAATATATGTTACCTTAATGTATACATAATCATATGATATAAATTTACAATATATGTTATATAGTAATAGATCATATAATGTTAAGATAAGATATATATATATATACATGATAAAATTATTATATAAGTTATAGATATTAAGATATACAATTCATAAGTTATATAAATATAATTATAAACTATATATATAAGTTATTAGGTATATAACTTAAGCTAAATTACGTAAAGAACATATATGCAAGATATAAGGATATAAGCATAAGTTATAATACATGAAATTACATGAAGTGCATGGTAGCATAGGTTTATAGGTGATAAGTCAATAAACTTCTAGAAGGAAATTGATTGATATGTGAGGCCATGCTCTATCATTTCTCCAAGCACGTAACCCACAACCAAAGCAAGCAACCAAGCCATTTCTTCTTCCATTTGTATTTCTCCTTCCAACAGCCACGTTGACCACCGTATTCCACCGTCGATCCTCAGTTTTCGGTAAGGTAATCGGTCACAAATGTAGCTCTTGTCGAGCTCGTCGCAAGGACGGGTTAGGAACTTGAACCAAGGGGCTGCTGTGTAGTTTTTTTTCCTTCCTTATCCCTACTGTGCTTGAAGCTGTCTCCGCCGCATCGAAAGCTGCCGTTCGCCGCTGTCTTGGGTGGGAGCTGGCGCCGGGGTTGCGCCGACGCGTCGGAGTGAGAACAGCCGCTGGAAGCGGCAGTTTCGCTGGGCTGGAACTTGTTCTGTCCGGCTGTGTGTCTGCGTGCGTGCGTATGTGTGTAGGTCTAGCGTTGGTGTGTTGTGTGTGTGCTGTGGCAAGGGTGACCGGCGCCGGTGATGCGCCGGCAAAGAGGGGGAGGCGCCGCCGTGAACAGCGACGCCGCTGGTGTGTTGTATGCTTGTGTTGGCTGCTGTGGTTCGGTTGGTCTTGGGGGGCTGTATGGCTGTGTCTGTGGGGGAAGTTGGGGTGTACTCCGATCGTGTGGGTCGCCGGCTGTGGCGAACTGGTGGCGGAAGAAATGGCTGGGGGTGGTGACGGGTTGCAGGGGCTATGGAAGGGGGTGTTTGGCTAAGGGTTTCCTTGCAAAATTAGATAGTTTTAAGGCTAGAATTGCAAATATCTTCTTTGCTGAAATTAAAAATAAATTCTTAGAATTTAGGAAATTGTAGATTGCTCCCTAAGTATACAAAGCATGTTTTAAAAATGATCGAACTATGATAAATGGCAAACGAAACCTCGAACTTATGAAATTTACATAGATATCCCTAAGATTTATTGAAAACGTGTATATCTCTTTAGAATTATTGAAGTTATGATAATGTTATGTTTTTATTTAAATATGAATTTATATATATGAATTATGGATGTTATTATATAATTAATAGAAATTTTACCTATGAAAAATCGAGCTTTAATTGATGGATAAATATAATGTACGTTAATTAAATTATGCTTTAAGTATCATAATTAGGTATATGAATGTCGGACTTTGAGTTGAATAAATTGATATAGATTTTTTCCTTAGGATTTAATGATATTATAAAATTCTTATTATAATTATTGAATTCATGAAAATAACGTTTTTAATTTTCGAATATATTGAATTTGTAGCTATTATTTCATAAGTAAATAAAATTTGATAAATAAGATGAGTTTTAATTAAATGATAAAGAAAGATTATATAAATAAACTTATGTTACTTGGATCTAATTATATAATTAAATAAAGTATAAAGTCATAAATTTTATTCAATTAATTAAGAAATTATAATGTAAGCTCGAGTTGGAAATTAAGTATTATTGCATTATTCATTATAATTTTTAACCAAAGATTTTATTTGGAATTATAAATTAAATCTATGTTTTGCAAGATCGCTTTTGAGATTAAAAATTATAAACTTATAAATATTATGCTAATTAAATCAGTTTTACGATTTGAATTATTATTAATTTAAGGATAAATAACCCTAAATTCATAACTATTTTTTTTATCCGAAATATTAATTTCCAATTGATCTATATAGATTATGAATTTTACATTTAATTACAAAATAAGTTATATTTAATTCAAAAATTAGGGTTTAGCTTAAAAATATTAATTTATTTTAAATCGATCATAATTCGATTAGAGGCTAAGTCGAACCCTTATGTTTGTAGGCGATACGCCAGGTTTTACACCGTAGATAGTTTGGAAGTCTAAAGCTTTTGGCCAGCTGCTCTTCAGGTGGGGAAAAAGTGCTAAGTCGGTATTTATAATTCTTCCAAAGCATTTAAATTACGAAATATTATGCTATATGAAATGTGTTGGGTTTATGTACTGAACGCATGAAAGGTTATGATATGATGAGGTGAATTTGATATTTTTCGTATGTGCAATTAAGATGTACTTTTATGTGGATATTTGATATGTGAATGTGTGAAGAAATTATATGTGCATGTGCATGCGTATGCAAGACGGCTAAGACCCGTATATGACGGTTGATCACCGTACCAGGGTGGCTAAGACCCGCATATGTTTCCAGGGCGGCTAAGACCCGTAAAAATGTTTTCATGACGGTTAAGAACCGTAAAATGCTTTCATGGCGGCTAAGCACCGTAAATTATGTGAAAAGTGTTGTTTGAATGTGAACTATGTTTGATTTATGATGAATGCGTATATTCCAAAATGGCTATGAATTATGTGATTGAAGGTGAATATGGGTGTGATTGAATGTGAACCCCTATTTTTATAATGTGATCCCACTGAGTGTATTTTATACGCTCACCCCCTTTATATGTTTTCTTTTATAGATTCGAGTGTTGGAAGCCGAATGTGAAGAAAGATGCGAGTATATAATTTTTGTAATAATTAAACATGTTATTTTGAAAGGTTGTAAAAGTGTGATGGCCTGTATATATACATATTTTGCTGCGGTCTCTAATCATTTAAACCTTTTATGTAAATTATGTAGTTTGTATGAATATTATCCTTCAGTTATAGTTTGTTTTAAATTGCTGGACGCCCAAAATGTTAAAATTTTATATTTTATTTTATTTCGAAAATGGGGCGTGACACATCAATTCACAAGTTTTGAATCATGGGTGACCATAAGATGTCACACTTTAATATTTTTTTTTAAATATCTGACAACAAATGCGCTTGCTGTTTTATAGATCATTTAATGAATTCTTCTGCATTATTAAGTTGGTACATGGTACGTTTAATTTATGGGTTCGGTTTCTCTTGGTGATTGATCAATGATATTGAAATTTCTCTTTCTTTAGTTTTATCTATATTGGATTGTTAATATTTTTAAATGCTTATATATGTAGGATTTCTAATGTCTTACTCATCCAACCAAAAAAAAATTCATGTATAACTAAAAAATATTTTTTTTATTATCGAGAATGTACATGTAGTGAGATATGTTCTTCCATATATTTACTGATTAAGTTCGTTATTAAAATTTGTTATAACTAATTACAAGTTATTTTTAGAGGATATTGTAGGTTTTTCTTGAATACGAATTAACTCTAGCGTTTGAAAAATGGGAATCTCATTTCATTCCTATCACCTCTTTGAGGCAATTTAAAAAATAAAACAAATGGTAGCTTTGATTCTTTTTTTACCATGATATTTTACATATATCTTAACCATATCGCCAAATTAATATAAAATAAATTAAAATATAAGATCTTTAATTAAAACATCATTAATGCGGCTCAAAACATAAGATGAGATCATCTTTTCTGAACCATCAATATGGAGACATTTGAGTGGGGACAATTATATATGATTTGATCATATAAGATACAGACCAATTTAATTTGTGTTTTTCCTATAGATTTCGTTTAGATATGAAAATCGAAATTAAATCATAAGATGACCATATATCGATAAATCTTAATATTGAGTGATTATAGACTCATATTTAGTTTGGTGTGGTTCTTAATTTGTTTGTTTCTGTTTGTCTATGAACTTTCGCAACACTTGTATTTTAAATTCACATAGAATTAAATGGCTGAGAATATAAATTCATAGATATTGAATCAATTCTTTCTTGAGTAAAGTAGAAAGATAATTCTCTCATTTGTTAATTTTGGAACTGAATGATTTGAGATCTCTAATTTATAATTAGATTATAAATTAACCATTCACTAGTAAATTAATGGTAAATGAAGAAAAAAAGTAATTGAAGAGTTTGGCGGATATACCTACTTTAATTACGAATTGTCTATGGAAGATTAATTTATATGTAATGGTTATATCAGTGGACGACTCAACTTCAAAAAGTAAAATATTCTATAATCGTAAGAGTGCAATTCCATATTTGTAGTGGAGTAATACCGGAATTAATAAGTCGAATGAATTAACTAAAGAGTTTAATTGTTTATTCAATTGATTGAAGCTTATGATTATGATTATGGGTCCATGGTGTCCGGTTCGCCTTTCTAAGTAAAACGGGTTAAATATAACTTTATATATTTCTAATGATTTATGAGAAATAGTTTTTCATGTGATTTGGACAATTATATAAATATCACTTAATTTTTGGAATATTTGATAATCTAAAGTGATGACTATATTAGAAATTAAAAAAGTATTTTAATGTTTATTTTTGATATTAATATAATCAATAAAGTTGGCATTATAAGATTATATCAACTACATTTATATTAAGATTAAGACTCTTAATTGATGGGATTTGGAATCCTAATTGGATAAGAACTAATTAAATTAAGATTATAAATCTTAATAAGATTAGATTTCTAGTTGAGATAAATCCAAATAAAATTGAGATTAGAATTTCAATAATTAATAGAATTGAATTTATCAAAGTAACCCACAATTTCTCTCTCAAAAGAAAAAAAATACACGCTTGACACACGCTACAACAATACGTAATTTTTGAGATCTGATCTCAATTTTGTTCCATGGTTTATTTAATAGAATAGTTCTATATCTCTTCCAACTTAATTAGTTCAATATTATGATCTCATGAGTTGAGTATATCATAGGAATAATCAAGTTAAAATACTATACAAAATTATTTTGGGTGCCCATACACTACCATTGAAAGGGAGAATCGAATCAAAAGATTGTAGTGTCTTTAACAATTTGTGGATTCAACTGTTGGATATCAGTCAAAGTAAAAGAGAAAGGAAAATTGTCAAAGGTATATTTCTTTTCGTTTCTTTAACTTTAAATAAATTTAATATTGATGATACGTTCTTATATTTCAAATATTGATTTTTTGAAACACATCGCTTTCGCTACCGTTCAATTAGATCGAAAAGATGGATTTTAATTTTGATTCGGGACCTTTTTAATTTCCAACAAGTGGTATGAGAGCCATTTGGTTTTGATATAAGAACTAGATCTGAAGTATTAAATTTATTTAGGAGTGGGTTTAGGTCTTTACCTTTCCTTTTTTAATATATGGATACATGGACGTATTTGAATCGATGCTTTGAATTCATTTTTAATAGGATCGATGTACAACCAAAATTTAAAGGGTATAAAGAATTGTAATAGTAATAGTATTTTCTCTCATAGAATTTGTTGTACACTTATTTTATAGGTATATGAAAATCTTTGTAAATCACCGTTCTCTTCTTCCCCCTTTTTTTTTGATTTAGGGTGTAATTTAAGACATCGATTCAAATCGTCATTTATTTATATGATGTAATGTGATATATGATGATATATGTTTATTTCAATGTATTTTGATATATTATTCATGAACCCACTCCAAAGCATGTCATACATCATGATGTAACCATATATGTTTGATATATATTTATGAGATAGATTGCAATTGATATAAAATATGTTTTATATATTTTAAATTCGTATAAAAATGTTTTATGTGTTTTTAAAAGGTGCACAAGAAAATGTAATAAAAATTGTTTTTATACATGTTTTTAAATTGATTAAGAGATTATATTTAATTTCTAAGTGTTAGATTGTTAAATTATAATTTTAATCGAATTATTCCAATATGATTGGATTTAAAATTGTTACAACATATGATGTTTTATAACTCAAAAATTTGAGAAATTTTTTGTTATAAAATAATAAGTGCGAGAAGGATTTATGACAATAAATCCTACAATCTCCACTGTTGATGAAAATAATGTGAGAATTGAGTGGCGCCTCGCGACACTATGATTTTGTCCCCATATGGATAGCTTTCACTTGATTCAATACTCAAGGTTTAATTTTCGAAAGAATAGGTTTTTAAAATTTAATTCTTAATTGACCTACCCTACAACGGCAATTTTGAATGAATTTTAAAACCAAAACAGTGAGTCACAATCATAAGGATACAATCAAATTGTTTGAAAGTGTCTAGGCTAAATTAAAAAATGGTTAATCAATAAATAAAGATATGAGATGTCTTAATTATTTATTTATTAATCGAAGATGGTCTTGATTTAATTATCATTTGATTTGACTTTCCTACGACGGCTTATCGAATGAGCGATTAAATTATCTTGTAATATAAACTTTATTGCATCATGTTTATAATTCTTAAATTGTATGTTATGTGATGTTTGTTTGTTGATTTATGTCGTTTTATTAATTTCAGCAATCAGGTTTTGTCCTATGCTTACTCTGTTGAATGAGAAATTAACGGTAGAAAACTTTATTAAATGAAAAAGTAACATTACCATTGCACTCAAATTTGAAAACTTCAAATTTGTTTTGGATGAGGATTGTCCTCCGGAACCCCTAACGATTGCCACTCGTATTGTACGTGAGATATGTACAAACTGCTTATGAGATATTTGAGTCTCTGAAAGTTATGTTCGGTCAACCTTTTAATCAATCGAGACACGAGGCTGTGAAAATGATTGTAAATACTAAGATGAAGAAAGTCAATCAGTAAGTGAATATGTTTTGAATGTGATCAACTATTTTACGACGGTTGAGATCAATGGTGTGACTATTGATGATCGCACACAAGTGAGTATGATTTTGGAATCATTCTCACCGACTTTCCTTCAATTTAAGAGCAATTATGTCATGAATAAAATATTTTATTCTTTGATTCAACTGCTCAATGAATTGCAAACCTTTGAGGCTATTTTCATTGAAAAAATCAAAAAGGGAGAGGCAAACGTTGTTAAGGAAAAGTCATCTTCCTCTAAGAAGAGGAAAGATAAAAGGGGAAAGAGAGTAAACCAAAACAAAAGAAAAGGAAAAACTTCAAAAGGAAAGAAGAAAAATTCCTCAATGAAAGCAAAAGGAAATTGTTTCCACTACGAAGTTGAGGGACATTGGAAGAGAAACTGCCCCAAATATCTCACCGAACTAAAGGAGAAAAAGGAAAGTGAATTTGATTTACTTGTTTTTGAATCAAATTTAGTAGCTAAAGATTCTTCTAAATGGGTAGTTGATTCGGGCGCTACTAATCATGTGTGTTCTTCTTTACAGATGCTTAGTTCTTTTGAAAAGCTAACCGAGGGGTCCTTCACTATGCGAGTAGGCAATGGATTAGTCGTTTCGACAAAAGCAATGGGAGTTGTTAGACTTAATATTAGAAATAGGAATTTAGTTTTAAACAATATTTGCTATATTCCTCATTTCCGTAGAAATTTGATTTCTATTTCAAAGTTGCATGAACAAATATTTTTCCTTCTTTTAATGGTAATGAGATTATTATTTCTAGAAATAGACGTAAAATTTGTAATGCTATGTTGGAAAATGAACTCTATTTGATAAAGTCAAATGCACAATCACTGCTAAATACTAAAATATTTAAAGCAGAACATCTCGAACCTAAAAGGCAAAAGGTATATCTCAAGATGATGAAATATATCTTCGGCATCTAAGGTTATGACATATTTCACTAGATACGATAAACAAACTTGTAAAGGATGATCCTTTGAGAGAGCTAAAAATTGGCACTCTTCGTGTTTGTGAATCTTGTTTAGAAGGAAAAATAACTAAGAGATTTTTCTCTGCAAAGGACATTAGAGTTAAAGAACCACTTGAACTTGTATACAGTGATGTTGGTGGCAATAACTACACAAGCAAGATGTGGTTTTGAGTACTTCGTCACATTCATTGATGACTACACAAGGTATAAATATGTTTATCTTATACATAAAATATTCGAAACTCTTAGAAAATTTGAGGAATTACATGTTGAAGCTAAAAACACAGCTAGGTAAATCTTTGAAGTGTCTTCGATCCGATCGAGGGGTGAGTATGTTGATACTCAGTTCAAAGATTATTTACTAGAACATGGTATTTTATACCAACTCACGGCTCCTTGCACCCCTCAGCAAAATGGTGTTGCTGAAAGGAGAAACTGTACTTTTCTTGATATAGTGAGGTTGATGATAAGCTACGCATCACTGCCAGATATGTTTTGGGGATATGCATTGCAAATGGCCATTTACATTTTGAATTTAGTTCCGTCTAAGTTAATCCAAAAGACACTAGAGTTGTGGAATAGACGTAAAGTGAGTTTGCGACATTTTTGCATATGAGGTTGTCCAACACATGTGCTGAAAGGAAAGACTGTGAAGTTGCATCCACATTCAGATGTGTATCTGTTTGTTTGATGTCCTACTGGAATAAGAGGAGGTTTGTTTAATTTCACTTTCCATATAATGAAAAGATGGGATCATTATAAATCATCAATGAGTATATTAAGAATTGCCCACAGTAAGTATTTTATCGAAAAATAGCGTAGTGGAGGTAGAGTTCCAAATACGCAAATTGGACATTTGAGCATACTTCTATTATTTAACGATCTAAGTCATCCCTCCTATTTCCTTGATATTGAAGTCACTCATAGCAAAGAAGGGTCATTCTTATCAGAACATAAGTATACTGTTGATCTTCTATGACGACATACTATGGATGGTGCTACAGTCGTTACCATATCTATGTCTATTAAGCATTCGGTCTCTACGAGCTCTGTTGATCCTTGAGAGTATCACGGTGCCATCGGATAAATTGGCTCAACACATGGCTTCTCCGACTGCAATAAATTGGTTTGCGTTCAAGCATCTCTTCAGATACCTTAAGGGCACCCTATATCATGGACTTCTTCTCAATCGTATGGATAAACTCTCATTAATAGCATACGCAAACTCGGACTTTGGTGCCGATCTTAGTACTGGCCAATCCATTTCAGCGTATATTATCTTTCTTGGGCCAAATCCCATTTCTTGGCGCTCTAAAAAGCAAAATGGGGTTGCTCGCTCTTCTACGGAAGCTGAGTATTGCGCTCTAGCTACTACTGCATCCGAGTTATGTTGGCTACACCACTTATTCTGTGATTTAGGCATCCAAAGTTTGTCAACACCCAGACTGCAATGTGATAACATGGGCACTACGTGTCTTGCCTTGAATCCAGTGTTGCACTCACACATGAAGCATATTGCTAATGACTTACACTTTGTCCGTGATTTGGCTACTAAGGGATGTCTTGAAGTTTCCTATGCAAGCACTCTTGATCAGTTAGCTGACCTGCTAACAAAACCACTTGACGTGCTTGATTTCAGTTATTGCGTTCCAAAATTTCCTTTGCAGACGGAACGTCAATATTGCATGGTCGTATCAAGGGTGATTCTTAAGAATATCCTAATTGATTATTCATCCAAATTTTAAGGATTTAGTTCAGATTATTTCCATATTTTGTAGATATCACAATATCTCTTGTATATCTTTACTTACTGCAAACACACGTTGAATTTTCAATACAATCAATTTTCATATTACTATACAATACTGCAAAAGAGTCGAGTGCTAATTTTTCTCTCACAATCAACCAAAAATCTAGCCTCATTTTTTATATTATCCATTTCTCTCCCTCAATTTCTTCTTCATCTAAATTGTTAAAAAATTATACTCATTTTTTTTTTATTAGTTGGACCCCTAAGTATAAATTCTGGGTTTGTAACTGACCCTCAATCATTCTATTGAACCTGTGATGCATCACAATTTGTTAGCCAGTTGGGTGTGTGTTCTAACTTCAGCATGTCTAGTAGCAATAATCTATTGGCTCATATTCCTTCGTTCAAGTGCTACGGTTTTCTATCACTAGCCTTGTAGCTTATAAGTGCATTACAATATCCAGACTTCAAAACTGATATAAGTTTTAAAAAAAAAAATTCCCTCTTTACCATCCCTCGAGCATATTAAAAAAAAATGCTACAATTATCCCAGTGTCCGCAAAAGTTTACCAAAGACCTCAGATTCAATGTTTCAATGTGCCTGAAAAGACCCGTGCTAGTTTCCCCCAATTAGTTGGACATATCAGCTTTCGTTGTTCAATTTTAACTCAAATTAACTTGGGTTTAGACTCATTAATACGAAAACTGTAATATTATATATACGTCACGACTTACATTTTATTGAAGCAGCCAAAATGTTGATGAGGGCAAACGTAGGAAACATTAGGAATTATTTATTGGAGTAATTGATATCACTATTTTTCAAACCCAAAAACATATTAAGGTCAACGCATGCTAAATATGTATATATGATTCTATTGCTGCATCAACTTCCAACATTCACGTTGATTTGGTAAACCTCAATGATGGTCCAATCTAACTACACATAAATAATGATTTTAATAAAACTGATTAAAAATACAAGTGGGTAGATATAATCCGAGGAAAATCAGTAAATACAAGTCCTTCTTTTAATATTTAATAATTACGAGTCTTCAAAATGTATCTAATTAGCTTTCCTTTTCAGTCCTCAACCCAACTCTAGATATCATAGATTTATAATGTTTGGCTACTCACTTTTACTTTGTTTAATTTTGATGACGCTTGGAGATTTTTCATCATCAATTAAGGAAAAATGAATAAGAGAATATTTTGATGAGATTTGGAGTTTTTTCATCATAAATTAAGGAAAAATGCACAAGAGAATTGTATGAGAAAGGATGAAAATTAGAGAGAAAAGATGAAGAATGAATATTATTTGCTGGAGAAAGAATGACTTGCCTTCAAATGGAAAAACTTACCCTATAAGTCATGACTATTCTCTATTCTCTATGTATATTTCCTCATTAGGTCAAAGAATATAAAAGTCGTTCTTATTACAATTTGTAAAAATTCTATTCTAATTAACAAGCCCATGGCCTGAGCCAAGCTCTTTTCATTTCCTTGGATCAAAGTCTTCTTGTTTTCGTGGGCGATCTTTCTCTTCTCTGTTGGGCATATTTTCTCCGGCCTTATTCGATTTCGATCTTCTCCTCCTTTTGGGTTTTATCTTGCTAGGTTTGTCGATCTTTGCAACGTCAGGTCTGCTGACTTGCCACGTATGCAATTCCTTTTTTGCGGTTCTTTCATCTTACTAGGTCTGCCAATCTTAGCCACATCAGGTCTGCTGACTTGCCACGTCTGCAATTTCTCCATTGGAGTTTTTCCAACTTGTTCGGTCTGACAATCTTTGCACGTCAGGTCTATTGATTTTGCGACATCTACAATTCCTCCATTGGGATTCTTCCATCTTGCTAGGTTGCCAATCTTTGCCACATCAGGTCTACTGACTTTGCCACGTTTGCAATTCCTCCATTAAGATTCTTCCATCCTGTTAGGTCTACTAATCTTTGCCACATCAGGTTTGTTGACCTCCACATCTGCAATTCCTCTATTGGGCTTTTCACGACTTGTGGACCTGGAGCCCTTGATTCAGAATATCCACATTAAATTTAGATGACTAGTGCAAAATCTTGAGCATTAACTAATTTATTTTTTTATTGATATTCAATTAAAAAGAATGACTCATTTTGTTATATTCAATAATGTAAAAACTTTTGACACACATATAATTTATATATACACGTAAAAAAAATCAATCGGTTCGTTTAGTTCATTCAATTGTAAGACAAACATTATCTCAACTATATATATGTATCGTAAAAATAATATTTTTTCTCAAAATTATAATATACAATTTTAAAATAAATAAAAATGTTCATGCAAGTGTCAATAATATAACACCTCATTCTTTCTTAAAGGTAATTTTTGGCTAAAGCATTATTTACGTTCAAAATTCACCATTTTAAGAATAATAAAGATAAACAAAATTAAGAATAATTCATAAATATACGTTTTTCAAAATTATGAAATAAAACTCTTTAAAAAAATTCTTTTACAACCTTCAGAATATTGGCTACCAATATCCATTGCTCACGCACCATTCTCAAAACTCTTTATGCTGAAATCATTTTAATATAGAAGGGTGGATGTTTGAAATAGGCTCAATGAGGAATCTCAAAACAGTACAGGAATAAATTAAAATTATAGCAAACAGCACGTGAAAACATATCTTCACAATAACAATGGCATAGGTGCAGGGTTTAACCCGACTTACCATAGACATGGATACACATAAACATCGCAATTCAACATAACACGTAGTTGCGGTTCCTATTCCTTATTAACATGATAATCATTATATATTTATTTTAGTTATGTAAATAAGTACATATATGTATATATATGTACAATATATCTATTTATATATTAGAGTTGTATAATCTACGATATATAAAATTTTCAAAATCCATAAACTATATACTAAGTCTTCTTTTTAGATATTTTTAGGTTTAATTGTTTAATAATATAATAATTCGAGTTGACCATTAGACAACCCAAAAGTTCAATAAATAATAAAAGATGGATACAATTCAGGATGTTATAGTAAAACGTCAATAACATAATACTTTTGGGATCATAAAATTTTATTAATTTAGAAGATATCAATATATCAATAAACTAATAATTTATTAATTTAATATAATTTTAAATAGGATTAATATGTACAAACAAATTGTACAATTAATTGGTAGATACATAAAACATTATGTACAAATAAATTTCAACCACACTAGAACTAGTCATGCGAAAGGAAAGTAAGCATTGAAAGCATCAACCACGACTCTTCAAATTTCTTTTGATAAAGCTGAATTACTCGTCACTGGAACTTTCATGTGCAATTAGAAAAGTTAGCTAGATGAAATCCACTTATATATTTGAATTTCAACAAAAAAATAGATCGATAATAATAGATTCCTAATTTAACAAGTTACCATAGAATACGTAGAGTTGTAATATATATGGAATTATTAATTTATAAAATTGATGGGACCTATATATTTATAATAAATTATTATTTATTATCTTATTAAAGCTCATCATTTTTTGAACGGACTCAAATGGGGTTGAAGAAATTTTTCATTTATTAATTTATAAAAATTTTACTATAATTTAAAATATGAGAAAGTCCTTTATTAAAATAGAAAATTGTTACATATTTTAACTAATTAAATATAAAAGTTATTGTTTGAGTAATAAAAGAACACAAAAAATCATATAAATGGTCTCACAACGAAATTTTACAATACAAAATCAAAATTCATATTCACAAATTAATCAGTTTAAGATATAAATTGAGTGTTGAGCCATTTCATAAAATTAGGTACGGGAAACTCTATCATAACCATAATCTAAAAAATTATCACCATGAGAAGAGTTTAGGTAATTAATCTGTTACAAAAGTTGAATAATGTACGGATCTGTAATGATGTAAATATGTTTGTGTGAATCCTAAATTTCAAATAATTTAAAGTAATCCGTAAATGTTCTCGGGAATGGACTTGCAGTACTGAAGAATATAGTGAAATAATTTGACTAATAAAATGGCGTAAAAATATAGTTATATAATTGAGAACAGTATATACATTTAAAGTTGTACGTACCTTAAAAGGATCGAATCCAGCCTGTTCCTGTGCTCCAAACTGATGTTAATATTGGCAATTGATTTTTGTATTATCGAAAATAAGTCAATTTTCGTCCCATGCATTTTTTAGATTTATAATTAAGTTTTTCTTTTTTTTTTTTTGCTTTTCCATGCTACGTATACTTTAATTTTTTATTTTTACTTTGTATTCTTACACTTTTATTCATAATAGCTTTCTTCACTTACACTTTATTTTCTCTTTTTACTTCATGTAACAGATTCCTTTTCTTTCCCCTTTTCTTTTATCTTCGATACCTCTTACTTTGTTAATGAAAGCAAAAAAATTATTAATTGAAATAACAATAAACAAGATAAGGAAGTGCATGGGCAAAAGGGAATATTTGAATTTTTCCTTCTTTTAATGTTATTGAAAAGAGTTTTTCTTGAGGAATATTGACAATTTTTTTGGTAAAATTGTTCTATGGATCTCATTCTATGAATTAGGGTGTGTTTAACTTTTTTAATGACTCAGTCAACATGGTTCACGTCCCCATCAATAATCAACACATTGATCAATGCCGTCAACAACAGAATTATGAAGTCAAATGTTACTTATATATATAGTGTATATATATAGATAATACTTTCATGTGTATAAGGTGATAATTTTGAGAAATTATAACAATAATATTATGTAATATTTTTATATATTTTACGTAATATTTTTATACGTATCAACTATCATGTAGTACTTTATATATATCATGAATATTCTAAATTCATGATTAATTTGGGAAATTGTGATTTCACTGGTAATATATTTATTCTCATCATGTAACATTTTTGTGTGCATCATCTAATATATTTTAAAATTATAATTCAATAAATATAAATATTATTATGTAATACTTTTGTTTGTATAAGATAATACTGTTATGCATGGGGTAATAATTTTGATGGCTTCAAATCAATGATTAATTTACCAACATTATAATTTGAAAAATAATATTTTTATTTTCATAATGTAATACTTTATGTATATCATGTAATATTTTTCTATATTTATGTAATACTTTTGAAAGTATCACATGATACATGCACATAAAATTAAATATTAGTAATACTTATATGTATATAATATAAAAATACTTTTAGATCAACGACATTGGCCTACATTGCCTGACCGGTCAACAACGTTGACCCATATTGACTGGGTTGGGTTGGCCACATAAGACCTACTCTATAATATTATGAATATGAAAAATACATGCTTATAAAGTGTTGGTCCCAAATTGTCTCCGAGGTTGGGGGTGAATAAACATTGGTCAATTTTTCAAATCTTTTTCAAACTTATTGTTCTACAAGTTATTTGAACTTACAGCTCCAGCTGTTACTGCTTACAACACTATGATGCAGTTGCACGCTGTAACTTAGAGTTTTTATGCAGCGGAAAATATGTTTTGACCAAAGACTTGTTTTCTCAAAAATGTTTTTCTTTTAAGATACTTTTATGCTTATGACAATATATATATATGATACAACACAGATATATATAAAGAAATAAAACACTTATGGCTTATAGTGGTTCGAAAGTGGTGTAATCCTTCTACGTTCACTCTACTGTTCCTCGAGTAGGAACTTTGTTAAGTAAGATTGGTTTACAGGATATCACCTAACATTCTATCAACCTAGCAAGTTAACACCTACTAGAACTCAGCGTACACACAGCAACTGCAAGTTTCAAAGGTAAACCCACACAAAATTTCTACACTCCCATATATAGAAGTTACCTAGCACCTAGACAACTATACAAACAGCAAGGATAAATCATATCAACTGTTCGATACCTAAAACAACCTAACACTCAACAACAAGGTTAAAGTATATATGGTTTTCTTCAACTGGTGCAGCAAAGTGAACTTTTGAATCCTTCTTCGGATCTTTCAGGTTGAGCTATGTTGACTTCACTTTAGGTCGAGTGACTGAAACTGTAGGAATGCTTTAGAGAGTATTGCTTGAAAATGTTTCGACTTGTTTGAGTGCAAATATTTCAGTTGTTTAGTTACCAGCTTCAGTGTTGCTCGACCTCTATTTATATTTGTAGAAAGATATCCGTTGAAAGAGATATCTTTCATTTGAAATATGTGTACTAATCAAAGGCATGACTTGCATTTAATGCGTCTTAACTTCTCTTCATAGAGCATTCAATGCGGTGGTTGCGACTCGTAGCTTTCTGTAGCCTGTTAGGCCACATGTCGTCTCTGCATTGGCTGCGTGTTTGCAACTTTGATCTTCTCTCGAACGGCTCTAATTATACTTGCTTTGTTCTTCATTCCTCATACTGTATTTGTTCTTCCTCGGATAGCAGAGTGTTGCTTCTGTTTGTTGTAGACGAGATTTTTTGAGTATGCAGCAAGTCATGGTTTTTGCTATGTATCATTGACCTTCTTGCAACAACTCCTTCCATACAATATTGTTGTATCTTCTACTTGCAGTAGTGTTGTATCTTCTTCTTACAGAATTACTGCAACTACTTCTTGCAGTGTAGCATCTTTTCTTCTTACAGCTGCATTGTAGTAACCTCTTCCTACATCCAACATTTTCTGCATATAGTGATGTTTGCCGTTCTTTCTTACTTGTTGCATTACTGCAGTTCATACTTGCAGTATCTTCATACTTTCTTCTACTTGATGCAGCACAGTCTTGTTGAGCTCCTCTATCTTTTTGAACCTAAACTTACAGACTCAAATCTAGTCTATATGTTTTCACTTAAACACTGTGAAAATGGGGTACTCAAACTTCCTATTACAAAGGTGGTTTGTCTTATCAAAATCTAAACATCGAAATCCCAATAATTTTTTCCTTTTTGATGATGATAAAACCCCTTACATTATTTCTTTCATGAATGAAGTTTTTACTTTGCACTTATCTTTTTCGCTCAGCAATTACAGATACGATCTAAGAAAGATAAGCTAATCCTAGATTCATCAGTGATGTATCATTTCTAACTTTTAACACAAATCAGCAAGATTAACTAAGCATGCAAAAATTCATAAGAAATGAACTTGATTATAAAGTAGGAGATAAAAAAAATTCATTAGAAGAAAGAAATTTTACAAAGAGCAAAATTGTACACAAAAAGATATATAGAAATATCTTGCAACAACTACTGCTGAAATAGGGACCTCCTTGTTGAAGATTCTTTTGGTCTTCTTTCAACAGTTCTTCTTTCTTGCTCCTCCCTTTCTCTTGAGCCCTTCCACCAATCTCAAATGGACTCTTGATAGGATTCTTTCAACTTCTGTTTGATCTTCAAAATCTGAATCCATCTCAGCCAAAAGTCCTTACAAAAAGGGACAATCCTACCTTGTTTTACTAGGTTTATATAACGATTTTGGATCTCAAGCTCTCCATCCCTAGCAAGCTATTCATATCTTCTCAATGCAGATTGATAAGTATGAAACTTTCTGAAGAAGCCCTCTCTGCAGAGATACCTGAAGTATCTGAGGTACTCTGATCTCTTGTATAGAATAATCGACTCAAACGATGGATTCCTATCAGTAAGCAATCTGGTTGCTTTGAAGATGTTAAAGCTTCAGGCCATGTTTTCTCCTTCAGGCCTCGATCTATCAGTACAGATACTTCAGCAGATATGTTATCTATGTCGAGTCTTGGAATTTCTTGAGGGAGGTATTGGTAGAGAGCTCTGTCTACATCTTCTATCATCTTTGGTCTGCTCTCACCAATCACTCCAAGTCTTTGCATCCAGGCATTTTCTTCTTACTCTACTCTGGCTCTCTTAGCCCTTTGAGTAGCCATCTTCTTGTTGTAATGCCTTTCAGCTTCAGCTCTGCTCACCCTCTTCCTTGAGCCCTGCTGCTGATCTTCTCTCCCTTTTTTGATGCTGTAAGAAGAGGGAGGTGTTGCATCTTTTCTTACAGCGGCACTGTATGCAGTGCCTGCAGCTGGTCTACTTGCAGCAACTGCACCACCAGCTCCTCATTTTCCCTGATCATCTTTTCTCCATCTTTTTGGAGAGGGAACATCAGCAGCAATAGATGACCTTGATCTTCTTCTTCGTCTGCTCAGAGGCTGATCATCTTCTTGGTTATCTTCTTCCTCTACTTCTTGCTTCCCTGAACTTTTGTATCTTTCAAGAAATCATTTCCTCTTTTTGGCATCATCAAAAGCCGGGGGTGGGGCAAGGGCTGTTTTAACCACAGAGGATCGTGGTCTTCTTGCAGAAGCGGGGCTCCTTGTGCATGTTGGGAAAATACACTGACCATTATGTCTCGCAGCTCACCGACTATCAACTCCAGGTTGCCCAACATGTCATCAACACTCTTGGTTCTCTGAGATTGGTCAAGAAAATTATCCAAGATTGTCTCCAATAGCATGAAGTGGTTATGAAGAGTCTCTGCAGCCACATCAATCGAATTCTTACACAACTTTATCTTTACGTGGCTAATTGCAGCTTCTCTATTCAACTCTCTCTCTATTCCAATCATATCCCTATACAACTTATTGGTTTGATCGTTAACGATATGTTGTATGTTCTTAGGGATGACTTCAATAACTTTCTTGAAGCTGGTCATTGTTGCAGCGTGGAACCTGTCATTGAGACGCATGCTGCTCTGCATGTTAGACTCATATTCTTACAGCGCCTATAGCAGATGTCTAATAGCAGTAACAATCTTGTCAATTGATTCATCAATTGAAAGTCCACCTGCTCTTTCTTGTCGTAAGCCAAAAGCTAGTGCAGCATAAGGAATAATAGCATGAGGGGTCTGGGCTGTATTCAGCTCTAAGGCTTCTTCAGCTTCCTCTTCATCATCTTCATCAGCATCCGCATCCTCATCAGAGCTCCTTATCGAGCTTGATCATCTGAAAGAAATGAACTTCTCTTGTAGATCAAATGTAGGATCTTCATCTGCTTCTTCCTCATCGGCCTCCTCAGTAACCTCTACAATTGTATCCTAGGTGGATTCAGGTAAGCTTGTAGCAGTAGCAGCATCAACCTCCTCATGAGGTATCTCTAGTTGTACAGGGGTTACTTCAACCATTTCATCTGTATTCTCTGAGAGTACTGTCTCAACAGTCGTCCCTCTAGAGGTCTTCAGCTCCTCAGGGAGTGCTGTCTCAACAGCCTTCTAACCTGAGATCTTCTACAAGGACACCGTCTTAATGATCGATCCTACAACCTCTACAGCTTCTTCTACAAGATTCTCTTCTTGCAGCTCCGGTTGGTTTCTTACAGCTTCAATAGTTTGCAGAACTCTAAGCTCGATCGCTGCAAGAATCTCGGTTTCCATCCTCAAGGTTGCTTCTGCTGTATCGATAGAGATGTCGCCATGCTATACTGCTACTTTCGTCAGTACAGGGAGTCCTGCCTCCGCAACTTTCTCCACGGTCGTATTATTGGCAATCTCTTCATCTGCAATCTCAGAAAGCACTCCTCTGATGATCACTGACGGTTCCCTTTCTGGTGAAGCTACAACAACTTCAGCATAAGAATGTACTAGGGAATCGCCATAGTCAAGTAGCTGATTCTCCTCCTCTAAGGGTTTGAGAGAGACAAGCGTTAAGAGACCCTCAACTACTTATTTGTATGTGGGGGAGCTTGAGTTGTGGCTTGAGCTTCCTTCTCCCCATATCCATCTTGGGGTTTGCTGCATCCTTGTCTCCTTGACACTAGCTTACAGCGCTAGTTTCAGTATGACTTCTTTAGTCTGTTCCACTCCAAAAGTGCTGATTTGCTCTTCAGTAAATACAACGTCGTCGTCCCTTCTTACAGCCTCTACAGCTGGGGCTAGAAAGACCTGCACATCTTCCTTTGCTGCTTTCATTAGCAGCTCTGCAGACTCCGACTCCACTGCAGGAGCCTTTTCTTTGCCTTTGTCCAGTGCTTCCTGAGCAGCAATTCCTCTTGATCTTTCTTGCAGGAGATGGATGATGTCTTCTATTTGAGCCTACTCTAGGACAATCTTCTCCACGGTGAGAAACTTCTTCCATTGCAGCAGAGTTTTCCCCTTAGCTAATCTCATCCTCCTCTAGAGACTGTATTGCTGCTCTATCTCATCTGTAGCAGAGAAGATTGGATCAGCCAAACCTCTTGCAGTAGCTCCTTGTTCATGCGTATCATGCCAAGCCGTTGGGAAGGTTGGATTGATCAGACATCATACAACAGCTTCTTGTTCATGCGAGTTACACACATGCTGCTCATCTGACTCAATCTCTGCTGCAACAACTATTATACTTGCAACAACGAGTTGGGGATTGTCTCACAGATATTGGCATCAGACTTAACCTCTGCTGCAACTATTATTCTTGCAGCAGCTGCAGCAGCCTTCTTCTTACTGCGCAGAGAGACAAGCTTTCTTATATTCTTCCTTCCTAAGGGTGCGTCATCATTTGAGAATGATGATGACTCCGGTTCTGCTCTTCTCGAAGCCTTTTTGATGATACGGAGGGCGTTGTCTTCAGAGTTGAGGGGTAGGGCCTCTTGCCTAGGTTCCTCCTGTTCTGCCCCGCTGCTTACAGCTTCATCTCAAAGGGCTAAGGTTGCAACTGTTGTATCCTTAATTTTCTTCCTTGCAACCCCAACAGCTGAATCAGTAACAACCTTTTTCAAGGTCTTACCCTTCTTCTTCTCCTCGAGATACTTTCCAATGGGGATAGGGGTAGAAGCAACAGGCTGCAAGCCAAGCTTACAGAGAACAGAGAAAATGGTGATGTCATAGCTCCTCCTGGCAGTGGTCTTTTCTGCCTCATCCCATATCCTCTTCAGGATGAACCTGACCCAATTCACCTTCTCTCTGGCTATGAGTGCAGACATGATCCTGAAATGGAGATCTGTGTACTTGTCACAACTCCCTGTTCTATTTTCAATGGAGTATGCACAGATATCCTGAAGACACTTGAACTCTAGCTTGAAGAGTTTCTTCGGTGCGCTTCTCTTCATATCGGCCCCTACATCTCTTACCCTGAAGAGATCCCACATCTCCTAAGAGATGTCTTCATCGTACATCAGGAGTTGACTGGGAGACAATTCTTCTGAAGAAATAAAGAAGGCGGAGGCGATATCCCTCATAGACAGCTCTCTGTCCTCCTCATCTTCATCTATCCTGAACAGAATAGAAAACCTCTTTTTCTCATCCCTTCTGACAAACGTATAGAATCTCTAGACAGATTCTATGGAGAATTTGGTGTAGATGGTGGTTAGGAGCCCTAGAATCTGGGTCCTTTCCAAGGCTTCAAAAATCCTCGCTATAATGGAGTTGTCATACATCCCAAAAGTGTAAACATGTTCTGGTTGACTAGGCATCCCTCAAGAATGATCGTTTATCTAACAGCCATTGTAGATGTGAGAGGGTTTGAAGAAACTGCTCTAAAACGGTTCGGGAAAAAAAATTAAGAGAGAGAAACTTCTCTTTGCTTGATACTTAGGAAATGTTGCGAATGATTAGGTTATGGTATCAAGAGGGAAGTTTAAAAGAAGTGTAGTAAGATCAACGACTGTGATTAAAAGGTTAATCTTACGGTCCTTATAAAAATGAGGAGGGGTCAAAGTGTAAATACCTAAAACTTAGCAATTATGGCCTCTAACTGCGTCTTTTCAAATCCTAACACACGCAGTCTTGCATTAAATGCGGAAAGATATGCATTTTGCCACCTAATTTATTACTTTTTAAGGTTGCAGCGCCCTAGTACGAGGTTGCAGAGTATTAAATACTTTAAGAAATAAATGTTGTAACATTTTGCTGCTTACTTCACTTTCTTACTAACCATGCTATAAGAATTAATGATGCAGTACTGTATGAAGCCAGCACTATATGAAGCCACTTCTTCCAGCGCGATACATACAGTTTCTCGGAAGGTTGTAGAGGTTCCTGTTGAGCTTCTGCAACTTCATTTTCAACTCACAACTTCAGAAATTCTCAACTTGTTTCTTAGCATTGAAAACCTCAATTCACATAAGGGCTTGGTGAATATATCAGCTAGCTGGAGATTCGTATGAACTTTCTCTAGCATGACATCTTTCTTTTCAACGTAATCTCTTATGAAGTGATGTTTGATGTCAATGTGCTTTATTCTTGAGTGAAATATTGGATTATAGGTAATTACGATAGTACTTGTATTGTCACAGAGAATTGGAGTCTCTTTTTCTTCAATTCCATAATCTCTTAGTTGCTGTTGTATCCAGAGGATTTGAGCACAGCAACTTCCTACTGCAACATATTCTACTTCTACTGTACATATTGCTATGGATGTTTGTTTTCTACAGAACCATGAAACAAGTCTATTTCCTAGAAACTGACAAGTTCCACTTGTGCCAGCATAATCTGAGTCAGAGTAGCCTTTAAGCTTGAATCATCGTTCCTTAGGATACCATAGGCCCACTTCTTGAGTTCCTTTCAGATACTTGATAATCCTTTTCACTACTGAAAGATGTGATTCCTTCAGGACTGCTTGAAATCTTACACAGACTCCTACTGAAAACATGATGTTTGGCCTGCTTGTTGTAAGATACAGCAAGGATCCTATAAGGCGTCTGTACTTCGTAATATCTACATCTTTATCAAGGCCTATGGATATAACCATGAGAATAGATGTTGCTGATCCATTCTCCATACCAAACTTCTTCCTAACTGATGAAGGTTCCTGCAGGTAGCTACTTTACTTGCAGCCCAAGGAAGAAACTTAATTCTCCCATCATACTCATCTCAAACTTTGACTGCATCAAATTGGAAAATATCTCACATAGATCTTTGTTGGTGGATCCAAAGATGATGTTATCCATATAAATCTGTACAAGGAGAATGTTGTCTCCATCCTGTATTCTATATCCATATCAATTGTACATTTCTTGAATTCGTTTTCCAATAGATAGAGAGACAGAGTGTCATTCCAAGCTCTTGGTGCTTGTTTAAGTCCATGCAGGGCTTTGTGCAGTATAAATACTTTCTCTTCTACTTGATCTTCAAACCCCGGAGGTTGCTCCACATACACTTCCTTTGTAAGAAGACCATTGAGAAATTCACTCTTCACATCCATTTGATATACATTGAAATTCATGTGAGCTGCATATACCAAGAAAATCCTTATAGCTTCCAATCTTGCTACAGGATCAAAGGTCTCATCAAAATCAATTCATTCTTCCTAACAATATCCCTTGACAACTAATCTTGCTTTGTTCCTTACAACAAGCCCTGGTTCATCCAACTTGTTCTTGAACACTCACTTCGTTCCAATAACTCCTTGATGAGTTAGTCTTGCAATTATGTGTCATACTTGGTTTCTTTCAAATCCATTCAGCTCTTCCTACATGGCTTGAACTCAGTTGCTGTCCTGAAGAGCTTCTTCAATGTTCTTTAGCTCTCTTTGAGATATAAAACATGTAAACATTGCTTCATGAGGAATAAACTTCCTCGTTCTTACTTCTACTGATGGATCTCCAATGATAAGATCTGTAAGATGATTTCTAAGCCATGTCCTGTTAAGCTCAAATGTATATACAGGTCTAGATTGCTCCTCATGCTGCTGTAAGATTGTGGGTTCTGCTGCTATAAGAATATATGCTGCATCCAGAGGTACAAACTCTTCTTTTTTGTCTTCTGCTAGAGGTAGAGCTCCTTTAATATAGAGAACATCATTTTCTTTCGAGGGGGTTATTCATTTAATAGGTTATTTCAGCTTGTTGTTGTCACAATGTGGTTCGTCAAATACCACATGAATTGACTCTTCAACCACCAAGGTTCTTTTGTTGAAGACTCTGAATGTTCTACTTATAGCAGAGTATCCAAGAAATACTCCTTCATCTGATTTTGCATCAAAGGTCTTTAGATGTTCATTTTCATTGTTGAGAATATAACACTTGCATCCAAAGATATACAGATAGAAAATATTTGGTGTATAACCATTCCAGACTTCATATAGGGTCTTGCTAGATCTTTGTTCATCAGATATCTGTTCTGAGTATAACATGCAGTTGTAGCTTCAGCCCAAAATCTCTTGGGTATCTCTGCTTCTGCTATCATTGTTCTTGTTGCTTCCTTGAGTGTTCTATTTCTTCTTTCAGAAACACCATTTTGTTGAAGTGTTCTTGCATTAGAGTATTCATGATGAATACCATTGTCAGAATAGAATTTCTCTATGAATTTGTTGGTGAACACAGCTCCTCTATCTGATCTAATCTTCATAATACTCAAGCTTTTCTCATTCTGAATCTTCTTCATGAGGTCAGACAGCTTGTTTTGAGTTTCTGATTTCTTAACAAGAAATATAGTTCAGGTGTATCTGGATTAGTCATCTACTACCACAAGTGAGTACTTCTTCCCATTTATGCTCACTGGTTCTACTGGTCCAAAAATGTCCATGTGTAGAAGGTTTAAGATCCTATGAGATGACTTCTGTAACTTATCTTTGAATGAGCTTTTTAATTGCTTTTCTTTCTGAAAAGCTCCACAAACATTTTCTTTCTTGTATGACATATCTGGCAGTCCTCTTACAAGATATTTTCTTACTAGCTTGTTTATTGTTTTGAAGTTCAAATGACTCAGCCTTTTGTGCCATAGCCAGCTCAGTTCTGATGGACTTTTTACAATGAAGCATGTGAGTTGAATAGAAGAGCTCTAATCTGCAAGATATATGTTTTATCTTCTTATTCTTGTAAGCTTGACTTCATTTGATATGTTGTCCTTGATTAAGCATCTGTTGAGGTTGAACTCCACAGTATATCCTTTGTCACAGAATTGACTGATGATTAGTAGGTTATATCTAAGTCCTTTTACATAGGATACATTCTTGATCTTTATGTTTCCTTTCACCAGCTTTCCACTTCCTTTTGTGTTTACTTTGGAATCATCTCCATAGATAACCTTCAGTCCTTTACATTATTAGAAATCTTTTAAGACTTCTTTGTTGCCAGTCATGTGTCTTGAGCAGCCATTGTCTATGTACCACACTTCACTGCTGCAACCTGGCACTGAAACCTGAAACAATTTCAAATAGATTTAGGTACTCATTTCTGTACGGGTCCTTTGGGGTTAGTTTCTTTTGGAACCCAAACTTTCTTAACAGTCAAGACTTTGCTGTAAGTTTTGTTGGTTCCCTTTCTGTAGGCAGTCTTATTTTTAAATTGTTTGTTAAAAGTGTGTGCAGAAACTATGTATGTGATACCAGCACTTTTGTAGTGTGGTCTTCCACTATACTTCCCTTGAGTATGTCCTCTTTGAGGTTTAGACATGAAGATCTTAGTATTGGTAGGGTAATACTTTTTATGCTGTAACTTTGTAGGTCGTTGTATCCTCTTGTTACATACAGCAGATGGCTTCTGCTACAGCCAGCTCTTATATACAGGCTTACTTCCTGCAGTTGAGTATATGGGCTTTTTTCCCTTGACCATTAGTGTTGGTTTGTTCAAGATCTTTTCAGAGTTACAGGGTAACTCATTCTCCATTGAAGTTTCAGCTTAAACAAACACCACAGCTTTGGATGTGCTTGCTGTATTCTGAGAAGCATGAGTGTTGTATCCTAGGCAGTTTTCTCAAAAGGACTCCTGACCATCATCAGGCACTCTCTTGCATCCTTAGTAGATTTGCTGAATATTCTAATTATGGATTACAAGTTCTCATTCTCATTTTCTAGCTTGGTGACTAGTAGATTGAGCATGAGACCTCCTTTTGAAGCTTACTGCATTTTGAGTTATCAGACTCACTTGCTGATATTATCTTTGCAAGATCATTATTTTTACTTCTAAGGTTCTCATTTTCAACTTTTAGGTTCTCATTCTCAACTTTTAGCTCCTCATGGGTTGAGTTTATCTGCTCAAAGTCACTCATGATCCTTTTGAAAAAGTGGATCGTGTTTAGCTCCTCTTTGTTAGATATGGACAGAGGTTGGTAATTTACCTCATCTTCTTCATTGTTCTCACAGTCTTTTGCCATTAAGCAAATCAATGCTTCTTCGTCTGAGGATGAGGTTTTAATGTCGTTGTCGGAAGATTCTGCAGCTTTCAGCATCTCCTTAGAGACTGCTGTATTTTTTATTTTCTCCATTTCTCCTATGAAAGCTCTGAGTTTGTGTCTATCGTCTCTCCTCTTTTCTCTCATTTGCTCTCTTTCTCCTTTCGGATACTTATGTACTGTTGGGTGTGGACAACTTCTTGTATAGTGTCCAGGCTTCCTACAATTATAACATAAGTCAAGATTATTTATATTTGACTGAGGAGATGAAGATACCTGAGGTGGTGGATGACTCCTTCTGTAGTCATTCCTCTTGTTGATAATGTTGTTGTTGTTCTTCATAAACCTTCTGAACTTCTTTAGAAGAAGAGTCATATCTTCTTCTACATCCTCAGCTGTAAGTTTTTGACTACTTACTGCAACTAGCGATTGTTGTATCTTTCGTGCTTCTTGCAGTCAGTGCAGTGATCTTGGAACTTGATTCTTCTACCTCCATTTTTCTTCTGTTAATATCATACTCGAAGGCTTTAAGGTCAGAGAAGAGGTTGAATGTACTCATGGACTTCAGATCCATAGACACTCTCATAGCGGTGATCTTGCTATCCCACTCTGCTGGAAGGGCTCTTAGCACTTTCATATTTTTCTCCTTTTGTGTGTAGTGCTTGCCTAGAGCTTCAAGTTCATTCACTATCGAAGTGAATCTTAGGTCTAGCTGCTCCAGAGTCTCTTCATTCTTCATTTCGAAGAGCTCAAATAATTGGGTGGCATTGGAGATCTTGTTATCCTTAGTGAGTTATGTGCCCTCACATATCTGCTCCAACTTCTCCCATATCCCCTTGGATCTCCTACATGTTTTAACCTTGCTGAAGATGTCTTTATCCAAGGTAATAAACAGAGCATTTTTTGCCACATTGTCCAAGTTGGCTTTCTTTCTATCCTCATTATTCCATTCCTGCCTAGGCTTGATCAGAAAGTTAGGTGGTGGAGGTGCTCCTTCCTCCATGTCTCTTCCCAGCATGGGATTCACCTTTGTGAGAATGATCAGTCCTTCCGTGATGACTGTCCACATTTCATCGTTCATCGCTGAAAGATGTGTCTACATTCTAATCTTCCAGTCATCATACTATTCTATGAAAAACATAGACAACTTGTGATTTGAAGAATTCATGATATACTGAAAGTATGAGATTTTACAAAGATGTAGAGAAAACAGCGGGTAAAGGTTGGATCTGGGTAGGTGACCAAATAAGTTGGCTTTTAACCCAACTTGCTCTGATACCACTTGTTAGTCCCAAGTGGTCTCCGAGGTTCAGAGGGGATGAATGAACATTAGCCTATTTTGCAAATCTTTTTCAAACTTACTGTTGTGCAAGTTAATTGAACTTACAACACTAGGATGTAGTGTTGCACGCTGTAACTTAAAGTTTTTACGCAGTGGAAAATATGTTTTGACCAAAGGCTTGTTTTCTCAAAAATGTTTTTCTTTTAAGATACTTTTATGCTTATGACTACATATATATGATGCAACATAGATATATATAAAACAATAAAACACTTATGGCTTATAATGGTTCGAAGGTGGTGTAATCCTTCTACGTCCACTCTACTACTCCTCGAGCTAACAATCTATTAACTTAACGAGCTAACACCTACTTGAACCCAGCGTACACATAACAACTGGAAGTTTTAAAGGCAAACCCACACAGGATTTCTACACTTTCACATAGGGAAGTTGCCTATCACCTAGACAACTATACAAACAGCAAGGATAAATCCTATCAACTGTTCGATACCTAAAACAATCTAGCACTCAGCAATAAGGTTAAAGTATATATGGTTTTCTTCAACTGGTGCAGCGAAGTGAACTTCTGAATCCTTCTTCGAATCTTTCAGGTTGAGCTTTGTTCACTTCACTTTATGTCGAGTGACTGAAACTGTAGGAATGTTTGAGAGAGTATTGCTTGAAAATGCTTCGACTTGTTTGAGCGCAAATGTTTTAGTTGTTTAGTTACCAGCTTCAGTGTTGCTCGACCTCTAGTTATACTTGTAGAAAGATATCTGTTGAAGGAGATACCTCTCATTTGAAATATATGTATTGATCAAAGGCATGGCTTGCATTTAATGCGCTTTGACTTCTCTTCACAAAGCATTCAATGCGGTGGTTTCGGCTCCCAACTTTTTGCAGCCAGTTAGGCTACGTGTCATCTCTACATTGGTTCCGCATCTACAACTTTGATCTTCTTTCGAATGGCTCTAATTATATTTGATTTGTTCTTCGTTCCTCGTACTGTATTTATTCTTCCTCGGATAGCAGGGTGTTGTTTCTGTTCATTGTAAACGAGGTTTGTTGAATATGCAGCAAGTCATAGTTTTAGCTCTGTATCCTTGACCTTCTTGCAGCAACTCCTTCCATACAGTACTGCGGTATCTTCTACTTGTAGTAGTGTTTGTAATACCCCAAATTTCTAATTATATCTATGTTGTGGATAATAGACTTTAATTAATTTATCATGATTTAATAGTATCTTATAGAGAAATTAATTATGTGGTATTTGAAATATTACGTCTAATATGATAAGGACTCTACGATTTAGTGAGTCAGCAATAAATCTTTAGAATTTTTAAATTAATAGATGGAGATATGGAAAATTTAAAATACATTACGTAGTTGACATAAAGTAGGAGTCCTTTATCATCTACTTTAGGAGAGCGACCTAAACCCTAAACATATATATACTCTCGTATCGTTAGTTGATACCTAGAAAAAAAAATTGAGAACAAGACTACAAGAAATAGAGATTTCAAGCGGTGCATCTCTTATCGTAAGTCTTAATAGATTTCTTAATTTTTTTTCTTAAATATGATACGTGCATTCTTGATTATTAGAAAAGAATGATAATGTTGATATTCTTAATCATATTTTTGATTTGACAACAATACAGAAGATGTTGAGATTGGTGTTTTATGATGTCTTATCTTTTAGTGATTTATTTATTTAGTCTTGTTAGACTGTTGTATGTAAAACTAGTAAATAAAGAAATCACATAATATATAATAGTTATGTTAGGTTCAAGTGCTATAGGACAATTAGTGTTGTTTCTGTGATTTTGAGTAATTGATGATTAATTCTTTTATTTAACTTTAAGTATTTGTTCTGTTGCGAAGGTAGGTTAATATTAAATTAAAGTTATAATTTTATTTTTAGGTTTACTACGATGTTAACAGTATATGTTTCCATTTTTATAATTAATTAGGAATTAACTGGTTAGTAATAAGACTTATACCTTTTTTATTATTAAGCAGCAACTAATTAGTTAAGTCTGGTAATCATTAGGAATATAAATTAATATGTCAAGATAAAATAGATATGTTTTGATTGTATATTTAATGGTTTGTTTATGATTTAGATTTGATTGGGGGTAAGCTATAAGAGTATAACGTGTTAAAGGATGTTGAAGTATTGTGAGTTTTGAGAACTTCAGGTAAGTATATCTCTCACCTGTAGTATGAGCATTTTTTTTTTATCTGTTTAATGTTGATACAAAATTTATGTGGATGCTCATTTTGTTATTTGTGAATATGCTTTAGTATATGATTTACTGAATTATGTATTTTGTGAGTTTTTATTTATGCTTCTCTATGGATATAAAATGATGATTTGTTAAGTAATGTAAGGTAAGATGTGATGCAAGGGGTAGCAGTGCTGAAGCGTGATCGGTGGTGATGGCCTCGGAATTGGTTTAAGAAATATTATTTTAGTATTCATACTAAAAAGACTTTTGTTTTCTAATTTTCTTTGAGAATAATTTTCTCAGACGATTTGATTCATTTTCAAATGCGTTAAACCGTTTTAAAATTTTAGCATGTTCCTTACAAAGTTAAATTCCGTTGTTTTAAAAAAACCTTACGAGAATTTTTATAAGTTTTAGAAAATTATATCGATTTAGTAAAAGTAACTACCCTAAGAAAATGGGGTGTGACAATATGGTATCAGAGCCAATTTTCGGCCTTCCGTCACACCATCACCAAACTTCAGCTCTACCGCCTATCAAGTAAGAAAATTATTTGGTTTTGTTGATAGTGAATTGAAGCATTGTTATGGCATGAGGATATTTATACATATGTTTGAGAAATACTGAATGACACTTAGTTTAAATTCTTATAGTGTATCAATTTGTTAATTATTAAGGAAAATGGTTAGAGGACGTAGACCAGCAGCGAATAATCAAAATGAAGCAGCACCTCAACCTCAACCTAATGCGAATAATCAAAATGAAGCAGCACCTCAACCTCAACCTAATGCGAATAATCAAAATGAAGCAGCACCTCAACCTCAACCTAATGCGAATAATCAAAATGAAGCAGCACCTCAACTAATCAATACTTTGATTAATCAACAAACTAATCAAGCTGCACCACCAGCTCCCAATAATGACCAACAAATCCCACCAGTTGCCCCTACAATGGTGGTAAGACAAGAATCGTACCTAATTCAGTGGCAGAAGTTGAAGCCAGACAACTTCACTGGAGCAAGTGAACCATGGGATGCTCAAGCATGGTTTAAAACTTTGGAAAACATACTAGAATTGTTGGACTGGCCAGAGAACGAGAAGGTGAAATGTGCATCATTTTGTCTTGCTGGAGATGCTAGAATGTGGTGGGAAAGAGTTAAGGCACAGAAGAACATTAATGAAATAACTTGGGCAGACTTTGAGACAGAGTTCTTTGAGGAATTCTTTCACATGAAGGTTACTAACAAGCATTACGATGAGTTCACCGAGTTTCGCCAAGGAGAATTATCAGTTGAGGAGGTTGTGAGGAAGTTTAATAGGCTGGCTCGCTTATGCCCAGAACTTATTAGTACTGAAAGAGAGAGAGAGTTCGATTGATGTTGAAGATGTTGCGACCAGAGATAGCTCTTAATGTGACTAGTGGAGTTAATCGACCCCAGACAGTAGAAGACCTGATCAGCAGCGCTCTAACCACTGAACATTATCTTAATGGAATGAAGAAGTTGCAGCAGAAGAAGCCAGTAATTGAGAATCGAAATCGTGGAAGTTTTGGGAGTCAGAGATCTCATGGGAACAACCAGAATTTGAGAGGAAATAATAACAACAAGAGAAAGCACTGGGATCAAAGGATTGGAGGAGTCAAGGTAGAAGAACCATCGTACAAGCAAGCAAAATCTCCTTCATGTTCTAAGTGTGGAAGGATGCATTTAGGAGTTTGTCGACAAGAAATGAGTGGATGTTACACTTGTGGCATGGAGGGGCATATGTCCAAATATTACCCTACTAAAGGTAATCGACTGCAACAACCTAGTCAGCATCAGAACAAACCGACTCAACTACATCAGACGCAAGCTGTACTTGAAGGGCCCCACATCAGTCAGGGGAAACTTGAGGCCCCACCAACCCACATTAATCAGTGGAGATTTGAGACCCCACCGATGACAACCGACGCTCGTGTTTTCTCAATTATAAAGGAGCAAGCAGCTGAGACTTCTACAGCAGTCATAGCTGCTACTATACTATTTGATACCGGAGCTACACATTCTTTTATATCTAGTCCATTTATAAAGAAGTTAGATATATCGGTGAATGAATTAGATAATAATTTCTTAACGGCACTACCTTCTGGAGAAGTGATGACATTTACACATTGCTTACGTGTCATACCAATACACGTTGCTGAGAGGGAACTATTTAGCAATTTAATCGTACTTGATATGCATGATTATGATCTTATTTTTGGGATGTATTTCTTGAGTAAGTATGGAGCATCAATTGATTGTCGTAAGCGGAAAGTCGTGTTTGAACCTGAAGGTGAACCTCGATTCGAAGTCATCGACGAGTCAAAGAAAAGAAATAGAAAATTTTTATCAGCCTTAAAGGCTTAAAAGATGCTAGCTAGTGGGTGTTCAAGCTTTCTAGCCTATCTCGTCGATAAGAAGAAAGAAGACGAAATAAGTATTGAAGGAGTACCAGTTGTCTGCAACTACCTTGAAGTATTTCCTGTAAACTAACCAAGGTTGCCACCTAACAGAGAGATTGAGTTTGAGATTGAGCTTATTCCGGGTATAAATCCGATCTCAAAGGCACCGTATCGCATGGCTCCAGCTAAGTTAAAGGAATTACAATCACAATTGCAAGAGCTCTTGGAGAAGGGTTTTATTCGACCTAGTCACTCACCGTGGGGAGCACCGGTTCTTTTTATCAAGAAGAAAAACAGATCTATGAGAATGTGTATTAACTATCGAGAGCTGAACAAGTTGACTATCAAGAATAGGTACCCATTGTCAAGGATTGACGATCTATTCGATCAGTTAAAAAGAGCAACCATTTTCTCTAAAATTGACTTACGATCAGGCTATCATCAACTAAGAGTTAAGGAGGGAGATATACTAAAAACCGTATTTCGGACAAGATATGTACATTATGAGTTTGTGGTCATGCCCTTTGGACTGACGAATGCACCAGCAACATTTATGGATCTAATGAATCGGGTATTCAAAGAATTTCTTGATAAGTTTGTTATTATATTTATCGACGATATACTTATTTATTCGAAGACCAAGGAAGAGCATGCTGGGCACTTAGAGATTATTTTACAGACCCTTCAGAAGCATCAATTATATGCTAAATTCACGAAGTGTGAATTTTGGCTTGATCAAGTGGGTTTTCTAGGTCACATTATATCGAAAGATGGAATCATTGTAGATCATACAAAGATTGAAGCAGTTAGCAACTGGAAGCGACCACAAAATGTTGGTGAAATTCGAAGTTTTTTGGGATTAGCAGGATACTATAGGAGGTTCGTGGAAGATTTTTCAAAAATTACCTCACCTTTGACAACACTTACCAGAAAAAACAAGAAGTATGAGTGGTCTGAAGATTGTGAGAAGAGTTTTGTCGAACTTAAAAGAAGACTGACAAGTGCACCAATTCTTGATTATTCCGGAAGGAGACGAAGGTTTTGATATTTATAGTGATGCATCAAAGATGGGTCTTGGAGCTGTACTTATGCAAAAAGGAAAGGTGATCGCGTATGCTTCGAGACAACTCAAGAATTATGACAAGAACTACCCTACTCATGACTTAGAGTTGGCAGCAGTTGTCTTTGCACTAAAGATTTGGAGGCATTATCTTTATGGAGTTCAATGTAAGATTTACACAGACCACAAGAGCTTGAAGTACTTATTTACTCAAAAAGATTTGAATATGAGATAACGTAGATGGCTCGAGCTAGTTAAGGACTATGATTGTGAGATCCTTTACCATCCGGGAAAAGCGAATAAAGTAGCTGATGCTTTGAGTAGGAAGTTTTATGCCACATTGATGTCTTTATCAGAACTATCACGGCCACTACAAAAAGAAGTGTTAGAATTTGGGATTGAGATAATCTCTGGACAACTCTCTACCTTGACGTTGGTGTCGACGTTGTTTGATGACATACGAAAGAAACAAGAGGAAGACTCAAGTATCCAAAAAATCAAATATGAAGTACAAAAAAGGAAAAACGAGGATTTTACAATATCTGACAATGGGGTACTATACTTTGGGGATCGTTTATGTGTTCCAAATAATGATAAACTAAAGAAGAAGATACTTGAAGAAGCTCATAGTGTACCATATTCAATGCATCCTGGTTCTACTAAGATGTACCACGGCCTGAAAGATCGCTTCTGGTGGTTTGGAATGAAGAGAGATGTAGCGAAATACGTTAGTGCATGTCTTACATGTCAAAGAGTCAAAACAGAACATCAAAGACCTGGAGGAGTTTTGCAACCCATTCAGATACCAGAGTGGAAATGGGAAGACATTGCCATGGATTTCATAGTTGGATTACCGAGGATGACAAACGGTTGTGATGCAGTTTGGGTGATTATCGATAGATTGACAAAGTCTGCGCATTTCTTAGCAATCAAGATGACATATTCAATGGAACAATTAGCCCAACTTTATATTAAAGAGATTGTCAGATTGTATGGAGTTCCCAAGACTATTATTTCTGATCGAGATAGTTGATTTACTTCACATTTTTGGGAGTGCGTTAAAATGGCTCTTGGAACTAAGTTGTGATTCAGTACAGCTTTTCATCCTCGAACAGATGGACAGACAGAGCGAATAAATCAAATCTTAGAAGATATGCTACGAGCATGTGTATTGGATTTTAAAGGATGTTGGTGCAAGTACTTGTGTTTAGCAGAGTTTGCATACAACAATAGTTATCAGTCTACAATTGGAATGACATCTTACGAGGCTTTGTATGGGAGAAAATGTAGATCTTCGATATGTTGGCATGAGCTAGGAGAAAAGAAAGAATTGGAGTCGGGAATGGGACAGAGAACGGATATCATTGATGAGACGACTGAGGTTATCAGAACCATTCGTCAAAGGATTGAAACAGCACAAAGTCAACAGAAGAGTTATGCAGATGTCCGTCGGAGACCACTCGAGTTTGAAGTTGGAGATGCAGTGTTCATTAAAGTAACTCCTATGAAAGAAGTGATGAGATTTGGTAAGAAAAGAAAGCTTAGTCCTCGATATGTTAGACCTTATGTGATCACAAAGAGAATCGGTAAGGTAGCTTACGAGCTAGATCTACCTGAAGAGATGTCGGCTATTCATAATGTGTTTCATATCTCAATGTTAAAGAAATGTGTTCCTGACCCGAATCATATAATCCAACCACAGACAGTGCAAATTCGAGAAGACTTAAGTAATGAAAATAAACCCATTGAGATAGTTGCCCGAGAAATCAAGAGGTTGAGAAACAAGAAAATACCACTAATAAAAGTTATTTGGCAAAATCATCGTTTTGAAGAAGCAACTTGGGAGCGTGAAGAGAATATGAGACAAAAATATCCCGAGTTATTCTAAGTTTCGAGAACGAAACTTTTATAAGATATAGGGGATTGTAATACCCCAAATTTCTAATTATATCTATGTTGTGGATAATAGACTTTAATTAATTTATCATGATTTAATAGTATCTTATAGACAAATTAATTATGTGGTATTTGAAATATTACGTCTAATATGATAAGGACTCTAAGATTTAGTAAGTCAGCAATAAATCTTTAAAATTTTTAAATTAATAGATAGAGATATGGAAAATTTAAAATACATTACGTAGTTGAGATAAAGTAGGAGTCCTTTATCATCTACTTTAGGAGAGCGACCTAAACCCAGGGGCGGATGCTAATGAGGAGAGAGGGGGCTTCAGCCCCCCCTAACATTTTAATAATTTTTAAATATTATATATATTTGTTAACTAAAAATTAATTTAATACAATTAAGCCCCCCCAATAATTAATACAAGTGGCTTCTCTCTCCCCTGTCATTATCACCTGCAACCTCCCTCTCTCCTCTTCCCTTCTCAAATTTCATCTGTTTCTTTCTGCAATTTTGAACTCCAAAATTCCCAAATGCTAAACCCTTAAAAAAAGTTATTTTCTTTGTATTTAATATTCTATTAATCTACTTCCACTAAAACTCAAACTTTTGAGGTCCCCACTTCATCTTCTACCATTCAACATTGATTTTAAATTAGGTATTACTCTTGTAACCTTATTTTTTTAATTGATGTTTATAGTTTTGTAATTTATTTGTTTGAAATTTGAAAACTTAAATTGAAGAACAATATTGGATGTTTTATTTTATAAGTGATTATTGATTTGAGTAATTAGTATATTTGATAAACTACTTTGCTTCTTGCATTTTTATATTAGCTACAACATCTAAGTTATTTGATTGTGATTTTACTTTTAGGATTTTTGTATTAGATAGTTGTAATATAGAGGTATTTAGACAATTTCTCAAATAGCAATCATATAAATAAGAAATTATTTTAGTTGTGATTTTTCATTATGAATTATTTAAATGTCTTTATTATTGAACTTGATATCTCATTGGATTGAGTTAATTTAAGTGAAATTGTGGGTCTTTATTTTGTTTAGTTATACACATGGGAAAATCAAGGACCATTGATGCATTCTTTAAAAGAAAAGATGATTCTACACCTATGACACCCAACACAACAAATCCAACACCAAGTCATCCACCAAGTCATCCAACAATTGAGCCACATATTATTGATTCAACATGTGCCGAATCGGGTAGCTCAATACATCAACGATTGAGTGCTTCACAAATGGATGCTTGTCATTTGGAAAGAGATCCTGGATCACGACCATTAATATGGGAATTTCCAATGAATCAAAGAGATGAAATTCGTCGAGTTTATATCAAGGCTGGACCATATCAACCAAGACTCCCACAAGAAGCTTATCCATTTTCTATTGGTAAAAATCAACGTCGTCAATTTCAGCTTTCTTGGTATGATTTATATCCCTCTTGGTTGGAGTATTCTAAGGTACAAGATGCCATATATTTTCTGCAATGCTACCTTTTCAGTAAACAATCTTCAGGTCATTGGGGTTCAAATGCTTTTGTTGAACATGGTTTTAGAAATTGGAAGAAAGTAAATAGTGGATCTGATTGTTCACTTCTCAATCATGTTGGCAAAGGTCCCAATTCACCACATTATAATGCCATGAAATATTGTGACGACTTAATGAAGCAATCACAACATATTGATATGCTTATCAGAAGGCAAGCATCCGAAGAAATTGAAAACAACCGACTTAGACTCAAAGCTTCGATTGATTGTATTAAATGGTTGTCATTTCAAGGTTGTGCATTTAGAGGTCATGATGAAAGTGAAAATTCAAAGAATCGAGGAAACTTCATCGAAATGTTGAAGCTTTTAGGATCTTATAATGACAATGTTCAAAAGCAAGTTTTAGAGAATGCTCCAAAGGTAGCCAAGTATACATCTAGAAATATTCAACAAGATATTCTCCATATTCTTGCAAGGAATGTGAGAAATGCAATTAGAGATGAAATTGGAGATGCCAAATTTTGTGTTCTTATTGATGAGGCTTGAGATGAATCTAAAAAAGAGCAAATGGCTATTGTCTTGCGATTTGTTAGTAGGGATGGTTTTATTCAAGAAAGGTTTTTTGATATTGAGCATGTGACCGACACTTGTGCATTGACTTTGAAGAAAGGATTGGAATCCGTACTTTCTCGACATGATCTCTTTCTTGAAAATATTCGAGGTCAAGGATATGATGGTGCTAGCAACATGCGTGGGGAATGGAATGGATTGCAAGCTTTGCTTCTTAAAGATTGTCCTTATGCATATTATGTTCATTGTTTCGCTCATAGGTTACAGTTGGCCCTGGTTGCTGCTTCAAGAGAGGTTATCCATATTTATGATTTTTTCACTCAATTGACTTCTATTGTAAATATTGTTGGTGCTTCTTCCAAACGACACGATCAATTACAAGATGCTCAAGCAAATGACATTGCTTATAGAATTGCACTTGGTGAGCTTGAAACAAGCAGGGGAGCAAATCAAGTTGGAACTTTACAAAGAGCAGGAGATACTCGTTGGGGTTCTCATTTTAATTCTATTTGCAGTTTGATGATAAATTTTTCTGCAGCTTGTACGGTTGTTGAGAATATCATGGAAGAAGGGACAACTTATGCACAAAGAGGTGATGCTTATGCTGTAAATAAAGTATTACTATCATTTGAGTTTGCTTTCACATTGCATTTGATACATGAAATCATGGGAATCACTAATGATCTTTGTCAAGCATTACAACATCACTCATAAGATATCTTGAATGCTATGAATCTTGTTTGCACAACAAAATCACTTCTTCAACGATTTAGAGAAGATGGATGGGCAACTTTACTTGAGAATGTGAAACTTTTTTGTGGAAAACATGAGATTGAGATTCCCAATATGGATTCACTATATACTATAGGAATGGGTCGATCTCGGAAACCAAATGTAAGTAAGGATCATCATTTTCGAGTGGAGATATTTTTGGCGGCAATAGACTCGCAATTGCAAGAGTTGAATAGCAGATTTAATGAGCAAACTGTGGAACTCCTAACTTTGAGCTCTGCTTTGGATCCTAATGACAATTATAAGTCATTCAATAAAGAGAAAATATTCAAGCTTGCATTGAAGTTTTATCCTGGAGATTTCACGGAACAAGAAAGAAGTCATCTGGAGTTTCAGTTGCGTCATTATGAACTTGATATATCCAATCATCCAGATTTTCAAGGTATTCTTACACTTTCACAATTATGCCGAAAATTGACAGA
The DNA here is from genome assembly GCA_028654395.1 of Scutellaria barbata. Classification (NCBI taxonomy): domain Eukaryota; kingdom Viridiplantae; phylum Streptophyta; class Magnoliopsida; order Lamiales; family Lamiaceae; genus Scutellaria; species Scutellaria barbata. The sequence goes on from CM053646.1 coordinate 22,465,462, forward strand.
AACCGAAAAGTGCAAAACTTATTACTTGGTTGATCGGTTAGTTCGCCTTGTATTGACTCTTCTGGTATCTACTGCAACTACTGAAAGAGCTTTTTCAGCAATGAAAAGAATCAAGACAAGACTCCGAAGCAAAATGGATGATGAGTTTCTTGGTGACAACTTGATTATTTACATTGAGAAGGACATTGCCACTACTTTTAGCACAAATTCTATTATAGCTGATTTTGAATCAATGAAAAAGCGCCGCGTACGATTTTCTTAGATTTAGAGGATAAATGTAAGTAAATGCTCTATAATTTCTTTTGATTTGTAAGCTATGAATTATTATTGCATTTTTTAATATTAAGTATATATACATCACTTTATATTTTTTTTCCTCTTTAGCCCCCCCAAGAAAATCAGTCTAGCTCCGCCCCTGCCTAAACCCTAAACATATATATACTCTCGTATCGTTAGTTGATACCTAGAAAAAAAAATTGAGAACAAGACTACAAGAAATAGAGATTTCAAGCGGTGCATCTCTTATCGTAAGTCTTAATAGATTTCTTAATTTTTTTTCTTAAATATGATACGTGCATTCTTGATTATTAGAAAAGAATGATAATGTTGATATTCTTAATCATGTTTTTGATTTGACAACAATACAGAAGATGTTGAGATTCGTGTTTTAGGATGTCTTATCTTTTAGTGATTTATTTATTTAGCCTTGTTAGACTGTTGTATGTAAAACTAGTAAATAAAGAAATCACATAATATATAATAGTTATGTTAGGTTCAAGTGCTATAGGACAATTAGTGTTGTTTCTGTGATTTTGAGTAATTGATGATTAATTCTTTTATTTAACTTTAAGTATTTGTTCTGTTGCGAAGGTAGGTTAATATTAAATTAAAGTTATAATTTTATTTTTAGGTTTACTACGATGTTAACAGTATATGTTTCCATTTTTATAATTAATTAGGAATTAACTGGTTAGTAATAAGACTTATACCTTTTTTATTATTAAGCAGCAACTAATTAGTTAAGCCTGGTAATCATTAGGAATATAAATTAATATGTCAAGATAAAATAGATATGTTCTGATTGTATATTTTATAGATTGTTTATGATTTAGATTTGATTGGGGGTAAGCTATAAGAGTATAACGTGTTAAAGGATGTTGAAGTATTGTGAGTTTTGAGAACTTCAGGTAAGTACATCTCTCACCTGTAGTATGAGTAGTTTTGTTTTATCTGTTTAATGTTGATGCAAAATTTATGTGGATGCTCATTTTGTTATCTGTGAATATACTTTAGTATATGATTTACTGAATTATGTATTTTGTGAGTTTTTATTTATGCTTTTCTATGGATATAAAATGATGATTTGTTAAGTGATGTAAGGTAAGATGTGATGCAAGGGATAGCAGTGCTGAAGCGTGATCGGTGGTGACGGTCTCGGAATTGGTTTAAGAAATATTATTTTAGTATTCATACTAAAAAGACTTTTGTTTTCTAATTTTCTTTGAGAATAATTTTCTCAGACGATTTGATTCATTTTCAGATACTTTAAACTGTTTTAAAATTTTAGCATGTTTCTTACAAAGTTAAATTCCGTTGTTTTAAAAAAAAACCTTACGAGAATTTTTATAAGTTTTAGAAAATTATATCGATTTAGTAAAAGTAACTACCCTAAAAAGAGGGGATGTTACAGTGTTGCATCTTCTTCTTGCAGAATTACTGCAACTACTTCTTACAACGTAGTATCTTTTCTTCTTACAGCTGCATTGTAGTCGAGCATCTTCTGCGTATAGTGATGTTTGTCTTTCTTACTTGATCTATTACTGCAGTTCATACTTGCAGTATTTTCATACTCTCTTCTACTTGATGCAGCACAGTCTTGTTGAGCTCTTCCATCTTTCTGAACCTAAACTTACAGACTCAAATCTATTATATATGTTTTCACTTAAACACTGTGAAAAATAAAGTATTCAAACTTCCTATTACAAAGTGGTTTGTCTCATCAAAATCTAAAAATCGAAATCCTAACATAAAGTTATACTCTCTCTATTCAAAAATAAATACGATTTAAGTTATATTTTTATTCAAAAATAAATATATTATAAATTTTCATAAAACATTTGTCCATATTTTATCAAGAATGCCCTCATTTACTATTCTTAAATTTAATGAAATATAAGGTGATTGGAAAATGACCTATAATGCTTGTAATTATAAAATAAGGGTATGTTAATATTTTTTATCACTTTTATTAATTTACGTACAAAATTTTAAAACAAACATTTATTAATATCCCTACATAATTCGTTTTCTTATATCAACTTATATAGAAGAAAAAAGTAAGAGAAATAGTGAGTGGCATCTTACATTCATTTTGTTTGTTGTAGTCAGCACAAGTGATGCTCTCTGAAGGCATCATGAATTATGATCTTCTGTGCACTGTTTTATTTAGAATGATGGATTTCAACACATTAATGTTAAAATATATAGTAATAAATTAATTATAGCTGATTGCATATATGTAATAACTAATTTAAATCATTAATTTTCTTTTTTAATCATTTATTGAGCAATTTTTTTTCTCTAAGATTTAGATTAATCCAATATAAAGTTCTTTTTTTCTTCACAAAAAAAAGAAGAAAAAGAAAATCATCCTACCCTTATATAAAAATCCTTCACTAGTTCAGTACTTAGGCTTCTTTTGGTTGGAATATGTAAATTAGTGGGGTTGATTTAGTTTTAGATATATTTAGTGGGGTTGGAATAGTAAAACTGAAGAGGGCAAGGTGATTAAGAATCCTATCACCCGTTATCACTCAACCAAACAAGCCTTTAAATCTAGAAAATCACAATCCAAACATGTCCAAAATAATTTCTTTTTGTGAAGAAGAAACACAAGAGAAACTCTATTACCTCTTAAACTTCAAAATATGTTGTTTTATACATAATTTTTACTTAATATTTTTATTTAAATATGTTTATGTTGTATAAAATTTATTTCCATCAAGATAAAATTTTAGATCCATCTTTAACATTGAGAGATACAAATTCATGATTTGACGAAGGAAAAAGACTGTTGTTTGAGAAATAAAAATTATATTTTTCATGGGTCATAAATTAACAGATCGGTTGGTTGGATCAATTATATGAAATCGTGCAATGAGATACATAAGCACAATTCATGAAGTAAACAATGAATGTATTCGGATTAATTTTAAAAGATATTTGTTTTAAAGAATCGAAACTTCTCATGAACAATGAGAGGGTTAATTTTATATATTCACATCCAAAATTATATTTTAAATCATTTTAATTTATTGTATGGTTTTTTTTTTTCTGGTAATAATGTTAGTGTATTATAATATTATTATTTGATTTAAAGAGAGATGACAAAATTACAGATGTACTTGATGAATAACTGGAAGGATTGGTTAGTACTATATTACCTCAAACTGAAGGCAAATAATGAAATCGAACCCGAGTATTTAATTGGACTAACTTAATAGTTGATCTTTATATTCACCTAATTATTACGTGTGCTATCTATATGGAAAAAATAGTTTCTCATTGTCGCCTTCAATATAAAAGATTGTCATTTTGCATCCATACTTAGTCATCATATAAGAACTTCTCCATCAAAATCAATCATTTTTATGCTTAAAAACGTACCTAAAGGCGAAATAGGAATTCAATCTTATATTGTAATTCGAAATTTTATGTATTTAGGTACCCTAATCCGAAATATTTAAAATGTAAGAAAGCCTGAAGATAAGCATATAGGTTCAGTTAATTATGCCTACCAATGTGGTTTATTATTTAAATACTATATAAAATTATTTGTTTTACAATATATTACATATCACATATTATATAAGTTAGGATATTAATATGAGATATGAGTCTTGTGTGAGACCGTCACATGTTAATTAACTAATTTTGATCAATGAGATTAGAGTTAATACCGATCAACGTGGATCAACACCCTGTCAATGTAGACCCAAAATCAACTATTATAATAAGTGATATTTTATGTTAATAAATTGTGACATAATACTTTTAAAAATATTACATTATAAAAATAAAAAAATATTACTTCTGAAATTATAATTTCAAAAAAAAATTATTTTAAATGATAATATTATCTAATATGTGTCGATTGAATAATCAAATGTTGATTCATATAGATCAAATTAATCAGAATGTTGACTCGTATTGATCTTATTAATCCAATCAATCTCTAGCGATTAAATTGGATTTGTTAGATGGATTAGAGAAGAATTGGCTATAACTCGAGTAGGGTAGGTTCATAAATTCGTGAACAGCACAAACATAAGCAAAGTCATGTACAGATAAAAACATCACATGGATCCATCTGCCACTATTTTCCCTCTCTCTCTCTCTCTCTCTCTCTGGTCGAAAGTCCAAACACGCATATTTGTCTGCAGCTCAGTTCTAATGTCATTGTTTTTGCAGTTCCAATCGATCCTCAAGATTTGCCCTTCATATTATTCATAAACTCCAACACAACTTGAGTTCACATTTTCAAAAAAAAAAAAAAAAAAAATCCCCATTCCTTCTTCCATTCTCTTTAACAGATAATTCAATTCACATTCTAACACAATTCCCAGATCCTGATCCCTTTTCATTTAAATTCTTTTCCATCCAAACACCAAAAAGATTCAATCTTTACCATTACTTCAATGTAAAATGGAGCACAAACATAAACTCATACTAATCATAACCCTAACCTCATCATTATCCGCCATAGCACTAATTTTGCTCTCAATCTTTTGCTTCAAGAAAAGAAAACCAGAAATTGGGTGTAGAGATATAGAAACAAGCCTCGAGTGCAAAGAAGGGGATGGGCTTGTAAATACGGAGGATTTATTGAAGTTCGAAGGAGGTGAAGCTCTAACTGTGTTGGAAATTCTTGATGCCCCAGGTGAAGTTATTGGAAAATCTAGCTATGGAACATTGTACAGAGCAACTTTAGTTCATTCAAAATCTCTTACATTGCTTAGATTCTTGAGACCCACTTGTACATTGAGGGTTAAGGAGGTAATGCCTGTGGTGGAGTTGTTGGGCTGTATTAGGCACCCTAATTTGGTGCCTCTTTGTGCATTTTATGCTGGACCCAGGGGGGAGAAGCTCATGGTTCATCCTTTTTATGAGCTTGGAAATCTGGCCCTCTTTATCAAAGGTAAAGAGCTCGTGCTTTTGCATTCTTGTTTGATGATTGAGTATCTTTGTGTGTTGATTTTCTTGCTGTTAATTGTGAAGAAATAATGGGTTTGGGGGAAAAATGGTTGGATTGTGTTTGAAGGTGGTTGTGAGATGAGATTGTGCATTTTCTTGATTTTGATATTGAGTTGTTAAAGAAACACTTTTGTCAATCTTTATTTGGTTAGAATCTTGTTTTAGTCCATAGATGTGATTGTGGAAACTGTTTAGCTTCATTGTAATTGTTGATATAAATCAATCATTTGTAGCTTCTTTTAATTGAATATTGCTTTATTAAGTTTTCTCAATTCCTAAGAATTTTTAGGCAGCTTTCACAATCATACTATTTGCAACGAGAATGTGAAACTTATCATGTGTTGATTTTGAACTTCATCATATTATCTCATATTATTCTGAGCTTTGGTCTAAGGTTAAGATGGTGATTGCAATACGTATTTAGATCGATCGCTGCATAATTGGAAGACGACAGTTATGTTGAAATCAAGATCCTCTGTTATGCATAAAACTCACATATTCTGTTAATTTGTTCATATTAGAATGATCATTACATGTAAGTTTACAAAGAACTGAATCGTTTTCTGGTGTGGTTAATGCACAGATGGTAATGGTGGGGCTCGGAAATGGCAAACCATATGCAGAATATCAATCGGCATTGCTAGAGGAATTCACCATCTTCACACAGCTTTGGAAAAACCAATCATCCATGGTAACCTCAAGTCGAAGAACGTACTTTTGGATGCCCATTACAACCCATACGTCTCAGATTTCGGCCTACATCTTCTGTTGAATCCCACTGCAGGGCAACAGATTCTTGAAGTATTGGGATCTCAGGGCTATAAAGCCACTGAACTGATCAAAATGAAAGATGCTTGTGAAGAAAGCGATATATACAGCTTAGGCGTAATCCTTCTAGAATTACTCTCTGGGAAAGAACCGATAGACAAAAACCCTAGTCCTGATCAAGATTCTTATTTGCCGAGTGTCATGAGATCAGCCATTCTTGATGATCGAATCACGGACTTGTATCATCCGAACATTCTCGTTGGCCTAAGTGATGATCAGAGGGCAGCAACCGAAGATGGTATTATTCGATATTTTCAACTAGCGATGGCGTGTTGTTCACCATCTCGACTCCTTCGGCCTGATTTGAAGCAAGTTCTTGAGAAGCTTGAAGAGATTGCAAGGTAAAGATATGGTAAAGGGAAATAGTCAACTTGTTTGTAGTGTTGACTTGTTTGGTGATCATGGAAACAACTAACTGAGGTTTTGATGAAAAATTTTATGATCCTTTCAAGATCAATAGAAAGCGACGTGGATTGACTTTGGTATTGAGACTTGGAAAAGGAACAATTTGTCAAAGCAAACAAGATTGATTGTGTTGTGTGTTGATTACGGAATACAACATCTTATACGATCATTGCTTCAAAATAAATGTGGTTTTAAGATTTTGCATACAGATTAAGAAAATTGATAAAAAAGACTAATATATTTTTATTCAAGTGCAATTATTATAGATAAATTTTCAATAATCATTTCATATCTCATTTAATTTAAGAAATGTAAATAATGACAACGTTGGTAGATTTGGGCAAATGTGTTTTAAGATTCTACAATGACACTTAATTAGGGATAAATTATTTTGGCTAAGCCGATATTTATTTTGGGACGAGCAAGTATTTGGTATCATCATATATAGTGTAAAATAACATGGATCTTAATTTTTATTAATTCGAGCATCTTTAACCTTATTATCCGTACTATTACACCAGTCCATTGGACAAAAACTTAGGTGATTCCATCATATTTCATTATTAAAAAAAATTGAAACTCAATATATATAGAAGTGACTACATTTCAGGATTTTGATATGACATGGTGAGTTTCTTTGTCATACAAAGATTTTATTGTTTGAGACATAGAGGGAGATAATGGGTCTGACTCGTTGTGCTGCTGACCTTGTAATAGTACTTTCATATTTATAATAAGAACATGCTCATTCTGGCTATATATGACATCTTTTAATTTGGCATGCAAAATACTGATATGACTACCTCATTACCCCTCTTTCATACACAAAATTTGTCCATATAAATACATACAAATATAAAATAATAATATATATGCATGCATAAACACTAAGTAACACGAGTGTGCTATATATATACTAGTAAAAGTATTTGTAATTTTATTAAATAATATTTGAAATATTGATATTTTATACCCTTCATTTAAAATAATCATTTTTTTAATTTTACAATAATTATTTTATTAATCTTCTTTATTGTCATCTTTATTTTTTATTTGTAACACATAACTAAACTTACACATTCGAATTTACTACTATGGCCTAATGTCACGATACATTAAAATTGGGCCATACAAATTTGGGCTAAGAGATTAAGAATCAACCCATCATTTGATTTGGCCCAAACAAGCCCAATTATAGTTAAAGAACTCTAGAATGTTCTAGAATATTAAAGAATATATAGGAAATGTAGGAAGCTTTTGGAAAGTTTTTTTTGTAAATATCATAAAGCATATTCATATGAATATTCTTGGAGAGTTCTAGAGAAACTCTCATAACCATTAGATTAAATCAATTTCCACCGTTCATTAAGGAGGTGGAGTAGTATATAAAGGGGGTGACCCCTCATTTATAATCATCAACAAAATAAAAGCATTTCTATACATTACTTAAGTGCTCTCTTCCAAAGTTCTCTTAAACTCTCCTACTTAGCCAATTTCCCACACTTCACTCACAACATCGTTCTACGTTAGGCTGACTTTGCTAGTCGCAAGGGGCGGGATAAGGAGCAAAGGCCGCACGGTTCATTATTAAGGGAACAAGTTCGTGACAAGTGGTATCAGAGTCTGGTTGGGCTTTGTGTTGTGACGTGTATGTAATGGCGACTGACGGCTCACACGTAACAGAGAATCGTGGGAGGAGCATTACCATCGGAGAAGGAAAGAAGAAACGTGGGAGTAGCAATGCTCCTCCTACGGACCACATTCTTGGCGAGATGGGGGAACGAATCGAGGTGGTCGAGCATAGCGTCGAGATGTTGGAGAACCATGTCCTCGAACAGCTCAAGTCTGTGAAGGAAAGTACCCAATCTTGCCTCGACGCTAGCACGGTGATGGAGGAACATTTTACCCGACTAGAGGCAAGAATGAAGGATATTGTTCAAGCCCTCCAAGCAAACATCGACGAAATGAAAGAGGACTTGACATTATGCAAGAAGGCTGCCGCTAGTGGAGGAGCAACCGTCACCACCGGCAGTCCAAAGGTGGACTGTCCCAAGCCGATGGGGTTTAACAGCATAAGGGACGCAAATGAGGTAGAGAATTACTTATGGAGGATGGAGCAATATTTTGAGGCAATCAACCTTATCGACGAGGGGTCGAAGATAAAGACCGCCACCCTCTACCTCACAAATACAGCTACATTATGGTGGCGCCGTAAGCATGCCGACATCGAGAAGGGCTCGTGTTGGATTGATACTTGGGAAGAGTTCAAGAAGGGGCTCAAGCGGCACTTCTACCCGAAGAACGTCGTCTATGAAGCACGGAAGAGATTGTGGGAGTTGAAGCAACGGGGTACGATCCGAGACTACATCAAGGAGTTCACCACCCTTATGCTTCAGATTCCCAATTTGTCGGAGGAGGACCTATTGTTCTTCTTCATAGACGGTCTCCAGGTATGGGCAAAACAAGAGTTGCAACGCCACGATATCCATTCGGTGGATGAAGCCATAGCCGCTGCTGAGTCCCTTACCGAGTTTCAACCCCACTCAACGTTCGATAAGAAGAAGGAGAAGTGGAACTCAAGTAAAGACGGGGGAGAGAGACGGGACGCGAAGGACCGGGACACCCGCAAGGCGCCACCACCCAAGAAAGGTGATAAGAACCAGGCACAAAAGGAGTATGAGGAGAAGAAGGCGTTCGTGCCGAAGGGTGTTTGCTATGTGTGCAAAGGGCCACACGCTATGAGCAATTATCCCAAACTTGGTTATTTGTCGGCCCTTGTTGAACGACACGAGACGGAGCATGCTGACGATGAGGAGACGGGCAACATGGGGTCGCTCCAACTCCTCAATGACCTTAAGGTCAAACCAATACCCGCAACATCTAGCAAGGGGCTGATGTACGTCGAGGCACACATAAATGGGCGGCCAACTAAGGCGTTGGTAGACACAGGCACCACCCACAACTTTATCACTGAAGAGGAGGCCAAGCGTCTTGGCTTATTATGGGAGAAGGGTCAGGGGTGGCTCAAGACCGTTAATGCTAAGGCACAACGGCTGAACGATGTGGCACATGGCGAGGGGCTGCGTCTAGGCACTCGAATCGGCCAAGTGGACTTGTCGGTGGCACCAATGGACGACTTTAAGGTTGTGTTGGGCATAGACTTTCTCCGCAAGGTAACCGCTATTCATATGCCCTCATTTAACACCGTCTGTATTTTAGAAAAAGGGGCACCATGTATGATTACCGCCGCCGACTCACCCGACGGGCGGTCAAGAGAGGCCAAACAACTGTCGGCCATGTAAGTAACAAAGGGTGTGAAGAAAGGTGAGCCGACATTCTTGGCCATGTTGAAGGAGGATGGCGGGCCGACGCAGGAGGATGATGTGCCACCAATCATCCGAGATGTTCTTGAGGAGAACAAAGACGTCATGCCTCCTGAGTTACCGAAGGAGCTTCCACCTAGGCAAGAGGAGGATCATAAGATCGAGTTAGAGTCTGGTGCCAAACCACCCGCCATAGCACCTTACCGGATGGCACTATCGGAGTTGGAAGAACTTCGAAGGCAATTGACGGAGTTGTTGGATACTGGGAGAATCCGATCTTCGAAGGCACCATTTGGTGCGCCGGTGCTGTTCCAGAAGAAGCACGATGGCTCCTTGAGGATGTGTGTGGACTAGAGGGCGCTCAACAAGATAACCGTCAATAATCGTTACCCTATTCCTCTCATTGCTGACTTATTTGATAGACTTGGAGCGGCTAAGATCTACACAAAGATGGACTTACAAAAGGGCTACTACCAAGTCCGTATGTCGAGGGCGATGAGCCGAAGACCACGTGCATCACTCGCTACGGTTCCTTTGAGTGGTTAGTCATGCCGTTTGGCTTGACTAACGCACCCGCCATTTTTTGCACGTTGATGAACAAGATCTTCCAACCGTTCTTGGATCGGTTCGTGGTGGTCTACTTGGACAACATCGTTATCTATAGCAACACATTGGAGGAGCATGCCGACCACCTACGCACCATTTTTCGAGTATTACGGGAGAACCAACTCTATGTTAAGAAGGAGAAGTGTTCGTTCGCCAAGGAGGAGGTATCCTTTCTAGGACACGTTATCGGCCATGAGAAACTTTTGATGGACGGTATCAAAATAAGAGCCATTGTGGAGTGGGAGGCCCCAACCAAGGTAACGGAGTTGCGTTCTTTCCTTGGTTTAGTTAACTATTACCGCCGTTTCATACAGGGACATTCAGCCCGAGCGGCACCATTGACGGACCTGCTCAAGAAGGAAAGAGCATGAGATTGGTCTGAACGGTGTCAACACGCCTTCGAGGACCTGAAGGCGGCAGTGAGTCAGGAGCCAGTCTTGGCGTTGCCCGACTTTGCCAGGACATTTGAGCTACATACGGATGCCTCCGACTTTGCTATTGGAGGAGTGCTGATGCAAGAAGGGCATCCGATAGCATTCGAGAGCCGCAAACTCAACGATACTGAACGTCGCTACACCGTTCAGGAGAAAGAGATGACGGTCATCGTCCATTGCCTTAGAGTGTGGCGATACTATCTTCTTGGGTTGCAATTCACCATCAAGACGGACAATGTTGCCACGAGTTACTTTCAGATTGAGAAGAAGTTATCACCAAAGCAAGCCCGATGGCAGGACTTCCTTGCCGAGTTCGACTACACGTTGGAGTACAAGCCAAGGAAGGCCAATGTCGTAGCCGATGCTTTGAGCCGAAAGAGTGAGTTGGCGGCCATTTCCTTAGCCAAATGGGACGTTGAAGCACGCATACAGGAGGGCTTGGAGCATGACCCAATGGCTAAGGAGCTGAAAAAGCTTGCCGAGGATGGCAAGACCAAGCAATTCTGGGTAGAGAACGGCCTACTCTATGCCAAGGGACGACGACTATACATCCCAAAACATGACAGCCTGCAACGGGATCTCATTCGGGAGTGCCATGATACTAAGTGGGCGGGACACCCTGGACAACGACGGACATTGGCCCTTCTGGAGACGGCCTATTTTTGGCCTCAAATGTGAGGCGAGGTAGAGCTCTATGTACGGACGTGCCTTGTGTGCCAACAAGACAAGGTAGAGAACCGACAGCCGGCAGGGCTACTCGAGCCACTACCCATTCCAAAATGACCATGGGAGTCTGTCTCCATGGACTTCATTTGTGCCTTGCCAAAATCTGAGGGATTCGGGTCTATTATGGTGGTGGTAAATTGTTTCTCAAAGTACGGGACGTTCATTCCCTACACAAAGGACTGCACGGCAGAGGAGGCGGCAAGGGCATTTTTCAAGAACATCGTGAAGTATTGGGGGCTACCGCGGAGCATCATCAGTGATCGAGATCCCCGCTTCACGGGATATTTATGGACGGAGCTTTTCAAGCTCTTTGGATCGGAATTGTGCTTCTCCACAAGCTTTCACCCCCAAACCGATGGGCAGACTGAGCGGGTGAATGCCTTGCTGGAGTGCTACCTCAGGCACTTCGTGAGTGCCAACCAACGAGACTGGGCCAAACTCCTAGATGTGGCACAATTTTCATACAACTTGCAACGGAGCGAGGCCACAGGACGAAGTCCGTTTGAGCTTGCAACAGGGTAACAACCGCTGACGCGACATACGTTAGCGACGACTGAGAATGGGAGGAGCCCCGGAGCTACCAAAATGGCTAAGTCATGGGATGAGCAGAATGACTTAGCCAGAACATGCTTGGAGAAGGCCCGCAAACGGATGAAAAAATGGGCCGACGAAAAGAGACGGTCGTTGGAGTTCAACGTTGGGGACCAGATCCTTATGAAGTTATTGCCGCAGCAGTTCAAGGCATTACGAGGCATGCACAAAGGCTTGGTTCGACGGTTCGAGGGGCTGTTTCCAGTCGTTGCTAAGGTAGGTAAGGTATCTTATCGCCTTGACTTATCTAGTTCATTAAGAATTCATCCGGTCTTCCATGTTAGCATGCTCAAGCCATATCATGGAGATGAGGAAAACCTAAGTCGAGGACATTCCCAAAGAGCGCCACCTATTGTAACTAAGTCATATGACAAAGAGGTGGATAGTATGCTTATGAAGAGAACGATTCGACGACAAGGAGTACCACCTCGTACTCAATACTTGATTCGATGGAAAGGACTTCCCGATTCAGAGGCATCATGGGAGCTCGAGAACGATTTGTGGCAGTTCCAAGATAAGTTACGTGAGTACAAGACGACGAGGACGTCGCCGAATTAGGCAGGGGAGAATGTCACGACCCATTAAAATTAGGTCATACAAATTTGGGCTAAGAGATTAAGAATCAACTCATCATTTGATTTGGCCCAAACAAACCCAATTATAGTTAAAGAACTCTAGAATGTTTTAGAATATTAAAGAATGTATAGAAAATGTAGGAAGCTTCTAGAAAGTTTCCTTTGTAAATATCATAAAGCATATTTATAGGAATATTCTTGGAGAGTTCTAGAGAAACACTCCTAACCATTAGATTAAATCAATCTCCACCGTTCATTAAGGAGGTGGAGTAGTATATAAAGGGGGTGACCCCTCATTTGTAATCATCAAGAAAATAAAAGCATTTCTAAACATTACTTAAGTGCTCTCTTCCAAAGTTCTCTTAAACTCTTCTACTTAGCCAATTTCCCACATTTCACTCACAATATCGTTCTACGTTAGGCTGACTTTGCTAGTCGCAAGGGATGAGATAAGGAGCAAAGGCCGCACGGTTCATTATTAAGGGAACAAGTCCGTGACAATAAACTAAAAAAACAAAGTCAACTGCACCAAATTTTAACTTTTTAAATTTGATCATTCTCTTTTATATGCAATATAAATATCAAATAAAAATATAAAATTAATATATCATGCATTAAAATGGATTTTAAATGAAGAAATTATTTAATTTGAAATAATTACTTAAATTTTCTTTTGTATAGTATTATTATCTTTATACTTAATATATAATTTTATTATAGTATATAATGAGCAAATAATTTATTAATTTTGTAATTATAGATAGACATATAGAATTTCATCAAAAAATTTAGTTCAACCAAATACCTCAAATTCACTTGATATCTATTTGAAAAAACCCAATTAAAATTGGAGTTAACCTAGTACCCAATCCACTTGAACTAATTCAAATTAGATCAAATCTCTACACCAAGATTTGAGTCTAATTTTTTTTCTCAAACAATCTAATTTTAAAATTTTGCAAAAGTATTTTGTTAATTATAGCTTTTTATCTTCATTTTTATTTCATATTTATAGATTTATTAAGCATACTTTTTTTAAAAAACATTTTTTAACTCCATATTTTAATTTATTATTATATTAACCGACTACTACAAGTTAATTAAAGAAAAGGTCATACGCACTAAATAAAAGCTTTTAGATTTGATATTTTACTTTTCGATATGCAATATAAATTAAATTATAAATAAAAAATCACAAAAACGGATAAATTTAATATATCATGCATTAAAATGAACTTTAAATAAAGAAATTATTTATTTGAAATTATGCTATTAATATAGAAGCTGCAGTCTTTCCAGTTTAGGCATTTTTTTTAACTACTAATATTTTATTGCATGAAATTTTTGCAGAAAAATGATCATATTATAATTTTTTAAAACTTTCCTCTCTCTCTCTCTCTCTCTCTCTCTATATATATATATATATATATATATATATATATATATAAAAGATTGAATTGGACTTCTTCTAAGTTTCAGTTAGGTCCCTTAAAACTTTTAATTGAGCCCAATTCCGAAATTAAACTTCTAATTTCATCTATATTGACCCAACAACTTTCCAACACTCATAATCAAGCCCTCGAACTTATTGTTTGTCCCTAAAGCCTATTGTTACCCAATTTAGTGCCCCTAAACTTCAAAAAATTAAGCTACATTATTCTGTACTTTAGAATTAATTAAAGATTCGACTTCAATAATTTACTCTTGTAGGACACTGGGGAGCTAGGGTACAGTTATCACTTGCATTTGTGATCATTTCTCAGAACTCTACTCTGATATGAATATATGTTTGAAGCTACACTATAAACATTACTAGCTAGTTAAAAAATTAAAGTCTACTTGCCGACTTTTAATCAAAGAAATTTAAAAACACCAATAAAAATACGACTCCCATTTTTAATGTAGACCCAAAAAAATTATATTCCCTTCAATGTGTAGGACTTTTCAATAATTGGGAAGAGCCAAATTAAGAAATATTTCTCTCCGCAGGTACAATACATTTAATTTCTCTATCATATCCTTAATTTTTTTTTTCTTTTCACAACCACATCTCCACCACCTTCATCATCTTAACCGTCTTCCCTCTCTTTCTCCGGACCAAAACTCCATTCATTTAGGACTTCATTTTTTCATAAAATGTGAATTTCGATGATTTGTCACACAATATTTATATAGAAATATATAATTTTTTTCATTTGTATTCATACATTTTATTTAAAGTTATTTTGGATTTAGAATTTTTCCAAAAAAATTCTATCTCTGACCACGACTCTCTTTTTTTTTTCTCCCTACATTTTATACTTCGATTAATTATACTATATAAATACATAAAAAGTTTTTGTATTGTCTTATGTTCCTCAATGTGGGAACGATTTTCTTAATTTTTATAAGGAGACATATTTATTATTTGGACAAACTCAATTTTCTTATAATGTTAATTATTTTAATGAAATATTTTGAGAAATAGAAAAATGTTGAGGAATTAAATGAGTGAAGAGATAATTTAGAATAATTTTAAAAAATTAAATGTTGAGTTTGAATAACAATGCATAAATCTCTATGTGTGTACATTTAAGGAAGAACAGAAAATTGGTGCCTGGGCTCTATAACAAAGGGGTAAAAAGAAAAAAAAAGAAAAAAAGGTGGACTTAAAAAATCAAAATTGAGAATTTCTATGTATGATGGTTGTAGAGAAAAATAACATCACTGTTCACAGACCTACCCTAACAAATTTATGACTAAAGTGACTCTTCGTCCACATGGGTAGACCAACTGCCTGTATGCTGCAAGAATTGGGCTACCTTAATCCAGGCCCAGTTCGAAGCCCAAGACCACACCACCCACTCCATCCTTATTTGTCAATTAAAATAGTTGCTACCAATCTTCTAATTCAAGTGATATTTAATCTTTATAATATATAAATTGTAATGATTAGAGTTCGAATTTGGATCACCTAAATTTTCTAATCTTTATTCTTCCCTCCCTTCTACTCTTATTGAATCCATTAAAAAAACTAAAATAGTTATTGATACTTATTAAAAGGCATGGTGGTGAAAAAAATTCACCACATTTTTCAACATTGTAATTTTTTAAATTCAATAAGTTAAAAAAAACCACAACCTTCATCATTTATATCTTCATAAATCGAGGACTATATGTTTGACATCGAGTTGGGAAAATGACCCAACTTCCCAACATAGTTGAGTGGTAACAAAAGAAGAAGACAGAAATATAATGAGCAATCCTATCAACCGATCTATGACAATGAAGAAGAGTGCGACACTTAAAACCAGATAACAAGACTTTAATTTCTAAAACCAAATGGTGGAATAATCAAAGATGTCATCTTTGTGGTGCGACTGATGAATCCAAAAAAACTTGAATAAATATGAGATTACGATTGAGTTGAAGAAGTCAAGTTTACTATTAAGGCAGCTAAATGATGACTCCACCAAGAGCAGAACATTCATGTCTCACATCAAACACTGTATATCATTGGAAGACTTTAATCTTTGAAGGGATGTTAAAACTTGACGCAAATCCTAGAAACATGATTTCAGAAAAATCAAATATAATATTTTATCAAGATAAGATTTATTTCAAAATTTTCAAATTGATTTAGAATTGTTTCAAAATAAATAATTAATTATTTAATGAAATATAAAAGACTAAGAATTAGTTATTTAACAAAACAAACTATAAAATTAAGATAGGAAAGTCGGGTTCAAGACTTGATTTCATGTAATCTTTTTTAAGATGTCAGTTTAACCAATCCAAGTTGAAATAATAATGATCATTTATGAACTAGGGATATTGAATTAATCAGGTTACCGAGATAGTAAGCTAAACCGCCGAATGATTAGAAAGTGTTATTCAACAATAAACATTTAACTTCTAAAAGCACTTAAGGCTGAACCGTCGAATGATTATAAGGTGGTATTCAACAATAAACATTTAACTCCTAAAAGCACTTAAGATCAAATCACATCCCATAACTTCATTAATCTTCCGATATATTTTACAAATATGTCATGTCTTTATTAATAATTTATAATAAAAATCACATCTCCCAACCTCGATTCAATTACCAAGATATGCTCAATTACGGTAACAAATAATTGAACAAGCAAACAAATCAAATATAAACACGCGGATTAATAAGGTTAAAAAAATCATCAACCTGAATTAATAAATTAAAGATTCATAAAAAAATGAATTAAACTACTATTATCCCTAGAAACTTAGCTAAATATAGATGCTAGATAACTCATTGATAAGTTGAAAAACATCTTATCTAAACTAAAAATATAAATAAAATCATAACTTTTATTCACGGTTTGGAATTCAAATCACAATTCTATTTTCCAAAAATCTAAGTAAATATGTCCAACTAAATAGCTGCATCAGACCACACCACCTACAATCTCAAGCAATTCCATATTGACACTTGGAAGTTCAAAGTGTTAAATTCTTGCTGCTAAAAGCAAAAACTTGAAAACCCTAATACAAAAATACAAGCCTCACTTTCCTCTTTACTTCATACATTTAGAAGCATCAAAGACCACATTGCATTTACATAACTAAAAATCCATGAGAAAATCATGAAAAAGGATGAAGATCTATGTTTGTTTTCTAGACAGCCATTCTATAATTGCAGAAAGAAGAGCATAATTGGGTATCAGGTATTTGTGTGGTAATTGTAACATAGTCATTGGAGATGTATCTTTCTCTTCGAGCCATGCCTCTATCGCTCTTCTTTCGTATGTATACCCATCCGCAGCAACACAGGGGTCCGTCATTACCTCCTGCATACAATGCAAACTCCGTTTGATCAATCATACATGAATCTAAAAACACTTGTAGAGCTCGATTATAAATAGAAATGTACGTCGTAAAAACTGGATTTTATATGAAGAAAATAGGCTTACGTTGAGAATGGGGCATGTGAAGTGTCTAGGAGGTGGTGGAGAAGAAACCAAAGCCTGATATCGAGCTTTCTCAGCAAAATCTTTCAACTTCTCCAAAACAGGAAGAACTTCGTCTTCCAAATCAGGTCTATCTTTTTGCCTAAGTTCGGTGCACTTTAACCCAACAAGAGCTAAATCATTTGCTTCTTTGATTGGCCATGCATCAGCCTCTGGATCTAGTACCTCCATCATACAATCACTTTCCATTGCAGTTTCCACTTTATGAGCTAAAGCAATTGCTGGTTTTCCTGTTAGCAATTGCAATATTACCATTCCAAAGGCATAAACATCGGACTTAGGAGAGACAACTCCCGTTCGTTGATACTCTGGATCGATATAACATAGCGTGCCAACTGGAGATGTATCCTTGTACATCATGGACATTGAAAGAGAGTCCATGTTGATAATCGTTGAAAGGCCTATGTCTCCAATTTTACTCACATTATTACGGTCAAGCAATATGTTTGCTGGCTTTAGATCACGATGTATGATAGGATTTGGCTTTGCATTGTGTAGGAATACAAGAGCTGAAGCTACTTCCCAGGCTATTCGCATTCGATCAAACCATAAAAGTGGAGGGGTATTGTTTTTCCTGCTCAGTGTATCTTGAAGGCTACCATTCTCCATTAACTCGTATACGAGGCAGCTTCGTTCAGGACATGCACCCAGAAGAATAAGCAAGTGTGGATGGCGAATTCGGCTCAATATTTCCAGCTATAACCAGTAGAAACAGAATACTCATAACTTTGAAAATCTGACTTATGTTAATTTGCTGAAGAAAAATACATATGAGAGCACTAAGGGGTGATACTTTTGAAACTATTTACGGTTAATATAAAAAACCAACCTGAAGTACATCTTTTTCTCAATTAGCAACCTAAATTCTATGTGTTTTCCGATTGCACCCCAAATTTAAAGATATTTTTACAAGTTGAAACCCGGGGCCATTTCTTGTCACTTACAAAATCGAATTTGATGTCCCGAAATTTTTAACCAAAATTTATGTAACCTACGGAAAAACATTCTACATTTCAAACCAAACTAAAGCTCCAAACCAATTATGATTTCTATTAAATTGAAGCTCAATTTGAACCAAAATCGAAAAAAGAAAAAAGATCCGATTTTGGCCGGAACAATAGCTTGAAAATGGCTCTAAAATTGGAAAAGGGTACAAATATAGTCCCATCCAAACTAGAAGGCTATGTCTGGAAAAGAATTCAAAATCCTAATGTATGTTTGTTTTCATTTTTAAATTCGGATCCCAAAATCCGGACACAATCATTTCTACCTATTTTGTATAATCTTTTAAATATTCTATTTATTTTGTATAAACTTTGAAATATTCTATTTGTTGTATGAACTTTAAATTTTATGAATTTTACGATTTCAGACAAACCCTAGTCATACGCATGTCCGAAATGAATCAAATTTGAAGTTCAAATTTAAAGCAAAACACTTCAAAATTTTTACAAAAAATTTGTAAAATTACATATAATTCGGAGAGAAAAATGTGTTTAACCCTTTGAAAAAATTGAAAACTTTGGGGTGCAATTCAGGAAAAAAAAAGAAAAAAGTTCGTTTTTACTCTAGTTAAGAAAGTATACCTCTTGCTGAAACTGCTTTGTTATGCTTTCTTCCTTTGCATGGAGAACTTTGACAGCAGCAGTTGTATGCTGAAAGCTGCACTTGTAAACAGTCCCATATGCTCCCATTCCAATTTTAAGATTATCAGAAAATGACGATGTTGCAAACACGATTTCTTCCCATGTAAACTGACGGTATTGATTGAAACTGCCGTTCAATACACTTTCAAGATTTTCATTTTCTTTGGTTTTACGAGACACTATTAGCTCTGCTTCCTTTCTTTCTACTACTTCTCTTTCGACACAGTCCTTCACTAATTCAGCTTCTCTTTTGGCTGCTTCGTATCTCTTTTTCTCCCGTCTCACCAACTCCTTGGCTTCTTCCTCCTTAAAACTTATCACTTTCAGATTCATTTCCTCCTCCACATGACGTTTCTCCAGTTCATTTAACTGAATGAAAACAGAAAAATGAATGTATCTGTTTAACTGAACAAGAACAGAAGAATGAGAAATCTAGTAGCATCAGTTATGTATGGCGACTGTACCTTTCTAGAAGTGTCAATCGCCTCGCTTTGGGCCATTGCATACATGCCTCGAATATGCCTGAGTTCAGTTCTCAACTTTTCTAGCTCAAAGTCCGTATTAGCCTACAGAAAGGATTGAGATGATAATAATACTAGTAATACTAATAATCAGTTAAAAGATCAACTCTAGCATCTGAACATAAGGCTATAAGAGATCTTTTAGGGTCAAAATCATATTTCATCTTATAATTAGGGGGTCTTCTGATTTTGGTCTCATAATTGTCACGATTTTCAATTTAGTCCTACAATTTAAGAATTTATCAGAGTTTAGCCTAATTTTTTAGAATTGGGGCTTTCCATGACCTAAAAATGACGTGGGGACATGTGTCCAATTCTTATTGATTGATACGTGTTGCCATGTCACTTCTAAGTCACCAGAAAGTATTTTCTCGTGAGACTCAAATTTTCCGGTCAAAATTGGACTGAAATCAAATAAATTCTTAAATTGTGGACTAAATTGAAAATCGTAATACTTATGGGACCAAAATCGGAAGACACCTTAGTTGTGGGACAAATAATGATTTTAATCCGATTCTTTTATGTAGGTTGAGAAATAACAATAGAGAATGGGGAATAGCCATCAGATAGATAGATGTTCAATGATCTTGAATGAAATGAATCTCACTAAAATTTATTTCTCACTCATAATATGTTACTCTAACTTAACCTAAAACCATGGTCAAAGGTAAAGGGTTGACTCCCACTTATATATCCTTCCACACTTCCATATGGAACCGATGTGGGATATCATAAGATAATAGCAACTTTTTATGCAAGTAACACATTCATGAATCATGGTACATATGTTTAGTAGAGCTTTCAATCCCAACATACAAAAAGTTGATCATAGCATGAAACCCAAAATTGGAAGTTATGGAAAATGGTACCTGATTCTTGGTAGAGGCTTCAGAAGCTGATGCTTGGTTCCCTGAAGGATCATCTGCCAATGAGCTCGTGAAGCTAGAAGCATGATCAGCTGTGTTGATTACATCTGAACGACTGCGTAAAATGTTTTTCGTGTTACTCCTTTCAGCATCATCGAGAGATAAGTTACTAGGATAAGTAACTCCACCCGAAGGCATTCTTCTATGAAGAAGAGTCTGATTCATGTTTGAAAGAGCTTGAAACCGCTGCACTGGTAGTGATGCTGAATGGAAATGAGAGGTCGACCCTTGGTCTGTCCAATCTGAAGACAAATTCAAGAATCGATCATTTCTTAACAAACTTGATCTGTACAAAGTCTTTTTCATGAGGATACGCTTACAGCCAATAAAACCATGGCAACTACGAATAGTTCTACCCAAGAAAGACAATGTCGGTGTCGGTGTAAATATCGGTACCCTCATTTTACGGAAATATCGGGGGAATATCGAAAAAATATCGGTAAATATCGGAAAAATATACAGGCCGTTATTATATAGGTTACGTGTAAAAATGGAAATATCGGAGATATATCGGAGATATTTCCGGATATTTTCGTCCTTGGTTCTACCCGATTACAATGTTGACCTCAACTAGGAGATATTCTAACAAGAAAGCAAAAGCTTCTCTAGAAAAGCACCTGATTGTGAACTAAAACTTTGGCTTGAAGTATTCTCAGTGGAACAAGTTGAATCACTACTGTCATCTCCTACGCTTTGGTTTGTTTCTGAATCTGAAGGCCGCAATGATGATAGTTGTCCTTTGGAAACAGCATATACAGTGCAAAAAGTTGGACAGCATTCTGATATTTTTGATGACAATGTTTGTGCCCTGAACATGGAACGAAGTAAGATCGCGTCAATCACAAATACAACAAAGATATGAGATGCAAAAGAATGTTCCAAAGCCCTGTGTTTCTGCACCAAATATAGAGGGGCATACAGTGCCTCTGTGGCCAATAAGGTAGAAGAATATATAAGGTTTCTGGGACATTAATCACATTATCGACCATAA
The DNA here is from genome assembly GCA_028654395.1 of Scutellaria barbata. Taxonomy (NCBI): domain Eukaryota; kingdom Viridiplantae; phylum Streptophyta; class Magnoliopsida; order Lamiales; family Lamiaceae; genus Scutellaria; species Scutellaria barbata. The sequence continues at coordinate 22,487,272 of CM053646.1, forward strand.
ACGTCCTAATATTCTCATATAATCTAGTGAAAGAACCTACTAATCCACAATAGAAACTTGTTATACAAACTAGATGATTTGGGAATTACCTAGAGAAAATATTGCGAGATGAAGTACCAATAACAAGCTTATTGATCTTATGTTTTTGAATATCCCCAGTTATTGCAGCTACCACATCATCTGACTCTATCTGTACGGTTTCAACGTGCACCTGCATGTGGAAGCAGTAAATAAGCATCTTCACGTAGCAAAGGCAATGTTCAAGAGCCTGTCCAAATTTACCTTCCTTTGACTACACATTTTCTTGTAAGGAAGAAGCTTTTCAGCTACTTGCCACTCCATTTCCTTTGTGAATGCAGCTGCCACGTCACCTCGAACTTGAGAAATGGGAATATAATTTCCCACTGCCATAGCAGAATACTATGAAATCTACTCAAAATAACAATAGAACAACCTTCTTTGGAGCCGTATCCAGCTCTACTTTCTATTTATAACGAACCTATGTTTACTGCCAATTGAAATTTTACTTTCACTAAGTTGTGAAGTAAATAAACCAACACCAAACAGAACATTTTGTGCTTGAATTTTCGATAAATTGTCCTCATTCTTTGGACAATATGGGAGAAAGAGAACTATGTTTCACTCACACACACAAAGTGAAGCAAGCAAAGTGGAAATGAAGAACAATCAGATAGTGAAATCCATCAAAACCAATTACTATAGATCCCCTAACATTAACCAACAATCACCACACAACTTATGCAATCAAATTCTTGGATTAACAACTTACTAGGAGTTGGAATTCTCGATATCACGGGGCGGACATGCAGCAACTTGAAGTAAACTAATCCCTCAGTGACAAATTTGTCAAGTGCCCATTTGAGAACAAATTTGCTTTTCTTGCTTCCACTTATAGCCACAGTAACAACTGAATGTCCTGGAAGTGGCACTTCATCTAACCCTTGTACTATTCTAATATTCTTCTCTTCCATATTTATATTTTCACAATCAACACTCTGCAACACCATCAAACCCCAAATTTTGATATCATCATATTCCCACAAAAAAATTAAAAAAATTCTGCTCAGTTTTTCAATTAGTTAATTATCCTGCACATCTTTCTATTGTTAAATCAGGATCTGTAAATGAAAATAAAAAATGAAAAAGAAAGAATCACAACATACCAGGAATTATGCTTCTTGCAAGTGCTGATTTCGCTGGAACCCATTTGAATTATCAATACTAGAATGTAATGAAAACAACCCATACAAGTATATATCAAGAAAAGAGTGCAGCAAAGTTTCGATTTTTACCTACATTTTGCTTGCTAAATTTGAGCAAACTTTATGAGAAGTAGGTTAACAGTTTGAGGAAGATGTGATTCATGCTCCCATATTATGCCCGAAGAAGACCGGGGCGTAACAAGTTTACTCATCTGAGACTGAGACAACACAATTATAATATCTTAATTGATTATTTATTACTAGTAATTAACCTTCATAGAATAGTCTATAGAGTATATTCTTTTCGAATGTATTTGTTAATAATATTCATATTCAAAAGTCGTCTGTTTATTGTTAATGATGTGGAGTGGGTTGGGTAGTTGCGTGCTGTTTTTTATCTCTATATTTTGTACTACTTTTCAGGCGACATGACTTGAGACCTATTTGTCTCTCACTTATTTTATTTCAACCCCATTAGATACTAAATATTTCACATTTTTCTTCTCTCTCTCTCATTGATTTTTTTCCATAAAAATTATTTGTATCATTTGCAGGCAATGTGGAAGGAATATAAGACCTGAAGTAAGATTTTTTAGGAGGCCTATGTAAGAACAATACTTATGAGGATTTATAGAAAATTTGGTTTAACTTATTTTTTTGTTTGTACAGTGATTTGAAATAAAAAATTTATAAATTAATTTACACTAAAAATGATTGATTTTAAATTCATATAAATTCAAATATGACCAATGCATTGAAAGAGATATAAAGATAGAATTTAAGAAATAATTACATAGAATCCAACTTATATTTAGAGATGACAATTCGAACCATTCGACCCGATCTGACCCAACCCGCTGACCAAATAATAAAGCCCAACCAGATCCAATCGATCCATCCATCTACTAGTTGGGCTTACAAAATTGTAGCCCAACTCAACTTGCTTAGCCAATGGGCCAAATTGGACCAAATCCATATTTATTAATATTTTTGAAAATTATTAATTTCATATAAGATAATTTAAGACTTGCAGTTTAATTACCGTTTCCATTTATCAAAGTTAGATTTTATTGAAGATAGTGTATTTAATATAATTAACTTAGTTGTGGGGACAAAGTATAATCTTTCTTTCAATTTTTTTTTCATTAAAATAAATTAATTGAGCATTAGAGTATTTAATATCAGAGGATCGTATATCATGACACCAACCTCATAATAAATGGGTAAAAGTTTTAAGGGAAAAAAAGGTTTTTTATCCTTTTAAGTTTGTTTTATTGGATTTTTTATCATTTATTTTTTATTTTTTTTATTGTTAGTCTTATATATTTAAAAATTACCATTTATAGTTCTCTTACTGTAACACCCTAGATTTTTTTTTTTAACTTTATGAAATAAGTTTAATTTATGAAATAAGTTTATAGCATTATTGATGTAGTATTATAGGATAAGGTGATAGGTGTAATATCTTTATGAATCCTATTTTCTCTTTCATCATAAATGCAACCATTCTTTTCTCACCAAACCTCATCTCGGAAGAAACAATAATTTGAAAAGGAAAGAAGGACTCTCTCTCTCTTCCTCTTCTTCAACCCCAACATCACAGATGGCCGTCTCTTTCTTTTCCTCCCTCTTTACTGATGTCCGTTGCTGGTTTGTATTGGAGCCGACGCGTGGTTCGCGCCGGCGAGTTAGGTGATGCAGTGGCCGGCGCTTGTTGCGCCGGCGAGAAAGACTGTGAAAACCGCCGCTGCAAGCGGCGGCTGTGTGTGTATATATGTGTGTATGTATGCTGATGGGTGCGTGTGTATATGATGCTGTGTGCTGTTGGGCACCGCCGTAAGTGACGGCGCCAGGTTGATCGGCGGCGAGGGCGGCAGGCGTACGAGGCGGTTGAGAGGGCAGAGACGGGAGGAGAGGACAGGGCAGGGGCAGCGCCGGGCAGAGGGGTGGCTGGTTTGGGGCTGAGGAGAATCGCACCGCCGCGAGAGCCGGGGTGCTGCTGTGAGTTGTGCGTGTGTGTGTCTTGGTCGTCGGGAGTTGGCCGGCGATATGGGGTCGCCGGCAGCGGCGAAACGGTGGCAGGAGGTCGGGAGAAGTGGCGGCTGGGAAAGGTATGGAAGGAGGGGCTGAAATCTGAAAATTAGAAATAGTCTGGGGTCATTTTGCAAACTCCATAATTATTGAAAATTCAACTTTGACCCTTAACGATTATGAACCTTACACATTTCACCCCTAAAATTATGAAATATACTTTAAGATTCATAATTTATGGATAAATGACATTTAAAACCTCAATAATTATAAATATTACATTTTATACTCTTAAAATTGTGAAAATATGTTTTAAGTTCCTAAATTAATGAATAATGATAACGAACTCCCAATTATGCTGAAATTATATATTGTACCTTCAAAAATTGATAATATTATGTATTGTCTATTAGAATTACTTTATATTGCTAAAACGAACCCTAAAATATGCTGAAATTACAAATATACCCTTAGAGTTGTTGAAATTGTATTTTATTACCTATAATTGATTGAGGTTATAAAACGGATCCTAAATATTACAGATATTATTTTCGAGAATCAATATATATATATGAATAAATGAATTAAATTCAATCTAATGAATTAGGTTATAAATTCACCTTAGAGATATTATAATAATTAAAATAGGTACAATATAATAGTTATATTAAATCTAGGTTTTTAAAATCCTAGATTCACTTCTCGTTAACCCATAACTCTTGGAAAATTATAAATATAGACATTATGTTTTGATTTTCATAATTTTATAAATAAACTAAAGGTCTAATTATAAATATTAAACATTTAAATAGATTTTCCTATATTGTTAAAAATGATATTATGATCTTAATTAAATTATGAACTTTACAATTTAAACCTCAAAGTTAAGAATCAAATTAAATATCAAAGTAAATAACAAATTCAATCCTCTTAAATAAGAATTATTTAAACATGTTAGGCAATTTAATATATTTCCTAAATTAACCTATAATTTTAGTTACTTGAATTCAATTTAGCAATTAAATTATATAGTCAATCTAAATACGACATAATCATAAATATATTCAAATTTTTTAATATTTAAGTTAAACCGTAAATTACATAATTAGATTTTTTAAGATTATTTTAAAAGGTCTTCAAGAATTAATTGAAGCCAAAAGCTTTATAATTTACTTGTTTAGAATTATTATCAAATTTTCAAGGATCTAACCTAAATCATAATTTTATAATTAATTTTCCTGAAAACTAAGATAAATATTTCAAGATCTAAATAAAGTCTAATTAAGTTTTTTAATTAAATTCTAATTAAGTTTTCTAATATTTTAATAAACACATTTTCATTATAATTTCATTTAAGCCCTGTATTACTTTAAAAATCATTTATTTTACTTTTAAACCACAACATTGTAAGAAATCGAGCTTTAATTAAGAATGTATTTTAATTAATAATAGTTCGATTAAATTCTAAAGCGAGCACTTACGCTTTGTAGAAAGTACGAAAGGAGGAAAGAACTAAGCTCATATAAAAGTAGACATTTTGCAAGCATCATCCATGAAAGGTGGGGGTAAATTCTTAATACAGTATTTATATTCTTTCAAAATATTTAAAATATGAAATCTTTTACTTGATTGATGTGAGGTCGATATACGTGTTATGTGAATAAAGTGCTATGAGATGAAAATGTGATTGATGAATGATTTAAAGCACGTGATGGATTGTGATGGTTCTCGAAATGTGAACATTTTACTGTGAATGCAAAGGTGAAGAATGATGTGAAGTTAAGATTTGCATATGTGCAAATAATATGTGTTTTCATGGCAGTTGAGAACTGCAACTAAGTGTTATGTTAAATAAAATGTGTTTTTATGTGTATGTTGATATGTGCATGTGCATGCGTATACAAGGCGGCTAGGACCCGCATCAAGACGGCTAAGACCCATATAATGACGGCTGATCACCGTATCACGGCGGCTAAGAACCGTAAAATATTTTCATGACGGCTAAAAATCGTAAAATGCTTTTATGGCGGTTAAGCACCGTAAATTATATGAAAAGTGATGTTTGAATGTGAATGATGATTGATTGTATGTTTGCAAGACGGCTAAAAACCGTAAATGTGAAAATGAAGTGATATGTGTATGTGCATGCGTATGCAAGGCGGTTAGGGCTCGCATCAAGTCGGCTAAGACCCGTATAATGACGGCTGATCACCGTATCACGACGGCTAAGAAGCGTAAAATGTTTTCATGGCGGCTAAAAACCGTAAAATGCTTTCATAGCGGCTAAGCACCGTAAATTATATGAAAAGTGATGTTTGAATGTGAATGATGGATTATATGTTTTCAGGGCGGCTAAGACCCGCATATATTTCCAGGGCGGTTAAGACATATGTTTGCAAGACGGCTAAAAACCGTAAATGTAATAATGAATGTGATATTTTTACATGTGATTGAGATGAATGCTTGCATTTAAATTAATTTAAGTCACGTGTTGGAAATGATTGATAAACGTTTTATGTCAAACGGGGTTTTCTGCTAAAATGGTGTTATGATGAGTTGAGAAATGCCCAAATGAAATCTTTTAATTTTATAACGTTTTAAAATAGGGCATAAGATATCTTTTATTTAAATGGTTTCATTTTAAAATGATTTAAGTCACGTAATTGAAATGATCTATTTTCTACGGTTTTTATTAAAAGACAAACGTTTTACGAAAAATTGTTTTTAAGTTATAAAATCGTGGTTTTGCAAGTGCGTTTAAATCTTTAAACTTCAATAAATTGTTGAAAGTCGTGTAAAATCTTTTAGAAATTATTTTTATGTCATCCCGAGTTTCCCCACCCCACGGAGTGTACTTTTGTCACTCACCCCTCTTTCTAAAATATTTTCAATTTAGGGATTTTATGGCGTGGAGTGCGAGTGGTGGATTCTGGTAGCCGATGATCAAAGGTTTCAGAAGTTTTTTTTTTATTTAAAATGATTAATTTCATGAATTTAAGAAATGTATAATTTATATTTATTCTTGATTTTTATTTATCTTTATTCTATTGAAGGAGTGAATTTTTATAAGTAACTAACATCTCGGTTAAAGTTTATTTACAAAAAGAATTGGAGCATTACACTTACATGCTACAACATGTAATTTATTATTGTTTTTTAATTAGAATTCATCTATAACATCAAATTGTTTTTTTTTTGTTTTTTTTGTAATTGAGAGAACTAAATTAATATTAATAATTATAACGTAATTTTTTTTATTAATATGTCTAAATTCAGGATGTCAAAATTATTAATATTAATTAATAATTATTAACAAAATTATAACGTATGTATCGGGATGAAAAATAAATTTATTTATTTATTAATTTAGGCATGTTATCTCAATTTACAAAAAATTGGTGTTAAAATTAAATTAAAAAAAAATAGTTACATGCTATAATAGGTTAGAAGACTAAAATATTATATTTTTTAAACTATAATAGGTTAGAAGACTAAAATATTATATTTTTTAAACATAGAGGCTAAAAATCAAAAAGGTGAAAAATAAAACTATGAAGAATCCAATGATGTAAATTCGAGGCCAAAGAATGTTTTTCTCCAAAATTTAATAATATATTTATTACATATATTCTTTTACTGTACTGTTTTTTGTAGTATATTATGATAATACTTAAAACACTATAAACCAATTCAATTATGTTTAAATTGATATAGAAATACAACTAACCAAGTTTAGTTAAGTCAATATACTGTCAAATTCAAACCAATAAGCCTTAATTTTTGGACTTGAAACTTAATTCGGTCAACTCTAATTTAATTATAAAAAATCTATAGTACAAGACTATATATGAATAATTATATATTATTAAGAAAAAATAAATATAATCAAATTTTGATATGGTTTGTTTAGAAGCAATGTTCGGTAAGGTTCACAAATCTTATTAACTTTAAATAGAATTCAAAAACTTTTCAATTCGATTCAATTGATGTTGCTCATTAGTGGATTCTGATTATTCACAACATTAATTTAAAATAGTTAATGATAGTTGAGAAAGAAAGTAAATAAAAAATAAAAAAAATAAAAAAAAAATACAAGGGGAAATGGAATAACATGCAGAGAGTGGTAAGTTGCAAATAATAATAATAATAATAATAATAATAATAATAATAATAATAATAATAATAATTTAACAGGCAATCAGGCATGCTCGAGCTCATTTTGTCCATCAGGCCACTTGGGCCAAGCCTAATAGGCCCGATATTTTTCGAGTCATTATTTTTAAAACACGACCCAGCCATATTTATAAATTATTCGAATTGAAAAACATATATCTCTTTGACTCTACTAATCGCTATTACCAAAGAAAATTGAAAAAAAAAAAAAAAGAAACGAAATGACAAGGAGGCTAGAAATTGGTTAAAAGTATTATATAAATATTTTAATATAGAAAATTAAGTGTTAAATTTATATATTAAGAAAAAGTACCATTTTATTAACTAAATAAAATGATTAGTAACTTCATTTTTTTAACGTACTATACACGTGCATTGTTAGAACATTTTATTTTTGAAATGTATGACTGTTAATTAGAATATATGGCACTATCGCAGTGATTCTTAAAAATGTTTATTTATTTTATAGTTATTTTAAATTTAGAACATTCTACAAAAAATATGAAAAGAAAAATCTAAAATAAAGGTGAAATGTTTGAAAATGATTAGTTAAACTTTCAACACTTATTAGTTGATAAAAAATGAATTATATATATATATATATATATATATATATATATATATATATATATATATATATATATATATATTAATACAGTTATGATTAGATATGCATTTAAAGATTGCGCATCGTGCGCACTTCTTTGTTGTTTTTTTAATTTTTAATAGTTTATATAATATACACAATTCTTTTTTCATGCTACCACTTCACATACAGATTTTCTTATCAATTATCATCTCAAACACCTAACCCTTATCAACATCTTCATATACGAACTCTCTTATCAATTATCATCTCAAACATGAAACTAACCCCTCATCAACATAGACCTTTTTAATAATTCACATCTCACACATCAATCATACACATTCTTCCCAATTCTCATACACTCCACCATCTACACCTCTCATCGAATCAAATTTTAAAGGTGAGACTTTCTCTCTCGTCATCTTTGAGAACTTTTTGTTAATATTTTTTTTCATTATCCATTGATTTGGGTGGGCAATTAGTTGAAATTTTAAGATTTTCAGCATTAACTAAATTTTTTTAGATGAAAGAAGATTCTCCAAATGATCTGTTTATTCCGTAAGTTTCAAAAGAACATAAACCTAAAATTGGGCAGGAATTTCTCACAATCGAAGACGCATTTGAATTTTATAATACTTATGCAAAGGAATTTGTCACAAAAGGGTGAAATGAATAAGGGAATAGTTCGAGTTGGTTGCAAAGCTAAGTTAGCAATTGTAAAGAGAGAAACTGGACCAAATTGGGTCGTGAGTATATTTATTGAGAATCACAATCATGGACTTACAACTCCAAGAAAGGTACATATGTTGAGGTCGCATCGTCATGTGTTGATGGCAAAGAAAGCATTGACTGGACAATTATCTGAAGCAAATGTACCATCTGAAGCAAATGTACTAACATGCTAATTGAGATTGATGGAAATTGAATCTGGTGGCCCAAAACATGTTGGATGTACTGAACGAGACATTAGAAATTATAGAAGAAATTTACAGAAGGAACAAAAAGGAATGGACGCCGAAACATTAATTGAGTCTTTCTAATTAGAGAAGAGAAAAATCATTCATTTTTCTTCAACTTTGAACTAGACATGAAGAACAAACTCATAAACTATTTTTGGGCGGATGCTATAGCGAGAAGGTCTTACAATTATTTTGATGATGTTACAGTATTTGATATAACCTATAACACAAATAAGTATAGCATGATTTTTGCTCCAATAACCGGGATCAACCACCATGATCAAACAATCATACTTGGATGTAGATTTTTAAGTGATGAGAAAGCAAATTCATTTATTTGGTCAAACAATCATACTTGGATGTGGATTTTTAAGTGATGAGAAAGCAAATTCATTTATTTGATTATTTAATAAGTGGTTTGATGCTATGTCGGGTAGTCATTCTTCTGTTATTGTTACAGACCAAGATCCTGCAATGACCAAAGCTATTACACAAGTGTTTCCAACCACCCTGCATCGGTATTGTATTTGACATATTCTTAATAGATTCTCTGAAAAGATTAATGTGATGACAAATCAAGATGATTATTACCGTTTGAAGGATGTAGTTATGAACTTCGAATCTACTAGAGAATTTGAAAAACATTGGATGGAGATCATGATATATTCCATGCTGAAAAATAATGAATGACTCGAACGACTCAACCACATGTATGAGTTGCTTAGTAAATGAGTTCCTGTTTATATTAAGCATGTATTTAGTAGTAAATGAGTTCCTGTTTATGTTAAGCATGTATTTAGTGTTGGAGTTTCTAGTAGTCAAAGAGCTGAGAGTTGTCATTCTCTTTTCAAAACATATATTTTAGTCAAAAATTCGTTGATGAATTTTATCACACGATTTAATAAAGCCTTAGACATCAACGATAGAAAGAATTGGAAGCTGATCATGTTGATATTAATGAGCAACCCACATTGAAGACACTCTGGCCAATTGAAGCATAAATGGCAAAGATATACACAAGGAAAATGTTGATATTAATGAGCAACCAACATTGAAGACACTCTGACCAATGGAAGCACAAATGCCAAAGATATATACAAGGAAAATTTTCAATTTTTTTTAGGAAGAAATGTGTTAAAGTCATGCTTAGTTTGTGAATTTGAAATGTGATGATGAGTTGCAAACAATCTATACTATATTCAGAACTGATACAAGTTCAACATCAAGACAACGAGAGCTTATATACACCAAGAGTTTAGATGCATTAACATGTAGTGTCACGCCCCAATTTTGTAATAAAATAAATATAAATATAAATATTTCTAAAAACGGGCGTCCAGCAAAAACACAGCAACTAATATTTTAAGCAACAATAAAACCCAAAAAATAATAAAGGTTTATAAATACCCCATAATTTGTATAAAAACGATAGGTTATCAGAATCAGCAGCGAAATATCAATATACAAGCCACCGGCTTAAACTTTACAGTTCTTCAAAATAAATAGATCTTAAAAGCATTTGAGAACATAGATTAGCATATTTATATACAGCAAAAATAATTATAAGCATCTTTCTTCAACTTCGCCTCTCATCATCCGGATCTATACACAGAAAAACATGCAAAGGGGGTGAGCGTATAAAATACACTCAATGGGATCACGTTGTAAAATAGGGGAAAATAAGATCATAACCACAAATAATAATTAATTCAAACATATCATTTCACATGCAAGCATATCACTTTCATAATCATTCATAACAATTGCATATTCAAAATTTACGATTCTTAGCCGCCATAGATGTGGTTCTTAGCCACCATAGATACGGTTCTTAGCCGTCATAGATAATTCAAGTAATTCACATAGATTCATGCTTATAACATCACATAAACATTTATTTTTGCCATTCATCATCTTTCCGAACGCATTCATCATATATATTAAAACATGTCATATTTCACGTAGTATAAGATTCACCCTCATCATAATCATAACATTTCATGCGTTCAGCACATAAACCCAACACATTTCATATAGCATAATAAAATTCGTAATTTAAATATTTGAAAAAAATATAAATACCGACTTAGTACTTTTTCCCCCACCTTAGAGTAGACGATCAAAAACTGTAGACTTCAAAGATATCTAAGGCGTAAAATCCTGCGTATCACCTATAGTCATAAAAGTTCGACTTACAATCTAATCGAACTATCATTTATTTAGAAACTAAATTCTTAAAATATAACCTTATTTCATAACGAAATATGCATAATTTCGTAAAAAGAAAATTCAATTCGAACCTAATATCTCGGGGTTAATTAGATGTGAATCTAAGGTTAATAAACCTTAGATTTAAAATTAATAACTAAATCGTAAAATAAAATAAAATAATTAGCATAATCTTTTTAGGTCGATATTTTAGTCTCAAAAGCAATCTTGCGAAACATAGGTTTAACTTATAATTTCAAATAAATCTTTGGTTAAAATTTATAATAAATAATGTATTAACAATTAATTCCAAATCGAGCTTAAACTATATTTTCTTAATCAATTGGATAAAATCTAAGGTTTTATTCCCTAATTAATTATATAAATAAATCCAATTTAACATATATTAATCTATATAATCTTTCTTTGTTATTTAATTAAAACTTGCCTCATTTATTAAATCCTAAGTAAGAATCTATATCATTTTATTAAATTCAAAGTCCGATATTTATCTACCTAATTATGATATTTAAAGCATAATTTAATTAACTTACATTATCTTTATCGATTAATTAAACTCACTTTTCATATATCATATTCTATAGATTTAAGGTAATATCCATAAGCCTAATATATTCTAAATTCCAAACATGTTATCATCATAATTCAATAATCTTTTGGACAAATAATGCATATCATCATCAATTATTCAAGAAAGCTATGAAATTTAAATAGTTTCAATATTTCCTTGATTATTATACATGAATTAGGCCTTAAAGCATGCTTTAATTATCTAAATTTTCATTACAAAATTCAGCAATTTCAATACTTTATTGTTCAAATTGAAGCAACCCTTATTTTGCAATCTAACCCCTAAATCATATCAAATTTACCAAATATGCCATTCCCAAACTTTCTCCCCCTTTCCCAGCCGCCCGCCGCTGCCGGCGACTCCCAGTTGCCGGCCACACGCACACACTTGACACGACCGGCGCCGCTGCTCACGGCGGCGCCTCCCACTTCCTGCCGGCGCGACACCGGCACCGGCACCGGCCAACACCACAACAACCGACTCGACTTAACCCAGCAACCCAACATACCAACACAGCCCAACAAACACCCACGCACACACAGTACAGAGCACGCGCCGCCGCTGCAGGCGGCGGCTCACGACCCATGACTCGCCGGCGACTTCCAGCGCCGGCCACAACCAAATGATAGCGAAACGGGGTGGCAAAACAGGGCAGTTACAGCGAGAGAGAGGGAGAGAGGAAAGGTGAAGTTCAACCATTTAACTCTTCAAAACCATCCCTACATCGAGCTCAACGGGTTGCACTTTTAGGTCCGATTACCTCGCCGGAATTTCTGATGGTGATGAAATGCGGTCGATTCTGTGACTGTGAAAAGGAATGAAAAATAGAGAAGAAGAAATGGCTTCTCTGCTTCCGAAAATTGGGGAAAAGGATGAAAATGAAAGAGAGAAAGAAAATGTACTACCCTTATCCTATAAATCTTTCTAACCTTTGTCAATTATTGAGGCCTTCTAGAAGATTGACTTTTCCTTAATCATAGTTAAGCTAATATTGCATTAAGGTAACATAATCTATATTATATAACTATATCATATAGCTTATCTTATGTATTATAGATATTAATACTATATAACATAATACTATATAACATATATCATATAGTTTTAAAAAAAAAAAATTTCTTAGGTGCTACATATAGTTGTTTACAATTTGAGTTTAAAGGAATTGTTTGTAGATACATTTTGACATATTTTTGTGTGAAACAAATCTTTGAACTTCCTTCTAGATATATTCTACCAAGATGGACAATAGGTACAAATCTAGATATATTCTACTAAAATGAACAATAAGTGCAAAGAGTGTAAGAGTGGACGATATTCATGGTGTTGACATTTATAATGTTCATAATAAATCTCTTCTGACAAGACATTCAAAATTGTCACAAATGGCTTTTATTGTAGTAGATGATGCATGTCTCACTGAAGATGGTTCTAACTTGCTAATGCCATAGTTAGAACATGTATACAATGATATAAAGAACATGAATATTGGTGAAAGAATGCAACGATCTTATGTATCAACAAATAATATGATTGAAATTAATGATCATTCACGAGCAAAAATGTGGTAAAAGGTATAAATCATCAAAAGAAAAAATAATTCAAAAAGTAAGAGTTTGTTATGATTGTGGCATTAATGGGCATGATAGGAGAAATTGTTCCATATCATTGGGATTGTATAATATTTTCTTATGTTTTCTTTTTTCCGAAAATTTTTACATTTAGAAAATTACAGTACTGATTTATTTTAATTTTTTTTCACATGTATAGATTCATTATATTTGACGATACAAAAAAAGACAGTAATTAAATAGACTTGAGATTTTGAGGATTGATTGAAGATTTCTTCGTAATTGATGATTTGAGATTTTGAGGATTGATTGAAGACTTTTTTGGTGATTGATAATTGAGTTGGAGGATATGATTTGTTGATTTTGAAGATTTGTGGAGAATTTATTCTCTTATTGCTCAATTCGTATTTTAATTTTTATGATTAATTTTGAGAATTCCTCGAATATTGATTAGGATTTAGGATTTATTGAGAATTGATTAATAGAATATTTTTCATTACTTCATTTAATTGATTAATTCAATATTTTTCATGGTAACTTCTGTGTGGATGAGAATTGGAAAGAATATTGATTAGTTCAATATTTTTCATGATCACATTTGTGTGGATGGAAATTGGGAAAAATGTGTATGATTGATGTATGAGATGCGAATTGTTAAAAATGTATATGTTGATGAAGGGTTAGGAATGAAGTGGTAGCATAAAAAAAGAATTCTGTGTATAATATAAAAAATTAAAAAAAAAAAAGAAATCTTAAAGAAGTGTGCACGGTGCGCATTCTTCAGGTGCGTGCCTGATCAAAACTGTATATTAATGTCATCTAACAAATAAACCTAACCCCTCATCAACATCTTCATATACAAACTTTTTCTTTTTATCAATTTTCATCTCAAATATAGACTTAATCCCTAACATAGACCTTTTTAACAATTTACATTTCACACATGAAATATAGATCTTATCCCACACCGCAACACCATGAAAATTTGAAAAATATTAAATTAATCAATTTTAAAGAAATCTTAAATTCTAATCAATGTTAAAAAAATCCTCAAAATAAATCATAAAAATTAAAATATGAATTGAGTAACAAACATAACAAAATTCTGAAACAAATTCTTAAAATTAACAAATCATATACTGAAACTCAATCATCAATTATGAAGAAGTCATAAATCAATACTCAAATGCTTAAAAAATCAGTCTTATTGTAACTCACAATTAAACAAAATAAGAAAAAAATTCAATTAATCAATTTTTTAGAAATCTTAAATCAGCAAAGAGAATAAATTCTCAATAAATTTTTAAAATCAACAAATCATATCCTCCAACTTAATCATCAATTATGAAGGAGTCCTCAATCAATCTTCAAAATCCCCAATTCTATTTAATTACTTGATTACCTATTTTTTTGCATCGTCGTCAAATATAATGGATCTATATATGTGAAAATTATAAAAAAAAATCCGTATCATAAATGTAAAAAATTTCAAAAAAGATAAGAAAATATTATACCATTCCAATATTATAGGACTGGAATATGACTGATTTTGAGTATTTAAGTACTGATTTATGACTTATTGATAATCTATACCATTCTAATATTCTAGGACGGGATTGAGTATTTGAATACTGAGTTATGACTTTTTAATAATTGATGATTGAGTATATGATTTGTTAATTTTAAGAATATGTTGAGAATTTTATTCTCTTCGTTACTCAATTCATATTTTAATTTTTATGATTCATTTTGAGGATTTCTTAAACATTGAGTATGATTTAAGATTTCTTGAGAATTGAATAATTGAATATTTTATAAATTTTCATGGTATAGCGTCTATGTGGGATGAATATTGGGAAGATGATGATGTGTGAGATACAAATTGTTAAAAAAGTCTATGTTGATGAGAGATTAGACCTATGTTTGAGATGAATATTGCTAAAAAAAATCTGTATATGAAGATGTTGATGAGAGGTTAGGTCTATATTTGAGATGAAAATGAAGATGTTGATGAGGAATTAGGTCTATGTTTGAGATGAGAATGAATAAGAAAGTTTGTATGTGAAGTGGTGAGAATGGATAAGAAAATCTATATGTGAAGTGGTAGCTTGAAATACTTATGTATCCTGGGGCACGGATCTAGATCCATGGTAGCTTAAAATATATACCCTAGATCCGTGCCTCCGCTCCAGACCGAATCTTATGCATTATATTTTTTTTTTAATTCTCTCTTCCTCTCCAAGCTCTGCCCTATTCTTCTTCTTTTTTCCTTCTTCTTTAATTTCCTTTTTGCAAACTCAATGATTTCTCTAATTAATTAATAGCCATTGGATTGATAATTAACAACATACTACCTTCGATAATAATTGAGTTTTCTAAACTTTTGAGTTGGGTATTGAAATATCGATCGGTATCTTGGCAGGACGATTCGGATGACATCTAAATTAGGTTAGGTTAGATGCAACTGATAATTTCGAAGTCATGGCATTGCCAGCTTCTTGTTGCCTCTTCTCTACTATAAATAGGAGCCTTCATTTTCATTTCCCCTTGTTTTCCTTTATTTTTATTTTTATTATTGGATTGTTTTCTATTTGGATTTCTTGATTTAGTTTTTAATTTTATTGAACCTTTAGTGATTATCTTTATATGGTGATTAAGTTTAATGAAAAATTTGAATTATATTGTTATTTTTTCAATTCTAATATGTTTGACTAGATTTTTGAGTTTAAGGTATTACACAAATACTTTAAAGGTCCTTATTTAACGTATTGATTTATGGTGATTGAGTTTAAGGCAGAGTTTGAGCTTTGAGTTATGCTCTAAACATTAATATATGATTGTTTATGTTATCAGTAATACTTTAATAAGATATTACTGATATGATATAAAGATACTAGATATATGTTCTACATGTATTATAAAATTACATGTTTGAATGATGTGTAAATAATACTTTTGAGGTATTATCGATTTGTTCTATAGATATTAGATATATGCTCTACAGGTATTATAAAATTACATGTTTGAATGATATGTAAGTAATACCTTCAAGATATTATGAAAATACTTTTGAGGTATTACTGATTTGTTCTACAGGTATTAGACATATGCTCGACAAGTATTACAAAATTACATGCTTGAATGATATGTAAGTGATACCTCCAAGATATTATGAAAATACTTTTGAGGTGTTACTAATTTGTTCTACAGGTATTAGACATATGCTCTATAGGTATTACAAAATTACATACTTGAATGATATGTAATACCTTCAAAATATTATGAAGATACTTTTAAGTTATTATTGATTTGTATTTTATGTATTAGACATATGTTCTATTGGTGTTACATTACTTCTATTGTAGATGACATGACTGAGACAATTGATGTAAGTGGCTCTCTACTTGGATTAACAAATAACAAGACATACGACAGAAATGAGAAAGCAAGAAGAATAATTGAAGAAAGTTATAAAATATATGTTATTGTAATAAACTATTTGATATCTCCAACAGTGTCTACACATCAATTTGAAACATCAATTCAATCAAAATATTGTTCTCGATGTAGCCCATTCGGTTAGAAAATGATGACGATAAAGAATTAAAGGCCATGAAAAGAACAGAAAGACCATGAAAAGAACATGTGTAATACTTATAAGGTATTTATGAAATATTTGGAAGAATCATGTGTAACACCTATAAATGTATTTATGTAATACTTGAAAATAACATGTGTAATACCTATAAGGTACGTATGTAATACCTGAAATGAACATATGTAATACATGTAAGGTACTTATGAAAAAAACATGTGTAATACTTATAAGGTACTTATGAAATATTTGGAAGAATCATGTGTAACACCTATAAATGTATTTATGTAATACTTGAAAATAACATGTGTAATACCTATAAGGTACGTATGTAATACCTGAAATAAACATATGTAATACATGTAAGGTACTTATATAATACTTGAAAAGAACATGTATAATACCTGAAATGACATATATAATACCTATTAGGTACTAATGTAATACTTGAAATTATATAATACCTATTAGGTACTAATGTAATACTTGAAATTAACATGTGTAACATATATAAGATACATATGTAATACCTTAAGGGTATTCACCTGATACCTTAAATGTGTTCATCTAATACCTCAAAATTTTATATATATATATATATATATATATATATACCTTAAAAAACATATGTAATACCTTATACTATAAACATTAGTACCTCCAAGGTAAATATGTAATACCTTAAATATGCATATATGTAATACCTTATACTATAAACATTAATACCTTAAAAGGTAATATGTAATACTTTCAAGGTACATATGTAATACCTTATACTATAAACATTAATACCTTACAGGTGTATATGTAATATCTTATACTATAAGCATTAATACATCAAAAATTAAATATGTAATACTTTAAAGGTGCATATGTAATATCTTATATATTTAAAATGTATTATTTTATTTTTTCATAATGTATTACTTGCATAAGGTATCTTTTATACTTCCTTTTCACATTTTCCACAATACTTTCAGAGTATTGTTTAATTAGTTGTATTGATACAATGAATTTTGGTCATTATTTGTGAATACAAAATTCCAAACTTTTGAATTTTAAATATATTAAAGGCTAGCTAAAGCTCTATGAATGGCAGAAGAAATTCTGCATCTTAGAACAAAATGAGCTAATTCATTGACTATAACATATATAGTATTTCCACAATATTTTTTCATTCCATGCAACTAATAGGCCGAAAATGAAATAGAAATAGAAAGATACAATGAATCGCAAGGTTCATTTGTGCCATCAAGAGAAAATGGTATCGATTCGATTAGAGAAGAAGGTCATCTTGAGATTGTACAACATCGCATACCCACTCTACCAGACCTAAAAGACCTGAAGCAAAGATATTGTTGGTTCACATATTCCCATAGATTCACATCTTCTAACAACTTAAATGGCAGAATGTTATCATCAATCTTCATATCAAAATCATAAGCTATGGATTTTCCCAACTGAGCATCCCTCAAATCAAACTCTGATATCTTAAATTCATAATCTTGGAACCCTAATCCCTTCACAATTGCCTCCTTCAAATCCTATTACACCACCAATTTAATTACAACCACAAAAAAACCAGTACACAAGGAACAAAATGAAAACAAAAACTGTAGCACCTAGATTTTTTTTTTTGTTTATAAATAACCATATGATTTATAAATTTCCTTAATATACATATAGCTATATGATATAATTATAGAATATGAATTATGTGATAATTAATGTATAGGTTAGCATATAATTAAAATAAGCAAAGTCAAATTCCTTCTAGAAGAGTTAGGGATTGGATAAGGGTAAAGTCATCCTCAAGCTTGTCTATTTTCCTCCATAATTGAACAAACCCAAGAAGCTCTCTTCTTCTCCATTTTTTTCATTATTTTCAAAGCAACAATCGACCGCCTGAATCACCGCCGAACATCCGTGTTTTGGAGAGGTAATCGGACCAGATTGTGCAACTCGCCGAGCTCGTCGTAAGGACGGGATCGAAAATTTGAACCTTTGAGTTTCTATCCCTCTCTCTTTCTTCCTGTTGCTGCCCTATTTCGCTGCATCGCCGGTCGCCATTCGCCGTCGATTGGGTATAGCTGGCACTGTGTTGCGCCGGCGAGTCGGTCGGGGGTTGTGAGCCACCGCTTGCAGCGGCGGCGTGTGCTCAGTGGACTGTGTGTGTGTGAGTCGGATTTTCTGGTTGTTGTTGGGCTGTGAGTGCGTGTGTGGATTTGGACTTGGTGTGGTGGTGTTGCTGGCGCTGGGGTTGCACTGGTGGGAGGAGACAGGCGCCGCCGTGAGCAGCGGCGCCGAGTGTAGTCCATGTTCAAGCCGCTGCCGTGAGCAGTGGCGGCTGGGGTGTTTATCGTGTGTGTGCGTGTCTGTTGTTGCCGGTCGGGGTCGGGTGTGTGTGTGGTTTCCGACGACTGGAAGTCGCCGGTAGTGTCGAGGCAGCTGCAGCGGCAGAAATGGGCAGTGGTAGGAGGAGGTAGGCGACTGGGAAAGGGGGGAAAATTAGGGGGCTTTTCTTTATAAATTATATAGAGTTAAGGGGCTAGATTGCAAATATCCTTTATGCTGAAATTAGAAATCGAACCCTAACAATTATGAAAAATTCAGATTTGCTCCCTTATGTATATGAAGCATGTTTTAAGGCCCTAAATTTTATATAATGATAAACGAACCCCTCGATTTTATTGAAATTACATAGCTTTTCATAATGTTTGATTTTATGTAATTTTCTATAGAATTTTTGATATTTAATGTTAATGGCATATAGTTTATTAAACATTAGAATATAGGGGAATTATATATGTTACTTTATAATGAATAGAAATTGATATATGAATTTCGGACTCTAATTAAGTGGCAAAGATAAATTATATTGGTTAATTTAGATTGTTAAGACCTCTTTATATCACCGATTAAGATATAAACCTTAGATGATTATCAAAATAAGTAAATCAACCTAGTTTTAAGACGGATTTTGAATCAAGTATTATTAGGTTATTTATTATAATTTTAACCAAAGAATTATTGGGCATTATAAGTTATAATCTTAACTTTTATAAATTATGCTTTAAATAGCATAAAATGTGTAGATAATTGCATGTATGATCTAAGGGTGATTTTCTACTAATGTAAAGAAATTTGTCCAAAGTCTTTTTTATGTGGTTGATCTTTAAAGTATGTCATTTTTGGGATTTGATTGTGCAATTGCATGTTGATTTAGTCTTTGCATGTTTGATTATCTTATCTAAACTCATTGCATGTGTGATAAATTGAGTCAAGATGGTTTATTAAAGGTTAATGGAGTTATTAAAGTCGAATTTATATTTTAATTAAGAAAGTGGATGAGTTTAATCAAGTTGTGAAAAATGTTAGTAATGACAGTCCACTTTGTAGATTTTTGTAAAATCTTATACTTGGAGTTTTTCAAAACTATTTTATTATGTTATGCTAAATGAAGTGTTGAGTTTATGGTTAAAATTTGGTAACATTTGGAGTAGTTTTTGAATTATTATGATTTTTCAAAAATAGTCTAGTTCAAGTTGAAATTATTCAATTTCGGACCTTAGAAAACTAATTTTATAAATTTAACCAATTAAAATTTTTCAAAACTGTTTTAGTATGTTATACTACATGAAGTGTTAAGTCTATGGTTAACATTTGGTAATATTTGGAGTAGTTTATGAATTATTATGATTTTTTTTCAAATATAGTCCAGTTCAAGTTGAAATTATCCAGATTCGAACCTTAGAAAAATAATATTATAAATTCAGCCAATTACAATTTTTTAAAACTGTATTTCTATGTTATACTGCATGAAGCTTTGAGTTTATGGTTGAAATTTGGTAATTTCTTTAGTAATGTACGAATTATAATGATTTCTAAAAATAAGTCCAGTTTCGAATTTAAGATTCTGTAGTTTTGGACCTTAGAAAATTAATTATATAAAATCGTTCTATTATATGTTTTCAAAACTGTTTTACTATGTTTGAAAACATGATGTAACGAGTCTAAATTATTCATTTCAGAAGGTTTCAATAAATATACAATTTACAGTGAATTTTATAACACAGACTGGTTTTAGAGCAACTTCGAACAATTTTGATTATAGTAAATGATTTATGAAAGATTTTATGATTTGTATTTATCCCTTATATTTTAGCATGGATGACTGAGGGTTGTTATTTAAATGTATACTTAATTTCATGAATTTTGGATGATCATTTAAATTATGATAATTGTTGTAGTAAAGAGTGTCTTTTCTTCCTATATATTACTAACTTCAAGATCAAAATTTATCTATGATTTAAGAATGCAATTTGATCATATTTTGAAACTGAAATTATGTGATTAAATGTGTGCTTATGTGTGAAGTGTTAAATAATTTAAGTCTTTAGCATACGAATTAGAGTTTTATGAGTTAAGATGTAACATACGGTTTTTATTCCCTTCAAGCTACAATTGATGCTTGTTTTAAACTATGCTATAAAATTCTCCTAAATTTATAGAAATATGTTTATGATATAAATGAGATATGATTTAAAGACTAAAAGTTAATGAATGTGATGAGTGCAGTACGAGACGACCGGATACTTCAGTAGCTATCCCCGCTTGAAGTCGAATCTCAAAAGTGGTTAACTTCTACTCTCTAGCTACATGTTGTTAGTTGAATTAGTAAGTTATGAATGAAAATCTACGGATAGAAGCACCGTAGCTATAACCGGTATGCAGCTTCCCTACCGGGCGTCGACCTTAAAAGGCGAAAGTGCCTGGTCTACGATGCGAGGTTTAGTGAGTGAGCAATCCCACTTTCCTCGATGGTCCAAGGGTGAGCGTACCCAAAGATAATGTTATGTTATGGTCCAAGGGTGAGTGTACCCAAGGATAATGTTGTAGTATGTGCTTAATAGTTTAATTGCTTCAATGTATTAGAGAACTATGGTTATCCCACTGGGCTTTCTCTCCGGAGGAGTCTCATGATGTTATCTAAAATGTTTTTCAGGTCCAGCTTACGATGAAGCGGATGTATAGCTAGCTGTACGGACTTTTTTCCAAAAGCATATGTTTTAATTTACTTTAATGTGTGTGATTTTAATACTACATGAAGTCTTTGGAAACTTATATATTGGATTAATCATTCAAGTAAATTTTTTATATGTTTTAAATATGTCATGGTTTTGATTTACAAATGTGGGTAGAACACGAGTTAGTTTCTTGCATTCTAAGCTTTTTGATTTAAATTAGAAAGAAAAAAAAATATACTCATGTTTTTAGTAAAGTCTTCCGTTGAGTTTCTTTATGAAAACGATTTAAAATTATTATTATATACTTTTGCAAATATTTTGAGTATATAATGTCAAGGTGGCGCCTTAATCCTCCTAAGTTGGGTTGGGGTGCTACAGCGTGGTATCAGAACCGAGGTTGGGGTTTTCCCTCCTCGGACTATAAGTCAAACGTTTCCTTTAAAATGATGATTAACTTTTCACGGTTGTACAAGATGAAAATTAGAATATTTCTTGAAAAAGAGCGTGTTAAAGAATTCAGTAATCGGAAGTCCGTAGCGAAGCTAAACATCCGAATCGTCCTGAGGTAAGCACATGAGTAAATGTTTAAAAATGGTTTTTATGAAAGAGGTTTTATGGGAATGTTTCCAAAAGATATTCAATGTCTGCAATATGAGTGAATAATTTTACGTTCAATACGTATGATGACCATGAGTCAATGATAAGAAAGGAAAGCATGAATGATGAATGATGTAATGAAGTATGAATTGAAGTTCTTTTATGCTTTAAAATTATTATCATCCTCTTTACATTTAAAATGTTTGCAAATGCTCATTTTTATCCCAATTTATCTATTTGCTTTAAATGAGGAAAATGTTTTAATGAAAATGCATACATTATTTTACAAATGTACCCTCGAAATTGTAAGACTAGAGATTAACTTAGAATAGATTCTTTGTTCAATAAGGTTACCTAGGATGGACCATGATGAGGCACGTAGGCAACATCTAGAGATGGAGTATAAGGAATCTTATCAGTTTGAGCGAGAGGACATTCGAGAGTTCATAGTTAGGATTATTGATATTCGTAGAAGAGCTCATTTGTAGGGGATGCAAGACACTAATGTTGAGGCGGCGGAACATCTTAGAGCTAGAGTGCACCCGACATATATGATTATAGCCCAAACAGTGTTCAAGCGATTACTGGTTTACGATTATAAGATCGGTGCACAAATGGAATTTCAAGCATATTGCTTAAGCCTACAGGACACGGTAGAGCATTACGAGGCACGTATGATTGAGGTGGTTGAGTTAGAGACAGAGGCACATTGTTACGTGGAACGAACAAGGAATTGGAATGACCGTATACATCCTAGTTGATGGCAAATTGGTTCATCCGTTAAAATGACAGATTCTTGAGACTATTATTGATCTTCCTCATAATGCATTTATGTTTTGAAAATAATTGTCTTCTCAATAAATATGTTGAAATTCAAGCATGCAGGGAGTGTCTTTTGCAGACTAGCTAGCATTCAATGATTGTCCTTCTGCTATAACTTCAAGCTTGCAGCATGTAGATTCCATTTTGTCCACTCAACTTACTGTGTCCATTTTCAACATAATTTAGGGCAAGCTTTTTTCTTGCATTATTCTTCTTCTAAGACTCAAAATTTATTCTAAATTCACAAAATTGGAATACTCTACTTTTTTATTACATGTGTAATTTGTCTCATTATAATCTAAGCATAAAATTCCTAACATATATTGTTGGTCCCAAGTGGTGTCCGAGGTTTAGGGGGTGAATGAACCTTGGTCTAATTTGCAAATCTTTTTCAAACTCATTGTTCTGCAAGTTATTGGAACTTACAGCACCAGCAGTTACTGCTTACAACACTAGTATGCAGTGATGCGGGCTGTAACTTAGAGTTTTACGCAGCGGAAAATATCTTTTAACATAAGACTGATTTTCTCAAATATGCTTTTCCTTTTAAAATGTTTTTATGCTTATGACAAGATAGATATATAGAATGCAACACAGATAAATAAAGCAATAAAAACACTTATGGCTTATAGTGGTTCGAAGGTGGTGTAATCCTTCTACGTTCACTCTACTGCTACCTCAAACAGGAACTTCGTTAAGCAAGATTGATTTACAGGACTTTCCTAAAAATCTATCAACCTAACAAGTTAATACTTATTAGAACACAACGTACACACAGCAACTGCAAGTTCTAAAGGCAAACCCACACAGGGAAGTTGCCTATCACCTAGAGAACTATACAAACAGCAAGGATAAATCCTGTAGACTGTTCGACAACTAAAATTGTAACATCCCGAAAAAAAATTCAACTATATAAAATATAACGAGAATTTTTCTACAATTAAAATGAGATTTATGTAATAATAAATAATAATAATTATTATACTAATAAATTTTGAAAGAGAAATAAAAGAAATAAAATTTATTTATATATAAGTATATATGCATACACACTATGCATATATATAAGTATAACCTATATAATTATCCTTATTATATATATATATATATATATGCATAAATAAAAAAGGAAAAAGAAATTTATTGATGATGGAAAAGTACAAACAAATAAAGCAAGAATATTTGTCTCTTATATCTCCATCTCTTCACTCTCAAAACCGCCACCATCCACTGCCGTCACCGACCGCATCCAATCGCCGTTGGCGAGGTCCTTTCCGACAAGGTAAAATATTTACGATATAGTTCTTGCTGAGCCGATCACAAGTACGGGCTCAGTTATTGACCCGATCGCCGTCTCCGTCCTGAATGATTGTGAAAAGAAGGCGGCAGCCTCACTTTTCCTCTCTCTTCTATGCGGTTACTGTCGTCGCTGCTGCCGTTTTCTTGTCGGCGCTCGATCGTCCCGACGAGCTGTGTGGATGGGTAAGGTGGCCAGCGCTTGTAGCGCCGGCGTGTTTGGTGGTGAGCCGCCGTGGTGAGCGGCGGTGTATGTGGTTTCGGCATATATGTAATTTGTCTGCATATATATATGTATGTATTGGTGTGCTGCTGGGTGTGGGAGAAGATGATGGGGAGAAGTTGGTGTCGGGGTTGCGCCGGCATATCTGCTATGAACCGCCGCTATGAGCGGTGGTGGGTGTGTGTATATATATATGTGTGTATGTATGTATATGTGAGTATGTGCAGTGTGTGGGGTGGGTGTGGTATCACCAGTGACACGGGGGTCACTGGCAGCGTCTAGTGGCGGTGGCCGCAGGGACAGGCGACGACAGGGAGGCGGCTAGGAGGTGGCAGGGGCTGTGGGCAGGGGTTGGATTTGGGGGGTTTAATTTCGTAAATTTGATGTAATTCGAGGACCACATTGCAAACCCTAGAATTTAGGGTATATAGCAAACAAACCCCCGAACTTATGGATAACTACAAAATAGTCCCTGAACTTTATAAGATATGCAAAAGGACCCCATAACTTTTTTGAAATTATAGTATGGACCCTACACTTTGCAGAAATTACAGAATCACACCTAGACTTTGATAAAATGACAGAAACATCCCTAGAACTTGCTGAAATTACAGATTTATCTCATAATTAATTAGATTTACGAAACGGACCATAGAAGTCACTAGTATTACTTCTTAACCCAAACAAATGAATTATGTCGCAATATAACATTAAAAAAATATTAATTACCATCTCTCTTAATTTAAATGACATTTTGTCTTAAATATAATTATAGATGTTGTAGTTTGACCTTCATAATTTAATAAACGAACCAAGGACCTAATTATAAATATTAAATATACAATTAAATCCTCCATATTGTTAAAAATGATCAAAACGTCAAGAAATAATTATGAACTTTACAATTTAAACGTCAAAGTTAAGAATCAAATTAAATATCAAATTCAATCCTCGTAAATAAAGAATTAACTAAACATGTTATGCAATTAAATATATTTCCTAAATTAACTTATAATTTCAGTTAATTGAATTCATTTTATAAATTAAACTTTATAGTTAATCTAAATACGCCATAATCATAAATATATTCAAATTTCTTAATATCTAAGTTAAACCGTAAATTATATAATTAGATTTTCTAAGGTTATTTTAAGGGTCTTCAAGAATTATTTTAAGCCAAAAGCTTTATAATTTACCTGCCTAGAATTATTATCAAATCTTCAAGATCTAACCTAAATCATAATTTTATAATTTAATTTTCCTGAAACTAAGCTAAGTCTTTCAAGATCAAAATAAAGTCTAATTAAGTTTTCTAATATTTTAATAAGCACCATAAATTATGAATAATGATATCGGACCCCTGAAGTTGCTGAAATTACATTTTCTTTTACTACAAATTGATGATATTATATATTACTTAATAGAATTGCTTGGTATTGCTAAATCGATCCCTAGTATTGATGAATTTACGGTTTTGCCCAAAAATTTATCTGGAACATATATTGAAATTGTAGATATTATTCTATAATTAAATAGAATTTGATATATGAAAACCGAACTTTAATTAAATGAAAAAGAGAAATTATATTAATTTAATTATTTTATTTAGACCTTTTTATATGTTGATTGGAGTATAAACCCTAGATCCTTATTGAAATAATTAAGGAAACTTAGTTTCAGGTCGGATTTTGGAGTTGAATGTTATCACCCTATCGTATTACATTAATACTTAATTTTATTTTGTAAACCCTGTTAGATGGTCCGTTAACAGAAAAAGTTCTAAATTAAGGATGTATTTTAATTAAGGATAGTTCGATTAAATTCTAAAGTGAGCATTTACGCTTTGTAGGAAATACGAAAGGAGGAAAGAATTAAGCTCGTATAAAAGTAAATGTCTTACAAGCATCATCTTCGAAAGGTGGGGGTAATTGCTTAATACGGTATTTATATTTCTTTCAAAGTATTTAAAATATGAAATTTTATACTTGAATGATATGAGGTCGATATACATGTTATGTGAATAAAGTGCTATGAGCTAAGATGTTAAATTACGATATAATAAAGTCTATGCTATTAATATATGCAATCTATTAAGATTATTATTAAATGTAAATGTGATTGATGAATGATTTAAAGCACGTGATGATGGATTGTGATTGTTTTCGGAATGTGAACGTTTTACTATGAATGCAAAGGTGAAGAATGATGTGAAGTTAATATTTGCATATGTGCAAATAAGATGTGTTTTCATTACAGTTAAGAACTGCAACTAAGTGTTATGTTAAATTAATGTACTTCCATGTGTATGTTTGATATGTATATGTGTGATGTAAATATGTGTGCATGCGCATACAAGACTGCGAAGACCCGTATCAAAACGGCTAAGACCCGTATCAAGATGGCTAAGACCTTGCTAAGACCCATATCAAGACGGCTAAGACCCGTATCTACGGCGGTTAAGAATCATAAATTTTGAATATAAAAATGATATGTTTACATGTGATTAAGATGATTGCTTGCAGTTTTAATTGATTTAAGACACGTATTTGAAGCTATCTATTTTATACTGGTTTTTATTAAAAGACAAACGTTTTATAAAAATCTGTTTTTATGTGATAAAATGGTGGTTTGGCATGTGTGTATAAAATCTTATAAAATTATTTTATATCATCCCGAGTTTCCCCACTGAGTGTATTTCAAACATTCACCCCTCTTTTAAAAATGTTTTTAGTTTAAAGAGTTGAAGGCATGAAGTGCGAGCGGTGGATGCTGGTAGCCGATGATCAAAGGTTACAGAAGCTTTTTATTTAAAATGATTATTTTATGAATTTAAAAAATGTATATTTTATAATTATTTTTGATTCGATTTATCTTTATTATTATTAAAAGATTGAATTTTATAAGTGAGTAACGTTTTGGTTAAAATTTACCTTCAAAAGAATCGGGGCGTTACAAAAACAACCTAAGCACACAACAATAAGGTTAAAGATATAAAAAGGTTCTTCAACTGGTGCGATGAAGTGAGCTTCTGAATCCTTCTTTGGATCTATCAGCTTGAACTCGTTCACTTCACTTAGGTCGAGTGACTGAAAACTGTTGGAGTAAGAATGTAGCTTTAACAACTTGAGCTTGTTTGAGCGTATATCGCTTCAGTTCATCAGTTAGTCAGTTGTCTGCTTCAGTGTTACTCGACCTCTATTTATACTTGTAGAAAGATATCCATTGAAGGAGATATCTTTCATTTAAATTTAAGCTTCTGATCAAATGCATGACTTGCATTTAATGCGCCTTGACTTGTCTCCTCAGAGCATTTAATGCGATGGTTGCGGCTCGCTGCTTTCTGCAGCCTATCAGACCACGTGTCATCTTTGCATTGGCTTCGTGTCTGCAACTTTGATCTTCTCTCGAACGGCTCTAATTATACTTGCTTCGTTCTTCGTTTCTCGTATTGCATTTATACTTCATTGTATTGCAGGATGTTGGTTCTATTTGATATAGACGAGGTTTATTGAGTATGCAGCAAGTTTGGTCTCTGCTCTATATCCTTGACCTTCTTGCAACAACTCCTTCTATACAGTACTTATCTTGCAGCGTTCCTGTAACCACTTCTTGCAACGTAGTATCTTTTCTTCTTACAGCTGTGTTGCAGTGACTTCTTCCTGCAACCTGTATCTTCTACTTGCAGTGGTGCTGCTTGCCGTTCTTTCTTACTTGCTGCATTACTGCATCCATCTTTTGCAGTGTCTTCATACTTTTATCATTATAATGTAGCATGACTTTGTTGAGCTCCTCCATCTTTCTGAACCTATAACTATAGACTCAATTCCTAGTTTATAGTTTCACTTAAACATTGTGAAAAATGAGGTAATCAAATTTCTTATTACATATGTGGTTTGTCTCATCAAAATCTATACACTGAAATCCCAACATATATAAAGTAGAACTTGAATCTAATTCCTAGCCTGAGTATAAAATATGCAGGCTTCAATACATGACTACCACAAATTTGTTCACATGATGATAAAACTACAGTTTTATAACTTAAGTTTTCAGTTTTTGGTATAAGATACATATATATTTATTATTTTTTAATAACTTTAATATTGATTTTTGATAGATTAATGGTGATATTAATAAATTTATAAGATTTTAATAACGACAATTAAAATATAAGGAAACAAATGAATAATTGGAAAAAAGATAGAATGGTACTGTAGGTTTTGAAATATGTCATACCTACACAAATGAGACAATTAAGAAAATTTGACATAGAATTCTAATACAGTACTAAAAAAAGAAATAACATCTGAAAAAATATAACAGCGTTGGAGATTGTGTAATGATGTCAAAACTATTAAAACAACTTGTACGATCATGTCCAATGCCATGACTTTTCAATTACATTTGCATCCATAGAAAAGTTTGTTTAAAAAAAAGAAACTTTTTAACATCTCACAAATAAATCTAGTAAATTAAATATTCATTCATACTTGTAATCTATAACTAGGAACGGTCATGAGATGTGTTGCTCGAGCAGTTACCAAACCAAAGTTTTCAGACATGTCTAATTCACTATGTAACATTCCATCAGGAAGCTTCCAATCAAAGCAATGAATCAATTGTGCCACAACTAACTGAACAATTGTAAGTCCTAATTGCAATCCAGGACATCCTCTTCTACCAGAGCCGAACGGTATAAGCTGAAAATCATGTCCGCGAAGATCGATATTGCTTTCAAGAAACCTATCAGGAAAAAATCTATCAGGGTCCGTCCAAACATTAGGATCTCTCCCAATAGCCCAAACATTAATTAGAACTCGTGATTTTTTTGATATGTGGAATTCGTTGACTTCACAATCTTGCATCGCTTCATGGATTAATAATGGACCGACAGGGTGGAGCCTCATTGATTCCTTGATGATACAATCAAGATACTTGAGGCTTGAGAGATGTGACTCCTCCACCATTTGATCCATTCCAACAATTTCTTCTAATTCTCTTTGGAGTTTCTTCATTGTTGTCGGATGTTTAATGATTTCCGAAAGTGCCCATTCTATTGCTGCTGCTGAAGTGTCCATTCCAGCTAATAACATATCCTTTTTTGCCATGAAAATGACTAAATTATTTCTATTTCAATATAAGAAACACAATAAAATTTAAAACACATCAAAGTGTTAATGAAATATTTTTGAGAGCCCAAGAATGAGAAACTCTCAATTTTGATCCTATAACTTGGACATTGTTCACTTTCTTTACTCTTAATTTTGCATATTATAAATTTGGTCTTAAAAGTACCATTTTTTTTTTAATTTTGGTCTGATTTTGTCAAATAAAACTAAAATTGAAAAAATAAAAAAAACTATAGTTAAAGGACCTGATTAAAAATACGTAAAATTTATAGTAAAAAATTTAATATAAGACAAAAATTGTGATATTTCCAACAAAAATTTAAAACATCAAAAAGTAAATAGGGTGAGACAATACACATCCCATACATGAAATACTAAACACATCTCAATATTTTAAAAAAAAATCAAATATAAAAAAATTATTATTATTATTTTTTTAGTATGTTTAAGTATTCTTGGGTCGTGGTACCCCAACCATTTGTTGCCATTTACTAAAAATCATTTCTCACTCTAAAAAAAAGGAAAAGTCTCCTCTCCTCTCCTCTCCTCACGCGTTTGTGGATCTCAAATGCATGGAAAGAAGACAAAACTTCCTTTTTTTCTCTAAAAAAAAAAAAAGTCATCTTTAATTGTACTTACCAATAGCACAGCCTTGACATGGCGACGATCAAAGTCAAATCCAGCTTCACCAGATTCCAAAATAGCCATCAACGTATCAACAAAATCAGGAGCAGTCTCCTTCCTAGCTTCCTTGTTCATCCCAACATGTTCATCAATAATCCTCTCCAAAAACCCATCAAAAATCCTACTCAACTTCTTCAACCTCCGAGCTGATCCCTGCAGATCAAGCCACCTAAGATACGGAAAATAGTCTCCGAGGTTAAATGCCGCCGCCTCCTCCATCGTCTCCTTCATCACCTCCTTAAACCCTCTCTCATCCAAATCCTTGTCTGCAAATTTCCTCCCAAACACCATCATGCAGGTCATGTCGGCCCCAAGAGCCGTGATCTTCACGCTCATGTCCACCGTTTGTCTATCCGCCGCCGCCTGCTTAAGCTCTCCGACGAGGAGGCGGAGCTCCGCCGTCCTCATCCGCTGAAACTGGCTGATCTTGAGGCTGCTCAGAAGCTCCAACGTGCAGAGCTTCCGCATGTCGCGCCAGTACGCCCCGTATTTTCCGAATACGATGTTTTTCTGTCCGTAGCTGAGATAGAAGGCGGCCTCGTGGTGGGGCCGGTCGGCGAAGACCAGATCATGGGTTTTTAAGAACAGCTCGGCGGCGGCGGCGGAGGAGGCGACCACGGTGGCGACGGAGCCGAATTGGAGCAGCATGATTGGGCCGTGTTTTTGGGCCAGGTGGTGCAGGTCTTGGTGAGGGTTGTTGCTTAGGAGGTGGAAATGGCCCAGAATTGGAAGCCCATTTGGCCCGGGAGGAAGAGTCTTCTTCTTTTTTAGGTTTAGGAGTTGATGAAGGAGATAAAGAAATATGATCACTGATATTGCACTTGTCCAAACCCAGGCCATTTCCTAAGACTCTGTATGAACAAAACGAATTGTAGTATTTCTCAAGTTTAAGGGGAAGTTATGTGGACTAAATAGAAGTAAGATGGAATCATGAAAAGATAATTTAATAATCAAGACAAGTGGTCAACAATAAAATTTAAATACCGTTTTACAAATCTCATTTGATGAGATGAGTTGGAATGATCCAATCGATACAGGATAGTGCTAGACCAACACAACTACACAAAATAACACCCTATCAACAAGGATCAAGTAATTAATATTTTTATATATACGTAATATGTAATATTTTTATATTATATAATATTACTTTTAGGGGGTGTATTGGTTTAGGATTTTATAGGATTTTAAAAGACTTTTTTTTTTGTAAAAAAATCCACTGGTATTCAATCAGGATTTTATGTCATTTAAAAACAATCCACTGGTATTCAATCAGGATTTTATGTCATTTAAAAACAATCCACTGGTATTCAATTTGGATTTTATGTCATTTAAAAATAATCAATTGGTATTCAAAAATATAAGGATTTTACAGGATTGTTGTGTTAGATGGATTTTGACGGACTTTTTAGTGGTATCTATAAATATCAACAATCCCATTCAAACCCATCAGATTTTAGAGGACTCTTGAAGTGAAGTGCTTCCTCCGTGATGTCTCTTCACCCTTGTCTTTATACTGTTCTTCACTTTTGTCTCTTCACCCTTATCTTTATACTATTCTTCACCTTTGTCTCTTCACCCTTGTTCTTCACCTTTGTCTTTTCACCCTTGTCTTTATACTGTAATTCTATGAAATAAAAATTGTGATATGTATAGTGTATGTATATACTGTATCTCTTTGTTTACCTTTGTCTTTATACTGAAATTGTATAAAAAAAATTTCGTGATAAAAAAAAATTCGTGATATGTATATTTGGTATTGGGTGAACCAATTCGAGAGAATATTTGGTATTTTTAAATCAAGGTTCACAATTTTTAAGTCAGCACCTCCATTTTTATTTAAGACACAAGCAGAACTTGTATTAGCATGTACATAACTTTCTTCGCAAAAAATGTCGTTCTGATGAATTTCCAATTGAATCGGTGGACGAACCTTCTTATTCAACATTATCGGTTAATGAAGACCATAACTTTGAGCCTATTATTCATGAGCCTATTATTCAAACCCAAGAGCAAGAGACGCTAATGCTTGGACGACTAGTATAGCTATGGATATGTAGATGAATGCTTGGAGGACTAGTATAGCTATGCTTGGAGGACTAGTATAGCTATGGATATGTAGATGACGACTAGTATAGCTATGGATATGTAGATGAATGCTTGGAGGACTAGTATAGCTATGCTTGGAGGACTAGTATAGCTATGGATATGTAGATGAATGCTATTTAGGATGAATGCTTGGAGGACTAGTATAGCTATGCTTGGAGGACTAGTATAGCTATGGATATGTAGATGACGACTAGTATAGCTATGGATATGTAGATGAATGCTTGGAGGACTAGTATAGCTATGCTTGGAGGACTAGTATAGCTATGGATATGTACATGAATGCTATTTAGGAGGACATGATATTATGGAGAATTTTTTTTTGTCTTTGACTCTTTTAAATTCGAATGTATGAAAAAAAATCTTGAAGTCTTATCGTACTTCATAAATCTATGAAGTTCTACAAAGTCCACAAAGTCCTACAAAATCCATTAAAATCCTGATTAGAAAGTCTTTACAGAATATTGCAAAATCTTAAAAGTCATAAAAATCCTGCAAATCCGCATGACTTTTTTCAACTTAAAAAGTCCTTGCAAATCCTAATCCAATACAACCCCCTTAGTGTATATATCACAGTATCTCCAAAAGACTAAAATTTGATAACTAATATTTCTACATGTGTCGGTCAATATTCATTCTTATGTGTATCAAGTAGGGTTCCATAATTTTTAAATTTATAAAATTAATTATACTTTGATAACTAATATTTTTATTCTCATTTTGTAATATTTATGCGTATCACATAATGTTTTTAATATATATATATATATATATATATATGTCTTTTCATATTTTACAACTCGATCCTCTTTTTTTCTTTTCTTTTCTTTTTCATATATATATATGTATATTTAAAATAAAATATAAGATAAATTTATAATTATGGCGTGCAAGTCACATGTTAAGCTTTTGATAGGTTCATGTTGTACTTTAAAAAATTGTTGCACTTCGAGGTGTAATGTGGAAAAAAAGGTTAGGTTGCAAAAAGTGAAAACAACGATACTCCCCGTTGTTTCATTATTATTTTTATTTTAAAACTTATTTTGATAATAATTTTTTATTTTAAATTAACTATTAAATCTATAAAATTTTAAGAGTGATACATGGATAAAATATGATAAAATCAGATAAATAATCCGTATCTTTTAATGTTAAATTCATGCCAAAAGAATTATGAACACTGACCTTGAATAATTAATTATGTTGATTTAGACTTCAAAAAAGTGTTTTGCTTGATGGTTGGAACAGTAATTGCATTAAGTAGTTCTAGTTCTTTTACTTCTGACTTTCATTGGTCTTTTTTGGAGGCTGTTGAATGGTTGTTCAGTTAATCAACTGATGGACAAACTATAAAATTAAAAAATTCAGTTTTTTTTTTTTTCAACCTGTAATGAAACTAAAAATATTCAAATACATTGTCAACTGTTGATAGAAAATAATTTTTTTAATTATTATTTTATAAATTATTGGACATAAACTCATGTAAAACCGTCCCACAATTATAATATCGAGATTGAGTGTATTATCCACCAACATTTATATGTTAATTGTGAATTATCAATTTTGGATTGATTGATCTGATTGTCTAATAACATTAGATTTGATGTTAGAGAGTAGTACAAAAATTCAAGAATCAGTAATATTGCAAGTGCTCATATGCATTAACATCTTCACTAATAATTAATTAATCACTTCTTGTTTAACTTATAGGCATAGAAAATTAATCCACTCACTTTTAAATTATTCTAAATGCAAATTGTTCCTGCTATATATATATATATATATATATATAGTTATGAGCAATGATGAAAATATCGATATCGATAGATATATTGATACCTTAATTTAACGAAAATGTCGATGGATATATCGATTTTGGTGGAAATATCGGTTATTTTTAAAAAATATCAAATTTTGTAAAAAAATTGGAAAACATATCTAACAGTATACAAAATATTATAACTAACATTAATACATCTATTAAACTTAAAATTTCAAATAAAATGATATATTTACAATAAATATAGAGATAAACTACTATTATATAGTATATAATATATATATATCATAATCCTTTTATTAAATTCAAATTTTTTTTAACTAAACTTAATGAAATTATGAAAGGAATCTAAATGCTAGTGTGTTAATTTATTTCAACAATTTAGCTAAAATTGTTATTTGTTCCACTCATAGACAAAAATATAGGTGTAGAGAGATAAATAGAACTTAGGTTCGATGGATATCTATTAAATACATATAAAAAGTTTATAATAAAAAAGAAAAAGAAATAGAAAAGAAAAGAAAATAAGGAAAAAAAAAAACTAGGAAAAAAACACAATTAATTAACGCAATTGAAAAAAAAAAAGGGAATAAACTAAAAAGTAACTTTAGCACATTAGTCAAAGACTTAAAATAAATGATATATCATTTATAAATATTTCCATTTTACTTAAAATATAGGGTAAAAAACGAAAACGAAAACTCATCTCAAGCATACGTGATTTCGCATTTTACTATATCATTTATAAATATTTCCATTTTACTATATCAAGTACACAGATTTTACAAAGAACAATAAATTCAGCTGCTGTAATATCCACAAACTTATTTAAAAGAAAACTTATTAACTCTAATTTAATTAAACTAGGTGAATTAATGGCATGAGGACAACACATTCTTAAGTTAAATACACTTGGCAAAAGTTTGAAATGAGGAGCAATTGATTAAGATAGATTTGAAAGGAAAAAAAAATAATAAGAAGAAATAAAAACAGAACCTCTCTCTCCCCAAACCATCTCCACCGCCACATTTACAACTGCCGACCACCCATATCGACGCCGGCGAGAGTTTCCCAATAAGGTATATAGTTTAATGCGTAGTTCTCGCCGAGTCGGTCATAATTACGGGCTCAATTTTTGAATCGGCCGCCGCGAACGACAGCCCTATTTTCTCTCCGTCTCTATCTCTCTCCATCTCGCCGTGTTGCCGCCGTCTGGGTGTAGTCGTGGTGCCGGTGCGAGGTTCGCACCGGCAGGTTGGGATGAGGGTGACCGGCGCTTCCAACACCGGCATGGTTGGCTGTGAGCCGCCGCTGGATATTTATATATGTATGTTGTATATGTGTGTGTGCTGGGTTGTGCGTGTGGTGTTTTGGGGCCGGAGTTTGGGAAGAAGCCGACGCCAGTGTAGCGCCGGCGTGGTCGATAGAGGAGGCCGTCGCAGCTAGCGACGGCAGTGGCAGTGGATATGTATATATATATATATATATATATGAATGTGTATGGATTGGTGTGTATATATGTTGGTTTTGTGTGTGTATTGGGTGTTGTTTAGTACGGTTGTGTTGAGGGTGGTGTCGTCGGCGACGGGACGTCGCCGGCAGTTGAGGTGGCGGGCGGCAGCGGCAGAAGGCGGGGGCAGGGGAGATCGGGGGGTGGCAGTTGGGTGGATTTGGGATCTGGGGGTAAAATTGAGAATTAGGTTAGTCCGGGGACCTAATTGCAAATCCTAGAATTTAGGGTAAATAACAAGCTAGTCCCTGAATTTATGACATTTACGGTTTTGACCCCAAAACTTTTTAGAAATACCGGGATGACCTAGAACTTCTCTAAGATAGCAGATTGACCCCAAAACTTCTATAAAATGACAATTTGACCCCAAAACTTTCTGAAATTACAGAATAGTCCCCAAAATTCCTATAAATTACAACATGGACCCTAATCTTTACAGAAATTACAGAATCACCCCTAGAACTTGCAGAAATTATTTTATAACCCACTGAGTTGGGTAATTATTGTATTTTATGTCCTATAACTTTATAAAATAGAAGTTTGACCGCATTTTGAATTTAAACGTGACGATTAAACCCTTAAGCAAGAAAACCCTAATATAGGGGTGTGATCCACGAACCCTAATTTTCAGTAAACCCTAAATTAAGAACCCTCGTCTATTGACTTTCTCGAGAGTTTATTCTTTAATAGATTTTATTAGTTTTATGCATTTAAATCAGAGAATAAGTCACGCTTTCGTACTCTGTAGGAAGTACATGCGAGAAGGCAAGAATAAGGAGAAATAAGACCGAGAGCTTTTGGTCAGAACTATCAAGTATCCAAGGCGGGGGTAAAATCTTTTTTATGTTTTTAAATTGTATTGTTTTACAGAAAACTACGTGACTAAGTGATATGAATTCCGTCATTATGTGGCGTCGTTTTAAATTGAAATGTTTTCAGTATGTGAACAATATTCGAGTAAATTGTATGATTTGAGAGCTATGGATTTCAAGTGAGACAAATAAGACTGGTTTCATATGATGAAAAGTCGGGGTAATTCCCGCATCATAGGGGTTTTCAAGAGAGACCAACATATGACAAAAGTTTTCTGTACTTATGTGTTATGTGAATTA
The DNA here is from genome assembly GCA_028654395.1 of Scutellaria barbata. Classification (NCBI taxonomy): domain Eukaryota; kingdom Viridiplantae; phylum Streptophyta; class Magnoliopsida; order Lamiales; family Lamiaceae; genus Scutellaria; species Scutellaria barbata. Next base: position 22,524,499 of record CM053646.1, read on the forward strand.
TGTGGCCAACGTGAACGTGATCAATGTGCACAATGTGTTATGTGAGAACTATTATGTGACATTTTAATTGCGTATGCGACTGCACGCTAAGTAGGGTATTACTCGACGGAAACCCAACAAGGGTGTATTCTTCGAAATCCCAATACGAAGGGGTGTAATAACCCAAATCGGGTCGGCTTGGGGCCCTGATAGGTATTCTTCGGAAACCTATCTAGAGTTCATTGGACTACTTGGGAGTCCACAACGTGTAATATGTTTATGATAAGCAAATGTTTCACGGTGGTTAATATCCGCGTTTTCATGACGGCTAAAAACCGTAATTACAAAGATGTTGAATGATGTTATTATGTGTACCATTTTCCCTGTACAAATCAACCCCATTGAGTGTCTTTGTACGCTCACCCCTTTTATGTTAAAACGTTTTCAGTTTAAAGAGTTTAGGGCATGGCGCACGAGCGGTGGATGCTGGTAGCTGATGATTAAAGGTCGAAAAAGGTTTTAATTTAAGATGATTTATTTCATGAATTTTGAAAATGTATGTTTTATAACAAATTTCCTTGAATTTATTTATCTTTATTTTCTTAAAGGAGTGAATTTTATACGTAAGTAACGCCTCGATCAAAGCTTACCTTAAAAAGAAACGGGGTGTTTCAGGTGGTATCAGAGCAGGTCTATGATTCTGTAGACTTGCTAAAATATTTTTGTTTTCTGAAAAAAAAATATAAAAAAAAAATTCTATTGTCATATTGTGAATTCAATAAGAAATTAAAGTATATCTTTTCTTTGAAAGAAAAATTTTTATTAGCTACCAGCATCCACTTCTAACCTTCTGCTCCGCCTTTGCTAAGGTATGCTATGTTCAGATGTTTAACTATTTTATGACCTTGAATTAATGTGAAAAAGGAGGTCGTATAGACATGAAAAATGAGGTCGTATAGACATTTTCTTATGATTGCTTTAATGCATGATTTATGATTATGTGGTTATGGGATATCACTGTTATCGACACATTGCTTACTGGACGCCGTCACTGAGCCGCTACTGCAGCAGCATGATCTCGTGTGCATAAATGGCTTTGGCAGGAGTTGGTGCAGTGTTATGTGATGTGTTATGCAAGTTAAGCTATGATATATGTGAGATAATATTATGATGGCAACGATGATAGAGAAAATCTATTGAGGTATTTATATAGTTTATGGAATCATATTATAAGTTGAGTGAAATGATTCTCAAGGGTTCTAATATCACATAGATTTTTTAATAAAATGCGACAATAGCTAGAATAACATAGATGTTCAGAATGAACTTCACATGCCTTGAACCTCAGGGATAGAACTACGTTGAAAATCTCAAGATATATTCTATAGGCTTATGTTCATGATAATAATACGTTTTGGCCTTACGACCAATTAATCACGGGAGATAACCTTGGAAGAAAATCGATGATCACGAATGTTCTAAAATCTCTTATTAAATGTTGAAGTCTGGCAACTTTCTTTTCTTCACCGGGAAATATTCATAGGAATAAGAAGCCGATTTCACCCTCTTCGCTTGGGAAAAGACTAGCGCTACCACAACATAGTGATTTAACCACGGCAGATATTTACTCCACTACGGTTACACCAAGAATTTCTATACGAACAGTCCCAGGGGTGAAAGACAAACTAGAGAAAGTAAAAGTATACTGGAGGCACTCCCTCGACCACCAGCTCAGCTCACTTTCTTCAATTTTCGAATGAGAGATAAAGTCAAAATAAAATGCATTTTCTCTTTCTACTCCACGAGGAGCGGTACGAACGTAGATGATATTATCACGACCTCTCTTTTTATACCGCTAGGAATGTTTAACGCCACTTCGCCAACTGGTGTTACCTGCGCATGAACTGAAATCATTCCACCTGCGGCCTTCGTCGAAGACGAAGGAAATAAAGTCAAGGAAATGAATTTGAATCAATTGCTCAAAGACCGGCTCCCGAAGTAAAACTCTCTTTCTTCTTCCACTGAAATCGGATCAGAGAAGTGATTAATAGAATGACAGCGATTTATATAAATAATAGATTCTAAACAATTAAGATTTAAATTAAATCGAAAACACGCTATCCTTAATCTTCTTTTATCAAACAGTTTCGATTATTTAATCACCAATCTTCAATGGAAGAGGAGAACCTGCAGATGTGGAAGAATGATTGGTGGCCCCAGATAGACTTTTTGTACACCTAATCCGTATCGACGAGCAGAAAATTTCATGCGTTATTTTTAATTCATCGAGGAGATTAGTTTCTTGCGGAAGTTATATGAAAGAATTTTTTATCCTAAAAAGAAGAGCGGTAATGATGTGGATAGACTTTAAAGAAGTGATCATACAAAATTACCTGTCAAAGTCTTACTGTGGAAAGAAAGAAACAAAATTTCTACATCTCCGCCAAGGATTGCTGACGATTAGAGAATACGAAAGAAGTTTAATTAACTAAGCAGGTACGCGACACACTTGGTTAGCATCGATACAAGAAAAGTTAGACGCTTTAGTAGAAGTCTACGTTTGAAAAATTGCGTTATTCTAGCTGGATATGAAGGAATGACGTGTGTCGAGATCGTCGAGAAAGCTCAAGAAGTTGCCTCGTATATGTTCTTGGACTACGTAATTCCCAAAAAGCCTGCTAAAATGTCTTGAAAAAAAATGGGATGACCAAAATCAAGATCAAACTACATTTTTCAACCAAATAAAACAACCGATGATGAGTGGCGCTCTTAATGCCTCTTTTCTCAGAATGGGAGCCACCTGTTCAAGATATGAAAGAATTCACACCGGACAATACCAGTGGAGGACTAGAGATTGCCATTGATGTTAAGAACCTGGCCATAATTCGAACATTAGTCTTAAAAAAATAGGATCGTTAGATCAGGCTTCAAACCAAAACACGAAGCAGAAAAAGCTCGAGTTTTTACTCTCACACGAAGTGAGGCCACTAAAGAGCTAGAAACGGCGACAGACGATCAAGATGCTTAAGAAGGGAGATTGTGAGACGTTTTCGATAAATATTGTAAATCTCGAGTAGAAACCGAACCCTATCGAAATAGTGTCGATAATAAGCGGGTACGTGAATGTTTTTCCAGAAGATTTATGTAGACCATTACCTAATCGACAAGTCAAGTTCGGTATAGATTTGATGCCCGGGGTGGCACCAATGTTAAAAGCACTATATCGAATGACGCCAAAGGAGATAGAAGAATTAAGGGTGCAATTACAAGAGCTCTTGGAAAAAGATCTTATACGTCTCAATATATCTTCTTGGGAAGCTTCAGTGTTATTTGTGACAAAAAAATGGAAGAATGGAACGTTACGAATGTGTGTTGATAATCGCGAGTTCAACAAAAGGACTATCAAGAATAAATACCCGTTACCTCGAATAGAAAATTTATTTTAACTAATTAAGAGGCATAAGCGTATTCTCTAAAATAGATTGGAGATCGGGATATCGTCAAGTGAATGTCAAGAAAAAGATATAATTAAGATAAGCTTTAGAACGAGAGAAGACTATTTGTTGGTCCCAAGTGGTGTCCGAGGTTCAGAGGGGGGGGTGAATGAACCTTGGTCGATTTTTCAGAATCTTTAAAACAACCGTTCTGCACTGCAAGTTAGTTGAGCTTGCAGTGATAGATGGTTACTGCTTGCAGCGCTAGAATGCAGTGCTGCACGCTGTAACCTGGAGATTTGTACGCAGCGGAAATATACTTTTAAACACAAGGCTGTTTTACATAAAAATGCTCCTTTCAAATGTTTTATGATGAGAAGAGATAGATATTTGCAGAAAATAAACACAGATAAATAAAGCGATAAAAACACTTATGGCTTATAGTGGTTCGAAGGTGGTGTAATCCTTCTACGTCCACTTTACTGCTCCTCGAGCAGGAACTTTGTTAAGCAAGATTGAATTACAGGACTCTCCTAACAATCTATCAATTTTACAAAGCAAACCACCTACTGAAGTCCAGCGTACACACAACAACTGCAAACTTCAAAGGCTAACCCACACAGGGTTCTATACTCCCACACAGGGAAGCTGCCTAACACTAGACAACTAAAACAAACAGCAAGGATCTCTCCTATCAACTGCTTGACACCACTAAAACAACCTAAGCACACAGTAACAAGATTAAAAGGATAAAAGGTTTTCTTCAACTTGTGCTTCGAAGTGAGCTTCTGAATCCGTAAGGAATCTTTCAGTTTGAACTCTGCTTCACTTCAATAGGTTGAGTGACTGAAACTGTTGGCTTGAATTCTTTAAAATTTGTAAGCTCGAAACTTTCGCGTATGGAAATTAGATCTCAGTAACAGTAGTCAGCTTCAGTACTCCTCGACCTCTATTTATACTTGTAGGAGAAGATGTCCGTTGAAGGAGACATCCCTCTTTTGAATTTGAAATAGCCTGGCCAAAGTATGGTTCGCATTTAATGCGACTGACCCTTCTTTCCGGAGCATTTAATGCGGCAGTTGCGGCTCGCAGCTTTCTGCGGCGCGTCAGTCCATGTGGCATCTTCTTATTGGCTCCGTGTCTGCTACTTTGACTTTTTCTTGAACGACTCTTTTGTCCCTACTTGGATCTCCGTTCCTCGTACTGCATTTATCCTTCCTGGGATTTGCAGGATACTTCGTCTTGTAGTTGGCGCTGTATTTACTTAACGGTTCTGTAAGTCTGCGCTGTATCCTTGGTCTCTGTGCAGCTGATGTATACTTTTAGTGCTGCTGTATTTTAGACCTGCTTGCAGTATCGTCTGGCAGTGCTGCTGTAACTTCATTCTAGCAGTACTCCTGTATCCTTTTTATGCAGCGATGCTGCACGCCATTCTTCCTTGCTTTGCTGTATCCTGCCTTCATGCAGCGATTCTTCCTTTAAAGCTTAGATGCAGCTTTATCCTCTTTTTCAATCCTTGACTCAAGACTCAATTCTAGTCTATTTATTCAGTTAAACAATGTGAAAAATGGGGGGTACTCAAAACTTCCTATTACATGGTTGGTTTGTCTCATCAAAATCTAAACAATGAAATCCCAACAATTTCCCCCTTTTTGATGATGACAAAACCTTTACAGTATTTCGTTCATGAAGAAGTTTCATTTTACTTTAACTCATATGGTTTATCCAGATTACATGCTTGCACAGCTTTGAATTAAATAAATCTAATCCGGGATTCATCAGAGATGCATCATGCTATTCCTTTCAACAAACTCAACAGGAAAACACAAACAGCATGCATGAGTTCATAAGAATTGAACTTGGTCAGAGCAGAAAGAAAAATTTCTTCATTTAAGAGATAAAAATTTTTACAACATCAAAAATACAACAAGGATCATAAGAGGGTATATGAATACAGCTTAGTAAAACGAAGACCTTTTGTTTGCAGATTCGTCTGCTCTTCTTTCAAACCTTTCAAGACCTTCTCTTCCTCTTGATCCTTTCCACCAGTCCCTGATGGACTCTTGGTAGGACTCTTCCAGCTTGTGTCTGATCACAAGAATCCGAATCCATCTCAGCCAGAAGTCCTCGCAGAATGGTACAATCAGCCCTTCCTTGACTCTATCGATGTACAGCTGTTGAATGTCAAGGCTTCCTTCACGAACGAGCTGTTCATACCTTCTCAAAGCAGTCTTGCAGGTATGATACTTGCTGAATTTGCCTTGCCTGCATAGATCTCTGAAGTGTCTGAGGTACTCTGATCGTTTGAAAATGGTGATCGCCTCAAATGTTGGATTCCGATCAAAAGGCAGTCTGACTTCTTTGAAGATGTCGAATCTCCAAGCCATGTTTTCTCCTTCAGGCCTTTGATCCATCAACACGGACATTTCAGCAGAGATGTTCTCTGTGTCAAGGCGAGGGATCTCTTGAGGAGGGAATTGGTAGAAGTTGTTTGGGAATATTTTTCTTTCACCAATTACACCGAGTCTTTGAATCCAGGCGTTAGGATCTGCAGCTTCTTCGTACTGGCGCCTTTGATTCTCAGACTCGTCCCCGCTCATCCTCTTCCTTGAGCCTTGCTGCTGGCTATCATCCCTTCTCTTATGATGATAGCTGGGCGGTGCTGCATCCTTGCTTGCAGCTCTGCTGTGTGCAGAACCTGCAGCAGATCTTCTTCCAGCAGCTGCACCGGCTCCACCAGCTCCATCATCATCTCTTCTCCATCTCTTCGGAGAAGGGATATCAGCAGCAGCAGATAATCCAGACCTCCTTCTCCTCCTGCTGAGAGGTTGCTGGTCATCATCTTCTTCTTCTTCTTCAGGTTCAGCCGCCCCTCTGCTCCTGTATTTCTCTTCAGACCTTTCCCCCTTTTTGGCATCATCAAAAGCCGGGGGCTGAGCAGGGGCTGCTGGGACCACCCTTGATCGTGGGCGTCGGGTCGGTTCAGGGGCTGGCTCTGGAGCATCGACATGCTGAGGGAAAGCTCGGACCATGATGTCCCTCAACTCTCCTACAATCAGCTCCAGATTCCCCAACCTGTCGTCCACACTTCTGGTTCTCTGAGATTGATCGAAGACACGATCCAGAAGTGTTTCCAGGACTTGTGAGTGATGGTTGAGTCTGGTTGAGGCAGTCTCAGCCTGCAGCTTGTATTGCCTGACTTCTAGGCGCGTCAGAGAAGCTTCAACCTTCAACTCCTTCTCCATCCTAACCCGATCGTAGTACAGCCTGTTCGAATGATCATTGAGAGTATGCTTAATCATGTCAGGCAGCACTTCGAGGTCCTTCTTGAAACCCATCATGGTTTCAGCATGGAATTGGGCACTGACCCTGAGACTATTGCGCATGGTAGACTCATGCTCTTGGAGAGCATGCAGCAGATGTCTAACAGCGGTCTCGACTCTGTTGATTGATTCATCAGGAGTCAGCCCTGAATTCCTTCTTGTTGAGGCAGCAGTGGATGCAGCAAATGGGATCACCTCTTGGCATACTGGTGCTGCATCCTGCCTCGGTACTTCAGCAGCAACCACATCCTCATCCTTGCTGGTATGAGAGCTTGTAGAGCTTGAGGATGGGTGCTCATCTCCTTCTTCTTCTTCTGCCTCCTCTTCGCTGGATAAGACTGGAACAGGAACGGCTCCTCCAGATTTTGGTCCATGAACAGCAATGTTCCGATCCTTCATCCATCTTGCGAATTCGGCATCTGACATATTGGCGTCCACAGTATCCTTCGCTGCATTAACCTTTGAAGGTACTTGAGAGCTAGCAGCGGCTGCAGCATCAACCTCCTCACGAGGTGTCTCTAGCTGCACTGTGGATACTTCGGCCTCAACTCCAACATCCTCAGTGGGTACTGTCTGAACAGCCTCCCCACCTGAGGTCTTCTCACACTCAGGGAGTGTTGTCAGAACAACATCCTCCACTGAGGTCTTCTCAACGGACCCCGTCTCCTCGGCCGGTCCAGAAACAGCTTCGACAGTCTCTGCTGCAAGAGCCGGTTCTTGCAGCTCTGCATGGCTTTCTGCAACGATCACAGTATTCAGCACTGTATCCTCTATTGCTGCTAGGATCTCAGCTTCTACCCTGCTCTTTTCTGCAGCTCCTTCTTTCTGTTGAAGGGTGGTTGCTGGCTGCACTGCTGTCGCGTCCAGTGCAGGGAGTACCGCCTCTGCAACTCCCTCCGTAGATGCTTCATCGGCAATCTCAGAGATGTCTGAGATGACATTCCTGATTATGGTGGATGGTTCCCCCTCAGAGTCTGCTTGAGCAGCATCTTCATCTTCGCGCACTGGGGAGTCACCATAATCCAGTAGTTGGGCTTCCTCCTCCTCCAAACGATCCAGCGTGACAATGTTGGAGAGGCCCTCAACTACTTGCTCGTATGCAGGGGAGTTCATTTGATTTGAACTTGAACTGCCTTCTCCCCGCATCCTTCTTGGAGTGTGCTGCATCCTGGTTTCCTTCAGGCTTTGTTGCAGCGCTAGATGCAGCATGGCTTCTTCAGCCTGCTCCACTCCCAAGGTGTCGATTTGCTCCTGAGCAAATGCGACATCATCGTCCCTTCTTACCGCCTCTGCAGCCGGGGCTAGGAAGACCTGCACATCTTCCACTGCTGCTTTCATCGGCAGCTCTGCAGAGTCGGATTCTGCAAGAGCTTTGCCCTTTCCCTTGTCCTGTGCTACCTGTGCAGCGCTGCAGCCATCGAGCTCTTGAACTCTTGCTGCAAAGTCAGGTTGCAGGAGTGCCAGAATATCTTCTGATTTTGCCCACTCCAGGACAGCTTGCTCGACTGTCAGGAAATCCTTCCACTTCAACAGGATTTCTCCTTTAGACAACCGCATCTCTCTCCAAAGAGAGTACTCTGCCGGCATATTTCTAGCAGCCGGAAAGGTGTGATCGAGCACTGAAGCTTCTGTTTGTAGACGAGCTTCTTCTTCAGTTGGCTCGACCCGGTGCTGATGTGGCTCCCGAAGCTGATGTGACACATCCCCAAGGTCAACTACAACCATATCAGGCAGATGTGACACATCCCCAACAGCACCAGCAGCTCTCTTGCTGCGCGGAGCCCTTCTCACCAAAGGTGCGTCATCATCTGGGGAAGAGGATTCAAGTTCAGGTACAGCCTTCCCTGAACTCCTCTTGATAACAGAAAGAGGACTCGAAGGTTTCTCTTCTTCAGCATCTTCCCCGCTGACAGCAGCTTCATCTTGTAGAGCAAGAGTTGCATTCTTTTTGTCTTTGGTTTTCTTCCTCGCAACTCCTGCTCCTGCAGCCTTCGGTTGGGTCTTGCCCTTCTTCTTCTCCCCGAGATACTTTCCAGGATGAATGGGGGCGGGTGCTGCAAGTTGAAGGCCAAGCTTGCAGAGCAGAGAACAGATGGTGATACCGTAGCTCCGACGCTCCGTTATCTTCTCTGCTTCCTCCCACAGCCTCTTCATGATGAACCTCGCCCAGTTCACCTTTTCTCCGGCCATGATAGCAGACATGATCCGGAACCGGAGATCTGTGCACTTGTCGTAACTCCCTGTCCTCCCTTCGATGGAGTACGCACAGATGTCATGGAGAAGTTCAAACTCCGGTTTGAAGAGCTTCTTGGGGGCGCTTCTCTTGATTTCAGCCCCTGCATCCTTTGCTCGAAAGAGATTCCACATCTCTTGAGCCGATGCCTCCCCATATGTCGCCAACTGGCTGGGGGTCAACCCTGCAGCCGAAATGCTGAAGGTGGTGGAGATATCCCTAACGGTCAGCGATCGTTCCTCTCCATCTGCATCCATCCGGAACAGGATGCAGTTCCTTTCCTCCGCCTGCCTAGCGTAGGCGTAAAACCTCTGTACTGACTCCGTGGAGAAACCAACATATACCGTGGTCAACAGCCCTAGGACTTGGGTCTGTTGTAGAGCGTCAAAGATTCTCTTGATCAGGGTATTATCATACAACCCTGACTCCAAGATGTTCTCCTTGTTGATCATTCTTCCATCAAGAACGATGGTCTTTCTGGCAGCCATTGAAATCTTTGTGAGATAGAGATAGAGAGAGAGACAAGGGTTTTTGCACTTAGAAAATTTTTCTTGCGATCACAGCGTTTCTCTCTCTGAAGATGAAAAATGAATTTCAAATGGCACGATTTGGTCTATATGGCGGTTCCCTAGAGACGTGCGAGATAGACGGTTGAGATAAATCAGGGAAATGATCTAGTGGCTCAGGAAAAAGCGGAGATGTCAAATCGTCGCTAATAATTACTTGGCGCGTGGGCTCTGTCAGCGCCCTTTCCACTTCCTGACACCCGCAGTCATGCATTTAATGCTGAAAGACATGCCCTTTGCCGCCTAAATAAATGTCTTTTAAGGTTGCAGCATCTCTAGTACGAGGTTGCAGAGCAATCAATACTCCTTTTGAAATTAATGCTGTAACCTGATGCTGCTAGATTTCTTCGATAGATGCTGTACTGTAAGAATGTAGGTTGCAGCGCTGTCTGAACCCAGTGCTGTATTGACGAGTAGCTTACAGTACCATTTTTACTGCTTTCTGCAAGCATGCAGAGGTTCCCCCTGCGATCTTGCATTTTCCTTTTTCTTCACAGCTTAAGGATTCCTAGCTCGTTACGAAGCATAGAAAACCTAGATTTACTCAAAGGTTTTGTAAGGATATCTGCCAGCTGTAGATCCGTGTGAACCTTCTCAAGCACGACATCTTTCTTCTCAACATGATCTCTTATAAAGTGATGACGAATGTCAATGTGCTTTGTTCTTGAGTGAAAGACAGGATTATGGGTAATTGCAATAGTGCTCGTATTGTCACAGAGAATTGGCGTCTCTTTTTCTTCTATCCCATAATCTCTAAGTTGCTGCTGTATCCAGAGAATCTGCACACAGCAACTTCCTGCTGCAACATACTCTGCTTCTGCTGTAGAGGTTGCAATTGAGGTCTGCTTTCTGCAGAACCACGAGACAAGTCTATTTCCCAGAAATTGACAAGTCCCACTTGTACTCTTCCTATCAATCTTGCAGCCTGCATAATCTGAATCGGAGTAGCCTTTGAGCTTGAATCCTCCTTCCTTAGGATACCATAGGCCTACTTCTTGAGTTCCTTTCAGATACTTGATCACTCTTTTTACAGCTAAAAGATGTGATTCCTTCGGTGTTGCTTGGAATCTAACACAGACTCTTACTGCAAACATAATATCAGGTCTGCTTGCTGTAAGATACAACAATGATCCAATGAGGCGTCTGTACTTCGTGATGTCTATATCTTTACCATCTTCATCTTTGTCAAGACTTATAGATGTGGACATGAGAACGGACGTTGCGGCTCCATTCTCCATGCCAAATTTCTTGATAAGCTCCTTCGTATACTTGACTTGATTGATGAAGGTTCCTGTAGGAAGCTGTTTTACTTGCAGTCCGAGAAAAAAACTTAATTCTCCCATCATACTCATCTCGAACTTTGACTGCATCAGGTTGGAGAATTTCTCACATAGCTCTTTGTTTGTGGATCCAAAGATAATATCATCCACATAAATTTGTACAAGAAGTACACTCTCTCTGTCCTGTATCCTAAATAGCGTTTTATCGATCGTTCCTTTCTGAAAACCATTTTCCAGAAGATAGAGAGATAAGGTGTCATACCAAGCTCTCGGTGCTTGCTTCAGTCCATATAGGGCCTTTTGTAAACGGTACACCTTCTCTTCTGCTTGATCCTCGAAACCAGGAGGTTGCTCAACATATACTTCCTCTGTAAGGAGACCATTCAGGAATGCGCTTTTAACATCCATTTGATAGACGTTGAAATTCATATGTGCTGCATAGGCTAAGAAGATTCTTATTGCTTCTAGCCTTGCCACAGGTGCAAAAGTCTCATCAAAATCAATTCCTTCTTCCTGACAGTATCCTTTAGCAACTAATCTTGATTTGTTTCTTACAACGACTCCTGATTCATCTAGCTTGTTCTTGAATACCCACTTTGTTCCAATTACACCTTGATGGGTTGGTCTAGCGACTGTTTGCCATACTTGATTTCTCTCAAATCCATTCAATTCTTCCTGCATGGCCTGTACCCAGTTGCTATCTTGCAGTGCCTCTTCAACATTCTTAGGCTCTGATTGTGATATGAAGCATGCAAACATTGCTTCATGTGGGATGGATCTTCTTATCCTTACACCGATGGCTGGATCTCCTATAATGAGATTTCTTGGATGATTTTTGAGCCATGTCCTATCTGGCTCAAAAACGTGCGTTGGTGTATTTTGCTCATCATGTTGCTGTATTGCAGGAGGTTCTGCTGCTGTAAGAATGTCTGCTGTATCCAAGGTTGCAGCTTCTTCATCTTTATCTTCTTCTGTAGGCAGAACTCCTTCTACGTATGGTACAACATTCTCTTTTTTGGGAGATGTTTCTTCAGGTGGTTTTTCCAGCTTCTTTGTGTCACAATGTGGTTCATCAAACACCACATGTACAGATTCTTCTACCACCAGGGTTCTTTTATTAAACACTCTGAAGGCTTTACTTACAGCAGAGTATCCTAGAAATACTCCTTCGTCTGATTTAGCATCAAAAGTCTTCAGATGTTCCTTTCCATTGTTGAGAACATAACACCTGCATCCGAAGATATGTAGATAGGAAATGTTTGGTGTATGACCATTCCATATTTCATACGGTGTTTTGTCAAGATCCTTGATGATTAAACATCTGTTCTGCGTATAGTATGCAGTGTTGGTTGCCTCAGCCCAAAATCTCTTAGGTATTTCTGCTTCTGCTATCATCGTCCTTGCTGCTTCTTTGAGGGTTCTATTTCTTCTTTCAGCAACCCCGTTTTGTTGAGGCGTTCTTGCAGCAGAGTATTCATGACGAATACCATTGTCAGAACAGAATTTCTCTATAAATTTATTCGTGAACTCGGTTCCTCTGTCTGATCTTATCTTCACAATGCTCAAGCTCTTTTCATTCTGAATTTTCTTCATGAGGCCAGGTAGCTTTTCTTGAGTTTCCGACTTCTTTGCTAGAAAGATCGTCCATGTGTATCTGGAGTAGTCATCCACTACTACTAGAGAGTACTTCTTCCCGCTCAAGCTTACTGGTTCTACTGGTCCAAAGAGGTCCATGTGTAGAAGGTCTAGAATTCTGTGAGACGATTTCTGAATCTTATCCTTGAAAGAGCTCTTAATTTGCTTCCCTTTTTTGACACGCTCCACAGACATTCTCTTTCTTGTAAGCTACATCTGGTAATCCTCTCACGAGGCCTTTTCTTGCTAGCTTGTTGATAGTCTTGAAGTTCAGGTGACTTAATCGTTTGTGCCATAGCCAGCTCAGCTCCGGTGGACTTTTCACTATGAAGCATGTTGATTGAGTGGAGGAATTCCAATCTGCTAGGTAGATATTTCCTCTTTTTGTTCCTGTAAGCTTTACTTCATTTGTGGTGCTGTCCTTGATTAAGCATTTGTTGAGGTTGAATTCCACTGTATATCCTTTGTCACAGAACTGACTGATGCTTAGAAGATTGTATCTAAGCCCCTTTACGTAGGATACATCCTTGATCTTTATGTTCCCCTTGACTAGGCATCCGCTTCCTTTTGTGCTTCCTTTGGAATCATCTCCAAATATGACCTTTGGTCCTTTGCATTCTTGGAAGTCTTTCAGTGTCTCTTTATTGCCTGTCATGTGCCTTGAGCAGCCGCTGTCGATATACCATACATCATTGCTGCATCCTGGCACTGTAACCTCATCTTCTTTGCTGTCCTCGCCGTCTTTAGCCATCAGGCATATGAGTGCTTCTTCATCAGAGGATGAGGTTTCAGCATCGCTGTCAGAGGATTCTGCAGCTTTCAGTACTTCCTTTGGAACTACTGCATCCTTGGCTTTCTCCATCTCTCCTATGAGAGCTCGAAGCTTGTGCCTTTCCTCTCGTCTTTTATCTCTTCTCTGTTCTCTTTCTCCTTCAGGATACTTGTGTACTGTTGGATAGGGACAATTCCTTGCGTAGTGTCCAGGCTTCCTGCAATTATAGCACAAGTCAACATTCCCTGTATTTGACTGAGGAGAAGAAGATACCTGAGGGATTGAGTGACTTCTTCTGAAATCATTCTTTTTGTTGAGGTTGGTGTTGCTGCTATTGTTGTTGCTCTTGATGAATCTTCTGAATTTCTTTAGGAGGAGTGCCATATCCTCTTCAGCAACTTCTGCTGTATCCTCACTCTGCTTACTGCAACTGGCGGTTGCTGTATCTTTTGTTCCTTTGGCGGTTAGTGCTGTAACTTTGGAGACTGACTCATCTGACTCTTTTCTCCTTCTATTGATGTCATACTCGAATGCTTTCAAGTCGGAGAATAAGTCAAATGTGCTCATGGACTTCAGGTCCATAGACACTCTCATGGCAGTGGTCTTGCTATCCTACTCCGCTGGTAGGGCTCTTAACACCTTCATGTTCTTTTCTTTCTGTGTGTAGTGTTTGCCCAGAGCTTCCAGTTCATTCACTATGGATGTGAATCTCAGATCTAGTTGCTCTAGAGTCTCTTCATTCTTCATCTCGAAGAGCTCGAATAACTGTGTAGCGTTGGAGATTTTGTTGTCCTTTGTGAGCTCAGTTCCTTCACAAATTTGCTCCAGCTTTTCCCATATTTCTTTGGATGTTGAGCAAGTCTTGACTTTGCTAAAGGTGCCCTTATCCAAGGTAATGAATAGAGCGTTCTTTGCCACGTTATCCAGGTTGGCTCTTTTCCTGTCTTCGTTTCCCCACTCTTGTCGTGGTTTGATCAGGAGGTTTGGTGGTGGTTGCTCTCCTTCTGCATGGTCTCTTCCATACATTGGATTTACCTTCATGGGTACTATCGGTCCTTCAGTTATGACGGTCCACATCTCATCATTCATGGCCGAAAGGTGTGCCTGCATTCTAATCTTCCAGTCATCATATTCCTCTATGGAAAACATAGGTAGCTTGTGATTGGAGGAATCCATGATATGCTTTAAAGATGATTTTTATGCAAAGAAAACATCGAGACAAGGTGGATCTGGGTAGGTGACCAGATAAGTTGGCTTTTAACCCAACTCGCTCTGATACCACTTGTTGGTCCCAAGTGGTGTCCGAGGTTCAGAGGGGGGGGTGAATGAACCTTGGTCGATTTTTCAGAATCTTTAAAACAACCGTTCTGCACTGCAAGTTAGTTGAGCTTGCAGTGATAGATGGTTACTGCTTGCAGCGCTAGAATGCAGTGCTGCACGCTGTAACCTGGAGTTTTGTACGCAGCGGAAATATACTTTTAAACACAAGGCTGTTTTACATAAAAATGCTCCTTTCAAATGTTTTATGATGAGAAGAGATAGATATTTGCAGAAAATAAACACAGATAAATAAAGCGATAAAAACACTTATGGCTTATAGTGGTTCGAAGGTGGTGTAATCCTTCTACGTCCACTCTACTGCTCCTCGAGCAGGAACTTTGTTAAGCAAGATTGAATTACAGGACTCTCCTAACAATCTATCAACTTTACAAAGCAAACCACCTACTGAAGTCCAGTGTACACACAGCAACTGCAAACTTCAAAGGCTAACCCACACAGGGTTCTATACTCCCACACAGGGAAGCTGCCTAACACTAGACAACTAAAACAAACAGCAAGGATCTCTCCTATCAACTGCTTGACACCACTAAAACAACCTAAGCACACAGCAACAAGGTTAAAAGGATAAAAGGTTTTCTTCAACTTGTGCTTCGAAGTGAGCTTCTGAATCCGTAAGGAATCTTTCAGTTTGAACTCTGCTTCACTTCAATAGGTTGAGTGACTGAAACTGTTGGCTTGAATTCTTTAAAATTTGTAAGCTCGAAACTTTCGCGTATGGAAATTAGATCTCAGTAACAGTAGTCAGCTTCAGTACTCCTCGACCTCTATTTATACTTGTAGGAGAAGATGTCCGTTGAAGGAGACATCCCTCTTTTGAATTTGAAATAGCCTGGCCAAAGTATGGTTCGCATTTAATGCGACTGACCCTTCTTTTCGGAGCATTTAATGCGGCAGTTGCGGCTCGCAGCTTTCTGCGGTGCGTCAGTCCATGTGGCATCTTCTTATTGGCTCCGTGTCTGCTACTTTGACTTTTTCTTGAACGGCTCTTTTGTCCCTGCTTGGATCTCCGTTCCTCGTACTGCATTTATCCTTCCTGGGATTTACAGGATACTTCGTCTTGTAGTTGGCGCTGTATTTACTTAACGGTTCTGTAAGTCTGCGCTGTATCCTTGGTCTCTGTGCAGCTGATGTATACTTTTAGTGCTGCTGTATTTTAGACCTGCTTGCAGTATCGTCTGGCAGTGCTGCTGTAACTTCATTCTAGCAGTACTCCTGTATCCTTTTTATGCAGCGATGCTGCACGCCATTCTTCCTTGCTTTGCTGTATCCTGCCTTCATGCAGCGATTCTTCCTTTAAAGCTTAGATGCAGCTTTATCCTCTTTTAACCTCTATTTCAATCCTTGACTCAAGACTCAATTCTAGTCTATTTATTCAGTTAAACAATGTGAAAAATGGGGGGTACTCAAAACTTCCTATTACATGGTTGGTTTGTCTCATCAAAATCTAAACAATAAAATCCCAACACTATTTCAAATCTGTAGTCGTGTTTTTTGGACTTAGTAAAGCGCTAACAATTTTATAGATGTGATGAATCGGACCTTCCATCCATACTTTGGTCGTTTCACATAATATTTTGACGATGAAATTCTAGTATATTCGTACGATAAACTCCAACATGAAGAACAATAGAGGATTTCGTTAGAAACTTTAAAAAAAAGTTATATGCAAAGTTCAAGAAGCGTGAGTTTTGGTTGGATAAAATTACGTTCCTTAGGCATATCGTCACTTTTTGAATCGAGATAGATCCGACTAAAGTGAAAGTCGTTAGTAACTGGAAGACGTTGACTGTCGTAACGAGGTGCGAAGCTTCCTAGGCTTGGGTGGCTATTATGGAAGGATTTACGAGGTTAATAGATGAAACTCTGACTTTTAGAAGAAGACTTTACGTAATAAAAAATAAAGGACTAAGGAAAAGAATACTAGTATAAGCGCATAACACCTCATACTCTGCATACCCTGGAGGTACGAAAATGTATAAAGATTTAAAAAGAGATCTTCAGGCGTAGCGGAAGCGTAGTGGAGAAACATGAAGAGGAGCGATGGACTTTTTGTCAAGAAATGTCTTGTTTGCCAGCAAGTAAAAACAGAATATCAGCGACCAGCAGAAATGCTGACACCATTTGAAATACCCGAGTGGAAGTGGGTTATGGTAGACAGACTAATCAAGTCTGCTCAATTTCTGCCTATTAAAATGACATTCGACCTGGATAGATTAGCACAAATTTTTTTATATAAAGAAAATTATCAGACTCCATGGAATACTAATCTTTATTGTATTTGATAGGCACCTTCGCTATACCTCTAGATTCTGGCAGAACATGCAAAAGAAGTTAGGCACCAAACTAACTTTCAGCACTGCTTTGCATCCCCAAACTGACGTCCAGACAGAACGAACGATATAAGTTCTAGAGGACATGCTGAGAGCTAGTGTCTTGGATCTGCATGAAAGCTAAGAAGACCATTTATATTTGGTGGAGTTCGCTTATAATAATAGTTATCAGTCAATAATTGGGCTATACGAGGCGCTGTATGGAAGAAGTGTCTATCACCTCTATACTGGGATGAAGTGGGTGAAAAACGTGTTTTGGGACCTGAGTTAGTCGAACAAGCAGTAGACGTAATACGAAAAGTTCGAGGAAAAATCACGGCAGTTCAAGATCAACAAAAGTCTTATGCAGACGAAAGACGCTGAGAATTGGTTTTTGAGGTGGGAGATAAAGTTTTCTTCAGAATATCACCCGCAAAAAAAAAGAGTATCGCTTGAGAAAAAGAGGTAAGCTTAAGCCACGATATATTGGACCGTTCGAGATTTTAGAACAAGTCGGAGGAGTGGTATACCTGACTACATCGATATACATAATGTTTTTCATATATCTATGTTGCGAAAATACGTGATCGATTCAAGCCATATTATCAATCAACAACATATAGGGCTGAAGAAGGACATATCCTATGAAGATGTTTCCGTAGCGATCTTATATAGAGAGGTCTATAAGCTTAGAAATCAAGAAGTTAACTTAATAAAAGTACAATGGAGTCAGCATAACGCGAATGACGCACCTTGGGTAAAAGAAGAAGAGATCCTTAGAAAATATCTGAACCTATCGAGTCTTAGTGCGTTTTGAAATTTCGAAGACGAAATTTTGTTATAGGAGGGAGGGGTGTAGTATCCACAAACTTATTTAAAAGAAAACTTATTAAGTCTAATTTAATTAAACTAGGTGAATTAATGGCATGAGGACAGCACATGCTTAAGTTAAATACACTAGGCAAAAGTTTGAAATGAGGAGCAATTGATTAAAATAGATATGAAAGGAAAAAAAAGTAATAAGAAGAAATAAAAACAGAACCTCTCTCTCCACAAACCATCTCCACCGCCACATTTACAACTGCCGACCACCCATATCGATGCCGGCGAGAGTTTTCCAATAAGGTATATAGTTTAATACGTAGTTCTCACCGAGTTGGTCATAATTAAGGGCTCAATTTTTGAATCGGCCGCCGTGAACGGCAGCCCTATTTTCTCTCCGTCTCTCTGTCCGTCTCTGTCTCTCTCCCTCTCGCCGTGTTGCCGCCGTCTGGGTGTAGTTGTGGTGCCGGTGCGAGGTTCGCACTGGCAGGTTGGGATGAGGGTGGCCGGCGCTTCCAGCGCCGGCGTGGTTGGCTGTGAGCCGCCGCTTCCAGCGGCGGCAGGTATATATATATGTATGTTGTATATGTGCGTGTGCTGGGTTGTGCGTGTGGTGTTTTGGAGGTAGAGTTTGGGAAGAAGTCGACCTCGGTGTGGCGCCGACGTGGTCGATAGAGGAGGCCGCCGCAGCTAGCGGCGACAGTGGCAATGGATATGTATATATATATGAATGTGTATGGATTGGTGTGTATATATGT
The DNA here is from genome assembly GCA_028654395.1 of Scutellaria barbata. NCBI lineage: Eukaryota > Viridiplantae > Streptophyta > Magnoliopsida > Lamiales > Lamiaceae > Scutellaria > Scutellaria barbata. The sequence continues at coordinate 22,542,951 of CM053646.1, forward strand.
TGGTTTTGTGTGTGTATTGGGTTGTTTAGTGCAGTTGTGTTGAGGGTGGCGTCGCTGGCGACAGGACGGTGCCGGCAGTGGAGGTGGCGGGCGGCAGCGGCAGAGGCAGAAGGCTGGGGCAGGGGAGACCAGGGGGTGGCAGTTGGGTGGATTTGGGATCTGGGGGTAAAATTGAGAATTAGGTTAGTCCGGGGACCTAATTGCAAACCCTAGAATATAGGGTAAATAACAAGCTAGTCCCTGAATTTATGACATTTACGATTTTGACCCCAGAACTTTTTAGAAATACCGGGATGACCTAGAACTTCTCTGAGATAGCAGATTGACCCCAAAACTTCTATAAAATGACAATTTGACCCCAAAACTTTCTGAAATTACAGAATAGTCCCCAAAATTCCTATAAATTACAACATGGACCCTAATCTTTACAGAAATTATAGAATCACCCCTAGAACTTGCAGAAATTATTTTATAACCCACTGAGTTGGGTAATTATTGTATTTTATGTCCTACAACTTTATAAAATAGAAGTTTGACCGCATTTTGAATTTAAACGTGACGATTAAACCCTTAAGCAAGAAAACCCTAATATAGGGGTGTGATCCACGAACCCTAATTTTCAGTAAACCCTAAATTAAGAACCCTCGTCTATTGACTTTCTCGAGAGTTTATTCTTTAATAGATTTTATTAGTTTTATGCATTTAAATCAGAGAATAAGTCACGCTTTCGTACTTTGTAGGAAGTACATGCGAGAAGGCAAGAATAAGGAGAAATAAGACCGAGAGCTTTTGGTTAGAACTATTAAGTATCCAAGGTGGGGGTAAAATCTTATTTATGTTTTTAAATTGTACTGTTTTACAGAAAACTATGTGACTAAGTGATTTGAATTTCGTCATTATGTGGCGTCGTTTTAAAGTGAAATGTTTTCACTATGTGAACAATATTCGAGTAAATTGTATGATTTGACAGCTATGGATTTCAAGTGAGACAAATGAGATTGGTTTCATATGATGAAAAGTCGGGGTAATTCCCGCATCAAAGGAGTTTTCAAGAGAGACTAACAAATGACAAAGGTTTTTTGTACTTATGTATTATGTGAATTATGTGGCCAACGTGAACGTGATCAATGTGCACAATGTGTTATGTGAGAACTATTATGTGACAATTTAATTGCGTATGCGACTGCACGCCAAGTAGGGTATTCCTCGACGGAAACCCAACAAGGGGGTATTCTTCGAAATCCCAATACGAAGGGGTGCAATAACCCAAATCGGGTCTGCTTGAGGCCCTGATAGGTATTCTTCGGAAACCTATCTAGAGTTCATTGGGACTACTTGGGAGTCCACAACGTGTAATATGTTTATGATAAGCAAATGTTTCACAACGGTTAAGATCCGCGTTTTCATGACGGCTTAAAACTGTAATTACAAAGATGTTGAATGATGTTATTATGTGTACCCTTTTTCCTATACAAATCAACCCCACTGAGTGTCTTTGTACGCGCACCCCTTTTATGTTAAAACGTTTTCAGTTTAAAGAGTTTAGGGCATGGCGCGCGAGCGGTGGATGCTGGTAGCCGATGATTAAAAGTCGAAGAAGGTTTTAATTTAAGATGATTTATTTCATGAATTTCGAAAATGTATGTTTTATAACAGTTTTTCTGGAATTTATTTATCTTTATTTTCTTAAAGGAGTGAATTTTATACGTAAGTAATGCCTCGATCAAAGCTTACCTTTAAAAAGAAACGGGGCGTTACAACTGCCACGTCATTTTTTCTCGTCGGAAGGAGGTCACGTGTTTAGCACGTGCATTTTGAAGGGCAATTTGGTAATTTGAGTTTTATTTAATTCAAATATTTAATTCCATCAAATGAATAGGGGTAATTTTTTATTTTTCACATCTCTTTCATCTTCATCATTTTAGTCTTTGTTGTTAAAGTTACATTCATAAGGACATCCCAAATGCATCATTTTGTAGAAACTCAGTTTCTTGACCGCTAAAAATAGAAGCCCATTTTTGCTTGGAGATTTTTGCCTATTATTAAATATGAAAATGGGTTTATTGAGAAGCTGTAATAGCCCCATATTGAGTTAGGGTTACGAGGCTTCAGAGTGTGTTTTATAGTGAGGGAAGATTTCTTCAATTTTTTGGAATTTTTGGGTTTAGAGAGAGAGAGGGAGATGAGTAATTTAATGAGCTAAAATTGAAAAAATTACAAGAGTTGAGCCTTGTAATGGAGAACCTAAAATAGTAAGAGAATCCATGTAAATAATTGCAAATTCTTGATTGGTTTGCATTGAGCTTCATTCTGCAACTTCATTAATTGAAAATGAAGAAGAACTATGGCTGGAACAAAGTAGTTCTGCCCGGGGCCGATCGAATCTTCTATCTTCATGTTCTGAGTGTTTTGAAAGAAAAAAGGGTAAATTATGAAGAAGAAGAAGAAGGTGAAGGAAAATACAAAATTACCCTTGATCATTTAGTGGAATTAAATTTCTTAATTAAATGAAAACTTAAATTATCAAATTGCCTTTAAAAATGCACACGCTAAGCACGTGACCTCCTTCCGGTGAGAAAAAATAATGTGGTAGCCGGATTTATTGTTCTTTGCAAAATTTATGTATATGATGTAGTAAAATGAAATCATTTTATCAATGATATAGTAAAGTGTAAAATCACGTATAGTTGGGATGAGTTTTCATTTTTTTACCACAAATGATATATTGACTATACAGCCGTTATATCGTCAAAATATATCGTTGAAAATGATATATTTACGATATATCACGATATTTTTACAAAAATGAAACTGTGGCCTGATATTATTTCGACCCTCCACTTTTCATGATATTTCAACAAAATATTATCGAACTATCGCGATATTTTTTTTATTACGTAAAATTAACATGTGACCAAATATTGGAATACCTTTTATAATCAATAGTGCAACGTTTTTAACAATATTTCCAAAAAATTACTGGGATATTAAAAAAGACGAATACTTATTGTTAAATATTTTCTCAATTATGATACAATTACAGATCAATTTTGGTAAGGATAGTGCCCTTAAAGAAATTATGAATTATTTTATGATTATTAATAAATGTGACATTTATTTTCAAACTCATATGTTTATTGTATGCATTTCATGAATATCATAGAAAATCCCTAGTTTGTTTGACGTGACCATAATCTTAGTATATAAATATTATATACAAGAGGATTACGATTATGGATATTAAACTTAAACTATGTCTATGATGAAATTAATTAAAGTATGGATTTTAATTAAAACATCATTAATGCAGCCCAAAACATAAGATGTGACCGTCTTATCCGGACCGTCGATGTAGAGACATCTGAGTGGGGGCATTTATATATGATTTGATCATACAAGACACGAACCGATTTAAATTGAGTTTTTCCTACAAATTTTGTTTTGATATGGAAATCCAAGTGAATCTTAATCCTAAGTGATTATAGACTCTTATTTAGTTTGATGTGGTTCTTAATTTGCTTGTTTCTGTTTGTCAATGGACTTTCACAATACTTGCATTTTAGATTCACTTAAAATTAAATGGCTGGGCATATAAATTCATAGATATGGAATCCATTCAAGTAGAAAGATAATTCTCTCATTTGTTAATTTTGGAATTGAATGGTTTGAGCTCTCTAATTTATAATTTGATTATAAATTAATCATTCACTAGTAAATTAATGGTAAATGAGGAAAATAGCCCGTACTTTAATCGTGTGATCACGTCAGTAATTAAAAAGGTTGATGGATAATACCTAATTTAATTACGAATTGTCTATCGAGGATTAATCTATATGTAATGGTTATATCAGTGGACTACTCAATTTCAAAGAGTAAAATATTCTATAATCGTAAGAGTGCAATTTTGTATTTTTAGTGGAGTAATAACAGAATTAATAAGTCGATTGAATTAATTAAAGAGTTTAATTATTTATTCGATTTATTTGAGCTTCTGATTATGGGTCCATGGTCCCCAGTTCACCTTTCTAAGTAAAACAGGTTAAATATAAGTTTATATATTTCTCATGATTTATGGAAAATAGTTTATCATGTGATTTCGGTAATTATATAAATATCATTTAATTTCAGAAATACTTGGTATTCTATAGTGATGACTGTATTGGAAATTAAATAAGTATTTAGATATTTAGTTTTGATATTAATGTAATCAATAAAGTTGATTTTATAAGATAATATCAACTATAATTATATTAAGATTATATGACTCTTAATTAATTGATGGGATTTTGATAATGACTAATGAGATTAAGATTGTGAATTTTAATTAGATTAGATTTGGATAAGGATTAATTAGATTAAGATTGTGAATCTTAATAAGATTAAATTTCTACTTGGAGATAAAATCCTAATTAAATTGGGATTATAATTTCAATTAGATACTTAAGTCTATAAAAGAAAGCCACAATTTCTCTCCAATAAGAAAAGATAAACGCCTATTTTCATTTGAGAAACACGTCATTTTTGAGATTTTGATTTCAATTATATTCTATGGTTTATCTAATATAGAATATAGTTCTATATCCATCCCAATTAAATTAGTCAAATCCTATAATCTCATGAGTTGAGTGCATTATAGAAATAATTGTAACACCTAGGAAATTTTTTTTATATAATCATATAATATACATATATTGCATTAATGTATACATAACTATAGGATATAATCATATAATATATGCTATATTGCATTATTGAAGATATAAGCATAAGTAGAAAGGTAAGTATTAGTCAACTCTTCTAGAAGGCTTTAATTATTGATAAAGGGTGGAAAGGTTGGATAAGGGTGTCATTTTTTTTGATTTTCTCACTTAGCCTCCATCTTTCTTCATCCTCCACATTCAACAACAATCGACCACCACTAACACCGGCTGACCGACGACTTTTTCGGCAAGACGATCAGCAGGAGTTTACGCCCTAGATATCTTTAGAACCTAAAAGCTTTTTGGTCAGCTGCTCTAAAGGTGTGGAAAAATTGCGTGTTACGGTATTTACATTTTCTTGACTTATTTGCAAATATGAAGTATTATATTATGTGAAATGTGACATGTTGAAGTGCATATGAATAAACGTGTTGTGAAGTATGATGAATGGAAAATTAAGTGTTTTGTTAAATAAATGTGCTTCTATGTGTATGTTTGATATGTGTATGTGTGATGTAAATATGTGTGCATGTGCATGCGTATGCAAGGCGGCTAGGACTGGCATAAAGACGGTTGATCACCGTACCACGACGGCTAAGAACCGTAAAATATTTTCACGGCGGCTAAGAACTGTATAATATTTTCATGGCGGCTAAGACCCGTAAAAATGTTTTCATGGCGACTAAGAACCGTATAATGCTTTCATGGCGGCTAAGCACCGTAAAATTATGTGAAAAATGATATGTTGACTGTGAATGATGATTGATTGTATGTTTGCAATACAGCTAAAAACCGTAAATGTGATAATGAAGGTGATATGTTGACTGTGAATGATGATTGATTTGTGATGAATGCTTACATTTTAAAATGATTATAATTCATGTGCATATGGGTGTGGTTGAATGTGATCCCACTGAGTGTATTTTATACGCTCACCCCCCTTTATATGTTTTCTTTTATAGATTCGGATGTGGGGAACAGAATGTGAAGAAAGATGCATATATATATATATTTGATGTTGTTAAACAAGTTATTTTTGAAGGGTTGTAAAAGTAAGCCTGATGGCCCGTATATTGATATTTTGCTGCTGTCTCTGATAACTGAAACATTTTATGTAAATTATGTAACTTGTATGGATATTTTTTTATCCTTTAGTTTTGGTTTGTTTTTAAATTACTGGACGCCTAAAAATGATAAGAATTTATATTTTATTTTATTTCGTAAATGGGGCGTGACAGTTTTGGTATCAGAGCCTAGCTCTATTTTGTAGGGTTTTGCTCAATTTTAAAAGTTTATAAAAGTTTTAATTTTCTAAAACGGGCTTAATATTTAAATTATGAGTTAAATACGCATCTTTCTCCACTTCTTCTCCAATAGGCATGAAAATGAGTTGGTTATATGTGTTTAACTTTCATAATGTGAATAAAAAGATTGTGTTATTATGAAATGCTATGTTTGAATTATTGTTGAAATGTAAATACGTGTGTTTGGGTTTTCTTTACGAGGGGGGTTGTTAGAAAGGTTTTCTTAAGTAAAGCTTATGTAGAATTATGTATACAGATGGCCCGAAAGAAGTTTACGGCTAGGAAGTCGATTCCCAAGAGGAGACTCAAAGATTTTTTCTTTGATAGTCGGGTGTATGCAGACTTTTTTGTAGGAGAGCACATCGCTCGATTACTGCATACCTGGAGACGAGCAGGTGGTGCATGAGGCTTGATAGGTAGTGTGGAGGGCTGTCGTCAGTTGATCTGGACATTGCCCGACGTGTGGGCAGCACGAGCACACAATATTTACTATAATGAGGTAGTATATTCAGGGGTAGGTAACTCTCCCATTATAAATTTTGGGAGGTTCGCATGGCAGCTATTAGAGGCCTGGCGTAGGAGCGAGTATCCATCCACCCTTGAGCCGGGGCTTTATGACCCATCTAGTGATGACTCGGAGGAGGATCCGGATGATTACCTCGATGGAGGTGATCCAGGTGCCTCGACTTCCGGGGTAGTTAGGCCCCCATCGCCCCCAGCTGCTGTAGCATAGACGATAGGAGTAGGTGTTTGATATATATATATTTTGGGGATGTATGTCGGATAAAACGTTATATGTATATATGTTTTGGATAGTAGTGTTCGTAGCAGATGTAGATAGTGGAACATAATGCCTATGTAGCCAAAATTTTTGTTAGATGTATATAAGATTATGGCTTATAAAAGTGTTGTTTTATAAAATATTGTGTATATATATCCTATTAAAGCTGGTGAATTTCGCATAGCTTGCATTATTATTTTTGAATAATAACGTCGTAATATTTAACTATCGGATATTTACGTGTATCGTAGAAGAATCATACCTCCGAGAGGTAGACCACGAAAACAACCCGCAACAACAGAGGGGCCGTCTGCACCATCAGAAGAAGGAGTATTGGGAAATTTAGTAACAGTGCTAAAGGGATTAGCTGATAAATTCGATGCTAACAAAGAAGCACCCAACCAGGCACCAAGAAGTGACCTGAATAGTATAATCGAACAATTTCGACGTTTCAATCCGCCAACGTTCAATGGCAAAGGAGAACCTGTGAACTCCAAGGAATGGTTGAGAGCCTTGGACAGGCTTTTTGCTCATTTGATTTGTACCGACGTGCAAAAGATATCATATGCTATCTTTCAATTCACTGAAGAGGCTAGCTTTTGGTGGGAGTCGTACGATCGAACTATAAACCCTAAGAGAAGAAGTGACATGACGTGGATAGATTTCAAAGAAATAGTTACGCAGAACTATTTACCGCAGTCCTATCGTGACAGAAAGGAAACAAAATTTTTACACTTTCGACAAGAAATGATGACCGTTGGAGAATACAAAAGAAAGTTCAATCAGCTGAGGAGATACGCAACGCATCTGGTAGATACCGATATGAAGAAAGCCAGACGTTTCAATCGGGGCCTACGTCAAGAAATTGGCACCATTTTAGCAGGACAAGGAGGGATGACATATGCAGAAACTGTGGAAAGAGCTCAAGAAATTACATCACGTATGTGTTTGAATAATATTCCACTTAGAAAACCTCCAGATGTGCTCGGAAAGAGGAAGTGGAATGACATGACTCCAAATCGGAACCAGTCCTTCGATCGGACCCAACGTCCAGGAATGAGGAGCGGACCCAATGCCTCTAAACCAAGACCGGGGCCAGTTTGCTCCAAATGTGGAAAAACGCACAATGGGCAATGCCTATGGGGGACCGGACGTTGCTTTCGATGTCAAGAATTTGGACATAATGTAAATGATTGTCCTAAACATAAAGTTAAATCGAATTTCAAGCCAAGACCCGAAGCAGGGAAAGCTCGAGCTTTTGCTCTCACTAGAAACGAGGCTGCAGAAGAGCCGGAGACCATGACAGGTATGCTATCAGTATATGCCTGTGCTTGTATTATTTGATACCGGGGCAACCCATTCGTTTATATCTGTTAATTTTTATGAACTTTTGGGATATAAGAATGATAGGGTAGATGCTGAAATCCTAGAGGTTAGTATACTTTGTGGGAAAACGATAAAAACCCAAAATACGTGCCGAGATATGAAAATTTTCTTTGAAGATAAAATCATTCCAGCTACTTTGCATGTATTGGATATGAAAGACTTTGATGTTATTTTGGGCATGGATTGGCTTAAGGCTAATAATGCGGTGATCCGATGTCGAGAAAAAGAGATTTTCATTCGAGCTCCAGAAAAGGAAGAGTTCACATTTTTTGGAACTCGAATTGGTATAAATCCACGTGTTATATCGGCTATGCAGGCGACCAGGATGATTAATAAGGGAGATTATGAGGCGTTCTTGGTAAATATTGTAAATCCCGAGCAGAAGACAAATTTGATTGAAAAGGTGCCGATTGTAAATGAGTACACAGACATTTTTCCAGAAGAATTACCTGGTCTACCACCCGATAGACAAGTCGAATTCAGCATACACTTAGTACTTGGATCAGCACCAATATCAAAAGCTCCATATCGAATGGCACTGAAAGAGTTGGAAGAGCTAAAGGTGCAATTGCAAGAACTCTTGGAAAAGGGTTTCATACGTCCTAGCGTATCATCCTGGGGAGCTCCAGTGTTGTTTGTGAAGAAAAAGGATGAAACATTTAGGATGTGCATAGACTATCGAGAGCTCAACAAAAGAACAATCAAGAATAAATATCCGTTACCTCGGATTGAAGACTTGTTCGATCAATTAAGAGGTGCAAGTGTATTTTCGAAGATTGATTTAAGATCCGGATATCATCAAGTGAAGATTAAGAATACGATATATCTAAAACGGCTTTCAGAACAAGGTATGGCCATTACGAATTTGTGGTAATGCCTTTTGGACTTAGTAATATACCGGCCGTTTTTATGGATATGATGAATCGCGTTTTCCATCCATACCTTGATCATTTTGTAATAATCTTTATCGACGACATTTTGGTGTATTCACACGATAAGATCCAGCATGAAGAACATTTGAGGATTTCTCTGGAAATTTTGAGAAAAGAAAAATTGTTTGTCAAGTTCAAAAAGTGTGAGTTCTGGTTGAATAAAATTTCTTTTCTTGGGCATATCGTCTCTTCAAAAGGAATAGAGGTGGATCCAGCCAAGTAATTGGAAGACACCGACCAATGTAAACGAAGTGCGAAGTTTCCTGGGTTTAGCTGGTTATTATAGAAGATTTATTGAAGGATTTTAAAAAATTTCCATTCCTCTGACGCGTTTGACTCGTAAAGAAGTGAAGTTCCAGTGGACGAATCAATGTGAGGAAAGTTTCCAGGAATTGAAGAAAAGATTAACGTCTGCACTAATTTTAACAGTTCCAGACGGAACAAAGGAATTCGTGGTTTATAGTGATGCATCCAAACAAGGTTTGAGATGTGTACTGATGCAACGAGGAAAAGTGGTAGCTTACGCTTCCAGACAATTAAAGACACATGAGCAAAAATATCCAACTCATGATCTGGAATTAGCTGCTGTAGTGTACGCTCTCAAGATTTGGCGGCACTACTTGTATGAAGGAAAGTGTGAAATTTACACTGATCATAAGAGCTTGAAATATTTTTTCGAACAAAAAGAGCTCAACATGAGACAAAGAAGATGGCTAGAGTTGGTGAAAGATTATGATTGCTCAATCCTGTACCATCCTGGTAAGCTAAATGTGGTGGCGGATGCACTGAATAGGAAAGATAAGGCTCAAACGGCGTACATGATAACTACTCAGACATAGCTTATTGAAGAATTCGGAAGACTGAGTATGGAATTGGTGATACCTCTATGCAGCATAAGAGCGAGAATAAGTGCTTTGATAATCAAACCCACGCTCCAGGATAGAATATTACAAGCTCAACAAGATGATGGATTCACTTAAATAATGAAAGAACAAGTGAAGAAGGGTTTAGCAAAGAACTTTGAAGTAAGCAAGGATGGTGTGCTTAAGTTCAAGGACAGGCTATGTATGCCACATAAAGAAGATATTCTAACTGAAATCATGGAAAAAGCACACGCTACTCCATATACAGCTCATTCAGGAAGTACAAAGATGTATTAGGATTTGAAAAAGAGCTTTTGGTGGAGAAACATGAAGAACAACATTGGACTTTTTGTCAAGAAATGCATTATTTGCCAGCAGGTGAAGACGGAACATCAAAGGCCGGCAGGAATGCTTACACCTTTAGAGATACCTGAATGGAAATGGGAACATATCACCATGGATTTTGTAGTGGGGCTACCTCGAACAAATCATGGAAATCATGCTATATGGGTCATTGTGGATAGATTAACCAAGTCTGCACACTTTTTGCCAATCAAGATGACGTTTAGTTTGGAAAGACTAGCTCAAACCTTTATAAAGGAGATTGTCAGATTGCATGGTGTACCCATATCTATTGTGTCAGATAGAGACCCTCGATTTACATCCAGATTCTGGCAGAGTTTATAAAAGGAATTAGGTACCAAGCTGGCTTTCAACACTGCTTTTCATCCTCAAATTGATGGACAAACCGAACGAACAATACAAATTCTGGAGGATATGTTGTGAGCAAATGCTTTGGATCTACACGGGAGTTGGGAAGACCATCTATATTTGGTGGAGTTCGCTTACAATAACAGCTATCAAACAACTATCGGGATGGCGCCGTACGAGGCGCTATATGGAAGAAAATGTCGTTCTCCTCTTTATTGGGATGAAGTAGGTGAGAAACAATTGTTAGGACCTGGATTGGTTGAACACGCAGTGGAGAAAATAAGAAAAATTCAAGAAAGAATCAAGATGGCTCAAGATCGGCAAAAATCGTATGTGGATAAAAGAGCCGAGAACTACAATTTGCAGTGGGAGACAAAGTCTTTCTCAAAGTATTGCCCACAAAAGGAGTATATCATTTTGGAAAGCGAGGAAAATTGAAGCCAAGATATATAGGTCCGTTCGAGATTTTGGATCGAGTCGGAAAAGTGGCGTACCGACTAGCTTTACCGCCTGATTATACCGGCATACATAATGTTTTTCACGTGTCAATTAAGAAAATATGTTTTCGATCCAAATCACATCATCAATCAACAACAGATAGGGCTGGAGAAGGACGTAACATATGAAGAAATTCCAGTGGCTATTTTGGATAAGAAAATTCATAGATTGAGAAATCGAGATGTCGTATTAGTCAAGGTTCAATGGAGTCATCACGACATCAATGAAGCCACTTGGGAAGAAGAAGAAAAAATTTTAGCAAAATATCCGAATCTGCCGATTTTAGGTACGTTTCTAAATTTCGAGGACGAAATTTATTTGAAGGAGGGAAGGATGTAACACCTAGGAAATTTTTTTTATATAATCATATAATATACATATATTACATTAATGTATACATAACTATAGGATATAATCATATAATATATGCTATATTGCATTATTGAAGATATGCATAAGTAGAAAGGTAAGTATTAGTCAACTCTTCTAGAAGGCTTCAATTATTGATAAAGGGTGGAAAGGTTGGATAAGGGTGTCATTTTTTTTTTCTCACTTAGCCTCCATTTTTCTTCTTCCTCCACATTCAACAACAATCGACCACCACTAACACCGGCGACCGATGACTTTTCCGGCAAGGCGATCAGCAGGAGTTTACACCCTAGATATCTTTGGAACCTAAAAGCTTTTTGGTCAGTTGCTCTAAAGGTGGGGAAAATATTTACAATTTCTTGACTTATTTGCAAATATGAAGTATTATATTATGTGAAATGTGACATGTTGAAGTGCATATGAATAAACGTGTTATGAAGTATGATGAATGGAAAATTAAGTGTCTTGTTAAATAAATGTGCTTCTATGTGTATGTTTGATATGTGTATGTGTGTAACACCTCATTTTCATAAAACTTGCATAACATATATTTTTATATAAAAATTTACTTTTTTCATAAAATAATTTATAATGTATGATATTTTCAAGTTAAGAAGAATTTTATTATTTATCAAGAATGTATAATCTAATGTTTCTTTAAGTTTAAAAGTCTTGCAGGATAGCTCTCCGAAGAGATTGAGTTTGATCGTAATGCACTCAAGATGCACGAGTAATGGAACAATCGAAAAAAAGGGGAGATAAGTTATACATAAAATAATTTTAATAATTAATATGACTTATGTGTTTAATTATAATTAGGTAGATTTTTATTATATAGTTTATGTGCAATAAGGTATGTAACCATTATGATATGTTAGATTAAATATATTTTTTTTCAAACATTTATGTGACTTAAGTGATGTGCTAATTTAATCACATTTTCATGCAAAATTGTCATGATTAAAAGTCTCTTGTGCATGCTACTTTCGATAGGACTACACTCAATCCCCATGCCTCCATCAAATCCACCACAAATCTCAATGTTGCTAATCATTACATATCAAGTTGCTAAACACTACAAATTATGATTTAATTACATGTATCATTGTGTATTATATTGTGATCTATATACATGTTATGTATCATATTAGAATTATACAAATATATATACATATAATTAGTAGTGTATTATATCATATAAGTTGCTCCTCACTTTGCAAATGCCATAGATAGAAACTTAACATATAGCTCTACAACTTTCATGTTTGACACTTTTCCTAATTCAGTCTCCAACCTGCATAAAATTAGGCTACAAACATAACATAATTAACTGTTTTCGAACCGAGTCATTATAAAACAAGCCCCGTAATTTTGACATTATTTCACTCAATATTTAACTGAGTAATCCACGGTTTGTTTCTGAGTTTAGCTAAGAGATAGGGCTATAACTTCCATGTTTTAAGTTTTTCTTAATTCGGCTTATAAAGCTACCAAAACATCCGATAAATTACGATAACTGAAGATATATATATATATATATATATATATATATATATATATATATAATTCACTAATTTCTTTGTACCTTTTGGGAAGAATCTTGAGAATTCACTTCGATCAAATCGAAGAGCACATCCCCACGATCTCCCCCCTCAAACTCTGAAGAAAAACGATGAAGAAACGAAACCAAAATTCACAAACCCTTTTCTTTTTTTTTCCTCTATTCTTTCTTCTCCTTACCTCTCTGTTTCTTTTTCTTTCACTGCACCTTTCTTCTGTTTATATTTTCTTTTGTGACTTTATTTACTTAGTCACCGAATCCGCCGCCTCATTAACCAAACTCAATTGTTTTTCTTTTATTATTTTATTATTATTATTTTAGTAGGTTTGCTTTCCATATATTTATATATATATGCTACTTATATATATTATAATATTATTCAGTTTAACTTATATATATACATTCATATACAGCACTGTACCTGCATCACTTTTATATTTATAATATTATTCAAATTAACTTATATATATATATATAGCACTTCCACAAATAAATATATATAATATTAGTCAACCTCCTTTTATTATATACACATACATATATCTATCACTTGTGCGCATATATCTCTATATATAATCAATTTTAAATTTATTTTCTTTTGATAATTGATACTATCACTAATCAAATAATTTGCATTATACACTCGAATATTACTAGAGTCTTAATCAATTATAATAGGGTTATCTCAACACCAATTACATAAGAGCATATTAAATAATACAAAATGCATATGATGCATGAAATGAATGTCCAATGACATGTATGTTTTGGTCGAGAATGTTATAATTCTCCCCCTTTATAAGAATTTTGTCCTCAAAATTTGTTATTCCTCTATGCAATGTATCAATAAGAAGATCAATTACCAGTGAATAAATGCGGATATAACTTTTTCATCTTTTCTTCTATCTCCCAGGTTGCTTCCTCTATACCATGGTTTTTCCAAATAACTTTAACCATTGGAATTTCTCTGTTCTGCAATTGTTTGATTTTGAAATCTGCTATCGAAATCGGTTATTCTATATATCTTAAGTTTTCTGCAATCTGTACCTCTGAATCCCACAATACATGTGAAGGATCAGATCGATATCGTCGCAGCATGCTAACATGAAAAACATTATGAATTTGAGCCAATTCTGGAGGTAATGCTAACTCGTACGCCAATGGTCCAACTTGTCCGATGCTATCATATGGCCGGATATATTGAGGGCTTAACTTTTCTTTATTACGAATCTTATAACACATTTCCAAGGAGAAACTCATAAAAATACTTTATCACCAACCTGGTATTCCATCTCTTTTCTATGTTGATCAAAATAGCTCTTTTGTCGGTCTTGTGCAGCCTTCAATTTGCTTTTATTGACATCGACTTTGTTAATTGTGTTCTGAACAATTTTTGGCCCTTCTAGAATTTCTATACCCTCTTTATCCCAATATAGTGGACTTCTGCACTTTCTTCCATATAACGTCTCATACGGTGTCATTCCAATGCTACTGTGAAACTGGTTATTATAAGCAAAGTCCATTAATAGAATATATTTATCCGACGAACGTTGAAACTCAATAACGCAAGCGCGTAGCATCTCTTCTAACGTCTGTATAGTCCTTTCTGATTGGCCATCTATTTGAGGGTGAAAAGTTGTACTAAAGTGTAATTTGGTCCCCATAGCTGTTTGAAAGCTCTCCTAAAATCGAGAACTAAATCTCAGATCTCTATCTGAAACAATGGACACTGGTACACAATGGAGTCGTATAATTTCTCTAACGTACTTCTGTGCCAATTGATCTAATGAACAACCCTAACGTAAATGTAAGAAATGTGCTGATTTAGTCAATCTATCCACAATTACCCAAATAGCATTATTCCCGTGTTACGTTTTTGGTAATCCCAAGATAAAGTCCATCGTAATCCATTCCCATTTCCAAATCGGAATAGATAAGAGTTTCAGTGTACCTGCAGGTGCTTGATGTTCTGCTTTAACTTGTTGACAAGTAAGACATCTGGAAATAAATTCAGTAACATCTTTCTTCATTTTTTGCCAACAGTAATGCTGCCTCAATGTGTGGTACATCTTTATTGTACCTGGATGCATAGCATATAGTGCATTGTGTGTCTCGTCTAAAATTTCTCATCGTAAATCATCAATGTCAGGTACACACAACCTGGTGCCAAACATTAATATACCATCTTCTAAATCAAATGGTGTGTCTTTGCCCTGTTGCACCTGTTCAATAATTTCTGTCAATTTTTCATCTTTATTTTGTGCATCTTGTATTCGTTGTCTCAATATCGGACGATCTCCAAGGTAGCAATCAGCATTCCACATGTATCTTACTGTAGTCTTGTGTTTAAATTTCGTAGAGCAATCAAATCTGAAAGTGGAGCCAAATGCATATGTGCCACTGTACCATCGGACTTCCGACTTAACGCATCAGCTACAACGTTAGCTGATAAGTGCCAATTTTCACCTATTTTTGCGTATGTTATTGTATTCATTTGAATGTGTTGGCTACCTTTTTATGGTGATTATTGAGATTATTCGTATATAAGATGCATTTGACTAGGTTGTGTTTAGTTTCATGATTTTAACGAAAAAAAGTGCAAGTTTCGAGGGAAATGGCCAGGAAGGAAAGCACGACCGTGCTTAATAGCACGGTCAGGCCGTGCGCGACGGGACTCAAGAATGTAGGATGTAGCACGACTGTGCCCCATGGCACGGTCGACTGTGCCAGACCCCATGTCAAAACGTATGATGGGGCACGACCGTACCGTGTAGCACGGTCGTGCCCGGGCGCTCAACGAATTCAGTTATTTTGGCGAGATCCCATTCTTGGATGGATATAAAGGGCCTCAAGGAACGAAAAAAGGGGGGATTTTTGGCAAAGAAAATACAGAGACACACATAGAGCGAGAGATGAAGGAGAAAAAGGGATCGAAGAGACGGAAAAATCGGAAGATCGTCGTCAACACGAGTTTTAATCTTTCCTCTCTCATTAGTTTAGTTGATATGATAGTTTCACTCTTGTCTATGAGTTTGACGATAATCATGTCTAGCTAATTCTTTTTAGGGTTTCTAGGGCTTGTTAGTAGTTTAATTCGAATCTTGATGGATCTTTAATTTAATACAATGTTCATAATCTTTCATCTTATTTGTGTGTTTATGAATTGAGTGTTTGTTTGATTATTTGGCCGATAATTGAGCATGTTTTAATAATTGAATCAAAATTCGGGAGATGAGATTTAATTATGGAAGAATAAACACATGACACATAAAGGACTTAGATCGGGAGATTAAAGAATTTATGTGATGAGATATCGATCTTGGGTGCTTTTGGGAGTTGTTATGTTTCTATCAGATTGAGCAGGGATACCTCTGATGGCATAATAATCAACTGATTAATTGACTCGGGAGAGCTAATAATTGATATGTGTGATTGCTCATATAGGATGATTGATTAATGAACTTGGATTGATTAAAGTGATATCGTGATGAGAATTAGATGAAAGCATGTCCTAAAACCTGTTTTATATCTCTATGGTTGTTGAGTTAATTTATTTGCGTAATTATTGTTTCTAATTAATTAATCTGAAATTGATGAAATTTGATTTACCTAGATAAAAGTGATAACCGGATTTGAGTAGTTAATTAGTGCCTAGATAGATAGTCTCTATGGGATCGACCTTGCTCAACACTCCTACAATTCACACCGTACACTTGCGGGCGATAGCTAAAATAAATAGTGAACATTAGCCTTTCCCGGATGATACTCTATCGTGAAATCATAATCCTTCAATAGTTCCTTCCAATGTCTGTTGCATACTCAATTCTTTCTGACTCATCAAATACTTCAAGCTTTTATGATCGGTAAATATCTGAAACGTCTTCCCATAAAGATAATGCCGCCAGATTTTTAAAGCAAATACCATTGTCCCTAAATTTAAATCATGAACAGGATAAGAGCTTCGTGTGGTCGTAATTGTCATGATGCATAAGCAATTACTTTCCCATTCTGCATTAAAACACAACCAAGTCCTTGATGTGATGCATCACTGTAAACGACAAATCCTCCAGTGCCTGTACGAATTGTGAGTATCGGTGCTGTAGTCAAACAGTGCTTTAATTCATCAAAGCTCTGTTGGCATCTGTCATTCCATTGGAATGGAACATTCTTTCGTAGCAGTTTTGTAAGTGGCGCTGCTATAATGGAAAATCCTTTGACAAACCGTCTGTAGTATCCAGCCATACCAAGGAAACATCGAACCTCAGAAGCTGTTGTTGGCACCTCCCAATTTACTACTGCCTCAATCTTTCTAGAATCGACCTCTATGCCTCGTCCAGATACTGTGTGTCCCAAAACTACCACATGATCCAACCAAAATTCACATTTACTCAACTTTGCGTATAATTGTTTTTCTCGCAAGATTTGTAACATGATCCGTAAATGATCCGCATGTTCCTCTTTACTCTGTGAATATACCAGTATATTATCAATGAAGACAATGACAAATCTATCAAGGAAAGGTTGAAATACTTTATTCATTAAAGCCATAAATGCTGCTGGTGCATTGGTCAATACGAATGGCATCACCAAAAATTCATAATACCCATATCGAGTTCTAAATGTTGTTTTCAGAATATCATCTTTGGCTATCTTTAACTGATGGTACCCAGATCGAAGATATATCTTGGAAAATACTTACGCACCCTGTGGTTGATCAAATAAATCATCTATCTGTGGTAATGGGTATTAATTCTTCACTGTTATTTGATTCAACTTTCGGTAATCTATGCACAGTCGTAATGTACCATCTTTCTTTTTCACGAAAAGCACTGGCGCACCCCAAGGTGATACACTAGCCCGTATATACCCTTTTTCTAGTAGTTCCTGCAATTGTTTCTTTAATTTCAGTAACTCCAATGGGGCCATCCGATATGGAGGAATAGAGATTGATGCGGTACCCAGTATCAACTCTATGGTGAACTCTGTCTCTCTATCTGGTGGTAATCCTGGTAACTCCTCTCAGGTGTTGTAACTGCCTCCCGTTGTGACAAAGTAAAAACTGGTGCCTGACCCGATAATAGTGTTCCTGGTGCCTCTGATCTTCCTCTACTAGCAGTAGAGCTTAAAGTCTGACCTCTACCACGACCTCTACCAACACTTGTCACTGATGCTGCTGGTCAAATATTTTACACCGTTGGTTCTGATACCGCTCTACCAATGTTTGATTTATCAGGTCTAGCTGGACACTCTCTATAAAAATGTCCTTGTTGTCCACAGTAATAACAACCTTCAGTAAGCAATCGACACTCTCCTGTATGATATCGACCACAGTGTTGACATATATGTCGTGTCTGTATTGTCGGGCTAGGTCCTTAACCACCTCCACAATTAAAAGATTGTACACATCCACCTCTCTGACTGAATGGACCACCTCTACTAAATGTCGGTGCTGGAGAGGAAAAACTCTGACGTTTAGTTGGCTTCTCACTTGACTCACCAATATGAGTCATCGACTCTCTCTTTTGCTTTTGAAAATATGCTTATCCTTCCTTTAACAAAATCTCAGCCCTAATTGCTATAGTACGTAAATCCATGTAAGTATGGAGATCCCAAGGCGTAATATTACTTCGAATATTATATGAAAGTCCCTTCTCAAAACGTCTACATCTATCTCGCTCAATAACAACCATCGTAGCCGCATAATGTGATAATTGAGTAAATTTAACTTTATACTCAGCAACTGGCATATTCCCCTATTTAAAAGATAGAAATTCTCATTGTTTGTTATCTCGGTATACCTTTCGTATATATCTATCTCGGAATACGGTGAGAAAATCATCCCAAATAAGGATTGACGGTTGTACTGTAGCATGTGGAACTGTCTCCCACCAATCATATGCATCCCCTTGTAACAGTGACACTACAAAGTCAAACCGTTCCTCTACTGTGCATCTCATCATCCCAAAAACTCTCTCTATTTTTTTGAGCCATGTCTCAGCTTCGGCAGGATCAGTAGTTTCATAAAAGTCAATTGCTCCTAATTTACAGAGCTCCTTGAAATTTTTACTTCTGGAACCTATACCTGGCCCTCGTACCTCTTGTTCTACCCGTCTAGGTAAATGTTGTGCAGGCTCATGTGATGCATGTAATGTATGAGATGCCTCTATCGATTGATGTGGCACGACTGAACCTTCTCTCCTCAATGATTCATGCTCATGAATGTCCATGTTTCCTATTTATATGGATGCAATTGCAATGTTCAGTACATATGATGTGTAATGCTTATGAATGCATAATGACACCGACAAATCATATCCCCGCTCTGATACCAAACCAAACGGTGACACCTTATACCCCCATGACGTATATCTCACAATATAATATTTATCATGCAGGCAAATCATACTAACGTTTCATTTATCCATATAAGAATAAAAACATTATTTAAAGACTAATATCATATAAGATTAAAACACACAACCCATATCCTAGCAAAAATCATATTAAATACAACTTATGATACACGTATCCAAAATGCAAAATACGGAGGAGGAGAAGGTTGTACGAGGCATCAACCGGCCGACCTGATATAGAGTGGCGTCTATATATACAAACCCACGTCAAAAAGCTATTGAACCTAAAAGAATAAATATGCAATTTTTATGATTCGCAACTCAGTGAATATAAACCATTACTTTAATTAAATAACAAACAAACAACAATCATTAACATTAATCAACAATGTAGTCATACATGTGCAAATACCACTATGTCTGATTTATTATTCTGTGAACTGTTCAAGCTTGGATCTGTCCCGGGATTTCCAATAGGCCATTATGTATATAGACCCGTAGGTCTCCAATATGATTATGATCCGAAGGTCTCAACTGTGTATATAGACCCGTAGGTCTCCAATATGATTATGACCCGAAGATCGCCACTATGCATATAGACCCGTAGGTCTCCAATATGAATTCGACCCGAAGGTCTCCACTTTGTATACAGATCCATAGCAAGACCGTCACAGGCCTTTTAATTCCATGCCATATGTAATGCAACACATCAATTATCCAAAATATGATCACATATACATATGCCAATATATCATTTGATCCAATGATAAATTCATATAAATACATGTTTCTTATATAACACACATAACACACATTGCATATAAATCGCATCACATTGCATATAAATCACATATATGGTTTATACTCACCCGACTAGGATATGTGGTCGGTTCGTCGCTCCGATTCCTCCTCTCGTTCTATAGCCCATGCCCTTATATGATTCAATGTAATTTAGCCTAATCGTCCCCTTAATATTTATTTCCATTAAAAAATGAAATGCAATGCATGTATGTTTAATTAACTATGTTCATTACTTTTCCTAATAACTTGAGTTATAAAATTCCGAGTCGACTAAGTTAAAATTCTGTAGAAACTTAACATATAGCTCTACAACTTTTATGTTTAACACTTTTCCTAATTCAGTCTCCAACCTGCATAAAATTAGGCTACAAACACAGCATAATTAACCATTTCGAACCGAGTCATTATAAAACAAGCCTTGTAAGAGATAGGGCTATAACTTCCATGGTTTAAGTATTTCTCAATTCGGCCTATAAAGCTACCAAAACATCCGATGAATTACGATAACTGGAGATATATATAATTCACTAATTTCTTTATACCTTTTGGGAAAAATCTTGAAAATTCACTCCTATCAAATCGAAAAGCATATCCCCACGATCTCCCCCCTCAAACTCTAAAGAAAAACGATGAAGAAACGAAATCAAAATTCACATACCCTTCGCTTTTTTGTTTTTTTCTCCTTCTATTCTTTCTTTTCCTTACCTCTCTGTTTCTTTTTCTTTTACTGCACCTTTTTTCTGTTTATATTTCCTTTCGTTACTTTATTTACTTACTCACCGAATCCGCCGCCTCATTAACCAAACTCAATTACTTTTCCTTTATTATTTTATTATTATTATAATAGTAGATTTGCTTTTCATATATTTATATATATATATATATGCTACTTATATATATTATAATATTATTAACTTATATATACACATTCATAGATGGTACTATGCATCACTTTTGTATTTATAATATTATTCAAATTAACTTATATATATATATATACATCACTTGCACATATAAATATATATAATATTAGTCAACCTCCTTTTATAATATACACATATGTATATTTATCACTTGTGCGCATATATCTATATATATAATCGATTTCAAATTTATTTTCTTTTGATAATTGATACTATCACTAATCAAATAATTTACATTATACACTCGAATATTACTAAAGTTTTAATCAATTATGATAGGGATATCTCAACACTAATTACATAAGAGCATATTAAATAATACAAAATGCATATGATGCATGAAATGAATGTC
The DNA here is from genome assembly GCA_028654395.1 of Scutellaria barbata. Taxonomy (NCBI): domain Eukaryota; kingdom Viridiplantae; phylum Streptophyta; class Magnoliopsida; order Lamiales; family Lamiaceae; genus Scutellaria; species Scutellaria barbata. The sequence goes on from CM053646.1 coordinate 22,564,485, forward strand.
CAATGACATGTATGTTTTGGTCGAGAATGTTACAATAAGTTTAAATAAATAAATAAAATGGACACATTATTGATATCAATGCAAATTCCAATATAATATAATAATTAACATGCAGTTGACAAAATGTATGAATACATGAACAATTTTGGTCAATGAATAAGAGGGACTTGAGTATTACATCCACCCCTCATAAAAATTTCATCCTCAAAATTTAATTTACCTGAAAAGTTTTGGATATGTAGACCTCATATCGTTCTCCCTTTTCCAAGTGGTTTCTTTTACTAATTGATTTCTCCATAACACTTTGACCAAGGGGATTTTCTTATTTCTAAGTTCTTTTTCCTCTCATAGCAATATCTCACAGCTAGTTCGTTCTTCAGGACATAAGATAGGTTTGCGACATATTTTCTCAATATTGAGATGTGAAACATGTTGTATATTTGAGACATTGGTGCTGACAAGTCAAGTTTATAGACAACTTCTCCTATTTTTTCTGAATAAGAAATGGGCCAACATACCTCAAACTAAATTTCCCTTTCTCTGAATCGCATTATTCCTGTAACGCCCCGTTTCTTTTTAAGATAAACTTCGACTGAGGCGTTACTTACGTATAAAATTTACTTTTAAGAAAATATAGATAAATAAATTCAAGAAAAATATTATGAAATATACATTTCAAAATTTATGAAATATAACATTTTGAATTAAAACTTTCTTCGACCTTTAATCATCGGCTACCAGTATCCATCGCTCGTGCGCCACGCCCTAAACTTTTTAAACTGAAAACATTTTAAAAATAGGGGGTGAGTGTTTGAAATACACTCAGTGGGGAAAAATCGAGATGACATAAAGTAATTTCTAAATAAATAAAACGTATCGGACGTACATTTAAAACCATATAATAAAAGATTTTATCATGCCTCTATTTCAAAATGTTATAAACTTAAAGAATTTCATTTAGATGTCTTACGACTCTTCATAACACAATTTTATCATAAGAAACTATTTGACATAAAATATTTATCTATCACATTCAAACATATCACTTTAGTTACAGGTCTTAGCCACCATGAAAACGCAGATCTTATTTGTCATAAAATTGTGGATCTTAACCACCATGAAAATCACATTTCATTTATCACATATGCACATATTAACTGGTGCATAACTTCATATATATGGTGCATAGTAAACAATAATAAAATATGAAATATAAATCACAACAATCAATCATTTAGCATACTTGTATCACATGAATGCGGGATTTAACCGACTTATACTTTACCTCGGGACTCAAACCCGATTTGTCCTTTACCTCGGGATTCAAACCCGATTTATCATATAGGGGCTCAAACTCATTCAATATCTTCAATCACAAATACTTTAATCAAACAATTACAAACAATCACATTATTCAAATCATCCAATAAAACAATCATCTCAATCTATCATCAAACACATAATAAGTGCAATCAATCATATCATTTCACTTTATTTACGGTTCTTAGCCGTCATAGATACGATTTTTAGCCGTCATAGATACCGTTCTTAACCACCATAGATACAGTTCTCAACCACCATAGATACGGTTCTTAGTCGCTATACATACTGTTCTTAGCCGCCATAAATACGATTTTTCACCGCCATTCACATAATTCAAGTACGTCACATATTTTCATACTTACATTGCATGAAATAAACATTTAATCATCCATTTCTTAGTCATCAGAATTTCCATCAATTAACTCAATCACAATCCATCATGTGCTTTAAATCATTCACCAATCACATTCACGTTTAATAATAATCTTAATAGATTGCATATATTACTAGCATAAACTTTATAATATCGTAAATTTAAAGAAATTACCCCTAATCATCATATCATAACATCTTATCATATAACACGTATACTGGCCTCATGTAATTCAGGTATAAGATTTCATATTTTAAATATTTTGAAAGAAATATAAATACCGTAATAACCAATTACCCCCACCTTTTACGGATGATGTTTGCAAAACATCTACTTTTATACGAGCTTAGTTCTTTCCTCCTTTCGTATTTTCTACAAAGCGTAAATGCTCGCTTTAAAATTTAATCAAACTATTCTTGATTAAAATACATTCTTAATTTAGAACTTTTTCTATTAACAGACCATCTAACATGGTTTACGAAATAAAATTAAGTATTAATGTAATATGATAGAGGGTGATAACACTCAACTCCAAAATCCAACCTGAAACTAAGTTACCTTAATTATTTCGATAAGGATCTAAGGTTTTATACCCTAAACGACATTTAAAGAGGTCTAAATAAATTAATATAATTTCTCTTTGTCATTTAATTAAAGCTCGATTTTCATATAACAAATTTTGTTTAATTATAGAATAACATCTAGAATTTCAGTATATTCTAGGGTTCGTCTTTTAAGTCCAGATAAATTTTTGGACAAAACCATAAATTCATTAATACTAGGGACCGATTTAGCAATAACAAGCAATTCTAATAGGCAATATATAATATCATCAATTTTTAGGATATATAATGAAATTTCAATAAAATTCGGGGGGTCCGATATCAATATTTATAATTTAGGGTGCTTAAAACATAGTTTCATAACCTTAAGGGTATACAATGCAATATACATAATTGTTAGGGATTCAATCATTAATTTCCAATAATTATTGGGTTTGTAATTTAGCCCCTAACCTTTATCAAATTTACAAAACTAACCCCTCCTCCTCTGTTCAGTAGTCGCCCCTGCCGCCACCTCGCCTCTGCCGGCGCACATCTCCAACGCCAATACCCTCACCACACCACATCACACGTACACACAGACATATATACGCACACACACAGAGCAACATATATACACACACACAGCAACGCCACCGTCTCCTGTGGCGGTGCGACCAAACCCAGTCACCGGCGCCACCCGCACCGATCACACACACTCTAGCCCGGCCATCGACTTGATTTTTCCTGCACCTCAAACAGCAACACACGCACATATATATATATATATACACACACACATGTCCCCACACACCATCGTTGCAAGCGGCGGCCCAACTCCTCACACCGACAACCCATATCAACAACAATATTGTAGCTGAGAGGAAGAATAGAGAGAGATTGCACATAGAGAGAAAAGAGAGAGAGAGAGTAGCAGAGAGAGAAGAGAATGAGAGCATGCAGAGAGAGGAGAGTGGAGAGAGAGAGAGCGTAGAGAGAGAAAAAAAAATGAGAGTCCTGATCCTTTGCTATATTAAGATGAAGAAATAAAAAAATTGATAAAAGACATATCTATACTTATCTCTCCATATATTAATACTACCTTATTAATACTTATAACTTATATTACAATGTATTAAATAAATAATTTTTTTAGGGTGTTACAATTTCTTTCATTAGAGCAACCTGTAGGAACACCTTACCACTCACTGAAAATTCTAGTGCTCTTCTTCTTTTATCAACATAACTTTTCTGTCGATTCTGAGAAGTTTTCATCCTTTCTCAAATCTGTACTACCATTTTCGTATCATATCTGGGCCCAAAAGCTTTCTTTCACTAACCTCATCCCAATGCAATAGAGATCAACACCTTTTCCCATATAGTGCTTCATAAGAAGCCATTTCAATTGTGAACTGAAAACTATTGTAATATGAGAATTCTATTAAAGGTAAATATTTACTCCATTGACCTTGAAAATCCTACACAACCCCTAAGCATATCCGCTAGAGTTTGTAATGTTCTTTCTAATTGTCCATCCCATTGTGGGTGATACGCCTTACCACCTTGCATACGCAATCACCTTACCACCTTTTTATTCTTTGAAGCATCACTATAGACTATGAAACCTTCAACACTTGATGGAATAACAAGAATATGTGCTAATGTTAAACACTTCTTAAGTTCCTAAAAACTCTTTTCACAAGCCTTTGTTCATTTAAAGGCCATAGTCTTCATTGTCAATGTATCAATGAAGAATCAATCTTGGAGAATCCTTCTATAAATCTTCGATAGTACCCTGCTAAACCAAGAAAATTTCTTACCTCTGTAGGACTTGTAGGTTGTGGACAATTGATAGTTGCTTCAATTTTATTTGGATCTACCGAAATTCCTGCTTCTGATACGACGTAGCCAAGAAACTCCGCTTAGTCTAACCAAAACTCGCATTTCTTGAATTTAACATACAATTGTTTATTCTTTAAAACTTCTAACACTTTCTTCAAATGTATAGAATGCTCTTCTTTAGTCTTGTAGTAAATAAGGATATCATCAATAAAAATGATGATAAAATTATCCAGAAAGTCACTGAATATCCGATCATTAAATCCATGAATGCTACTGGAGCATTTGTCAAATAAAAAAGCATCATTGAAAACTCATAATGTCCATATCTCATGCTAAAAACTGTCTTGGCTATATCTTTTTCTTTTATTTTCAATTGGTGGTACCTCAATCGTAAATCAAATTTTGAAAATATAACTGCTCCATGAAGTTGATCAAACAAATCATCTATTCTAGCCAATGATATTTATTCTTGATAGTCATTTGTTCAAGTCTCGGTAGTTTATACATATTCTCATTGTACCATCCTTCTTGAGAACAAATAAAACGGGTACACCCCATGGTAAAAAATTAGGTTTAATGAATCCTTTATCCAACAAATATTGTAATTGTATCTTCAACTCATTCAATTCCACTGGTATCATTTTGTATGGAGATTTGAATATAGGTGCAGTTCTTGAAAGTAACTCAATAACAAACTTTATCTCATGATCTGGTGGTAGTCCTGGGAGATCATCTGGGAATCCTTTAAAATATTCTTGAACTACTGGAACTTCATTGACTGATGGATACTGTCATTCTTCCAAATTCATAACATGTTGGGATTTCAATGTTTAGATTTTGATGAGACAAACCAAATATGTAATAGGAAGTTTTGAGTACCCCATTTTCACAATGTTTAAGTGAATAAATAGACTAGAATTGAGTCTTGAGTCAAGCTTTGAAATGGAGGTTAAACGAGGATAAAACTGCATCTAAGTCTTAAGGGAAGATATCGCTGCAAGAAGGCAGAATACAGTATCGCTGTAGGAATGCAGGATACAGCATAACTGGAAGAAGGAAGGAACATCAAAATAAATAAGGCTATACTTCTATACAGCAAAGCAAGAAAGAACGGCGTGCAGCAACGCTGCAAGAAAAGGATACAAGAGTACTGCTAGAAAGAAGTTACAGCAGCACTGCCAGAAGACACTGCAACCAGGTCTAAAATACAGCAGCACTGAAAGAAAGTATCAGCTGCACAAGGACCAAGGATACAGCGCAGATTCACAAGTCAGTTAAGTAATACAGCGCCAACTACAAGACGAAGTATCCTGCAAATCCTAGGAAGGATAAATGCAGTACGAGGAACGGAGATTCAAGCATGAATAAAAGAGCCGTTCAAGAAAAAATCAAAGTAGCAGACACAGAGCCAATAAGAAGATGCCACATGGACTGACGCGCTGCAGAAAACTGTGAGCCGCAACTGCCGCATTAAATGCTCCGAAAAAAAAAGTCAAGTCGCATTAAATGTGAACCATACTTTGGCCAGGCTACTTCAAATTCAAAAGAGGGATGTCTCCTTCAACGGACATCTTCTCCTACAAGTATAAATAGAGGTCGAGGAGAACTGAAGCTGGTTACTGTCACTGTTACAAAGAACAAAAATCCATACGCGAAAGTTTCAAGCTTACAAATTTCAAGCATTCAAGCCAATAGTTTCAGTCACTCAACCTATCGAAGTGAAGCAAGTTCAAGCTGAAAGTTTCCCTACGGATTCAGAAGCTCACTTCGAAGCACAAGTTGAAGAAAACCTTTTTATCCTTTTAACCTTGTTGCTGTGTGCTTAGGTTGTTTTAGTGGTGTCGAGCAGTTGATAGGAGAAATCCTTGCTGTTTGTTTAGTTGTCTAAGTGTTAGGCAGCTTCCCTGTGTGGGAGTGTAGAACCCTGTGTGGGTTAGCCTTTAAAGTTTGCAGTTGCTGTGTGTACGCTGGACTTTAGTAGGTGGTTTGCTTTGTAAAGTTGATAGATTGTTAGGAGAGTCCTGTAAATCAATCTTGCTTAACAAAGTTCCTGCTCGAGGAGCAGTAGAGTGGACGTAGAAGGATTACACCACCTTCGAACCACTATAAGCAATAAGTGTTTTAATCGATTTATTTATCTGTGCGTTTATCTTCTGCATTATTATCTGTCTCTCATCTTAAAACGTTTTGAAAGAAGCATTCTTGAGAAAAACAGCCTTGTGTTTAAAAGTCAATTTCTGCTGCATATAAAACTCCAGGTTACAGCGTGCAGCACTGCATCTTAGTGCTACAAGCAGTAACCTTCTATCGCTGCAAGCTCAAGTAACTTGCAGTGCAAAACGGTTGTTTTAAAAGATTTTGAAAATCGACCAAGGTTCATTCACCCCCCCTCTGAACCTCGGACACCACTTGGGACCGACATAACACTTATCAAATAACCACTTTTCAATAGTCGTTGTGCTTTCACTGCTAATATTATTGGAAGTTTGAAGTTGGTTCTTACTCTGATAAATGAAAAAGGTTATTCTTCAGGTGGTTGAAATATGATTACCTTTCTCTGGCAGTCTATGATAATACAATATTTTGAAAACCAGTCCATACTCAAAATTATATCATAGTCATTCATATCTAATATGATCAAATCTGCATACAGTTCCCAACCTTCAATTGGAATAACACATGCTCTCAATACCTGATTAATCTATTTCTGATTTCCAGAAGAGATTACTACACTATAACTAGCATCTGTTATTTCGGGTATCCTATCTAGCATTTTAATGTACCCAGTAGATGCAAATGAATGTGTAGCTCCAGAGTCAAATAATATAAATATTGAAATACCAAAGATGAAAAGTTTATCTATAATAACAGATGGGTTCATTTCAGCATCCTCTCTGATCATGGTAAAAACTCTAGCGGGAACTTTATCTTGTGTATATGACTTTGGTTTACTCGGGCACATCCTGGTAATATGTCCCACTTGCCTATAAGTAAAATAAGCTCTCGTACCTAAAAAACAAACCCCTCTATATGGTTTCCCACGACTTTGACATGGAGGTACTGGTATTGGGGCCTTGCCATGCTCAACCCTCACACGTTTACTTGGGTTTTCTTGACCTTTTTAGGTTGAAAATAAGGTTTTGGGCTCTAAAATTGAGGTGACATTTTCTTTTCATTTTCAACCCAACTTGTCCATGTCTTTGTGAGAATTGATGTCGTATCTCTTATGCATGTCTTATTCGTTGTTCAACTTGTTTTGCGACTCGTACCCTCTCAGCAATTTGTGAATAAGTGCCCCTTGAAGTCCCGACATACTCACATCTCTATAAATCTCAAGTCTTAGGCCTTCGAGAAATCTTTCTACTTTCAGTACTTCCATACTAAACATATGATCGGCGAACTAGATAACTGCTCAAATTTATAGATATAATCTGAAACAATCATTCCTCCCTACCTTAACTGTATAAATTCATTCATCTTCAATATACACACTGAAGCTGTAAAGTATTTTTTTCTAAAAAGTTCTTTAAATCTTTCCCAACTCATGTTCTTAACATTTTCAATACTTTTTATCACCTCCAATCAATATCCTGCACTTCCTCACAACATGAAAGATACACATACTACTCTTTCCTCATCCGAAACCCTACTAGACTGAAATATATTCTCAATGGTTTTCAGCCAGTCTTCTACAGCTATGGGGTCCATAGCATCCTCAAACATTGGTGCATTCAGTTTTCTAAATCTTTATCTAACCACTTCTACATGTTCTGTTCGATGTGGTGGTTGATTCATTTCACCCCCTAATTGTCCATCCATATATCTTTGTTGGAAGAGTTGTTGGATCTGTTGGGACTATCGTTCTATTAGTTCAGTCAACCTAGTAATGACAACATCATGGTTACATACTCCTCTAGTGGATGCCTCTTGTTCTTGAGATCTATCTCTTCCACTACTCTAACCTCGAGTTCTTACCATGGTTTGAAACTACTATATGGAATCTTAGATCACATGACCAATAAGAATCATGAAACATATGAATGCAGAATAAAATAAAACAAAACTTATTGACAATGTGTTACGCAACCCAAATTCTAAGATCATGTACATGGATAGTTTACAGGACCATTAGTTGGGCTCTGATACCACTTTGTCACACCCACATTTCTAACATAAGTAGACTTGTATTAAATTTTCATATTAAAAGACCTGTAAGTGATTGTGATTTTTTTTAAAGCATAAACAACATAAAAACCATTCTTGCACGTGAAAATCTATTAAGATTATACATGTTTCACAGCACACACCACACACAAACCACACTCACCAGTATATTTATATATTTATACATATCAAAGTACAATGTTAAAAAAAAAGTCCATATACTTTATCAAAATATTATTTATAACAAAAATAAGCCCATATCGTAGCCCAACAGGTCGTCATCCATGTACACCATCTACGAATCCTTAGGAACTCAACAAAAATATCCGTAAATCCATAAGCTTATAGATAATTAGGGTCACCTACAATGCATGAACTATCATGGGTTAAAAAGCTCAGTAAGCAGAAATTATATACATAACAAGAATAATACAAAATAATGTTAATGATGCTTACTAATGAATGAAAATATTTATTTCAAAACATTTTCCTTCAGGGGGCCCTTAACCACCATCTACTAAGCACCGGGTAGAGCTTAACATAACTTCATTCATCATAGCTATATCCATGTCTCACATGTCATCGGATAAACAAATTAAGTCATATCCATGCCTCACATACCACCTCCTGAGCATATATCATTAACAGTCATATCTATGTCTCACAGTCACATGCCACTAGTCGAACGAATCAAGCCATGTCCATGTTTCACATGCCACCGTCTAAATATATAGTATATCATAAGCATGATTTATATGCCTTGGTGCACCAGTAGTGGTCAATAAAATATTTTTCTTCAAATCATGTTGCGCATGTAGAAATGCAATGACTTTCATCATTTATGTATGCACGTGTTGATGCTCATGAATGATATTGCTATCCATATATTTCACCATAGCATAATTCAAACACGTCAATTCTTAAGGGGACATAAAATCACATAATATCACTTAATCAATACATAACATGAAATATTATGTTCATACATTGTAGATACAAATAAATTTCTACATATCTTGCTTCCACGTGAAATTACTTATCTCTTGTGTTATCAATATTAATCTAAAATAGCAAGTTAAATATATCATTAGGATATTAAAACTAAGTGAAGTAATTTTGAAGGATTACAACATTCTCTATTGAACTTACTTTAAAAAATAAGTTTCCTGATCAAGTTTATAAATAAATTTATTCTCAAAATCTCACAAAACCTAACTTAATTTCAACTATTGATTATAATTAACAAATTAACAAATTAAAACTACTTATTTCACATTTCAATAACACGCTCGACTGATTTAAATTAGCTCATATCATTATTATCATCTTATAATTGTACATTTAACTCCACTAATTATAAAGTTGAAGTTATTAACAACAAAAGTTTTATTATTTGAATCTAATTAATGACACTCACATATAAACTGAATTTTACCAAACAATGTTTATATTTATTCATTCATATTATTCTAAACATTAGTGTAAGTTGTCTTTCTTGATAACTCATCCATACTCTCAATTAATTAATAAAATACTTATAAGACTATTATTATTATTAAATTTAATTGGTCTCAAGTGGTGTCCGAGGTTTAGAGGGGGGAATGAACCTTGGTCGATGTTGCTAATCTTTTTCAAACTTACTATTCTGCAAGTTACTTGAACTTACAGCACCAGTAGTTACTGCTTACAATACTAGAATGCAGTGTTGCACGCTGTAACTTAAAGTTTTACGTAGTGGAAAATATCTTTTTGACACAAGGCTGGTTTTTCCCAAATATGCTTTTCCTTTTAAGATATTTGTATGCTTATGACAAGATAGATATATAGAATGCAACACAGATATATAAAGTAATAAAAACACTTATGGTTTATAGTGGTTCAAAGATGGTGTAATCCATCTACGTCCACTGTACTGCTACCTCGAGTAGGAACTTCGTTAAGCAAGATTGATTTATAGGACTCTCCTAATAATCTATCAACCAAACAAGATAACACCTACTAGAACTCAGCGTACACAACAATTGCAAGTTCTAAAGACAAACGCACACAGGATTTCACAGTCTCACACAGGAAAGTTATCTATTACCTAGACAACTATACAAACAATAAGGATAAATCCTATCAACTGTTTGAGACCTAAAATAACCTAAGCACATAGCAACAAGGTTAAAGTATATAAAAATGGTTCTTCAACTGATGCTGTGAAGTGAGCTTCTGAATCCTTCTTTGGATCTATCAGCTTGAACTCGTTTACTTCACTTAGGTCAAGTGATTGAAAACTGTTGGAGTAAGAATATAGCTTTCAGATTTGATCTTGTTGAGCTTGTTTGAGCGTGCATCGCTTCAGTTCATCAGTTAGTCAGTAGTCTTCTTCAGTATTACTCTATATCTATTTATAGTTGTAGAAAGATATCCGTTGAAGAAGATATCTCTCATTCGAATTATGTGTACTGATCAAAGGCATGGCTTGCATTTAATGCACCTTGACTTGTCTTCCCATAGTATTTAATGCAGTGGTTACGGCTTGCAGCTTTCTGCTGTCCGTCAGGTCACGTGTAGTCTTTGCATTGGCTCCATGTCTGCAACTTTGATCTTCTTTCGAATGGCTCTAATTATACTTGCTTCATTGTTCGTTCCTCGTACTACATGTATACTTCATCATATTGTAGGATATTGATTCTATTTTGACATAGATGAGGTTTGTGGAGTATACAGCAAGTTCTGGTCTCTGTTCTGTATCATTGACCTTCTTACAGCAACTCTTTCTGTACAGTGTTGCTGTACCTTTGATTAGCTTGCAGCAGTTGTTCCATACAACACTGCTGTATCTTATTCTTGCAGTGTTCCTGTAACCACTTCTTGCAGCATAGTTTCTTTTCTTCTTACAGCTGTGTTATAAAGACTTATTTCTGCAACCTGTATCTTCTACTTGCAGTGGTGCTGCTTGCCGTTCTTTCTTACTTGCTGTTTTACTGTATCCACTTCTTGAAGTGTCTTTATACTTTTATATTCTCGATGTAGCATGGTCTTATTGAGCTCCTCTATCTTTTTAAACCTATAACTATAGACTCAATTCCTAGTCTATGGTTTCACTTAAACATTGTGAAAAATGGGGTACTCAAACTTCCTATTACATATGTGGTTTGTCTCATCAAAACCTATACACTGAAATCCCAACAATTTCCCCTTTTTTGATGATGACAAAACCCTTTACATTATTTCATTCATGAAGGAAGTTTTTACTTTACACTATATCATTTTTGATCAGAATTACATATATGATTCTTAAGAAAGATAACCTAATCCTGGATTCATCAGTAATGTATCATTTCTAATCCTTATCACAAATCAGCAAGATTAAAAAGCATGCAGAGGTTTATAAGAGATGAACTTGAACAAAAAGTAAAAAATAAAATTTTTTGATTAAGAGAAAGAAATTTTACAGGGATAGGAAGAAAGGGTATATAAATACAGATATCATACAACAACTACTGTTGAAACAAGGACCTCTTTGTCAAAGATTCTTCTGGTCTTCTTTTAGTAGCTCTTCTTTCTTGCTCCTCTCTTTCTCTTGATCCCTTCCACCAGTCTCGAATGGACTCCTAATAGGATTCTTCCAGCTTCTGCTTGATCTTCAGAATATGAATCTATCTCAGCTAAAAGTCCTCACAGTAAGGCACTATCCTACCTTGCTTCATTAGGGATATGTATCTTGTCTGAATCTCTAGCTCTCTATCCCTAGCAAGCTACTCATATCTTCTCAATGCAGATTGGCAGGTCTGAAACCTTCTGAAAAAGCCTTCTCTGCAAAGATATCTGAAGTATCTAAGGTACTCTGATCTCTTGTACATAGTAATTACCTCAAACGATGGATTTCTACCAGTGGACAATCTGATTGACGTGAAGATGTTGAAGCTTCAAACCGTGTTTTCTCCTTCAAGCCTCTGATCCATTAACACAGATACTTCAGCAAATATGTTATCTGTGTCGAGTCTTGGAATTTCTTGAGGGGGGTATTAGTAGAGAGCTCTGTCTACATCTTCTATCATCTTCGGTCTGCTATCTCCAATCACTTCAAGCCTCTGCATCCAGACATTTTCTTCATGCTCTGCTTTGGCTTTTTCAGCTCTTTGAGCAGCCATTTTCTCATTGTAATGCCTCTCAGCTTCAGCTCTGTTCACCCTCTTTCTTGAGCCCTACTGCTAGTCCTCTCTCCCTCTCTTGGTGATGTAAGAAGAGAGAGGTGTTGTATCTTTACTTGCAGCGGTACTGTATGTAGCACCTGCAGCTGATCTGCTTGTAGTAGCTGCACCACCAGCTCCTTCTTCTTCATCATTCTTTCTCCATCTTTTTGGTGAAGGAATGTCCGCAGCGACAGATAACCTTGATCTTCTTCTTTTACTCAGCAGCTGGTCATCTTCTTCTTGCTTCTCTGAGCTCTTGTATCTATCTAGAAATCATTTCCCATTTTTGGCATTATCAAAAGCTGGGGACGAAGCAGGGGCAGTTCTAACCACTGAGGATCGTGGTCTTCTTGCAGGAGTAGGGGCTTGTCTGGATCTTTGAGCATGCTGAGGGAAGACATTGACCATTATGTCTTTCAGTTCTCTTATGATCATCTCCAGGTTCCCCAACCTGTCATCGGCACTTCTGGTTCTTCTAGTTTGGTCAAGAACATTATCTAGAAGCATCTCCAGCAGTATGGAGTGAGATTACAGTCTGTCTGCTGCTACATCAACTGAATGTTTATATAACTTGATCTTAGCGCGATTGATTGCAACTTCTCTCTTCAACTCTCTCTCCATCCGAACCCTGTCCTTGTACAGTCTGTGGGCATTATCCTTAAGATTGTGTTTTATCATCCCAGACAGTGCTTCAATATCTTTCTTGAAGCTGGACATGGTTGCAGTATGGAACTTGGCACTGACTTGCATGTTGTTTTGTATGTTAGACTCATGATTTTGAAGAGCATGCAGTAAATGTCTAACAGCAACAACAACCCTATCGATGGTTTCATCAGGAGTCAGTCCAGCTGCCTTCTTTGTCTGGGGACAGAAGCAGATGCAACATATGAGATAATAGCTTGAGGGGTCTGTGTTGTATGCTATTCTGGAGGCCCAGCTTCTTCTTCATCATCATTAGCTTCTTCCTCTTCAACTTCATCATCACTGTCCCTCCTTGACCTTGATCTTTTGAGAGCAGCAAGTCTCTCAAGAAATTTGGAGGTATCAGCGTCATCTTCTTCTTGGTTTTCGACCTCCTCAATAACCTCTATTGCTATAACCTGGATGGGTTTTGGTAAGCTTGCAGTAGTAGCAGAATCAACCTACTCATGAGGTGTCTCTAGTTGTACAGGAGTTACTTCGTCCACTTCTTCTTCCTTATCCTCTATGGGTACTACTGTCTCAACAGTCGCCCCTTCGGAGGTCTTTATCTCCTTAGGGAGTGTTGTCTCAACAGCCACCTCACATGAGGTCTTCTGCATAGACTCCATCTCAACGGTCAGTCCTACAACTTCGACAGCTTCTGCAAGAATCTCTTCTTGCAGCTCCAGTTAGTTTCTTACAGCTTCAATAGTTTGCAGCACTGTAAACTTGACTGCTGCAAGAATCTCAGCATCCATCCTTTGATTATCTTCAACATGTTCTGCAAGGATGTCTGCCTGCTGTACTGTTGTCTCTGCCAGTACAGGGAGTCCAGCCCCGCAACTTCCTCCGTGGTCATATCATCGGCAATCTCAGTAATATCAGAGAGAACATCTGTGATAATGATGGACGGTTCCCCCTAAGCATCTTTAGCAGCTTCAGGATTGGCGTGAATAGGGGAATCAGCCTAGTCAAGCAGTTGAGTCTCCTCTTCCTCCAAAGGATCGAGAGTGACCAACATTTAAAGACCCTCAACCACTTGTTCATATGCGGGGGAGCTTGAATTATGGCTTGAGCTTTCTTTTCCCCTCATCCTTCTAGGAGTGTGCCGCACCCTGGTGTCCTTCACATTAGCTTATAGCGCTAGTTGCAGCATGGCTTCCTCAGCCTGTTCCACTCCCAGAGTGCTAATTTGTTCTTCAACAAATGCAACATCGTCGTCCCTTCTTACAGCCTTTGCAGCCGGGGCTAGGAAGACCTGCACATCCTTCATTGTTGCTTTCATGGGCAGCTCTGTAGACTCGGACTCTGCAACAACTTTTCCCTTTTCTTTGTCCAATGCTCTTGAGTAGCAGTGCTTCTTGATCTCTCTTACATGAATGCTATGAACTCAGGTTGCAGGAGTTTGAGGATATCTTCTAATTTGGCCTACTCCAGGATAGTCTTCTCCATGGTGAGAAACTTTTTCTATTGCAACAAACTTTCCCCCTTAGCCAGTCTCATCCTCTTCCATAGACTATATTGCTGCTCAATTTCATTTACAGCAGTTGGAAATGTTGGATCGAGCAGATCTTGAGCAGCAATTATTTATTCATACAACTGCTTATCTGACTCGTCCTCTGCTGCAACAATCCTCATACTTACAACGGAGAGTTGGGGATTGTCTCGCAAACACTGCTCGACCTCTGCTGTATCTATGGTTCTTACAGTAGTTGCATCAGTCTTCTTCTTGCTGTAAAGAGAGATAGTTTATTTGTCTCCTTCAGCGCTAAGGGTACGTTATCATTTGAGGACGATGATGACTCCAGCTCTGTCCTTCTTGGAGCCCTCTTGATGATGGGTAGGGGGCTGTCATCTTCCTGGTCTGCCCTGCTGCATACAGCTTCATCTTAAAGGGCTAAGGTTGCAGCCTTTTTGTCTTTGGTTTTCTTCCGTGCAATCCCAGCAGCAGATGTATCAGCAACACCCTTCTTCAGGGTCTTTTCCTTTTTGTTCTCCCCAAGATACTTTCCAATAGGGATGGGGATAGGAGCAGCAATAGCTTGACCCAGCTTGCAGAGCAGAGAGCAAATGGTTAAAGTGTAATATTTTGAAACATAGCAGTTATGATTTCTGACCCTATCTTTTCTAATTCTAACACACGCAGACTTGCATTAAATATGATGAAAGACATGTATTTTGCTGCCTAATTTATTATCTTTTTAAGGTTGCAGCATCCTGGTACGCTGCTTACTTCCCTTATATATTATCCTTGCTGTAAGAATTAAAGATGCAGCACTGTTTGAACCCAGCGATGTATGAAGTCACAACTTGCAGTACAATTCTTACAACTTCTCGTAAGGTTGCAGAGATTCCCCCTGAGCTTCTGCAACTTCTTTTCCACTCATAACTTCAGAATTCCCAACTCGTTTCTTAGCATAAAAAACCTTGATTCACACAAAGGTTTTGTGAATATATCAGCTAGCTGAGATCCATATGAACTTTGTCTAGCATGACATCTTTCTTTTCCACATGATCTCTTATGAAGTGATGTTTGATGTTAATGTGCTTTATTCTTGAGTGAAAGACTGGGTAATTGCAATAGCACTTATATTATCACAGAGAATTGAAGTCTCTTTTTCTTTAATTCCATAATCCCTTAGTTGCTGCTATATCCAGAGGATTTGAGCACATCAACTTCCTGCTGTAACATATTCTACTTCTGCTGTAGATGTTGCTATCGATGTTTATTTTCTGCAAAACTATAAAACACGTCTATTTCCAAGAAATTGACAAGCTCCACTTGTGCTTTTCCTGACAATCTTGCAGCCAGCATAATCTGGGTCAGAGTAGCCTTTAAGCTTTAATACTCATTCCTTAGGATACCATAGGCCTACTTCTTGAGTTCCTTTCAGATACTTGATGATTCTTTTAACTGCTGAAAGATGTGATTCCTTTGGTACTACTTGAAATCTTGCACAGACTCCTACTGCAAACATGATGTCTGACTTGTTTGCTATAAGATATAGCAAAGATCCTATGAGGCGTCGGTACTTCATGATATCCACATCTTTTTCATCTTCATCTTTGTCAAAACTTATGGATGTGGCCATGGGGACAGATGTCGCGGATCCATTCTCCTTACCAAACTTCTTGATAAGCTCCTTTGTATACTTGACTTGACTGATGAAGGTTCTTGTAGGTAGCTGCTTTACTTGTAGCCCTAGAAAGAAACTTAGTTCTCCCATCATACTCATTTCAAACTTTGATTGCATCAGGTTGGAAAACTTTTCACATAGATTTTTATTGGTGGATGCAAAGATAATATCATCCACATAGATTTGTACAATGAGAATACTGTCTCCATCCTGTATCCTGAATAGAGTCTTGTTGATTGTTCATTTCTTGAATCCATTTTCCAACAAATAGAGAGACAATGTGGCATACCAAGCTTTTGGTGCTTGTTTGAGTCCATAAAGGGCTTGATCTTCAAAGCCTAGAGGTTGCTCAATATATACTTCCTCTATAAGAAGACGATTGAAGAATGCACTCTTCACATCCATCTGATATACATTGAGATTCATGTGAGCTGCATATTTCAGAAAAATCCTTATTGCTTCCAATCTTACTACAAGAGCAAAGGTCTCATCAAAATCAATTCATTCTTTTTAGCAATATCCCTTAGCAACTAATCTTGCTTTGTTTCTTACAACAAGCCCTGATTCATCCATCTTGTTTTTGAACACCCACTTCATTCTAATAACTCCTTGATGAGTTGGTCTTGCAACTATTTGCCAAACTTGATTTTTTTCAAATCCATTCAGCTCTTCTTGCATGGCTTGAACCCAGCTGCTGTCTTGCAGAGCTTCTTCAATATTCTTTGGCTAGCATGCAAACATTGTTTCATGAGGGATAGACCTTCTTATTCTTACTCGTAGATGGATCTCTAATGATAAGATCTCTAGGATGGTTTCTTAGTCATGTTTTGTCAGGCTTAAAGGTATACACAGGTCTAGGTTGCTCCTTAGCATGTTGTAAGATAGTGGGTTCTGCTGCTGTAAGAATATCTGTTGCATCCAGAGGTGCAGATTCTTCTTCTTTGTCTTCAGTTGGAGGTAGAACTCCTTCAATATAGGGAACATCATTTTCTTTCCTGAGGGTTGTTACTTGTATAGGTTCTTCCAACCTTTTGGTGTCACAATATGGTTTATCAAACACCACATGTATTGACTTTTCAACTACTAAGGTTCTTTTGTGGAAGACTCTGAAAGCTCTAGTTACAGCAGAGTATCCAAGAAATACTCCTTCATCTGATTTTTCATTAAAGGTCTTTGGATGCTCCTTTCTATTGTTGAGAATATAGCACCTGGAGATATTTGATGTATATCCATTCCAGACTTTATATGGAGTCTTGTCTAGATCTTTGTTGATCAGACATCTGTTCTGAGTATATCATGCAGTGTTGGTAGCTTCAACCCAAAATCTTTTGGGTATCTCTACCTCGGCTATCATTGTCCTTGTTACTTTTTTCACGGTTCTATTTCTTCTTTCGGCAACACCATTCTTTTGAGGTGTTCTTACAGCCGAGTATTCATGACGAATACCATTGTCAAAACTGAATTTCCCTATAAACTTGTTTGTGAACTCAGTTCCTCTGTTAGATCTAATCTTGACAATACTTAAACTTTTCTCATTTTGAATCTTCTTCATCAGGTCAGACAGCTTGTTCTGAGTTTTTGATTCTTAACAAGAAAGATGGTCCAAGTGTATTTAGAATAGTCATCTACTACCACAAGTGAGTACTTCTTCCCACTTATGCTCACTGGTTTTACTGGTCCAAAGAGGTCCATATGTAGAAGGTCTAAGATCCTGTGAGATGACTTCTGCAACTTGTCTTTGAATGAGCTTTTTACTTGCTTTCCTTTCTGACAAGCTCTACAAATGTTTTCTTTCTTGTAAGCCACATCTGGCAATCCTCTTACAATACCTTTTCTTGCAAGCTTGTTTATGGTCTTGAAGTTCAAGTGGCTAAGCCTTTTGTGCCACAGCCATCTCAGCTCTGGTGGACTCTTTACAATGAAGCATGTTGGTTGAATAGAAGAGCTCCAATCTGCAAGATATATGTTTCCTTTTCTTTATCCTGTAAGGTTGACTTCATTTGACGTGTTGTTCTTGATTAGACACTTATTGAGGTTGAACTCCACAGTATATCCTTTGTCACAAAATTGACTGATGCTCATCAAGTTGTATTTGAGTCCTTTCATATAGGATACATCCTTGATCTTTATATTTCATTTGACCAGATTTCCACTGCCCTTTGTGCTTTCTTTGGAATCATCTCCAAAGATGACCTTCGATCATTTGCATGACTGTAAATCTTTTAAGGCTTCTTTGTTGTCAGTCATGTGCCTTGATCAGCCACTTTCTATGTACCATACTTCATTGCTGCAACTTGGCACTGAAACCTGCAACAATTTCAAACAGATTTAGATACCCATTTCTGCAAGGGTCTTTTGGGGTTAGTTTCTTTTGGAACCCAAACTTTCTTAACAGTCAATACTTTGTTGTAAGTTTTTTTTGTTCTTTTTGTGTAGACAGTTTTGTTCTTAAACTACTTGTTAATAGTGTGTGTAGAAACTATATATGTATTACTAACACTTTTGTGGTGTGGTCTTCCATCATACTTCCCTAGAGTATGTCCTCTTTGTGGTTTAGACATGAAAGTCTTAGTATTTGTGGGGTAATGCTTTTTATGCTGCAACTTTGTGGGTTGCTGTATTTTCTTGCTGCATACAACAGATGGCTTATGCTATAGCCAGCTCTTAAATATCGGCTTACTTCCTGTAGTTGAGCATAGGGGTTTATTTCTCTTGTCCATCAATGTTGGCTTGTTCAAGATCTTTTTAGACTTACAAGGTAACTCATTCTCCATTAATGTTTCGGCTTAAACAAATATCACAGTCTTGGATGAACTTACTGTATCCTGAGAGGTGTGAGTGATGTATCCTAAGCAAGTTTTCTCAAATGGACTTCTGGCCATCATCGGATACTCTCTTGCATCCTTAACAGATTTGCTGAATATTATAATTGTGGACTGCAAATTCTCCTTTTGATTTTCTAGCTTGGTGACCAGCAGATTGAGCTTTGAGACCTCCTTTTGAAGCTTGCTGTATTTTCAGCTATCAGACTCACATGCTGCTAGCATTTTTGCAATGTCAATGTTTTTACTTTTGAGGATCTTATTTTCAATTCCAAGGTTCTTATTCTCAACCTTTAGCTCCTCATGGGTTGAGTTTATCTTCTCAAAGTCACTCATGATCTTCTTGAGACAGTGGATCATGTTCAGCTCCTTTTTGTCATGTATAGACAACGGTTGACAGTTTACCTCATCTTCATCACTGTTCTCACAGTCTTTTGACATTAGGTAAATCAGTGTATCTTCGTCTGAGGATGAGGTTTCACTGTTGCTGTCAGAAGATTCAGCAGCTTTCAGCATCTCCTGTGAGACTACTGTATCTTTAGCTTTTTCCATCTCTCCAATGAGAGCTCTAAGCTTGTGTCTGTCATCTCTTCTCTTCTCTCTCCTTTCCTCTCTTTCTCCTTCTGGGTACTTATGTACAGTTGGATGTGGACAGCTTCTTGCATAGTGTCCAGGCTTCCTACAATTATAAAACAAGTCAAGATTGTTTGCATTTGATTGAGGAGATGAAGATACCTGAGGTGGTGGATGACTTCTTCTGAAGTCATTCCTCTTGTTGATGTTGTTATTGTTGTTGTTGTTGTTGTTGCTCTTCATAAATCTTCTGAACTTCTTTAGAAGAAGAGCCATATCTTCTTTTGCATCCTCAGCTGCAACCTCCGACTGCTTGCTGCAACTTGTTGTTATTGTATCCTTCGTACTTCTTGCAGTCAGTGCAGTGACCTTTGAACTTGATTCTTCTACCTCCTTCTTCCTTTTGTTGATATCATACTCGAAGTCCTTGAGGTTAGAGAAGAGGTCGAATGTACTTATGGACTTCAGATCTATAGACACTCTTATAGTGGTGTTCTTGCTGTCCCATTCCGCTGGGAGGGCTCTCAGCACTTTCATATTTTTCTCCTTTTGTGTATAGTGCTTGCCCAGAGCCTCGAGTTCATTCACTATCGAAGTGAATCTCAGGTCTAGCTGCTCTAGAGTCTCTTCGTTCTTCATCTTGAAGAGTTCAAATAGTTAGGTGGTATTGGAGATCTTATTATCCTTGTTGAGTTCTGTTCCCTCACATATTTGTTCCAACTTCTCCTTTATCTCTTTGGACGTTCTGCATGTTTTAACCTTGTTGAAGGTGTCTTTATCCAAGGTGATGAACAGAGCATTTTTGGCCATATTGTCCAGGTCGCTCTCTTCCTGTCTTCATTGTTCCATTCCTGTCTTGGCTTGATCAGGAAGTTAGGTGGCGGAGGTGCTCCTTCCTCCATTTCTCTTCCCATCATGGGATTCACCTTTATGAGGATAATCAGTCCTTCTGTGATGACCGTCCATATTTCATCATTCATCGCTGAAAGATGTGCCTGCATTTTGATTTTCCAATCGTTATATTCTTCTATGGAAAACATAGACAACTTATGGTTTGAAGAATCCATGATATACTGAAAGAATGAGATATTTCAAAAATATAGAGAAAAACAGCGGGTCTTCGATGGATCTGGATAGGTGACCAAATAAGTTGTCTTTTAACCTAACTTGCTCTGATACCACTTGTTGGTCCCAAGTGGTGTCAGAGGTTCACAGGGGGTGAATGAACTTTGGCTGATTTTGAAAATCTTTTTCAAACTTACTGTTTTGCAAGTTACATGAACTTACAGCACTAGCAATTACTGCTTACAACACTAGAATGTAGTGCTGCAAGCTGTAACTTAGAGTTTTACGTAGCGGAAAATATCTTTTTGACACAAGGCTAATTTTTCTCAAATATGTTTTTCCTTTTAAGATGTTTTTATACTTATGACAAGATAGATATATAGAATGCAACACAGATATATAAAACAATAGAAACACTTATGGTTTATAGTGGTTCAAATGTGGTGTAATCCTTTTACGTCCACTCTACTACTACCTTGAGCAAGAACTTCGTTAAGTAAGATTGATTTACAGAACTCTCCTAACAATCTATCCACCTAACAAGTTAACACCTACTAGAACCCAGCATACACACAGTAACTACAAGTTCTAAAGGCAAACCCATACAGGATTTCACACTCCCACACAGGGAAGTTACCTATTACCTAGATAACTATACGAACAACAAGGATAAATCCTATCAACTGTTCGACCCCTAAAACAACATAAGCACACAACAACAAGGTTAAAGTATATAAAAATGGTTCTTCAACTGGTGTAGTGAAGTTAGCCTCTAAATCCTTCTTTGGATCTATCAGCTTTAACTCGTTCACTTCACTTAGGTCGAATGACTAAAAACTGTTGCAGTAAGAATGTATCTTTGACAACTTGAGCTTGTTTGAGCGTATATCGCTTCAGTTCATCAATTAGTCAGTAGTCTTCTTCAGTGTTACTCGACCTCAATTTATAGTTGTAGAAAGATATCCGTTGAAGGAGATATCTCTAATTTGAATTATGTGTACTAACCAAATGCATGACTTACATTTAATGTGCCTTAACTTTTCTTCCCACAACATTTAATGTGGTGGTTGTGGCTCGCAGCTTTCTGCAGTCTGTCAGGCCACGTGTCATCTTTGCATTGGCTCCGTGACTATAACTTTGATTTTCTCTCGAACAGCTCTAATGATACTTGCTTCGTTGTTCGTTCCTCGTACTGCATTTATACTTCATCGTATTGCACGATATTGATTCTATTTTGATATAGTCGAGGTTTGTTGAGTATACAACAAGTTCTGGTCTCTGTTCTGTATCCTTGACCTTCTTGCAGCAACTCCTTCTGTACAGTGTTGTTGTATCTTTGATTAGCTTATAACACTTGTTCCATACAACACTGTTGTATCTTATTCTTATAGTGTTCATGCAACTACTTCTTGCAGCGTAGTTTCTTTTCTTCTTACAGTTGTGTTATAGAGACTTCTTCCTGCAACCTTTATCTTTTACTTGCAGTGGTGTTGCTTGTCGTTCTTTCTTACTTGCTGCTTTACTGCATCCACTTCTTGCAGTGTCTTCATACTTTCATATTCTCGATGCAGCATGATCTTATTGAGCTCCTCCATCTTTCTGAACCTACAACTATAGACTCAATTCATAATCTATAGTTTTACTTAAACATTGTGAAAAATGGGGTACTCAAACTTTCTATTACATATGTGGTTTGTCTCATCAAAATCGATACGCTAAAATCCCAACAAAACTTAATAACCTCAGTTAATTAATTCCTCATGTTTACAACAACATATTAGCTTAATTATAAGTAATATTAAAATGAAATTTTGTTTATAAAATAATTCAGTGAATACATATAACTTAACTTTATCAATGAAAGAATCCCTAATTTAATCAATTAACATGATTCTCTTACATCCATTAGCAGGTATATAATTAACTTAGAAATTAAAATAATTAAATCATGAACTAAAAATTGAAACACCATTTTTTTTCAGTTTCTGAAAGTCTTCCCTTTTTTTTTCTTTTTCTTCTCTTTGATTTTGTTTTCTCATTTTTTCTATTAATATGATACATAGTTGTTATGAGTCATCTTTTAAAAAAGATACCGGACATCTTCCTCTATATACTTACCAATATTATAAGTCATCACTTAATCTCTTTATCTTATTAAATCATTTTACTTTCTTTGTTAATATAACATGTATTATTCTTGTTTTAGTTATTTTAATGAGTGTTGGTCTCAAGTGGTGTCCAAGGTTCGGGGGTGGATGAACCTTGGTCGATTTTGTAAATCTTTTTCAAACTTACTATTCTGCAAGTTACTTGAACTTACAGTACCAGTAGTTACTGCTTACAGCACTAGTATGTAATGTTGCACGCTGTAACCTAGAGTTATTACACAGCGGAAAATATGTTTTGACCAAAATGCTTGTTTTCTCAAATATGCTTTTTTTTAAATATGTTTTTATGCTTATGCTTATGATAAGGTAAATAGATTAAATACATCACAGATATATAAAGCAACAAAACCATTTATGGTTTATAGTGGTTCGAAGGTGGTGTAATCCTTCTACCTCCATTCTACTGCTACCTTGAGCAGAAACTTCGTTATGCAAGATTGAATTACAGGAAAACACCTAATAATCTATCAACCACTACAAGAATTTTGCACAACAACAACACCATCATTACAACGATTTTTAGCATTTTCTGTTGTGGAATATGTCTTTTACAACGCTTTATCGAAAAACTGTTTGTTGTTGTGCGAAAAAAATGCACAACGACAATGGTTGGCACAATGGATATTTACTACCTTTGTCGTTGTGCATTTTTTTTCACACAATGACAACGGTTGGGATAACGGTTTTTACTACCGTTGTCGTTATGTGTTTTTTTTTTGCACAACGACAATGGTTGGGACAACGGTTTTTTGTTCCATTGTCGTTGTACGGATTTTTTCGCACAACGACAATGGTTTTTTGTACCGTTGTCGTTGTGTGGATTTTTTTGTACAACGACAATGATTTTTTTGTATCGTTGTCATTGTGCGAATTTTTTCGCACAACAACGGTCGGGACAATGGTTTTTTGTACCATTGTGGTTATGCTAATTTTTTCGCATGACAATGGTTGGGACAACGGTTTTTTGTACCGTTGTCGTTTTGTGGATTTTTTTTTGCACAACGACAACGATTTTTATGTAACCGTTGTAAAAATTCTGATTTTTTAAATTATTTAATTTAAGAAAAAAATTATTATCAAAAAAAACTTAAATTAACTAATTGAACATATATTATTTTATAACAAAAAATATATATATATATAATAATTTGAAAAATACAAAAAATTATATTACATAATAATACAAAAATTATATATTATTATTTTAAAAAATAAAGATAAATGAGTTTGGTTTTAAAATTAATACCAAAAGCATAAATTATTTTATAAAATTATTTTATAAAATAAAAAAAGATATAAAAAAGATTAATTAAAAGAATAATATGAAAAAAAAACTTAAATATATTAATTGAACCATAAACTATTTTTCAAAATAAAAAAACATACATATATTAATTGGTCAATACAAATTTTTTTTATATAATAATACAAAAATTATATATTATTTTAATTTAATTAAAGTTGAAAAGTGTAATTATTTTATGATGTTATTTTATATTATTTGCATTAATATTATCTTATATATATGAACAAATTCATAATTTTAGAAAATAGTATTTTTTGTAAAATATATAAAAAATATGCACTAGTATATTTTACATTGTCTTAAAATAAAATAGATTAAATATTATTAAACATATTAATTAGTCATTAATATAATATATATATATATATATAATTAGTCAATAAAAGAAATACATGTAGAATTTAAACATATAGAGCATGGTGATCTAGTGGTTTGAGTTCCACTTTGGCACCCGAGTTTGAATCCCAAAAGACGCACAACTATTGGCTATGACGTGTCAGGACTATGATGATGTGTCATGATGACGCAACAATTCGTTTAGTGTTTTTTTTGTAGTGAAATCCTTCTTCAGATCTTTCAGTTTGAACTTTGTTCACTTCGCTTTTAGGTCAAGTGACTGAGACTGTAGAATGCTTGATAATGTAGCTTTGAATGCTTTATTGTTCAGTTTTTCAGTTAATCAGTAGTTAGCTTCAGTGTTGCTCGATCTCTATTTATACTAGTAGAAAGATATTCGTTGAAGGAGATATCTCTCATTTGAATTATGTGTACTGATTAAAGGTATGACTTACATTTAATGCGCCTTGACTTATCTTCTCAAAGTATTTAATGCGATAGTTGTTACTCGCAGCTTTCTACAGCCTGTCAGACTACGTATCGTCTTTATATTAGCTCCGTATCTACAACTTTGATCTTCTCTCGAACGGCTCTTATTTTACTTGCTTAGATCTTCATTCCTCGTACTACATTTATCCTTTCTCGGATTGTAGAATGTTGTTTCTATTCGATATAGCCGAGGATTGTTGAGTATGCAGTAAGTCATGATCTCTGCTCTATATCCTTGACCTTCTTGCAACAACTCTTTCTAGAAAATATTGTTGTATCTAATACTTGCAGTGGTGTTGTATCTTTTGCTTACAACATTGCTGCAACTGCTTCTTGCAGCATAGTATCTCTTCTTCTTATAGCTGTATTGCAGTGACTTCTTCCTGCAACCTGTATCTTCTGTTTACAGTGATGTGTGCCGTTCTTTCTTACTTGCTGCATTACTGCAGTTCATACTTGCAGTATCTTTATACTTTCATTTTCTTGATGCAGCATGGCCTTGTTGAGCTTCTCCATCTTTCAGAATATGTAACTATAGACTCAATGCTAGTCTATGTTTTCACTTAAATATTGTAAAAAAATGGGATACTCAGACTTCCTATTACATATGTGGTTTGTTTCATCAAAATCTATACACTGAAATCCCAACAATTTCCCCCTTTTTGATGATGCTAAAACCTTTTACATTAGTTCATTCATGAAGAAAGTTTTTACTCTGCACTTATCTTTTTCGTTCAGATATTACATTAATGATCTAAGAAAGATAAGCTAATCCTGGATTCATCAGAGATGTATCATTTCTAAACGTTATCACAAATCAGCAAGATTATAAAAGTATGTAGAGGTTCATAAGGATTGAACTTGATCAAAAAGTAAAAAATAAAATTTTTTTATTAAGAGAAAAAAAAATTACAAGGATAAAAAAAGGTATATACAGATATATACAAGATATCATACAACGACTACTGCTGAAACATGGAACTCCTTGTTGAAGATTCATCTGGTCTTCTTTCAGTCGCTCTCTTTTCTTGCTCCTACGTTTTTTCTCTTGAGCCCTTCCACCAGTCTTGAATGGACTTCTGATAAGATTCTTCCAGCTTTTGCTTGATCTTTGGAATCTGAATCCACCTCAACCAGAAGTCCTCACAGTAAGACACTATTTTGTCTTGCTTCATTAGGGATAAGTATTTTATCTGAATCTCCAACTCTCCATCCCCAGCAAGCTGTTCATATCTTCTCAATACAGATTGACAAGTCTGAAAGCTTCTAAAAAAGCCCTCTCTGCAGAGATATCTGAAGTATCTGAGGTACTCTGATCTTTTATACAGAGTAATCGACTCAAATGATGGATTTCTATCAGTAGGCAGTTTGATTACCTTTAAGATGTTGAAGCTACGGGTCATGTTTTCTCTTTCAGGCCTCTAATCCATCAAAACAGGCCTCTTTCTCGAGATGTGGTATTTCTTGAGGGGGTATTGGTAGAGAGCTCTATCTACTGGTTTGCTCTCACCAATCACTCCAAGTCTCTGCATGCAGGCATTCTCTTCTTACTCTACTCTGACTTTGAGCAACCATCTTCTCATTATAGTGCCTTTCAGCTTCAGCTCTACTTACCCTCTTCCTTGAGCCTTGCTACTGTCCTTTCTCCCTCTCTTGGTGCTGTAAGAAGAAAGAGGTGCTGCATCCTTACTTGCAGCAGCACTGTATGTAGTGCCTGCAGCTGGTCTGCATGCAGCAGCTGCACCACCAGCTCCTTCTTCCTCATTATCATTTCTCCATCTCTTGGGAGAGGGAACATCCTCAGCAGCAGATGGCCTTGATCTTCTTCTTCTTTTGCTCAGAGGCTGATCATCATCTTGGTCATCTTTCTCAACTTCTTGCTCATCTGAGCTCCTGTATCTATCAGGAAATCCTTCTCCTTTTTTGGCATCATAAAAAACCGGGAGCGGAGCACAGACTGTTCTGACCATAGAAGATCATGGTCTTCTTCCTGATACGAGGGCTTATGTGGGCTGCGGCAGGTCTCCATGAGAATGTCGGGAAAATGCGCTGACTATTATATCCCGCAACTCACCGACTATCATCTCCAGATTGCCCAGCCTGTCGTTAACACTCTTGGTCCTCAAGGATTGGTCAAGTACATTGTCCAAGAGTGTTTTCAATATCATGGAGTGGTTGTTGAGAGTCTCTGCTGCAACATCAACTGAGTTCTTGCACATCTTTATCTCTTGGCGATTGATTGTAGCCTCTCGCTTGAGCTCACCCTCAATCCATATCCTATCCCTTACAGCCTATTAGCATTTTCGTTGAGGCTATTCTTGATCATTTCAGGTATTGCTTCAATATCTTTCTTAAAGCTTGTCATGGTTGCAGTGTGGAATCTGTCACCTAGGCGCATACTGCTCTGTATGTTAGACTCGTGTTCTTTCAGCGTGAGTACCAATTATCTAACTATAGCAACAACTCTATCGATAGACTCATCAGTTGACAGTCCAGCTACTCTCCCCTAACTGAGGCCAGAAGCGGGTGCAGCATAGGGAATAATAGCTTCAGGAGTCTGTGCTGCAGGCTGCTCTACGACTTCAGCTTCTTCCTCATCATCATCTTTAACATCATTGGCATCATCATCATCATCATCATCATCACTGCTCCTCCTTGACCTTGATTTTTTGATAGAAGTGAGTCTCTCAAGAAATTCGGAGGTAGCAGCGTCATCTTCTTCTTTTTGTTCGGTCTCCTCAGTAACCTCTACTACTGTATCCTGGATGGATTCAGGTAAGCTTGCAGCAGTAACAATATCAACCCCCTCATGAGCTATCTCTAGCTTTATAGACGTTATTTCAGCTACTTAATTTTCTTTATCCTCTGAGGGTACTGTCTAAACAGCCTCCCGAGGTCTTCATCCTCTCAAGGAGTGCTGTCTCAACAACCGCCTCACCTGAGGTCTTCTGCATGGATACTATCTCAACAGTCGGTCATGCAACTTAGACAACTTCCTCTGTAAGAATCTCTTCTTGCAGCTCTGGTTGGTTTCTTGTAGCTTCAACAGTTTGCAGTACTGTAAGCTCGACTACTGTAAGAATCTCAGCATCTATCCTTCGTGTTTCTTCAACATCTTCTGTAAGGATGTCAGCCTGCTGTACTGCTGTCTATACCAGTACAGGGAGTCCCATCTCCACAACTTCCTCCGTGGTTGCGTCATCGGTAATTTGAGCAATATCAAAGAGAATTTCTCTGATAACCCTGAGTTGAAGCCACAACAGCTTCAGGATATATATGTACCGGGGAATCACCATAATCAAGTAGCTGAGTCTTCTCTTCTTTCAGGGGATCCACAGTGACAATTGTTGAGAGACCCTCAACTACTTGATCATATGTTGGGGAGCTTGAGTTGTGACATCCTTCTCCCCGCATTCTTTTTGGAGTATGTTGCATCTTTATTTCCTTGACACTAGCTTACAGCGCTGATGCAGCATTGCTTCCTCTGATTGCTCCACTCCAAGAGCGTTGATTTGCTCTTGAGTAAATGCAACATCGTCGTCCCTTCTTATAGCCTCTGCAGCCGGGGCTAGGAAGACATGCACATCTTCCTTTACTGCTTTCATTGGTAGCTCTGCAAACTCTAACTCTGCAGTAGCTTTTCTCTTTTCTTTGTCTAGTGCTCCCTGAATAGTAGATCCTCTTGATCTATCTTGTATGAATGCTGCGAACTAAGGTTGCAGGAAAAACTCTCTCCACTGCAGCAGAGTTTCCCCCTTTGCCAGTCTCATCCTCCTCCAAAGACTGTATTGCTGCTCAATTTCATCTCCAGCAGCTGGAAATGTTAGATCAGTCAGGTCTTGAGCAGCAGCTCTTTGTTCATGCAACTGAGCTAACTTTACAATAGCTTCTTGTTCATGCAACTATTTACCTGACTCGTCCTCTGCTGCAACAATCGTGATGCTTGCAACAGGGAGTTGGGGATTGTCTCGCAAGCATTGCGCATCAGATCTTGCAGCATCTACAACAGCCTTTTTCTTACTGCGTAGAGAGACGGTTTTACTTGTCTTCTTCTTCCCCAAGGGCACGTCATCATCTGAGGATGATGATGACTTTAGCTCTTCTCTTCTCGAAGCCCTTTTGATGGTGGGAAGGGCGCTGTCTTCTAAGTTGAAGGGCAGGGCCTTTTGCCTAGATTCAACATCTTCTACCCCGCTACTTACAGCTTCTTCTCGAAGGGCAAAGGTTGTAGCTATTTTGTCTTTGGTTTTCTTCCTTGCAACCCCAACTGAACCAGTAATAACCTTTTTCAAGGTCTTATCCCTTCTTCTTCTCTCTGAGATACTTTCCAATGGGGATAGGGATAGGAGCTGTAAGCTGTAGACCCAACTTGTAGAGAAGGAAGCAGATTGTGATGTCATAGCTCCTTCGTGCAGTGCTCTTCTCTATCTCTTCCCATGTCCACTTCAAGATGAATCTTACCCAGTTTACCTTTTCTCCGGCCATGATGGTAGACTGATCTGAAAGCGGAGATCTGTGCACTTATCATAACTCCATGTTCTGCCTTCATCATCTGCATCCATCCTGAAAAGGATAGAGTTCCTTTCCTCCTCAGATCTCCTTGCAAAGGAGTAAAATCTTTGAACAGATTTTATGGAGAATCTGACATAAACTGTGGTGAGAAGCCCTAGAACCTGGGTCCTCTCCAAACCATCAAAAATACGACGGATGATTGAGTTATCATACATCTCAAAAGCATAAACATGCTTCTGGTAGACCAAACGACCCTCAAGAACTATCATTTGTCTGGCAGCCATTGTTTTGAATGAATAAATGACTTGAGAAACTTAGAAAAATTTGGAAGGGTAGAAAACTTCTCTCTGTGTTTGATACTTAGGAAAAATATTTTGAATGATCAGGTTATGGTATCAAAAGGGAAGTTTAAATGACGTGTAGTAAGATCAACGACTGAGATTAAAAGATAAGAATTGATGTTACTGTCCTTATAAAAAGGCAGAAGGGTCAAAGTGTAAAAACCTAAAACTTGGCAGTTATGGCCTCTGACCGTATCTTTTCAAATCCAGACACACGTAGTCTTGCATTAAATGCGATGAATGACTTGCATTTTGCTGCCTAATTTATTATCCTTTTAAGGTTGCAGCATCCTGGTACAAGGTTGCAAAGTATTAAATAGTTTTAGAAATAAATATTGTAACGTTATGCTGCTTACTTCTCCTTCTTTCTGTCCATGCTGTAAGAATTAAGGATGCAACGCTGTTTGAACCCAGCATTGTATGAAGTCGCAACTTGCAACATAATTCTTACAACTTCTCGTAAGGTTGTAGAGATTCCCCCTAATCTTCTACAACTTCTTTTTCCACTCATAACTTTAGAATTCCCAACTCGTTTCTTAGTATAGAAAACCTTGATTCACATAGAGGGTTTAGTTAATATATCAGCTAGCTGGAGATCCGTATGAACTTTTTTAGCACATCTTTCTTTTCCATATGATCTCTTATGAAGTGATGTCTGATGTCGATGTGCTTTATTCTAGAGTAAAAGATTGGATTATGGGTAATTGCAATAGCACTTGTATTATCATAAAGAATTGGAGTCTCTTTTTCATCAATTCCATAATCTTTTAGTTGTTGTTGTATTCAGAGGATTTGAGCACAACAACTTCCTACTGCAACATATTCTGCTTCTGTTGTAGATGTTTCTATTGAAGTTTGCTTTCTGCAAAACCATGATACAAGTCTGTTTCCTAGAAACTGACAAGTTCCACTTGTGTTTTTCCTGTCAATCTTGTAGCCAGCATAATCTGAGTCAGAATAGCCTTTAAGTTTAATCCTCTTTCTTGAGGATACCATAGGCCTACTTCTTGAGTTCCTTTCAGATACTTGATGATTCTTTTGACTGCTGAAAGATGTGATTTTTTTTGTGCTGCTTGAAATTTTACACAGACTCCTACTAAAAACATGATGTCTGGTCTACTTGCTGTAAGATACAGCAAGGATCCTGTGAGACGTCTGTATTTGGTTATATCCACATCTTTTCCATCTTCATCTTTGTCAAAACTTATGGATGTGGCCATGGGAACAGATGTTGCAGATCCATTCTCCATACAAAACTTCTTTATAAGCTCCTTTATATACTTGACGTGACTGATGAAGGTTCATGTAGGCAGCTGCTTTACTTGCAGCCCAAGGAAGAAATTTAATTCTCCCGTCATACTCATCTCGAACTTTGATTGCATCGGGTTGGAGAATTTTTCACAGAGATCTTAGTTTGTGGATCCAAAGATAATATCTTCCACATAAATTTGTATAAGGAGAATGCTGTCACCATCCTATATCCTAAACAGAGTCTTATCGATTGTTCCTTTCTTGAACCCATTTTCCAACAAATAGAGAGATAGTGTGTCATACCAAACTCTTGATGCTTATTTGAGTCCATATAGGGCCATGTGTAGTCTAAAAACCTTATCTTCTGCTTGGTCTTCAAAGTTTGGAGGTTGCTCCATATACACTTCCTCTGTAAGAAGACCATTGAGGAATGCACTCTTCACATCCATTTGATATACATTGAAATTCATATGAGCTGCATATGCCAGAAAAATCCTTATAGCTTCCAACCTTGCTACAGAAGCAAAAGTCTTATCAAAATCAATTTCTTGTTCCTGGCAATATCCGTTAGCAACTAATCTTGATTTGTTTCTTACAACAAGCCCTGATTCATCCAGCTTGTTCTTGAACAGCCACTTCGTTCCAATAATTCCTTGATGAGTTAGTCTTACAACTGTATGCTAAACTTGATTTCTTTTAAATCCATTTAGTTTTTCTTGCATGGCTTGAACCCAGTTGCTGTCTTGAAGAGCTTCTTCAATGTTCTTTGGCTCTATTTGAGATATAAAACATGCAAACATTACTTTATGAGGAATAGACCTTCTTATTCTTACTCCTATAGATGGATCTCCAACGATAAGATCTCTAGGATGATTTCTTAGCCATGTTCTGTTTGGCTCAAAGGTATCTACAGGTCTAGGTTGCTTCTCGGCATGCTGTAAGATTGTGGGTTCTGCTGTTCCAAGAATATCTACTGCATCCAGAGGTGCAGATTCTTCTTCTTTATCTTCAGCTGGGGGTAGAACTCCTTCTATATATGGCACAACATTTTTTTTTGAGAGGGTTGGTCTTTCAACAGGTTCTTCCAGCTTGTTGGTGTCACAATGTATGTAACATCTGGCAGTCCTCTTACAAGTCCTTTTCTTGCTAGCTTATTTATGGTCTTGAAGTTCAAGTGGCTAAGCCTCTTGTGCCACAATCAGCTCAGCTCTGGTGGACTCTTTACAATGAAGAACGTGCCCAGAACGTCCATAACGTTACACCTTTTCAAAATTACCTACAAAATATAAATTAGGTGAGATAAATCTTAGTAAGCTGAAATTATACATGATAATATGATTCATTACAACTCTTTCTCATACATTCCTTTTTGGAATCACCTATTTCATTTCCAACACTCCAATACTCATCTAGTTCATTTCTAATATATTTAGTACACACAGCACCCTCGGGTCATATCTCAACATAAAAATCCATGCACACAGCACGATATAATTCTGTGCACAAAGTACCACGTACATACACCACTATATAATTTCGTACACAAAACACCACGTGCACAAAACACCATACAATTCCATGCACAAAGCACCACGTAATTCCGTTCATGAAGCACCATGTGCACAAAGCACCACATGACCAACATAAATATAACCCAAAAGTACAGTTCCATTTTCTTGTCGTTAGAATCTCACTTGATAACACTCACAACTTCAATTCACAACAACCATCCAACAGATTCATTTATTTTGTAATAATCACTGAATAATAAATCAATTCTTGTGAAACACAAAATTTTCACGTATCATCAATTAACACAATCAGTTCAAAAAATACTAATTTATGTTTTGTAATTGCAAATAAATTTCTATTTACTTGAATTTCAAAAATTCAACCTCTCAAACTTTCTTCATATCAAATCTGATAGTTCCACTTTGATTAAACACCACAAGCCAAGTACAAATATTCTATTTTATAATCAAACGAACACACTGATTAAATTTAAAGAACTATCTCTTATCTGTAAAAGAAATGGGGGTATTCTATTCTTCAGCAAAAGAATAGAAGTATATGTATATAATCCATCCTATCCACCGCCACTTAAATCTTCCTAGGTAAGTTTGTTTCTTTTATTATTATTAGAAACATTATTAATATTATTATATGTTGGTCCCAAGTGGTGTCCGAGGTTCAGGGGGATGAATGAACCTTGGTCGATTTTGTAAATCTTTTTCAAACTTACTGTTTTGCTAGTTAAATGAACTTACAGCACCAGCAGTTACTGCTTATAGCACTAGAATGCAGTGGTGCACGCTGTAACTTAGAGTTTTAAGCAGCGGAAAATATCTTTTTGACACAAGGTTAGTTTTTCTCAGATATGTTTTTCCTTTTAAGATGTTTCTATGCTTATGACAAGATAATATATAGAATGCAACACAGATATATTAAAACAATAAAACACTTATGGTTTATAGTGGTTCAAAGGTGGTGTAATTCTTCTACGTCCACTCTACTGCTACCTCAAGCAGGAACTTCGTTAAGTAAGATTGATTTACACGACTCTCTTAACAATCTATCAACCCAACTAGTTAACACCTACTAGAACCCAACGTAGACACAACAACTGCAAGTTCTAAAAGTAAACCGACACAAAATTTCATATTCCCACACAGGGAAGTTATTTATCACCTAGACAACTATACAAATAGTAAGGATAAATCCTATCAACTATTCGACACCTAAAACAACCTAAGCACATAACAACAATGTTAAAGTATATAAAACTGGTTCTTCAACTAGTACGGTGAAGTGAGCTTCTGAATCCTTCTTTGGATCTATCAACTTGAACTCGTTCACTTCACTTAGGTCGAGTGATTGAAAACTGTTGGAGTAAGAATGTGACTTTGAACACTTGAGCTTGTTTGAGCATATATCGTTTCAGTTTATCAGTTAGTCAGTAGTTTTCTTCAGGGTTACTCGACCTCTATTTATAGTTGTAAAGAGATATCTGTTGAATGAGATATCTCTCATTTGAAATATATGTACTGATCAAAGGCATGGCTTGCATTTAATGCGGCTTGATTTTTCTTCCCAGAGCATTTAATATAGTGGTTGCAGGTCGTAGCTTTCTGCAGTCCATCAGGCCACGTGTCGTCTTTGCATTAGCTTCATGTCTGCAACTTTGATCTTCTCTCAAATGGCTATAATTATACTTGTTTTGTTGTTCGTTCCTCGTACTGCATTTATCCTTCCTCGTGTCTGCAGGATGTTGAGTATACAGCAAGTTATAGTCTCTGCTTTATATCCTTGACCTTCTTACAGCAACTCCCATCTTATAGTATTGTTATATCTTAATCTTGAAGCGTTTCTATAACCACTTCTCAGCATAGTATATTTTCTTCTTACAGCTGTGTTGCAGTGATTTCTTCCTGTAACCTGTATCTTCTACTTGTAGTGACGCTGCTGGCCGTTCTTTTTTATTTGCTGCATTGCTGCATCCACTTCTTGTAGTGACTTCATACTTTCATTTTCTCGATGTAACACAGTATTGTTGAGTTCTTCCATCTTTCAGATCCTATGACTATACACTCAATTGTAGTCTATGGTTTCACTTAAATATTGTGAAAAATGGGGTACTCAAACTTCCTATTACATATGTGATTTATCTCATCAAAAACTATACATTGAAATCCCAACAATTTCCTCTTTTTCGATGATGACAAAACCCTTTACATTATTCAGTTCATGAAGGAGGTTTTTACTCTGCAATATTATTATTTTTTGATCAGGATTACATATATGATTCTTAAGAAGGATAAACTAATCCTATATTCATCAGAGATGTATCATTTCTAATCCTTATCACAAATCAGCATGATTAAAAAACATGTAGAGGTTCATAAGAGATGAACTTGCAGAAAAAGCAGAAGATAAAATTTCTTCTTTAAGAGAAAGAAATTTTACAAGGATAGGAAGAAAGAGTATAAAGATGTAAATATCGTACAACTACTACTGAAATAAGGACCTTCTTATCGAAGATTCTTCTGGTCTTCTTTCAGCAACTCTCCTTTCTTGCTCCTTTCTTTCACTTGATCCCTTCCACCAGTCCAAAATGGACTCCTGATAGGATTCTTCTAGCTTCTGCTTGATCTTCGGAATTTGAATCCATCTCCGCCTAAAGTCCTCACAGTAAGACAGTATTCTGTCTTGTTTCACTAGGGATATATATCTTGTCTGAATTTCCAGCTCTCCATCTCTAGCAAGCTGCTCATATCTCCTCAATGCAGATTGACAGGTCTGAAACCTTCGGAAGAAGTCCTCTCTACAAAGATATCTGAAGTATCTGAGGTACTCTGATCTCTTGTATATAGTAATTACATCAAACGATGGATTTCTGTTAGTAGGCAATCTGATTGACTTGAAGATGTTGAGGCTCCAAGCTATGTTTTCTCCTTCAGGCCTCTGATTCATCAGCACAGATACTTCAGCAGATATGTTGTCTATGTCAAGACGTGGAATATCTTGAGGAGGGTATTGGTAGAGAGCTCTGTCTTCATCTTCCATCATCTTCTATCTGCTCTCTTCAATCACTCCAAGCCTCTGCATCCAGACATTTTCTTCTTGCTCTACTCTGGCTCTTTCAGCCCTTTGAGCAGCCATCTTTTCATTGTAATGCCTCTCAGCTTCAGCTCTGCTGACCCTCTTCCTCAAGCCCTGCTGCTGGTCCTCTCTTCCTCTCTTGGTATGGTGAAAGAGAGAGGTGCTGCATCTTTAGTTGTAGCGGCACTGAATGCAGCGCATGTAGCTGGTCTGCTTGTAGTAGCTGCACCACCAGCTCCTTCTTCTTCATTATCCTTTCTCCATCTTTTCGAAGAAGAAACGTCAGCAGCAATAGATGACCCTGATCTTCTCCTCCTTCTCAGAGGCTGATCATCATCTTGGTCATCTTCCTCTTTTTATTTCCCTGTGCTCCTGTATCTATCTTGGAATCCTTTCTCCTTTTTAGCATCATCAAAAGCCGGAGGTGGAGCAGGGGTAGTTCTAACCACTGAGGATCGTGGTCTTCTTGTAGAAGCGGGGGCTTACCTAGATTCTTGAGCATACTGAGGGAAGACACTGATCATCATGTCCCTCAGTTCTCCTACGATCATCTCTAGGTTTTCCAACCTATCATCGACACTTCTGGTTCTTCTGGTTTGGTCAAGGACATTAACGAGAAGCATCTCCAAAAACATGGAGTGAGATTACAGTCTATGTGCTGATTTATTAAACGAATGTTTACATCAATTAAGCCCTGTCCCTGTACAGCCTTTGGGCATTATCGTTAAGATCATACTTTATCATCCCAGACAGTGCTTCAATATCTTTCTTGAAGCTGGACATGGTTTCAGCATGGAATTTGGCACTGACTTTCATGTTGTTCTGCATGTTAGACTCATGATCTTGGAGAGCATGCAACAGATGTCTAACAGCAGCAACAATCTTGTCGATGGATTCATCAGGAGTCTGTCCAGTTGTTTTTTCTTGTTTGGGGACAAGCAAATGCAGCATATGGGATAATGGTGTGAGGGGTCTGTGCTGCATGCTGCTTTGGAGCCTCAACTTCTTCTTCATCATCAGCTTCTTCCTCCTCAACTTCATCATCACTGCTCCTCCTTGACCTTGATCTTCGGAGAGCAGCGAGTCACTTAAGAAAATTAGAGGTTTCAGCATCATCATCTTCCTCGTCTTCAGCCTCCTCAGTAACCTCTACTGCTGTAACTTGGATAGGTTCTGGTATGCTTGCAGCAGTAGCACCATCAACCTCCTCACGAGGTGTCTCTAGCTGTACAGCAGTTAATTCGGCCACTTTTTCTTCCTTGACCTCTAAGGGTACTATCTCAATAGTCATCCCTTCAGAGGTCTTCATCCCCTCAGGGAGTGCTATCTAAACAGCTACCTCACCTGAGGTCTTCTGTATGGACTCCGTCTCAACGGTCGGTCCTGCAATTTTAATAGCTTCTGCAAGAATCTCTTCTTGCAGCTTAGGTTGATTTCTTACAACTTCAACAGTTTGCAGCACTGTAAGCTCGACGGCTGTAAGAATCTCAGCATCCATCATTTGATTATCTTCAGCATCTTCTGCAAGGATGTCCGTCTATTGTACTGCTATCTCTGCTAGTATAAGGAGTTCAGCCTCTGCAGTTTCCTCTGTTGTCGTATCATTGGCAATTTCAACAATATCTGAGAGACATCTCTATTGGTCCCAAGTGGTGTCCGAGGTTCAGAGGGGAGGGGGATGAATGAACCTTGGTCGATTTTATAAATCTTTGAAAAACTTTTCTGCTCTGCAAGTTACTTGAACTTGCAGCGTCAGATCGTTACTGCTTACAGCACTAGGATGCAGTGCTACACGCTGTAACTTGGAGTTTTATGCGCAGCGGAAAAATATAGTTTATAACACAAGACTGATTTTCTCAATATGCTTCTTTCAAAAATGTTTAATGCTTATGAGATATACAGGATCAGAAGATAAAGACACAAATAAATAAAGTAATTAAACACGTATAGCTTATAGTGGTTCGAAGGCGGTGTAATCCTTCTACGTCCACTCTACTGCTCCTCGAACAGGAACTTTGTTAAGCAAGATTGAATTACAGGACCCTCCTAATAATCTATCAACTTTACAAAGCAACCACCTACTGAAGTCCAGCATACACACAGCAACTGCAAACTTTAAAGGCTAATCCACACAAGGTTCTACACTTCCACATAGGGAAATTGCCTAACTCTAGACAACTATACAAATAGCAAGGATCTCTCCTATCAACTGTTCGACACCTCTAAAACAACCTAAGCACACAGCAACAAGGTTAAAAGAATATAAAAGAGTTCTTCAACTGGTGCGGCGAAGTGAGCTTCTGAATTCGTTGATGGATCTTTCAGCACTGAGCTTGCTTCACTTCACAGAGGTTGAGTGACTGAAACTGTTGGAAACTTGAATGTTTGAATCTTGGAAACTGTTGGGTGTCTGATTGACCTCTAGTTCATTTCTATCTTCTCGTTTTTCCATTACGCATCTAATGGTTTAAGAATGTTCTATGTTCCATGTTTATAAATTTTATTCATCTAAAACTGATCGTTAAACATATATCTGAAACGCACGTAATTAAATTAAACACTTAAGAATTAATACAAATAGGATATTTTTATTAAGGGTTTACTTATTTAATTAACCAATTATGCTTCGTTTTTATCCTGGGTGCTACAGTTACACTAAACATACATTTTATATAAAATAGTCATACCTTTATATTACAATAAACATACCTTTTATATAAAATAGACATGCTTTGATATTACTTTAGTCATACCTTAACAGTAATTTAATTATACCTTTAGGTTACATTAAACATATCTTTATCATATAATACACATACCATTTGTGAACAATAAACATACATTTTACAAACAAAACTGACATTCTAATTCGATAAATGCAAAATATATGCTTATCCTTATCAACACAAGGAGTGTCAAAAGCCTTCCTAGATCTCTTTCTCACAATCTACCTCTCAGGAACAACCAAAATCTCTTTCTTAGATGTCATCTAAACGCATACATAGATTAAATTAGTGTTAATATAAAGCAAAAGGTCAAATAATATAAAAACACATAGAATAACAAATGTTGAAAAACAAGAATGAAATACAAATGGAAGATACAAACACTAATTCCAGAAAACACTTCAAAAAGATAAACATTATACAAAACATTAATTTCAGAAATAAAAACTTAAATCAAATTGAAATCTAAGGGTTATAATACCACATGCAAACATGAATAACAATAAAAATCAAACAAAATAAAAAAATACCTATGAGTATTGTATGGTTTCAAAAACGTCTCAAATCGAAAACAAACTTTACAATGAGCGAAATAACACGAAGCAAAATCACCAACTAAGCACGAACTAATTAGAAAATGGATGAAAAAAAAGAGTAGCGTGAAGATAAGGAACACGAAGTGTAGAGATAAGACAGAGAAACGCAAGGAAGAGAGAAGAAAAACTACTTCATTGGAGAAGAGAGAGTAACGCGAAAAAAAATGAAAATATTATTTATGTCTTTGGAACTAGGCCGGATCTAAAATCAAGTCGAGTATGGTGTATGAATCTACACAAGTCACATAAAAGTTTTTGTTATACTAAATAATTTTATACTGTAAAAAGATGTAATCTTTAATATATATTAAAAGAGAACTTAAGATGGACATATATCAACTTATGTTTCAACTGTCAGTTTTGTAATTCAAGCGGTATCCCACCTTTATAAATATGCAAATTGTGATAACCAAGGTTTGAATTCGAATTATGCAAAAAATTTAGTCTTTATTGTTTTCCTTCCACTCCTCCAAACTTATTAAAAAAAAAAGTGAGACTTTATACACCTTAACCATTTCGAACCACATCCCATAATTAATTAAATGAAAAATAATTATATATTAAATATCTAAAATATCCTTAACTCATTAAATGATATACCCAAATAAATATAGGAAGGACTAAGGACACCCCATAAATTCTAAGCACACTCCATTAATATTTACTCTTATCATATTTACATCATTTAACTTCTTATTCTCCTTTCATCTCACAAACCCATCATAACTTAAACCCTAACATTATTACCCAAGCAATATTCTCAAGAGAAACATCAATGGAATGAGAAAATACATTTCAAATGAGCAATGTAAGATTTCTCATACCCTTTTTGTATTTTTAACTAGTGTAGTAAAAAATATCGAGATTTGCATTTGAAAATACAATATCCTGCTGGAACAGACCCGTATGACCACTCTATGCCTAACCAAACAAAGAGTATTCGACCTGAAGTAGTCGAACATACTAAAGACTTTTTAATTCCTCACGCTGAACAAAACAACAACTATTAGACAAAAGATAGTAGAACATTTTAAAAAATATTTGATTTTTCTTACCAAACAAATCACAGATTGTTCGACCAATAATAATTGAACATAACTCTTATTGTTCGACTACTTTTGAGCAAATACTATATGATATGTTTGAATTTTTCAATCGAACTTAGGTGTTTTGAAGATATATTTTCTTTTTTTTTTCTCTGAACAATATGTTTGCAACACCCTATTCTGTTTAAGAGGTAAACCTTGACTGAGACATTACTTAAGTATAAAATGTACCCTTTTAAGAAAATAAAGATAAATAAATTTAAGAAAATTATTATGAAAAATACATTTCGAAATTCATGAAATATAATATCTTAAATTAAAACTTTCTTCGACCTTTGATCATCAGCTATCAGCATCCACCGCTCGCGCGCCATGCCCTATACTTTTAAACTGAAACATTTTTAAAAGAAGGGGTGAGTGTTTGAAATACACTCAGTGGGAAAACCCGGGACAACATAAAATAATTTTCAGAAAAGATGGTTGAAAATAAAACGTTTATCGATAAACAAAAACAACAGAACATAGACCACATTCAAACATATCACTTTCTTTTATGATTCTTTGCCGTCATGAAATCGTGAGTCTTAACCACTGTGAAAACATTTGTAGATCTTAACTGCCTTGAAAGCATTTGTTTTTCATAGACATATTACACGTTGTGGACTCCCAAGTAGTCCCAATGCATCCTCTGGATAGTTTGCCTCAGAAAGCCTATCCGGGCCCAAGCCGACCCTATGGGTTATTACACCCCTTCATATTGGGTTTTCGAAGAATACCCCCTTGTTGGGTTTCCAACGAGGAATACCCTACTTGGCGTGCAGTCGCATGCGCATTTAAATTGTCACATAATATTCCTCACATAGCACATAGAACACATTGATCACATTCACGCTGTCCACATAATTCACACAACACATAGGTAAAGAAATCCTTTGACATATGTTGGTTTCTAAAGAAATCCTTTTTGAGCGGGTATTACCCCAACTTATCATCATTTAAAACCATTTACAATTGGGTCACTTGAAATCAATAGCTCTCAAAATCATATAATTTACTCGAATACTGTTCACGTAATGAAAACATTTCACTTGAAAATGACATCACATAATAACATGATTTAGATCACTTAGTCACGTAGTTTTCCGTAAAACTGTACAATTTAAAACATAAATAAGATTTTACCCCCATCTTGGATACTCGATAGTACTGATCAAAAGCTTTCGGTCTTATTTCTCCTTATTCCTGCCTTTTGCTTGTATTTCCTACAACGTATAAAAACATGACTTATCCTCAGATTTAGTTGCTTAAAACTACTAAATTTATAAAAGAATAAACTCTTGAGAAGGTTAATAGACGGGGATTCTTAAGTTAGGATTTACTGGAAATTAGGGTTCGTGGATCACACCCCTAAAATTAGGGTTTTCTTGTTTAAAGGTTAATTGGTCATATTTTAAGTCGATTTACAGTCAAACTTCTATTTTATAATATTGTAGGACGTAAAATAAAATAATTATCAAACCCGGGGGGTCATAATATGACTTCTGCAAGTTCTAGGGGTCATTCTATCATTTTATCAAAGTCTAGGGTGATTCTATAAATTCTGAGAAGTTCTGGGGTCTATTCTGTAATTTCAGAGAAGTTATGGGGTCAGTCTGCTATTATTCATAAGTTCAGGGATCTTTTTGCATATCTTATAAAGTTCAGAGATTAATCTATAATTATCCATAAGTTTAGGGACTTGAGTGTAATTTATCCTAAATCTAGGGTTTGCAGTTTGGTCCTTGGACTAAATCAAATTCTCAATAAATAACCCCAGCCCCAAACCCCTCTGTCGTCTCCCGTGCTACCGCCTAGCCTCCTTCGCCTCGCCCCCGACCACTTGCCGCCGCCGCTATCGGCGACCCACATCGCTGGTGACTCCACCTCCAACACACACTACACATCGATACATATATATAAACACATGTATACACATATATATATATATATATATCTCTCTCAGTGCTTTCAACGGCGGCCCACTACAGCCTCATCAGCGTAACTCCGGTGCCGGCTTCCTCATTACTCGACTCGTCGACAACCTCAGAACCTCAACCCAAACATACACATACTGATACACATATACACAGAGGCATACATACATATCTTTATATGCAAAAAATTACATACATGCCGTACGCGGTGGAGACATGATCGAGTCAAATTTGAGCCCGTATTTATGATCGACTCGGCGAGAACTATATCGTAATAGGTTTACCTTGTCGAAAATCTCTCGCAGATGATGATTGGAGAAACGACGGTGGTGGCGGTCAGTGGCGGTAGAGATGGTGTTGAGAGAGAGAAACTCTTTTTTATTTCTTTCTTATTTTCCTTTCAAATTTTGCATTAATCAATTTCTCCACCCTCCAAAACTTTGCCAAGTGTATTAAAAATTAAGCATGAGGTGTAAATCTTAAAATTAATTTGGTAACTAATGATGATAATAATTTTTATATATATGTGGTATTACAATGTTTATTATGTTTTTTTCATTGTTTAATAAAAAATGATTTGAAATTCATAGAACTAATTGTGGTAAATCTCATAGATGAATATGCAATGGATTTTGAAGAGATGGATCCAATATATGATTAAATAGATTATATAGTTGAGTTTACCATCAATTTACTTTTTGAGGGTCATAGTTCATTGGTGAATTGTGTAAGAGGAGTAACACATAATATGACGGTGTTAGTGAAACACTCAGATGGGGGGATGGACAATGATAGGCAACCTAGAGTAATTTTGGATTGCGATAGAGGTGGTAAGTACTGTCCATCTAAACCAAAGTCGTAAAGATAAAATTCGATTTTTTACAATCATAATGTTCAAATGAAAAACTCTAAAGAGAGTCTTCGGTACAAAGAAGTGTGAATGTCATTTTCTTTTGAAGGACACTCAATAGAATGATGAAGGCAATGGTCTATGACTATTTTATCAGGTGTTCATAATCACCCAATGGGATGTTACTTGGTGGCTCACTCATATATCGATCGACTTACACCTATTGAAGATCAGTTTGTTTTTGACTTGTCAAAGAATACACTAAACCGAAAGAAATTTTGAGCAGTTTGAAAGAAACTTTTGTTGATAATGAGTCAATGCTGAAAACCACTTACAATGCTCGTCACAAGCATCGAATTATTGAGCATGGAAGTCATGCTCAGATGCAATACCTATTCGAGAAATTGAAACACCATAAGTATTATTATCTAAATAAGATATTTGAGCACACGGACTAGGTGAATGATCTATTTTATGCTCACCCGACCAATGTCGAGTTAACGTGTGCATTTCTGAATGTGATATTGATGGACTATATGTATAACGACCAATTGATACAAGATGTTTCTTTTGGAGATTGTTGGGATCACATTAACAAATATCATATTC
Source organism: Scutellaria barbata (assembly GCA_028654395.1). NCBI lineage: Eukaryota > Viridiplantae > Streptophyta > Magnoliopsida > Lamiales > Lamiaceae > Scutellaria > Scutellaria barbata. The sequence goes on from CM053646.1 coordinate 22,607,993, forward strand.
TCGATTGCATGTTTATATTTTGAGGCTGAACATCAAGAGAACTATATTGGGCACTCACAATTCTAAAGGGATTCATAGATCAATCAACATTACCGCAAGTGATTGTCACGGATCAGGATATCGCATTGATGAATGCGATACAAGTTACGTTACTTAACTCAAAACATTTGTTATGTCCTGGCATATTGGTAAGAACATTTTGACCAAATGTAGACTAATGTTTCATACAAAAAAAGAGAAGTGAGATTCATGTAACAACTCATGGAATACATTGATCTTTGTTGAGAATTCAGTTAAATTTAATGAGTTGATACGGAGATTGAAAGATGATTATGCCAACTATCCAGAGGCCGTCAATTATGTCATCGAAAATTGGATAACACCTTATAAGAAGAAAATTTGTTTCATGTTGACCAATAATGTCATGCATTTTTTACAAGTAGTAGGTACATGCATTTAAGTACTATATCGCGTAAGTTTGTTTTAAGTTTGTTTTACATTATGTGATGTTGGTTTGATGTAATATATGTATGTTAGTCATAGAAGGCGGAGAGTGTACATTCAAGACTGAAGAAACAACTTGGTACAAGTTAATCAAACTTTAAAATATTTTAAAAAAAGATTCATGGCTTGTTGATTGTGTCTCACAACACAATCAAAACATCATTTGAGAAGAGTTTGAATGTGTTACATCATCATTACACGTCTCTTACTTTCAAGGTAATACGAGATTTGGTATCACATGCTGCTCTACATAAGATTTTCGATGAGATATAAGGTGTTAACATATACGGTGTGGATATCTTATTATATCGATGTGTTTTAAGAACAACTCGTGGGCTGCCATGTGTACATGGGCTTGTTGAATTGACACAGATCATTACACCAATCACATTAGATAGTGTACACAAGTTTTGGAGAAAATTAGATTGTAAGTCATCGAAGACAGATATAAATATTGCTCATGACCTTGGAAGTCGATGGTAAGAGACTGTAGGTGATATTAACATCTTCGAGACTTTAAATTAATCCCAAAAATTATTGTTGCTTAAACAATTTTGAGAGATCTCAAAACTGTCAACATCCTCATTGCTTAAACCCGAGGTTCATACACGTGTTCGTGGTCGACCTAGCAAGACTAAAATTCATCACGAAAAGTCTACCAAACATGATAGGAGTGCATTTGAATATGTGGAGTTGATTATTGATAGTTGTTCAACAATTGATCAAAACATTAAAATATCTAGGTCTTCATCGATTGGATCGATGTTTACTAAAATAAAATGATAAAAATAATCGGTCTAATAACGATTTGTGTGTAATGCTACTAATACTCTACTCATAGAACTAATCCCGAAGAATTGGAGCCCTTACATGTCAAGCACGATAAATGTGAAAAGAGACAATCATTGTGGCTTTCGGTGTATTGCTGATGTATTTGGCTTAAAAGAGTACTCATCGGTGAAAGTTTGTAATTACCTAATTAAAGAGTTAGACGAATCCAGAGCTTTATATGTTAGTGTTTGGTTGGATGCATCACGGGTTAAGTAGATATTGGTAATGTTGAGGTGTTTTAGAGATAAAGTATATGATAGAAAATATTGATTTGTGTATCCGAAAACTTATAATTCGGCTGCATCGGTTTTATAATATGGTTTTCGTACATATTTCACCTTAACCTTACATTTCTACAACTGAGGACACCTGTGCTGATGAACCGTTGTTTAGCATGCATGACACTTGTTGGAAATAATCATTTTATCAGAGTAATTCTTAAAATTTATTACTTCATTTCATTATAAGTGACAACTCTTATATTGTTTAAATTATTTCTTCTATCTAAGTGAATTTAGTAGAAGGTGCACTGCTACCATATTAGTACCACATGATACATATATCATTATCTATGCGGCGAAAGGGGGCAGTTGTCTACCAACAACAACTAGCCATGTAACACTCTATACCCCTATGACGTATATCTCTCAATTTAATATTTATCATGTAGGCAAATTATACTGACGTTTCATTTATCCATAAAAGCATAAAAATATTATTTAACGACTAATATCGTATAAGATTATATCACATAACCAGAATCCCATTGTAATACATATTAAATACAAACATGATACATGCGTTCCAAAATGCAAAATGAGGGAGAGGAGAAGGTTGCTCTAGGCATCAGCCGGCCGACCTGGTATAGCATGATGTCTATATTTACAAACCCACGTCAAAAGGATTTATCGAACCTAAAAACATAAATATGCGATTTTTTATGAGTCGCAACTCAGTGAATATAAACCATTACTTTAATTAAATAACAAATAATTAACAATCATTAACATTAATCAACAATATAATCATATATGTGCAAATGCCACTATGTCCGATTTATTATTCTGTGAACTGCTCAAACTTGAATCTGTCCCGGGATTTCCAATATGCCATTGTACTATAGACCCGTAGGTCTCCAATATGATTATGACTCGAAGGTCTCCACTGTGCTATAGACCCGTAAGTCTCCAATATGAATTTGACCCGAAGGTCTCCACTGTGTATACAGATCCATAGCAAGACAGTCACAGGCCTTTTAATTTCATGCCATATGTAATGCAACATATCAATCATTCTGAACATATAATCCGATATACATTTACCAATATATCCTTTGATCCAATGACAATTCATATAAATACATATTTCTTATAGATCACATATAACAAACTTTGCATATAAATCACGTCACATTGCGTATAATTCACATATACGATTTATACTCACATAACAAACATTTCATATAAATTGCATCCAATTGCGTATAAATCACATAGCATATAAGTCACATATATGGTTTACACTCACCCGGCTAGGATAAGCGATTTGTTCGTCACTCTGCTTCCTCCTCTCGTTCTACAGCCCGTGCTCCTATACGATTCAATACAATTTAGCCTAATCGTCCCCTTAATATATTTATTTCCATTATGTAATGAAATGCAATGCATGTATGTTTAATTTCATTTATTTCATATATGCATATGATATAAGATTCTAACAACCTTTATTCTTTCGACGTATTCAACTATGTTCATAATTCCCCTTATAACTTGAATTATAAAAACTTAACATATAACTCTACAACTTTCATGTTCAACACTTTTCCTAATTCACTCTCCAACCTGTATAAAATTAGGCTACAAACACTGCATAATTAACCGTTTTCAAACTAAACCAAGCCCTGTAATTTTGACATTATCTCACTCAATATTTAACCGAGACATCCACGGTTTGCTCCTGAGTTTAGCTAAGAGATATGGCTATAACTTCCATGTTTTAAACTTTTCCTAATTCAGCCTACCAAGCTACCAAAACATCCAATGAATAATAATAACTAGAGACATATATAATTCACTAATTTTTTTATACCTTTCGGGAAAAATCTTGAAAATTCACTACTATCAAATCGAAGAACACGTCCCTACGAACTCCCCCTCAAGTTTTGAAGAAAATCGATGAAGAAACAAAATCAAAAATTACAAACCCTTCTCTTTCTTTTCTTTCTCTTTTCTTCCCCTGTTCGTTCTGTTTCTTTGCTGCACTCAGTTTTTTTTTCTTTTGCTGTCTTATCTTTCTTTTTCTTTTATAATATTACTTACTAATCTCACCGCCTAACTTTACTGCTAAAGTTAATGTACTTATATTATTATTATAATATTAACTTTCCTTTTCATATACTTATGTACATATGCTACTTATATATATATATATATATATATATATTATAATATTATTTACTTTAACTTATATATACATTCATATATAGCACTGTACGTGCATCACTTTTACATATGTATATTATTAATATTAGTTAACTATTGATATGCATATGCTGTATAATTTAGATTTATTTTCTTTATCAAATTCAACATAATTTATATCATCATTAATTAAATAATTTATATTATGCACTTGAAGATTACTCGAGTCTCAATCCATTATAATAGGGGTTTCTCAACACTAATTACCTAAGAGCCTATAACCAATATGAAATACATATGATGCATGAAATGAATGCCTAATGACGTGTATGTTTTAGTCAAGGATGTTACAAGCCAAGTACATTAATATTGTTGCACAAGATATAACATCTATAAGTGTGGTCAGTATTACATTAGATAATGATTAACAATAAATATTATGTTTTATTCATGGAACTGTATTGTTTGTTTAGACGTCATATTGTTGAATGTGACCACTTTATTGTAAAAAATCTCTTTGTGTGTTCAACTATTTAGTCTTTATTTTGTTGAGTAGTTTCATAACTATTAGACTATGAAAATTGAACATATTTTTTCTGTTCAATTACATGTGCTGAATATTTCATAGCTTTTTCATCTACATAGGTCGAACATTTCTTTGTGTGTTTGACTTTATAGACCAAATTGTTCTTTGTTTGTTTGACTACAGTGTTCGAACAGGTAATTATGTGTAACGTCCCGATTCTTTTGTAAATAAACCTTAACCGAGACGTTACTCACTTATAAAAATTTCCTCTTTTTAGAATATAAAGATAAATAAAATCAAGAATAATTATAAAATATACATTTCTTAAAATCATGAAATCAAACATTTTAAATAAAAATTTCAATTACCTTTGATCATCGGCTACCAGCACCCACCGCTCGCACTCCAAGCCAAAAAATCCTTAAACTGAAAATATTTTTAAAAGAGGGGTGAGTGTTTGAAATACACTCAGTGGGGTGGGGAAACTCGGGATGACATAAAATAATTTCTAAAAGATTTTAATTGCACTTGTCAAACCATGATTTTATCACATAAAACAGATTTTTTGTAAAACGTTTGTCTTTTAATAAAAATCGTAGAAAAACAGATTACTTCAATACTGCAAATATTCATCTCTTTCACATGCAAACATATCATTTCTCTTACGGGTCTTAGCCACCATGAACAATACAGATCTCATCTGCCATAAAATTGTGGATCTTAACCACCATAAAAATCATATTTCATTTATCCCATAATCTATCATAAAACACATAACAAGTACATTCAATCAGTCATCTTAATCAATCATCATTCACATTCAAACATATCACTTTCATTTCCACATTTACGGTTCTTAGCCGTCTTGCAAATATATGCGGGTCTTAGCCGCCCTAAAAACATTTTACGGGTCTTAGCCGTCTTTTTATATGGGTCTTAATCGCCTTTTTATACGCATCTTAACCGCATTTTTACGGTGATCAGCCGTCATTCATACGCATGCACATACGCATATCAACATACACATAAAAACACATTATTTTAACATAGCACCTAGTTGCAGTTCTCAACTGCGATGAAAACACATCTTATTTGCACATATGCAAATATCAACTTCACATCATTCTTCACATTTGCATTCACAGTAAAATGTTCACATTTCGAGAACAATCACAATCCATCACGTGCTTTAAATCATTCATCAATCACATTCTTATTCAATAATAATCTTAGCTCATAGCACTTTATTCACATAACATATATATATCGACCTCACATCATGCAAGTATAAGATTTCATATTTTAAATACTTTGAAAGAATTATAAATACCGTATTAAGCAATTACCCCCACCTTTCAAGAATGATGCTTGCAAAACGTCTACTTTTATACAAGCTTAGTTTTTTCCTCCTTTCGTACTTCCTATAAAGCGTAAGTGCTCCCTTTAGAATTTAATCGAACTATTATTAATTAAAATACATTCTTAATTTAGAACTTTTTCTGTTAATAGACCATCTAACAGGGTTTAAATGAAATTAAAATGAAAATATGTTTATTAAATATTATAAAACTTAATTAGACTTTAATTAGATCTTAGAAGACTTATCTTAGATTCAGGAAAATTAATTATAAATTTATGATTTAGATTAGATCTTAAAGATTTGATAATAATTCTAGATAAGTAAATTATAAAGTTTTTGGCTTCAATTAATTCTTGAAGACCTTTAAAATAATCTTAGATAATCTAATTATATAATTTATGATTTTACTTAGATATTAGGAAATTTGACTATATTTATGATTATGGCGTATTTAGATTAACTATAAAATTTAATTTATAAAATGAATTCAATTAACTGAAATTATAAGTTAATTTGGGAAATATATTTAATTGCATAACATGTTTAGTTAATTTTTATTTAAGAGTATTAGAATTGATATTTAATTTGATATTTATGTTAGCACTTGACTTTGGGAAATTAACTTATAAAGTTCATAATTAATTTAAGATCATTAGATCATTTTTAACAATATAGGGGATTTATTTGAATGTTTAATATTTATAATTAGGTCGTTGGTTCGTTTATTAAATTATGAAGATCAACTTATAATGTCCATAATTATATTTAGGTCTATATATCATTGGAATTAAAAGATATTGTAATTAATATTTTTAGATGTTAATTAATTACCTAAAGGTCCTTAAATGAAACCTAATGTATAGAATTAGAACCTAATTTGGAAACCTCATGTCGCCGATTTATCTCGCTTTCCTTCTAGATACCTTACAAAGCATAAGAGTTCGTCTATAACTCTAAGTAAATTTTAGGATGTGCTATGTAATTTTAGCAATATTCTAGAGATCGTTTTAGCAATATAAAACAACTCTAATAGTAATACATAATATTATTGATTTATAGGTTACATAATGTAATATTTATTAAAATTCAGGGGTTCGATATCATTGTTCATAATTCATGGTGCTTAAAACCTATTTTCATAAGCTTAAGGGTATAAAATGTAATATTTATAACTATTAGAGTTTTAAATATCATTATTCATAAAATTATGAATTTTAAAGCATATTTCATAAAATTTAGGGGTTGATTTGTAATATCTATAAATGTTAAGGATTAAATCATTAAGTTTCAATAATTATAGGGTTTGCACAAAGGTCTCTAGATTATATCAAATTCTCAATTGCAACCCTTACCCCAAAATCACCCCAGTCTGCCGCCCCTGCCTTCCTCCTGCAGTTTTTCGGCCACCGCCGATGCCACTGCCGGTGACTCGCGTCACCGACAACACCACTTAACCCCAACCCAACATATTCACAACCCGTTCCGACACGCACTCGGCTATACACATACACAGCCGCTGCCCCTCGACCGCCTATCAACCCACCGCCATGCACATACACAGAGTAACCCACACACCCATGACAAAACAGAGCAGCGCCACTATTCTCGCTCCACTGCCGTCGCTCACCACTGTCTTCCCAGCCTGGCGCCGTCTCTCTCCCGATGCTGCCAGCGACTCACGTCGTCGGCGACCACCCAACCATAGCCCAACAAACACTCACAGCACTCATAAATCCACACACACACACCTATATATATATGTACAGCCGCCACTTGTAGCGGCGGCTTTCACAGCCTTCTTCACCGGAATAGTTCGTCGGCCGCCGGTGATGTGGTTGTCGGTGGTGGTTTGTTGGAATGAAGAGAGAAAAATTGAGAGAACTTGAGAGAGAGAAGAGAAAAAGAAAAAATAGGGGAGAGAGAAGGGAGAGTAAAAAAGAGACGTCGGGAGGATGAGGGAAAAGAAAGAGAGAAAAAGACTTGTGGATGGAGAGAAGAGAGAGAGGATAAGGTGTATCCTCATCCATACCTTTTTATATATTTATTTATGCATGTGTATATATATACATATAATAAGGTAAGGATAATTATATGTCATACTTGTATATATGTTATGCACGTGTGTATGTATATAAACATACAATATATATATGTTTTCATTTTTCTTTCATTTTTTTAATATAACAATAATAATAATTATTATTATTTAAATCTCGTTTCAATTGTAGAAATTTCTTGTTATATTTTATGTGGTTAAATTTTATTTCGGGGTGTTACATTATGTGTTCGACTTCATAAGCCAAACCGTTCTTTATTTGTTCGATTGCATAGACCGAACATGGTTAAATACATGATTTTTAATGACATACTATATTCTAGATCGCATTGATGTGGTTATAAAATACTATATTCTAGTAACAAGATGCGATATTAAATAAAATCCTTAAAAATAAACATAGTTGTCAAGTGTTAGATAAATAAAGTACACATAAGTCAACGAGATCCAAATAACACATAATTGATAGATAGTCTTAAAATTCTTGATACATACGTATAGCTTAAGTCCTACAATTTCTACGAGGCCTAATGTGCACCCGTCGTGAGGGCTCTGGCTCAGATGGGTCATTCATGAACAAGGCTTTATATGCATGCTCCATCAATGACATAACATAGTCAATTGATAAGTTTGGGTCTTGAGCTCTCCATTTTTGCACCAATGAATCATTATAAGCATGTTCCGTATGAATCATTTTCCACGGGTTGTACACCCTGATTAAAAGAGGTATAAGCTCCAACATTTGAAATATTGTTTGGATTCTGTACCTTTGCATATGACACTATGTAATACCACTCCATGTAATTTAGGGAGCATTACCAAGCAGGGTCGAGAGCTGCTCCAAGATGCTCGATGGGCAACATATGACTAGTCCATTGTTGAAGTAGTTGCCTAAAAAATGAAAGACAATCTTGTACTATGCACTCATACTGTTCTTGTGCACTTTACTCAGTATTAGGTGCCTCAGGTATCATCTGAATAAAACTATATTGTGGCAAGACAAGATCGAGATGGTATGACTCGACGATGTAGAATGCACATATGTATCCAACATAAAATATAATACTTTTACAAGGATACACATCCTGCATCCCAGTATAGAGAATTCACACGACCTACTTCATTAAATAATTATACATTATCTTTATAGAGTTATGAAGTTAAAATCAAGTGTTCATTTTACTTACATTATCGATGAATACATGTCTGATATCTCTCTCATGCTAATATATGGTAAATGGATCCTCCTGGAGAGGATTATTGGGTCATCTCAATATTAGTGCATCACCACTTTTAAAATTGACATTGTGAATTGGTCTTATCATAAGTAAGTACTCATATATCCATGTCTACAACACAAAAATGATTAGTAAGGAATATAAATGAGATATATATAAAAAAAATCAAATCCAAGTATCCAACTTACATCTAGCAATTTCAAGTACCTCGACATTTGTTTCACGCCATAACGAGATGTTAGTCCCAACTGTCAATATAGATAAACAAGTGCAACAGCCTCCTATAGATACTTGTGTACTCAAGTTACATTATCCAAAAATCTCAAAATGTTAGTGAAAAATCCGGTGCTGCTTTTATCTATGAAGATTGTGCAATCAAACACATACCATAAATATGCTTTAGTTACATACATCCTCATTGCCTCATTCATAAAAGTGACATCTACTCTAAATTCAAACCGCAACCACTCTAGCTTGATAGAAGAACCTCTCGAGCCATAAAGTGCCTCAGTAGCCTCATCTTCTATTATACCAAGAAGTCGAGACATCATTATTGGGGTGGGCACAAATCTCCCATCAGGTAACATAACTAAATGCCCCATCACTAGAAGTCTTATAATGCAGTAGACATCAACTAGCATGATGGTCATCTCACCAAATGATATGTTAAAGTTATTGGTCTCTAGATGCCTACGCTCTACAATAGCACATATAAGATTCTTATTCGATTTGGCCCAAATTCAAGATCACCTCATCAACCTTTTCTAATCATCAATTTCACTATCTAACTTTCACGCCTTCATCTTCATGGTATGACACCAATACTTCAACACATCTTTTTCCTAGTTAAACTAAATCTTTGAGATGACGTGGGTCTTCAAACTAAGAATCAATTGCGGGTTAGTGGCCCCCTCAGGAAATGACCTAGTCAAAACATCGTTCTCAGACTTTCCCTTATTTATGGCCTCACTTTCATCCATGTCTTCTGCAACTTCTTCTTTAGGATGTTATGCCGGAGGCGACTCGGGTTGTTCGTTTAGGTCGATCGTACTTTCATCCATATCTATTATTTCTTCTTCTATATTAGGATGATATACCGAAAGCAACTCAGCTTGTTCATTCATATCATCATACGATCTCTATTCATTTTGGATTGAATTTTTAGCAATAAAGACTTTGACTCGATGCTTGCTTTTGAAAGTTGTTGGTCGCTTCCTTCTCCTGTATATTATATATGTATCAAGATATTAAAAATATTATATAAAGAATAAATATATATTAAAGAACAATTAATGGTCAATAGAATGAAAGATCAAAAATATATATTAAAGTGTTGTTCGACCACTTTAGTCGAACACATAATTTTTGTTTGGCCAATATTGGTCAAACACTCAAATACTCTTGTTCGGCCGTAGTCAGTCAAATACTCAATATTTGTTCAGCCAACGTTGGTCGAACACTCCAAATTTATTCAGCTTACCTAGTCGAACACGCCAGAAAGAGTTCGGCCTACAAAGGTCAAACACCTTGCATGTTTTCGGTCCTAATGATAGAACAAATGATATAACATGTGAACAACGAAGGCCAAACACGTGAGTAGAATCTACGAATTTTTCGATCCTAATCTCAATTTTTTTCCACGAACTATGAATATATGCATAGAACCATAAGAGATACTAATTGGTTTGATTTGTTCAAGTCTAAAATCAAATAACTTAAATAACAAACTTAGGGTAAATATAAGCCTTCAATTGGGGTGTTCTTTGTAGTTGTTTGATCTCTTTACGAGGAATGCAAATAATTTATTTGATTTTTCTTGTAGAGCACTCTTCAATTTATTTTCCTCCCCTCTAAACCCTAATGTTCGATCTCTCTCAATTTTTGTGGTAGAACAATTTTTTTCTTATTCAAAGGGTATATTTGGAAATGTTGGGATGTGTTTAGAAGTAATATAATTATTAAATTGATGAATTGAGGTGTGAATATAAAATGGGATGTGGTTAGAAATAGTTGGGATGTGGATAGTCCCACCCTATGAAATATGAAAATCGTTAAGTCGTGTTATTTTTAAAAGAAGGTAAAAAATGATGTTTTACTAGAAATCAGAGTAGAAATTGCTAAGTCCTGATTTTGTTTAAAATAAAAAAAAAAGACAATATTTCACTGGAAGTCAGAGTAGAAACCGCTAAGTTGCGATTTTGTTTAAAAGAAAAAAAAAGGTGTTTCACTTATGTGTGCTTTTTTAATCAAGACTAATTAATATTTTTTTCTAATTTTTTATTTTATAATTTCTTTATTTCCTTATAAAATAAAAATAACAGAGAAAATATTATCCAATAGACCAGCTCACATGTACAACGTGTCACCTAATAAAGCAGTTTTAATAGGGAAGAACTAAAGACACCCCATTATCTTGTAAGCACATCTCATATTAAAGAAATACAAAAATAAATAGATAGTAAAAGACTAAAATGTCCTGTACACATTTATAATATAATTTTGTGCGGATCTTCATTTTGCTTCTTCCTCTTCTCTATTACTATACTTAAACCCTAAATTTATGATGTTATTTACTCATTTGTATAGGAATACATATCATATTCCATCAAATTAAGTTTCATAAATCGAGTGAATGAAGAAATGCCGATGGATGTAGAAATATCGATGGACGGAGAAAAGTTTATGGATTCGCACGATATAGATCCCGAGTATATACAAATTGATTTTACTGCTGACTTTACCATAGATAAAATATTTAAGTCTCATAATTTGATGATGCAATGGGTAAATAGTGTAACACAGACATAATATTACAGTTATACTTGAAAATTAAATGAGATGACACTATTTTTGGACAATTATTTTTACATATTGATTACTAATTCACAAATTCAATTATAAGTTATTTCTTATAAAACTCGTGTAAACTCTAGTTCTACATAAGGAAGTCCAATTTTTCTTATTTTTGCAAGACGATCACTTTATGTTTTTCTTTCAATTATCACCCAAAATCATTTTTAGTAAGTAAATACATATTTCTAGTGCTCTTTCAACGGCAAACACGATCCACATTCATTTTCCTAATATACTCAAAATAATTCCACCATCCAAAGTCTTTTTTTTTTTTTTTTTAATAATGAATCACAAGTTAGTTATAATAATATTATAAATTTTTTCAATTAAAACCTAACTTTAATTTTCAAAACATAACTCATTTTTCAGGACTAAGGAGAAACATTTTTAATTTTCGTGAAACTTCCTCAAACAAACTAATAGAGTGAATCATTCATTGCGTACTCAATCTTGATTGACTAATTCAAAGTATGAAACATTAACAATGAAGTCAAGAAGAAAATGCCATGCAGAAAAATTCCACTTGCTTTTGTTGGCTAATCGATTGTTCTATGCATTAATATTAATTAATTTTTTTCCATAAAATTGACTTCCATTTCAACGTGTGGATGACTCCAAGCAAAGACTTAGGAATTTCCAACACCATGATTATTCAGAACAAATAGGTAGAATACAAGAAACTACTATATATCTATCTGCAATTTTTTTTTTCTTTGATTAATTAAGAAAACCTTCATCAGGAGAACCATGTCTACACCAATGCAGTAAGTATCCTCTTCGCTTCTAATTTAGATAAATAATAGCATAGATCAATGATCATGTTGTCATCTAAATATCTATCTAGCTAATTAATGTATATTTTGCTACTATAACCATGTAGTTTTCAATATAAAGATCTGGTTTTGATAATTTTTTTCTATAACTATAGCCAAGGGATTTTTTTTTTTTTTCCTTTTAATTTTTTGGGGGGATTTAGGCAAATACCCGAAATAAATCAAGGGTATTTGATCCTTCCCATTCTCTTATATTCATAAACCTTGAATGATTATATATATTACCTTCAACCAACAAGTTGGAGAGACAGAGAAATGATTAATTTAACGTTGCTCGATCAATTTATCCCAATCGACCATACATGATAGTCGATCTACAACATCTAAAAAATACCTATATATCCGTACCAATCAAACTCATACTATGGTTTTGGAGAACCTATTATAAATAGCTTTTATTTTTTTGTTACTATACATATTTCACATGTTTTGGTTTTCCTATTTGATGTCATATACCATCAATGTATCAAAGAATTATGACCCACTTGTACTAATATAATTGAAAATCACTTGAAGAATCTTATTCAGAGTGATTTTCATACCACTATATGTTGTTGTTGGTTATTCTTGAAAAAAATGTGAAATAAATATTTTCAGATACTACAACTCTTTACCACCAGTGACAAAAACATATGCTGTGGTATGTTTATTAACAACTGCTGCTTATCAACTGGAGCTTTACAACGTTAGAAACATTGCACTTATCTATTCTGATGTTTTTAAAAGGTTCCAGGTAAATATTTATTTGTATACCTATGTACCTATCTCAATAATATCTAAAACTCATTTCATAATTTATAAGTTTAATTATTCAGATTTTTTTTTTAAATTTAATTTGTATATATGCAGGTTTGGAGGCTGATTACACCCTTCTTCTTCCTCGGACCATTTTCGCTAAATTTTGCTATACGTCTCCTGACAATGTAATAATAAAATTATATATATCAATTTCTAATCTAATAATTATAATACTTAGATATGATCTGATTTTAAATAAGTTGTGTAAATAATTCTTGGGAGGTCAGATGTTTTCTGTTTAAAAAAGCTCATCATAACAAAACCATTAATTTCAATTCAATATTGCATATTAATATTTTGTAGATTGCTTTATGGAGTTCAGTTAGAGAGGGGACCTTTTGACAAACGAACAGCAGATTTAGTATGGATGTACGTATTTGCAGCAATCACACTCGTGGTAATTATTTATCTTAATTATAAGTATTTTTTTTTCTCTTTTTCTTTTTCGAATTTATAGTCAACAAAATACAATTGCTAGTATAATGTAACAAATTTTTGTTTAATGATGATTGAATTGAAGATTATTCTTGAAAATAATATAATTATTTGTATGGTGAATAGGTAATTGGAGGCATTCCATATTTCTGGTTTCCATTCACGGGCCCATCATTTATTTTCGTGCTGGCCTATATTTGGGGTCGAGAATTCCCAAATGCTCGTGTCAATATACACAATCTATTTGAGTTGAAGGTATGTTATATATTAGCTAATTAGCTACAAAATTATTTTTATATATTCTACTTAATTTTTCAAAAAAGAATTAAGAATATTGTTGAAGAAACAAATTATATAACTATGTTTCTTTATACGACCTTATCTAATGAGTTGAAAAAATAGTCGTCTATCATTAGCTGATCACAATTATACACAATAAATAACTTATTTATTTATCGATGTTTTTCTGAATTATATTAACTTAATATATATTTTCCAAATGTAAACATTGATTTTTATTAATTAAACATTAATTTTTAGATGATTTAACCCCTAAAACAAATAAGCACATTCAAAGCTAGTTGTCTAGCTCAGTCCCTAAAAACGATTTATATTAGTAAATAACAAAAAATATGCCATAAAATGTGAAAATTTCACCATATAACGAAAAAGGAGTGACCTACATAAATTGGATAGAAGAGTATCATTTGAGCAAATCAATCTTCTTATAATCTCAAAGAAAAACTTTAACTAATTAGTATCATTTTAACTTCTCATTTCATAATCACGATTAGGGTTTTAATTTTTTCTAATCAAGTTAATGTTATTTTACCATGTTTACCATTCCCGTTCATATCATATCACCTAAACGAGTCTGTCATCAAAATCAAGTTGGTCCACCCTATATTGTTTTGTACTAATATGATTCAAATCATTTCATAACTTAAGTTATGGCTAGATTATGGAGTTTCGACTGAAATATAATAATACTACGTTTTTATAAATTCATTTTATGATCTCGTTGTGACATAATAAATATATGTAACAGGGGTTTTACATAGCTTGGTATATGCTAGTAGTAGACTTGCTACTTGGAAATCCTTTAAAACAAGGTCTTGTGGGGATTGCAGCTGCTCATCTCTATTACTTCCTCTCTGTCCTCTATCCACTTTCCTCTGGAAAAAACATCTTCAAAACTCCTAAATGGGTGTATCCTTTGCTATTATATTGCAGCTTTATTATTTTACTCGAAATTACTTGTTTGATTTTATGTTTTTACTTGTCTAATTTTATTGAGAAAAGAGAAAGACCCTTTTAGGCCAGGGAGGGACCCAAGTGTGAGCTGGGCCTCCTGGAAAATTGCAAAAAATACAGGGATATTTTCGTAATTTCACATTTTTATAAAAAAAATTGTGAGCTCAAGCTTTATTCCTTTTTTTTTTTTGCATTCTCCCTTTCTCTCTCTCAACTTCTTCTTCTTCTTCTTCATCTAATTAATTGTCACAAATTTATAGATTTAAATTATTGTGTTTTTTATTAGTTGGGCCCCTAAGCACAAATCATGGCCCATAACTGCTTTCGGCCCATTCTATTAAAATTGTTTTGATTAGGTTTGCAACCTCATAACCTCAAAGTCTCATTATGAACTGAGGTAAGTGTTCTTAATTCTTCCGAATTATATGGTTTTTATTTTCTAATTTATCATAAAAACTTAAAAATTAGCACTTTTAACTTTGAAGTACTAATGCACCTTACAGTTTAGGGTTGCTTGCTGGAAAAAATGAATTTAGTTTCCAATGTTTTTGTCCACATGACTATACATGTTTTTCCAATGTATAGATTAGTGCAAATTAAGATAAAGTGTTCTTAAAAACATCTCCACAGCATGCAAATTAAAATTTGCTTAATTTTCTATTTAGTTACTCGATTGTGAATTGAATGGGTGAAGTGTTTGATAAGAAAAATAATAAAATTCCTTGACTCAAAATTTGAAGTCATAAAGTGGTGGCATTTTGGGGTGAGGGGTTCCAAATAAATTCTCCATACAGGAATGATCGGGACCGTTCATCTGGAGTCCTGTTCCGTGGGCGGAGTAACCGATTGAACGGCAGCAGAACCACCGCAGCGCCGCCGGAGAGGGACACCGACACCACGGCGCCACCCAATTCTGATGGCGGAGTTGCTTTTCGTGGTAGAAGCCGCCGTCTTGGCACCCGTTAGTTAATATCACAAGACAAGGGTGGGGTCCATTTTGACATTTAATTGCATGGTTCTTTTTTCTTTATAGATTTTTCCTTACATCAATACGACATATAATTATCAAACCCCATTTGATAGTACAAAACGAAATTGATGCAGGGATGAATTTGAGGTTGATTTGTTTTTATATAATTGTGTGAGATAATCTTGTAAGAGACTCCTCACTAATTAGTGATAGTAATTAGAATATTTTACTAATTGAGTTAATTGTCGCCTTGTCGGTACTTTTTATAGGATAAGGTTGCTCAATTCTGGTTATATTCGAACTAAATGACTTGTTACTATTTTCAAAAATAACTCAAATTTATATATATGGGTGTAATTTCACAGTTCAGTATTTGATTTTTACCTTACTGACGTATTTGGATTTTTCGGACACTACCAACATGAATATTAATATTATAAAAAAACCTCACCACATTTACAATTTTTAACAATCAAACATTTTTTAAATTGTAATTTTAACCAAAAACTTTTGATAATTTAAAAAACATGACCATAAATACAAACGTGGAATTTTGATCATCGGTAAGTGTTCGAATTTTTACTTATTAACATGTCAAGTTGTCAGAATACGCCAACAACCAACATGGAGATATTAAAAAAATCCCAGTCACATTACCATATAAAAATTCTCTTATTTACAATTGCCGTAAAAAACTCACATTAACGAAACAATATCATTTCCGTCTAACATAAAAGCAAAAATGAGAGATAATGAATAAGAGAGGAATGACATCGTTTAAATAAGACATGCTTTTTTTAATATTCATGTTGGCATTCATGTAACCACACACGAAAAATATTGATCGGACGATCGAAATTGTATCTATATATATAAGGCTATGTTGTTTTTTAATTATCCAAAAATAAGTGGTTAAAATTACTGCTTAAGTAAAAATTGTGATTTTTATAGAAATTCTTGATATATATAATTAAATCCTTTAATTGAGTGGATGATGGAGAACCTGAGTCTGGATAATGTATTTGTTAATTCAGCTTGGGATGGGGAAATAATGTGGTACATGCATGATAACATACAACTTAGATTTGGTCCACGTCTTCGATCGGCTCTTCTTCGCTTTGTTCGATTGTATAATTTATTTAACATTTTTGGACATCAAACTAATAATTTAAGTCAACACATTTTTGTTGGAATATTGATTCTAGAAAACTGGTGGCTACCATATGTTAATCATGCTGCCATAAGTTAATCATGTTTTTTGTTGGAATATTGATTCTAGAAAACTTGTGCCTACCATATTTTAATCAGTTTTTATAGATACGAATATTCAGTCCTTATTGAATTGAATGATAAATAATTTATCTACATTTCGAACAAACCACCATAGTATGTTTAATTTCTTAAATTCTTTAAGAGGTGACTCGGAAGTTGATACGAGTATTTGGTCATATGTTAGTAATTATATATAGGGATTTTGTGGAAAAGATAAGTTAATTATCAATGTGGGGAGTAGGTTTTATGTGTAATAGGTGCATAATTTTCGATTCATGCATGTAGGTGAAAGCCCCCCTCTCAAAACTGTATATGAGACTTTCATCTCGTGCAGCTCAAGCAAAATCACCCCAATACAAATAAAATAAAAAAAGAATAGTTAGAGAAAGTTTGAAATTTCTTAATCTCCGATTCAACCTTCTCTAAATGTATGAAAGAAGAAAAAATCCAAATGGGTTGGATCGGATCCAACCTGGATCCGCGTATTTTATTTTGTTTTTACCTTGACATTTATTTTGTTTTAATCATACATTTATGTTATAATAGTCGTACTTTTATATTATATTAGTCATACATTTATATAATATTTTAACTTAAAAAAATCCTAATTTTGGAAAAAAAAACATAATTTTGACATAAAAAAACCCTAATTTCGGCACAATTTGTACGTGTATACTTTTATGTGGTATTACTTGTATCTTTAAGTGATATTACTCATACCTTTATATAATACATAAATGTACAACTAACATAGCTAAAAGGTATTACTAATATAATTAAAAGGTATGAAAGATATTAGTAAATGTTTAGAAATATGTTAAGGTACAACTAAAAACCCTAAAATATATGACTAATGTAACATAAATATAGGATTAACATAATATAAAAGTATGACTAACATGACATAAGGTACAACACCTGAGAGTGAATTGGGTGGGTTTGGGAGCACTCACCCAGATGCGTGGGAGTGCGTGCAAACACGTGGGCAGAGCATCAAAATGCATTCGGGCAGTCTGGACTGGATATGGTCTATTGCACGATTCTATGATCCGTACACTAGTTACACAAAAGTTTTGTCCAATACAAGGTACGAATGATAAGTTTATCAATTCCAGAACTTGAAAATTGGAAAACTATCAAATTAAGATTTCAGAATGAAACACCCTTAACATTTATGTGTTCGGTGTTATGATAGGACAAATTGTAATAGATTTTGATGAGACAAAACATTTAATAGATTAGATCTTAGCTATCTGGTTAAGTTTCCATATGTAAAAATAGTTAAGGCAAGGATGCTGAAAGATGAAGAAGACTCTGCAAAGGTACCTGCGCCAAGTCCCTGCTACCTGCATAACATCAAGTTGCTGTATCTTCTGAAGAGGACCGTGTTCAAATATCAAAGGATGTTGGGAGGTATCTGAAGAATCTCAAGTCAAGGGAGCTGACTCCTTCGACCAAAAAGGAAACTCCCAGATACATCAAAATCAGTACACACTGATTAGCCGATAGAGACACTCCAGTCCCAACTAATCAAAGAATGTCATTTTGAAAAGCAGCAAGGACAGAGTACAACAGACAAGGCAAGCGCAGAACAAAAGGGAGGCGCTGCAGAGCAAGTGTCAGAAGATCAGCAAGGAACCAATCAGATCAAAACACCTCATCAATAAAGAACTGTCTTTTCAACGGGCAGATTTTTCACTGAAACCTATAAATAGAAGATTGAGTGCACCTGAGCAAATATGAACAAGAACTGAAATATCCTACGCGAAGCATATTCTCTAAGAGCTCAAATCCTTCAAGTCTCAGTCACTCAGTCTAAATCAGCAGCAAGCCAGCTACCTTGTGAAACTCAAAAGTTCAAAGAGCTTGCTGTATTCAACTGTTGAAGATTTCTCTATCTTTCAAAAATAGACTGTTTAGGAGTCGCTTAAGCAGAGGATAATCCTGCTAAGTAGTTATTCTCTCTGAAGAAGAGAAAAGATCCTGTGTGGGTCAAGGAACCTGTGTGGGTCACTTAGTTTGATCACTGTGCAGCTACCTGTGTGAATAGAGTTGACAGTATTTGTGTAGAGTGAAGTTTGTATTAGCAGTGTCTATTGTAAATCAAACTTACTTTAACAAAGTTCCTCCTTGAGAAGGAGTAGAGAGGACGTAGAGGGATTACTCCACCCTCGAACCTCTATAAGTTTGCTTGCTTGTGTTTTTATTGTTTTATATATCTATCTGATCATATCAGCATCCTGTATTAAAAGTCAATCTTCGAAAATCATATTATTTCCGCTGTGCATTTTTAACTCTATTTAAGTCCTGAAGTCACTGCACAAGCAGTTCTGAAGTCACTGCCCAAGCAGCAACCTATCGTGCAGTAAGCTGCTATCTAGCTACCTGCTCATCAACGACTTAACATTTTTGTAGAAAAGTTGAAAATTTGATAAGGTTAATTCACCCCTCTCTTAACCTTATACCACTTGGGACCAACATGTTATCTCATTCTTTTTTCCTAATTAGCATGGTGGCCAAATCACAATGATGTATCAAATAAAAGGTAAAAATAAAAATTAGAGCATAAAGCTTTGAACAAAATTTTTTATACAATTGGTGTACGGATCTAGGATTCGTACACCTGACCTGATTCGGTTTCCACGCGCCCTCCACGCACGCGTACGTGCCCCCACGGGCCTGGGTGGGTGCTCAAACCCACCCAAATTCTCTCCAGGTGCTAGACATTTATGTTATGTTAAGCATACATTTATGTTATATTAAGCATACCTTTATGTTATATTAGTTATACTTTTAGGGCCTTTATATTATATTGAGCATACCTTTATGAAACATTAAGCATACCTTTATGTTATGTTAAATATACCTTTATGGTTTTATGTTATGTTAAGCATACCTTTATAATTTTTATATTATATTAAACATACCTTTATATTAAATTAACCATATATTTATGTAACGTTAAGCATACCTTTATGTTATGTTAAGCATACCTTTATGGTTTTATGTTATGTTAAGCATACCTTTAGGGTTATAATGTTATGTTAAACATACTTTTATGTTATGTTAGTCATATATTTTAATTATGTTAGTTGTATCTTTATGTATTATATAAAAGTATTACTAATATTAATTAAATGTATGCGTAATATTTACATAAAGGTATACATGTACATATTAGGGTTTTTTTGTATTGAAATTATAGTTATTTCATCAAAATTAGGGTTTCCAAAATTAAGGTTTTTTTTAAAAGTTAAAGTATTACATATAGGTATGCTTAACATAATATATAGATATGACTAACACAACATAAAGGTTAGGATAAAAAAAATGCGCAGATCCGACCCGACCCGACCCGACCCACGTTGTATGGATCTAAGATTCATACAACAATTACACACAAGTCTCACTCAAAGCTTTAAATTATGATTGTTAGTTATCATACTTGATAAAATATCCATATAATATTATCCGCATTATCAATATATTGCACTTGTAAATGTATAAATTATCATGCATATATTTGTTCAATATATATTATTAAACAAAAATAAATATGGCAAAAAAATCAATATTATATTGGATACAATATCATAAAATATAGATAATGATTGCGAACTATCGATATATATATAATTGGACAAAAGTGAATATCAAAAAACGTGTAAAGATATCAGTATTATCATGCAAATATTTGTTTGATATTAATGGACAAAATTCAGTATCACAAAATGTCAAATATTATATTAGATTCAATAACACAAAATATGATATTGATAGTGGACTATCAATATTAATCTAAAATTTATTGTATTCAATTTGTTTCAGGTTTTTATCAAATATCATAACTAAAAGAATAACAATTTAAAATTTTAAACCTTAATTTTAATTTAAAATTTTTAACTGACACATTAGTGTGATTGAGCCACGTCAGATTAGGGAAGAGAATGAGATAACGCCTAATAGAGAAATGTTAACAATGTTTCATTTTAAAATCTTAATTTGATAGTTTTCAATCTTTCAAGTCTTAAATTGATAAGATTTATCTTTCATACACTTGTATTGATAATTAACTTATGTTTCAGGACCTGTATCAATAAATTATCTCTCATATATGATGTTAGGGGTGTATGAAAACCTCGATTTTACTTTGTTGTTGGAGTAGGTTTTGTACTAAACTGCCTTATAAATTTCATTACGTGAGATGAGTCTGATCAAATTGGTCAACACCCAGTTAACATGGGTCAATAGTGACTCCACAGTCAACTATGTTATGATAATAGTAATTGTATATATATCATGTCATGGTTATACATGATATACATAAGAAAATAATTTCTAAATCAATCATGAATTTGACAAAGTCATGGTATTAATAGTATTACTCAATACACAAAAGTATTACACCATATTACTTGTCAAATTATAATTTTTTTAAAATATTACTCAAATAGTCATGGTAGTATAGATTCGAGAAAGGATGAAAACTTCTAAGAGTCGACAAAAAAGTTATGTTGATAAAAGTAGAAGAGCACTAGAATTTTCAGTGGGTGATAAGGTGTTCCTAAAGGTTGCTCCAATGAAAGGAATAATGCGATTTGGAGAAAGGGAAACTTAGTTCGAGGTATGTTTGCCCATTTCTTATTTAGAAAAAATAGGAGAAGTTGCCTATAAACTTAACTTGTCAGCATCAATATCTCAAATACACAGCGTGTTTCACATCTTAATGTTGAGAAAATATGTCGCAAACCCATCTTATGTCCTGAAGAACGAACCAACTAAATTAAAGACAAATCTAAGTTATGAAGAAAGGTCAGTGAAGATTTTGCTTCGCGAGGAAAAAGAACTTAGAAATAAGAAAATCCCCTTAATCAAAGTGTTATGGAGAAATCAATTGGAGAAGAAGCCACTTGGGAAAGGGAAAACGATATGAAGTTAATTTACATATCCAAAACTTTTCAGGTAAATTAAATTTCGAGGATGAATTTTTTATGAGGGAAGGATGTAAGACCCGAGTCCCTCGTTACTCATTGACCAAAATAGTTCATGCATTGATACATTTTACAAATTGCATGTTAATTATTATATGATATTGAAATTTGCATTGATATCAATAATGTGTTCATTTTATTTATTTATTTAAACTTATTAGATATTGTGTTTGCTTGTTTATTATTAGTAGTTAAAAGTCCCTAAGTTATGTGCTAAACAATATATTTGAAATAGGAAATCAGGTTTGAACATTTTTTTATTTAATATTAATTACTTGTAAAATAAAAATTCTAAAGATAAAAGTTACAGATTTATATATTTATATATCATGGATATGTAAGCGTTAATATATAAATACAATGGATATGTATGCTCTAATATATAAATACATACACAGTGTGTGTATATATATATATATACTTATTAACATAACTAAAACAAGAATAATACATGTTATATTAACAAAAAAAAATGATTTCATAAGATAAAGAGATTAAGTGATGATTTATAATATTGGAAAGGATAAAGAGGAAGATGCCGTGTGTCTTTTTTAAAAGATGACTTATAACAACAAAAAAGGGGAAAGACATTCAAAAATTGAAAAAGGAAGTACGAACTTTGCCTTTCCAAATGGTGTTTCATTTTTTATTCATGATTTAATTATTTTAATTTTTAAGTTAATTATATACCTGTTAATGGATGTAAGAGAATCATATTAATTGATTAAATTAGGGATTCTTTTATTTTAAAGTTAAGTTATATGTATTCACCTAATTATTTTATAAACAAAATTTAATTTAATTTTACCTATAATTAGGCTAATATGTTGCTGAGACATGATGAATTAATTAACTAGGATTATTAAGTTTAATAATAATAATAATAGTCTTATAAGCATTTTATTAATTAATTGAGAGTATGGATGAGTGATCAAGAAGGATAACTTACACTAATGTTTAAAATAATATGAGTAAATAAATATAAACACTGTTTGATGAATTCAGTTTATATGTAAGTGTCAGTAATTAGATTGAAATAATATAACTTTTGTTGTTAATAACTTCAACTTTATAATTAGTGGAGTTAAATGTACCATTGTAAGATCATAATAATTGTATGAGCTAATTTAAATCAGTCGTTAAATTATGCAAAGAGTAGTTCTAATTTTCAATTTGTTAATTATAATCAATAGTTGAAATTAAGTGAGTTTTTGTGAGATTTTGAGAATAAATTTATCTATAAACTTGACAAAAAAAACTTATTTTTTTAAAGTAAGTTCAATAAAAAATGTTGTAATCCTTCAAAATTGTTTTAATTAGTTTTAATATCCTAATGATATATTTAACTTGCTATTTTAGATTAATCTTGATAACACAAGAGACAAGTAATTTTACGTGGAAGTAAGGTAAATACAAATTTATTTGTATCTACAATGTATGAACATAATATTTCATGTATTGTATTGATTAAGTGATATTATGTGATTTTATGTCCCTTTAAGAATTGACGTGTTTGAATGATGCTATGGTGAAATATATGAGTGTTGCAATATCATTCACGAGCATTACCACGTGCATACGTAAATGATGAAAGTTATTGCATTCTACATGCACGACATGATTTGAAGAAAAATATTTTATTGACCAATACTGGTGCACTGAGGCAAGTAAATCATGTTTATGATATACTATATGTTTAGCCGGTGGCATGTGAGATATGCATATAACTATTAATGATATATATTTAGTCGATGGCATATGAGACATGGATATGGCTTGATTTGTTCAGTCGGTGGCATGTGAGACATGGATATGGCTATGATGAATGATGTTATGTTGAGTTCTACTCAATGTTTAGTAGATGGTGGTCAGGGGCCCTATGAAGGAAAATGATTTTGAAATAAATATTTTCATTCATTAGTATACATCATTGACGTTATTTCATATTATTCATGTTATGTGTATAATTTCTGCTTACTGAGCTTTTTAGCTCATGATAGTTCATGCATTGTAGGTGACCCTGATGATATATAAGTTCATGAACTTACTGATAGTGTTGTTTAGTTCCTCCAGGTTCAGAGATGGTGTATATGAATGACGATCTATTGGGTTACGTTATAGGCTTATTTTATTTTAAATATTTTAATAAATACATGGACTTCTATTTTGGCCTTATGCTTTGATATGTATAAATATGTAAATATACAGGTGAGTGTGATTTGTGTATGAAACATGTATAATCTTAATAGGTTTTCATGTACAAGAAAAGTTTTTATATTATATATGTTTCAAAACAATAATAATAACAAAAAAAATCATACACTCACTTATAGGTCTTTTAATATGAAAATTTAATACAAGCCTAGTTATGTTAGAAATGTGGGTGTGACAATTTAATAATTGTATTAAGATTTAGAAAGACCTAATTCTATCCAACAAACACACATGCTAATTGCCACAAAAATCATAACGATTAAACAATTATAGATTCAGCGTTCCAATTGGCAGTATATTATTTTGACAAATTGACAAAGGATCCTATTTGAACAAGAGTATGTCTCATGTACACTTGGTGTGCATGCAATCCGGGTCGGCCCGGATCCGCGTGCTTTTATTTTATTTTATTTTTTTGATTTTTTTACTTCCAGGCTAAAACCTTTATATACAAATTTTGTGACCTTTATATTCAATAACTTAGAAAAAAATGAAGAATTTTAGCAAAATTTGTACATAAATATGTTTATGTATATTCATTTGACGCTTATATATATTTATGTGTCATTTATGTACAAATATATTTTAAAGCTAAAGGCTAGCTCTACTAATAATTTAGTCACCGTATATATAGGGCTCATTGAAAATATATATATATATATTATATACACGCATTTTTCTCTTTTACAATATCATATATGAATTTTTGAAAACTTATAATTCGATTCAACCGATTATACATTTTAATAAAAAAAATTCTGATATTAAAAAAAAATTCTGATATGACTGTTCAATTAACCAAACATTACGTTTTGTTATACAAACGATGTAACCTTCTCTTCCTTTGTTTTTCTTTTTTAATTTAATTAAAACTTTTGAGCTAAATTCAAAAGAGACAATAAAATGAAGCAATTTTGTCCAACGTAGTGTACGCTTAAAAATTAGCAAAATTGATCCGTAACTATATCATAATTGAGAAAATATTTATGGATAAGTATTTGTCATTTTTAATATCCCTGTATTTTTTGAAATATTGTTAAAAAGGTTGAACTATTGGCTATGAAAGGTATTCCAATATTCGGTCACATGTCAATTTTATGCAATAAAGAAAATATCACGATAATACGATAATATTTTATTAAAATATCGTGAAAAGTGGAGGACTGAAATAATATCAGGCCATAATTTTATTTTTGTAAAAATATCGTTAATATATCATTTTCGACGATATATCATATATATAGTCAATATATCATTTATTTTGAGTCTTTCACTGATGCGCTAAAGTTACTTTTTAGATTTTTCCTTTTTTTTATACTTTTTCAAAAAAAAATTAAAAACTTTTTCAATAGCATTAGTTAATTATGTTTTTTTCTGTTTTTTTCTTTTTTTTATGTTTTTTTCTTTTTTATTATAAATTGTTTATATATATATTTAAAAGATATCTATTAAACCTAAGTTCTATTTATCTCTCTATACCAATATTTTGTCTATGAGTGGAACAAATAACAATTTTAGCTAAATTGTTGAAATAAATTAATACATTAGCATTTAGATTCCTTTCATAATTTAATTAAGTTTAGTTAATTTTTTTTGAATTTAATAAAAGGATTATGATCTATATATTATATATTATATATAATAGTAGTTTATCTTTATATTTATTGTAAATATATCATTTTATTTGAAAATTTAAGTTTAATAGATGTATTAATATTAATTATAATATTTGTATACTATTAGATATATTTTCCAATTTTTTTTTACAAACATTTCATATTTTTAAAAAAATAATCAATATTTCCACTGAAATTGATATATCCATCGATATTTTCATAAAATTAAGATATCAATATATCTATCGATACCGATATTTTCATCATTGCTCAAAACTATGAGTAGTGTTTGTGTGCACCAGGTGCATGGGTCATGATCGGGTCGGGTCCGGTTTAACCCGGATCCGCGCCCTTTTTTTTATTTATTTATGTCATAACCTTTATGTTGTAATAATATAACCTTTATGTTGTAATAGTGTAACCTTTATGTACAGATTTCATAACTTTTTACTTATACTTTTTTCACTATAAAATTTCATGCAATATAACCCAAACTTTTATGTTGTAATAATATAACATTTATGTTGTAATAGTATAACCTTTATGTACAGATTTCATAATCTTTTCAATAAATAACTTATAGTTTTTTCACTATAAAAATTCAATATAGCCGAAACTTTTATGTTGTAATGATATAACCTTTATACTGTAATACTATAACCTTTATGTACAAATTTCATAAATTTTTCAGTGAATAACTTATATTTTTTTCACTACTCAGCACTACAAAAGGTTATGTGTATATAACTAAAAGGTTAAGTTCGCTAAACTAAAAGGTTATGTCAATATACAGCAGAACTAGAATTTGAGTTAGGGTTTAGGCGCGTGAGGCGCGCGTGGGGGCGTGTGAAAGACACTTTTGGGCGGGTTGACCCGATTGCACGGATTTAGGACCCGTGCACCTGGTGTATAGAAACAATTGTGCAAAACTATATATATATAGTAGGACCAATTTGCATTTAGAATAATTTAAAAATGAGTGGATTAATTTTCTATGCCTACAAGTTAAGAGTTGCACTTGTGTGCGAATGTTATATGTATCTAAGATCCATACAACGTGGGTCAGGTCGGCCTGAATCCATGCATTTTCCTTTTTTTTATCCTGACCTGTATGTTGTGTTGATGTCGGAATTTATAAGCGATTAATTCCTAGTCTAACACTCAATTTAAGTAAATCCGGATTAAGATGAAGCAAATCAGATGAAAAAAGTGTGTAAAAAGTGCGGAAAATATTGTGCCCAGTGCCACTTGGGTAATTTAGCTCGGTTGATCCTTGTCGGTTTTATGTGGCCAGCCAAAATCGTATTTAATATATGTTATAGAAAAGAGCTTTCTAATGCTTCAATACAAAAGTGTTGGACCCTTTATAAGTTAAAAATTCTACTATTTATAGCCTAAGAAGAGAACGAGTAGTGGGGATCATATCCACTACTCCCTTGATTATCGCCTATTTTTTAGGGAGTGGGTAGTTAAATCTATCCCACTATTTCCTATTTACAGGGAATATCCTGCTCGACAATCCGTAATGCATCATGGCTGACTCGGTAATGGATCCGTCATGAAATTGATCCTATCCGACTCCTCTGATCGCCGTCCAAGCACACTTTTCTGACCGAGTCATCTGGATGTCTACTCTATTATCTGAATTAAACTCCTAAAAGCCATCTCTGTAATCTGATCAGGTTAGATGTTTAGTTCTAACTCGGGCGGGGTTCAACAATGGCCCCTTAAGTTGTGAGAGAAATTTGTTCTGTCGGGACCTAATCACACTCCACCAGCTGAGCTCAATAAAAGTCAAACATGGCAAGATATAAAGCACTCCTCAGATCGGACGCGTGTCATCATCTGGTGAAAGGAAAGTCGAAGCGTCGCTGGATCTTAGCCATTTGATCTGCCACGTGTTATCTCCTAGCAGGAGGAAGTCGAAGAGTCACGTTCTCCTTATAAATAAGGTGACTCTTGTTCAGTTTACTTTTCACGAACTTATAACCCTTATAGAATTAATAGAGAAGTCTGAGCAGCATTATCGAGTAAAATCACCCTTCCAGAATCACCTGTCCACCATCAACCGTTCAGATTCCTTTTTAGGTAATTATCATACTTAAATTATGTCTTATTTCGAATCTTTCGGGTGTGGTTCAACTCAAGATTACGACCAAGACAGGTCTGAGTATCAGGGATACAGTTTAGAGGAGTTGGAATTGGAATTGGAATCCAGCTCTCCTGATGCCGAAGTGATGGGGAGTCCAACTCCGGTGGTAGCCGAGGAAGTGGGGACGTCAGGACAGGCATCTACCTATATTCCCATGTCGGAAGAGTGGATAGACAAGCCACCCAAGGGATGTATGGCCATCAGCATCGGGGCCCTCGAGGCCGGCCTCTGATTCCCCTTAGCCCCTTGCCTCATAGGCTACTTATGGCATTGAGGGGTTACGACCGCCCAAATCCACCCGAACGGCTAGTCGTCAATCCTAAGGTTGCTGGTCCTCTTCTGGACTTTAAACCTTGGGGTCCTAACCCCACAAGAGCTGGCCTGGGTGCTGAGCATCAAGCTCCTCCCAGAGGGTGTAAAAACCACCTGTACGACCTCTCCCCTCGATCCTTTCGGCCACAATTTGTCTGTGGTCTTTCCTCCTCCATAAAGTATTGAAAAACTAAATAGTTTTGGGTCAGGGGCAACTGGATGAGCTCTGGACTGGTCGGCCAACTGGAGCCCTATCGAGTGGCCTGCCCCACTCACTCCAGAATAGCAAATGGTACTTTCACACATTCTTGTTTCTGCCCGACTTTTCTGATTTTAATTATTTTTCATTTTGGAGAGGTGCCCGCCCAGAGGCTCCTGATCGGCAATACTCTCCCAGAAGATAATATTTCTCCAAGATAGCACCGAGGAGTCTCGATGGACCTTCAAAGTGCTGATCACCAAGGAGCGTATTGCTTAGGCCGACCTCATTTTTCCGTTCATACCTGCGCCCAACAACTTCCTCAGTTTAGTTTTGTTTATATATTTAATTTAGACTTCTGCTCGGTGTTGTGCCTCTGTACTTGACATCTTTTTTTAATTTTTCAGTCATCCTCCGCTGAGAAGGTTTGCCACTCAGAATAAATCCAAGAGAGCACATCGATCAGAAGGCCGAACAGACAATGAGGCCTCCTATCAGGGGTCAAGACAAGGGCAAAGGCCTTAACCTACCGATCTCCACCATGACCGTGTCCACTCCCGATCGACCAGCCCCCCATCTCCACCGGTCAAGAGGTCTAGGCCCGAGGCAGGAGGCCCCTCCTCGGGGACACCGGGCGTTACCATCATCGTCCCGTCCAGTGTTTGGCAATCAAAAATTTTGCTGGCTAGGCCGATTAGCATTTGCGGGTGGGATCCCACTCGGATTGAGATCTTCAATGAGTACCTCGGACAATGGCCCCTCTTTCAGATTAGCTACTTTCGAGACTAACACCCATCCTCAGACTTACTGAGCCGTCTTTCTACGGGATGGAGCCAGCTGCCGAGGCCCCCATCAAAGCCTAAACTTAGGAGCTTGAGTAGTACGTCAATCAAATGATCGAAATAGACATAGACGTTTGCACGCCCGTCCTTATGGCGCAGGTCTCCATGTTTACATGGCGTGCTTACCTCCGACACCTCAAGAATTTGGAGAGGTATAAGGCCCAAAAGACCGAGTTGAGAGAGAAGACCAACCAGTTGAGCACCGCAGCCAATGAGAGATTTCAGGCTTAGGTGGCCTCTTCATAAGATCTCCTGGCCGAAATAACAAAGACCGTCGAGCTGGATCGCCAGAAGCTGGCCGATCTGGCCATGGAGAACACTTAGCTCCGGGCCAAGATGGAGGGCCTGAAGGTCGAGCTTGAAGCTGCCCGGGCTACCCCAGTCGATGAGATTGTTGTTGTAGTCAAGTACAAGGACTCCGAGGAGTGCAAGTACGAGGGCATCCTTGGCTATCTCATCACCTTCATCGACGTCATTGACGTGGCTTGGAAGGAAAAACTGGACAAGCACACGCTCATGGTGACTCTGGCCAGCTACTTGGAGAAGAACCCCCTCCCGACCTACTTCCTAGAGATTACGAGCGACCTGCCCGGTACCTTCCACCTGAATCGAAGAGGTTCCTCAGGCCGGCCTCGCCAATCAAGCTTATGTCTGATCCCTCTTACAACATGGCAGTCGGTCCTGATGCTGGGCAGGAGGCAAAAGTCTGCACCTCCGAGGCGGTGGATGATGAAGTGGTCGAGATTGACCTCTAAATACTTGTAATTTTTTCTTCTTATTTTTTTATTCTATCGGGTCCGGTTGGCCTTTTTGTACGAGGTACTGGCCTCCAAACCAGTTTATGTTGAATGTAATTAATATTTTTCCTACTCATCTCGGATTCTCATACCTTATCATGCTTGTATTGTTCTTACTCAAACCCCTGCTCGGCTCAGGCTTGCCTTTTCATACTTGTATATATTTTTTCAATATTACTTATATAATTAACTTATCACTTGTTTAGCCCGACATATTATCTGACCGGCTCGGTTTATATTACAATCAACACTTGGTTGAAATGTTAAATCATTTTCAAACTTAATCTTTTCTTGTCTGTTCAGCTCGATTTAGTGTTATGGTTTCTTATCATGTTTCAAACTTGGTCGGTCTAGGCTGGCCAATACATATACCTGGGTCAGCTTTGATAAATTTGAGGCCCCATCTTTGCCATAGTCCCAGTTCGGGCAAGATCCCAGTCTATTTAGATGGCTCGATCTAGACCGTAGCCTTTTTAGGCCCAAGCCTTACTATTCTGTCTGACCTGGACAGCTCGGACGTGGATGTAGCCTTGTTTGGGCCAAAGCCTTACTGTTCAATCTGGCCTAGACAGCTCGGACGAGACCGTATTGTTATTTTGGCCGAAATCTTACTGTTCTGTCCAGCTTGGACAGCTCAAACGAGGCCGTAGCCTTTAGTAATTTAACAAGTTAGAACTTAAATTTATTAACTGAAAGAATCAATGGAAAAATTTACAAGGCAAAATTACAGGAAATTTTCTAGCCGACTAGTTATAGTACTTCTTTAAGTGATTTTGAGCTCGGTTATTCTTGCCAGGGGCTCTCTGCCTCTACCCACTTGGTGAAGTAGTCGACGACAACTATCACAAACCTCACTCCTCCTCGGTCCGTCGACATTGGGCCGATCAGATGGATTCCCTATTTAGCGAACGGCTAGGGGGCCATGATTGAATTCAGGTCTTCGGAGGGTGCACAAATGAAGGGCACGCACCTTTGGCATCGATCACATTTCCCGACAAAGTTAATAACATCATTTTTCAAACTTAGTCAGAATTAACCTTGCTTGATAATTTTGAAGGCCACGGACTGTTCTCTAGAGTGTTTGACGCACATGCCTTTGTGGACTTCTGTCAACTTATATTCGACCTTCTTCTCATTCAAACATCTTAAAAGGGGTCGGAAAAATCTTCTCTTGTACAAAACTCCATCCTGCATTGTGTACTTACAGCCCGAATTCTTATTTTCTAGCCTCGTCCTGGTCGGCAGGTATCTTCCCCCTTCCAAGTATTGGATGATTGGGGTCATCCAAGTTATCTTCTGCTTGGTAGCTTATTGTACTAATATTGACCAAGCCGATATCCTCTGCTTCTTCACTCATCAACCTGTGCATTTTTACTCCACGAGATTTACTCGGTACAGATTCTTTTAAACCCTGCTGAGGCCAGCTCAACGGACCTCAAATACCTGGCCATCTGCGCTTCCATGGAAACGTACTCATCGGATATTTGATTCACCACAAGGAATGAATCGTTGAAAATCTCCAGCTCTTCCACTCCGAACTATTTTGCCATGTCCAAGCCGGCTAGGAGTGCCTCATATTGGGCTTCGTTATTTATAGTTGGAAACTTGAAGTGCAGAGCCGAGCAGAAATATTTTTTCGTGGGGCTAACCAGTACTATTCCAATCCCAAAACATTGGGCGGTCAATGATCCGTCCACAAACATTCTTCAAGACTTTTCTATCTGGCCTTTAATTTCCGTCCTCTATGTGTACTGAACATTGTATTGTCCGAGCTCGACTGCCAATTTCAGCAGTCACCTAAAGCATCTGGACAGCCAAGTACCTATTTCAGAGGGAAGTTATTGAGTACTTCTACCTGGTGTGCTAGAAAGTGAGGGCGT
The DNA here is from genome assembly GCA_028654395.1 of Scutellaria barbata. Taxonomy (NCBI): domain Eukaryota; kingdom Viridiplantae; phylum Streptophyta; class Magnoliopsida; order Lamiales; family Lamiaceae; genus Scutellaria; species Scutellaria barbata. The sequence continues at coordinate 22,640,346 of CM053646.1, forward strand.
AACTTCGGAGCTAAGATGACTAAGACATAAGTTAGCTTTTCCATGATCAGGTAGTGGAGCTCAACATCATGCAGTGGTTGGGTAACATAGTAAACAAGTTGTTGAGCTTTCTGTTCGGCTCGAACCAGTACTGCACTCACTGCATACTAGGATACTGACGAGCATGTCCTCCATATAGACTTCTATCATTTTTCAAATCTGGGCGGCGAACATCTTGTTCACCAGCCTCTGGTAGGTCACCTCAGTATTCTTCAACCCGAACATCATCATGGTGTAGCAGTATTGTGTTCGGTTAGTTATGAACGTTATGTGGACCTGATCCTACTCGGCCATTGATATTCGATGGTACCCAAAATATACATCCATAAAGCTCATGAGCTCATGCCGGTAGTAATACCGACGAGCTGGTTGATGTTGGGAAAAGGAAAGTAGTCATTCGGACAGGCCTTATTCAGGTCGGTGAAGTCCACATACAGCTTCCATAACCTGTTCGCTTTCCTGACCAGGACGGGGTTGGACACCCAGGTTACATATTTGGTCTCCTTGATGAAGCAATGTCCTAATAGCCTCTGCACTTTCAACTCTAACCCTTCATACATGTCTGGGCTTAGTCTTCGCCTCTTCTGGGCCACTGGCTAGGCCGCTGGGTCTATGTTCAGGTAGTGGCTAACATCTTCTGATTGGATGCCCTTCATATCTTCGTGAGCCTAGACAAAAACATCGGTATTTGCCTGCAAGATGGAAACCAGCTCGGCCCGGAATGACTCCTTCAATTCCCTTCCAATATGCAGCTCCAAGTTTGGTCTGCGTGGATCCAGTTTTATTAGATGCAGCTCTTAAATGGGCGTTGTTCTTTTCTTGGGGCCATCATTCCTAGGATCTAAGGATCCCCATTCCTCAGGGGTTATTGTCCTTCATCTATTGCTTCTCTGCCACCAATTTGGTCGGCTGTGCCCGAGAAGGATCTAACCTCGAAGGTTGGGATGATTGACAGTTCAAGCTGGGTCTCTAATTGTAAAGGCTCCTTATTTACCTCTATGCTTTCCTGGCCAAGCTCAGCTATTTCCTGGATGGTATCCTCAAAGGCATCCTCCATGTGCTCGTTATTTGATCTAGCCTGAACGAGCTCTATCGTGTTAAGCTCTCTTGGATGCAACCCCATGTCAGTCTCCCGAGCTCCATGTTGGTTTTCTTTACAACATAAACTTCATTGCCAACTAGGAACTTGACCGCGAGGTGATAGATGGAGACCACTGCTTTTAACTTTGCCAGGAGTGGCCAGCCTTAAAGGGTGTTGTACTGGGAGTCAAGGTCTACCACATTGAACTCCATTGTTGTGAAGACTTCACGGTCAGCTACCCCGAACAGGACCTTCAACTCGCATGTGCCGAGCACCTTAGTCCTCATTCCTTTGAAGCTTTGAATCGTGTCGGAAGAGGGCTCGAGTTGGGATTCGTGGAACCTCATTCGCTTGAATGTGCTCAGGTAGAGCATGTTTACATAGCATCCTGTATCGATCATGACCCTATACACCATGGTCCTGTAGATGTTAAGCGATACCACTAAGGTATCGCTGTGGAGTAAGACTATCCCTTCACTGTCCAGCTCGGTGAAGAAGATAAGCGCGTGCCAAGGCTCCGCCCTAGGTGGGACGCATCTTTGATATGCGTTTCTGACTTTTCTGGCCTGTTCTTTTCGGGCTCGCTTGGAGACCCTCTATACTCTAAAGCTATTATTAATTAGAGTTAATATCTCCCGAGCAGCCCCGGTCAGTGGAGACGGAGGTGGTGCTTGCTGCTGCCTCTGTCCTTGCTGTCCCTAGCTCTTCACGAACTTCTTCAAGTGGTCCTGGTCGATCAACTTCATTAACTCGGCTAGAAGTGCCCATCACTTGTCCGTATTATGGCCTTTCGTCTTATGGTATTTGCAATACTTATTTTGGTTAAGGCAAGCCGAGTCAGCTCTTAATGGCCTCAGCTCCGACAGTAAGTTTTTGTCATTTATCTCTGTAAGGACCTATATGGGGGTAACTGTAAGGATTTCAGTTACCTGACCAGGTCCTCTTGGCTGGAAGACTCTGAAATTACCTGCCGGCTTAAACGGCCTCATCGGCTTCCTCATCTCTTCTCACTTTTTCTTTCTCCTCTTCGGCCTCCTTTCTTGTCTATCAGACAACTTATCATCCTAAATTGCCTCTTTTACCCCGATGTACCTTTCTACTCGAGTCAGGAACTCATGGTAGGTTTTCAGCCCCTCTTCGTGGACTGACCACAAAATCTTGTTCTGGGCCTCAGCCCGGCCATCAGTATGGCGTCATCCGACACCTGCTCTATCTCTAGGACAAGCTTATTGAACCGATCCAAGTAGGTTTTAGAAGCTCCGCTTTCTCCTGCCTCACATTGACTAACCTCTCATTCGGGATCGACCTCATCTTTAACCCCATAAATTATTTTAGGAACAGTTCTACCAATTCATCCCATCCTCCAATCGAAGAGTTTGGAAGTGACCTGAACTATTTTTGTGCTCGGTCTTCTAAAGTAAGCGGGAAAGTCTTGCACATCAGTTCCTCTTCAATTCCTTAGAGCTCCATCCAGGATGAGTACTTATTCAGATGGGTGCTCGAATCGGTTTTGCCGTTGTATTGGTCGATCGGCGACATTTTGAATTTGGCCGGTGTGGTCATTGTAGAGATGTGTTCTGCAAAGGGGGTGACCCTCTTCTAACCCCCTTTATCAGTCTTGTTCTTTCTGGCCTGAATATCGGCCAGCCTCTTCCTCAATTCCTGCTCTTCTACCAGCTCAAAGTACCGAAGATTGTGATCGGTACTCTCCTCTGCTGGGCTCCATCTCTATCATCTTGAGTCCTAGCGGGCCTCCTAGCCTCCAATGTTGAGGCCAGTCCCATCTGATCCTGGCATATCTGGTCTCTGCTCGGTCTAAGCGCACCCAATTGTCTATCGAAGCTCGAATCGGGGATGAGCTTCTTCTAGGCCCCTGGTCATTTACAATTCTTTTTCCCAAGTTCCGTCTCCGCTTAGGTTTATCTGAGGATTTTGAGTCCTCCATCATCACATTCGCTGCCTGGGCTTTTTCTCTCTACTCGGTCTCTTTCAGCCTCTCGTTCAACTAAGCCATGATGGACCGGATCTCACTCGTGGACATAGGTGTCCGAGGAGTTTCCAAAGTAATGGCCACAATTTGGGTGCCCCCTACGGGAATAGCCATATTTGGCTGGTCGGACCCACCCGGTTGAGACAAGTGGGCCTACAAGTCCGATGTTATAGTGTGTTCCTCGTTGCTCATAATGGTATTTGGAGTTTTTTGTTCGTCTAGTGTAATGACCCCCTTTCTAGTGCCAAAATGTTGACGTCGGAATTTGTAAACGATTAATTCCTAGTCTAACACTTAATTTAAGTAAATCCGAATTAAGATGAAACAAATCGGATGAGAAAAGTGTATAAAAAGTACGGAAAATACTATACTCGGTGCCTACTCAGACAATTTAGCTCGGTTGATCCTGGTCGGTTTTATGTGGCTCACCAGAATCGTATTTAATATATGTTAGAGAAAAAAGCTCTCTAGTTCTTCAATACAAAAGTGTTCGACTCTTTATAAGTTAAAAATTCTACTATTTATATCCTACGAAGAGCACAAGTAGTGGGGATCATGCCCACTACTCCCTTGATTATCGTATATTTTCTAGGAAGTGGGCGGTTAAATCTATCTCACTATCTCGTATTTATAGGAAATATCATGCTCGGTAATCCGAATGCATCCTGACTGGCTCGATAATGCCTCATTGGATCCACCATGAAATTGATCATGGCCGGTTCCTCTGGTCACCGTTCAGGTATACTTTTCTGGTCGGATCATCTGGGTGTCTACTCTATTGTCCGGATTGGACTCCTGAAAGCCATCTTTGCAATCCGGCCAAGTTAGATGTTTAGTTCTAGCTCAGGTCGGGGGGTCCAACATGTTGTGTTAGTCATGCATTTATATTATGTTAAGCATATCTTTATATAATACTTTAACTTAAAGAAAACCCTAATTTTGGCAACAAAAAAAAACTCTAATTTTGACCAAAAAACTATAATTTCAGCACAAAAAAACCTTAATTTGTACATATATACCTTTATGTAAATATTACGCATACCTTTAATTAATATTAGTCATACCTTTATATAATACATAAAGGTACAACTAATATAATTAAAAAGTATGACTAACATAATATAAAAGTATGTTAATATAACATAAAGGTATGCTTAACATAACATAAAAACCCTAAAAGTATGTATAACATAACATAAAACCATAAAGGTATGCTTAACGTTACAAAAATGCATGCTTAATATAACATAAAGGTATGCTTAACATAACATAAAACCTGACTAATATAATATAAATGTATGCTTAACATAACATAAAGGTATAACACATGTAGTGAATTTGGGTAGGTTTGAATGCACCAATTCAAACACGTGAGGACACGTGGGTCAGATCAGATGCACGAATCCTAGATTCGTATACCAATTACATAATTTTTTTTTTGTTATAAGTTAGACAAGAAGTGATTAATTATTAGTGACGATGTTAATGCATATGAGCACCTGCGACATTACTGAATTTTGAAATTTTTGTACTACTCTCTAACATCAAATCTAATGTTATTAGACAATCAGATCAATCAATCCAAAATTGATAATTCACAATTAATATATAAATGTCGGTGGATAATACACTCAGTCTCGATATTATAATTGTGTGACAGTTTTACATGAGTTTATGTCCAATAATTTATAAGATAATAATTATAAAATTATTTTCTATCAACAGTTGACAATGCATTTGAATATTTTTAGTTTCTTTACAAGTTGAAAAAAAAAAACTGACTTTTTAATTATATAGTTTGTCCATCAGTTGATTAACTGAACTTCTTTTGGCATGGATTTAACATTAAAAGACACGGATTATTTATCTGATTTTATCATATTTTATCCATATATCACTACTAAAATTTTATAGATTTAATTGTGAATTTAAAAAAAAAATTATTATCAAAATAAGGTTTAAAATAAAAATAATAATAAAACAACATGGAGTATCATTGTTTTTACTTTTTGCAACCTAACCTTTTTTTCCACATTACACTTCAAAGTCCAACAATTTTTTAAAGTACAACATCAACCTATCAAAACCTTAACACGTGACTTGCACGCCGTAATTATAAATTTATCTTATATTTTATTTCAAATATACACATATATATATTTGAAAAAGAAAAGGAAAAAAAGGATGGAGTCGTAAAAAATGAAAAGACATATATATATATATATATATATATTAAAAATATTATGCGATACGTAAAAAAATATTATAAAATGAAAAAGACATCTATTTTACTTCTATTTAATCCACATAACTTCCCCTTAAACTTGAGAAATACTACAATTCGTTTTGTTCATACAGAGTCTTAGGAAATGGCCTGGGTTTGGACAAGTGCAATATCAGTGATCATATTTCTTTATCTCCTTCATCAACTCCTAAACCTAAAAAAGAAGAAGACACTTCCTCTGGGCCAAATGGGCTTCCAATTCTGGGCCACTTCCACCTCCTAAGCAACAACCCTCACCAAGACCTGCACCACCTGGCCCAAAAACACGGCCCAATCATGCTGCTCCAATTTGGCTCCGTCGCCACCGTGGTCGCCTCCTCCGCCGCCGCCGCCGAGCTGTTCTTAAAAACCCATGATCTGGTCTTCGCCGACCGGCCCCACCACGAGGCCGCCTTCTATCTCAGCTACGGACAGAAAAATATCGCATTCGGAAAATACGGGCCCTACTGGCGCGACATGCGGAAGCTCTGCACGTTGGAGCTTCTGAGCAGCCTCAAGATCAGCCAGTTTCAGCGGATGAGGACGGCGGAGCTCCGCCTCCTCGTCGGAGAGCTTAAGCAGGCTGCGGCGGATAGACAAACGGTGGACATGAGCGTGAAGATCACGGCTCTTGGGGCCGACATGACCTGCATGATGGTGTTTGGGAGGAAATTTGCAGACAAGGATTTGGATGAGAGAGGGTTTAAGGAGGTGATGAAGGAGACGATGGAGGAGGCGGCGGCGTTTAACCTCGGAGACTATTTTCCGTATCTTAGGTGGCTTGATCTGCAGGGATCAGCTCGGAGGTTGAAGAAGTTGAGTAGGATTTTTGATGAGTTCTTGGAGAGGATTATTGATGAACATGTTTGGATGAACAAGGAAGCTAGGAAGGAGACTGCTCCTGATTTTGTTGATACGTTGATGGCTATTTTGGAATCTGGTGAAGCTGGATTGAAAAAAAAAATGATACTTTTAGGACCAAATTTATAATATGCAAAATTAATAGTAAAAAAGTGGACTATGTTATAGGATCAAAATTGAGAGTTTCTCTTTCTTGCTCTCTCAAAAATATTTCATTAACACTTTGATGTGTTTTTAAATTTTATTGTGTTTCTTATATGGAAATGGAAGCTAATTTAGTCATTTTCACGGGAGAAACAAAAAGGATATGTTATTAGCTGGAATGGACACTTCAGCAGCGTCGATAGAATGGGCACTTTCCGAAATCATTAAACATCCGGCAACAATGAAGAAACTCCAAAAAGAACTAGAAGAAATTGTTGGAATGAATCAAATGGTGGAGGAGTCACATCTCTCAAGCCTTAAGTATCTTGATTGTGTCATCAAGGAATCAATGAGGCTCCACCCCGTCGGTCCATTACTAATCCATGAAGCGATGCAAGATTGTGAAGTCAACGAATTCCACATACCAAAGAAATCACGAGTTCTGATTAACATTTGGGCTATCGGGAGAGATCCTAATGTTTGGACAGACCCTGATAGATTTTTTCCTGATAGGTTTCTGGAAAGCAATATCGATCTTCGCGGACGTGATTTTCAGCTTATACCGTTCGGCTCTGGTAGAAGAGGGTGTCCTGGATTGCAGTTAGGACTTACAATTGTTCAGTTAGTTGTGGCACAATTGATTCATTGCTTTGATTGGAAGCTTCCTGATGGAATATTACATAGTGAATTAGACATATCTGAAAACTTTGGTTTGGTAACTGCTCGAGCAACACATCTCATGACCGTTCCTAGTTATAGATTACAAGTATGAATGAATATCTACTTTACTAGATTTATTTATGAGGTGTTAAAATTTTTTTTTTTAAACAAACTTTTCTAAGGATGCAAATGTAATTGAAAAGTCATGGCATTGGACATGATCGTACAAGTTATTTTAATAATTTTGCATCATTACACTATCTCCAACGTTGTTCTATTTATTCAGGGTTTCGGTGTTATTTTTTTTTTTTTAGTACTGTATTAGAATTCTATGTCAAATTTTCTTAATTGTCTCACTTGTGTAGATATGACATATGTCTCTTTGCCCTTATTGCCTCGACCGCCTCACTCTGCTCCACCCCTAACAACTATTCTATCATCTTAATTGGTGACTCATCTCTTTTTTCCCATGGGACAATAAGATGACCTGTAATGGAAGTTTAGTAATGCACATGACATCATCTAGGGTAATAGTCATATCTTCGAACAACATATGAAAGTTGTTGGTCTTCAAATGCCAACGCTTGACAAAAGCACATATCAAGTTCTTGTTTGGGTTCTTATAAGATATCACGTAAATCTACAATCTACAATCCTTGAACGTTGGAGCAGCCCAACCCATTCATATAAGTCACCATCCAATTTCTAAGAATCCATCTTAGTTGTGTGATATAAGCACTTAAAGACATCTCTCTCCTCGTCAAACAATATCTTCGATGCGATATGTGTCTTGAAACTAGGTATAAGATGGTGGTCGGGCCCCCTAGAGAAGCTCTTGTAAGTACATCTAGCTCAACCTCAGTCTCTTGTTGCTGATCCTCTTGTAACTCTTCAATATCACGAGCGACCTCTTCGATCAAGTTAGGATGGTGGGCCTCTGAAATTTCTGGAATTTCAAGTGTTAGTCTCCTCCTCGTATGCATAGTAGCTGGATTAAAAATAAAAATAATCATGACAATGAACCAAAAAATATTAAACAAAAGAACATAAAAACTAGCATTTGCTCGACCAAGACAACTAAACACCCTAGCTTCTACTTAACCAAAATAGCTGAACACCGTAACACTTGTAGGCCAAGACAATTGAACATCAATGTTTCTGTTCAACCATGACAACCGAACACTTCTCTCTTTGTTCGGTAAGAATGACCGAACTCCCTCAAACGCTGTCGGCCAACTAGAGCCGATCTTTGTGTTCATTTTTTTCAAAATTTCTTCCATTAACATACGACTTTTCATAAAATTTCATCAAATTTGGCAATTAATTCACTAACCCATTACAAACCCTAAATGCAACTAAAAAAAATTCTACAAAAGTAAAGTAATCCATTGCAAATTGAAACAAAACATTGAAAAAAAATTTACCCAAAAAATTTAACACTCTTTTATAACGACATTTCATTATGGGAAATATTCGGATGAGTGAACCAAATAAGATTGTAGAGGATGAAGTTTTGAAGATAGGGTAGATTCAATCTTGTGGGAACCGAACAATGAGAAAGGAGAAAGGTCAAGTTTTCCTTTTTTTTAAGCACAAGGATATAGTAGGAAAATAATGGAATTTGCTTAAAAAGTTTTTAAAGTGTGATTCAAATTTTTGGGATGCCCTAAATAAATAAATGGGGTGTGTTTAGAAAATGATAGTTGCCTTAGTTCCTCCCAAAATTAATAATAAAAAAAATATAAAAAATTCAACTTATAGTTCAATTTTTTACCTCCTAAAATTAAATCAATCATAATCATATATTATCCATAATTAATCTATTTATGCATGTATAATTTCACTAATTTGGTATTTAATCCAGATATTTTTTTCCTAAGGAAAAATAATTGGAAATTAAAACTAGATACATATATAAATTTCATGTAATTCATGTACCAACTTTATTAATTAATTGATGCATGTCCGTAATTGTATCCTTTTCCTTTTCTTTATACATTTTGTAAGATTATTTACTTTGGAGAATTTTGTGTCATTTACGAACCTAGATATTATATATTACAGTTATACTTGAATATTAAATGAGATGGCACTATTTTTGGACAATTATTTTTACATATTGATTACTATATCACAAATTCAATTATAAGTTATATCTTATAAAACTCGTGTAAACTCTAGGTCTACATAAAGAAGTCCAATTTTTCTTATTTTTGAAAGACGATCACTTTATGTTTTTCTTTCAATTATCACCCCAAAATCATTTTTAGTAAGTAAATACATATTTCTAGTGCTCTTTCAAAGGCAAGCACGATCCACATTCATTTTCCTAATATACTCAAAATAATTCCACCATCCAAAGTTCTTTTTTTTTTTTTAATAATGAATCACAAGTTAACTTAAGAATATTATAAATATTTCAATTAAAACCTAACTTTAATTTTCAAAACATAACTCATTTTTCAGGACGAAGGAGAAACATTTTTATTTTTCGTGAAACTTCCTCAAACAAACTAATAGAGTGAGTCATTCATTGCGTACTCACTCTTGGTTGACTAATTCAAAGTATGAAACATTAACAATAAAGTCAAGAAGAAAATTTCATGCAGAAAAATTCCACCAGCTTTTGTTGGCTAATCGATTGTTCTATGCATTGATATTAATTACTTTTTTTCTATAAAATTGACTTTCATTTCAACGTTTGGATGACTCCAAGTAAAGACTTTGGAATTTCCAACACCACAAATATTCAGAACAAATAGGTAGAGTACAAGAAACTACTATATATCTATCTGCAATTTTTTTTTTCTTTGATTAATTAGGAAAACCTTCATCAGGAGAACCATGTCTACACCAATACAGTAAGTATCCTCTTCGCTTCTAATTTAGATAAATATTTGCATAGATCGATGATCATGTTGTCATCTAAATTATCTATCTAGCTAATTAATGTATATTTTGCTACTATAACCATGTAGTTTTCAATATAAAGATCTGGTTTTGATTATTTGTCGTATATGACAACCACAATGGTTATTAACCATTGTCGAAAACACATCATCGTATACTAACCACAACGTTGACACCTCATCGTAGCCACCATAGTGGTGACACGTCATCGCCAACATAGCCAATAATTGTCGTTGTCTGGGATTCGAATTCGGGTGCCAAAGTGGTACTCAAACCACTAATGTTTTATGTGTTTATATTCTACATGCATTTCTTTTATTGACTAATTATATATATATATAATTAATGACTAATTAATATGTTTCACAATATTTAATCTGATTTCATTTTAAGACAATTATAAAATATACTAGTGCATATTTTTAATATATTTTATAAAAATACTATTTTTTTAAATTATGAGTTTGTTCATATATATAAGATAATATTAATGCAAATAATATAAAATAACATCATAAAATAATTAAACTTTTCAACTTTAATTTAATTAAAATAATATATAATTTTTGTATTATTTTATAAAAAAAATTGTATTGACCAATTAATATATGTATGTTTTTTTTTTTTTGAAAAATAGTTTATGGTTCAATTAATATATTTACGTTTTTTTTTCATATTATTCTTTTACTTAATCTTTTTTATATCTCTTTTTATTTTATAAAATAATTTTTTCAAATAATTTATGTTTTTGGTATTAATTTTAAAACCAAACTCATTTATCTTTATTTTCTAAAATAATAATATATAATTTTTTATTATTATGTAATACAAATTTTTATATTTTTCAAATTAATATATGCATTGTTTTTTTGTTGTAAAATAATTTTTGATTCAAATTAAAACCAAACTCATTTTATCTTTATTTTCTAAAATAATAATATATAATTTTTATATTATTATGTAATACAATTTTTTGTATTTTTCAAATAAATAAATGTATATTTTTTTATTGTTGTAAAATAATTTATGATTCAAATTAAAACCAAACTCATTTTATCTTTATTTTCTAAAATAATAATATATAATTTTTGTATTATTATGTAATACAATTTTTTGTATTTTTTAAATTATTATATATAATATAAATAAATATATATATATTGTTATAAAGTAATTTAAATATTTTAAATTACTAAAAATATATTTAATGATAATAACTATAATTATTATTATTATTATGTGAAAATTACGTTCGAATTTTTTAATTAATGACATCAAATTTAAAATATTATTTACTTAAATATAAAAACATTATAAAATTAGAAATTTTATATTAACTATTCATAAATTATCTCAAATAATCTAAAAATGAACAAATAACATCTAAAAAGTACGTTAATTACCAATATAAAAAATAATAACAACAATGATAATAATAATTCTGAAAATTGTGTTTCAAACTTTTTGTAGTTTGTGATTCATAATCTCATAATAACTAATATATAATTTATTATAATTATTATATTTTTTTAACATTATTTTAAAATATATATAAACCAAGAAAAACAAAAATAAATTTTCTATAGTTCGAGAATCATATTAAAATATCTAAAAAGAAACAAATAAATTCAATTGAAATGCATAAAAATAATATAATTTTATTAAAATTATGACCTTATGTGTTAGAATTTCAAATGAACAAAAAAATTTAAATTATAATTAAATTAATTACAAATATATGAGAATTAAATTAGATATCTTTATATTAAAAACATAAGAAAATGATTATTTTTTGTTGATTTAGGGTTTATGGTTTTTTTTGAGATATTTAACAATTTTTATTTTTTTGTAAAAAACAAATTCTAAATTTATTATATATATTTTTTACATAGATAATATTTTAAAATTTTTATGTCAATATAAGCTTTTAGACAATAGCATTTTAGAAAATATTATTACTTTGACTATTATTTATTTATTTATTAATTATTTTTATTATTTTTATTATTATTATTATTATTATTATTATTATTATTATTATATAGTAAATCTTTTTTTTTAGATTTTACTTGTTGATTTTTTTAAATTGTAAAATAATTTTCCGACTTTCAAAATTAATAAATTCTTATTTTTATATATCCACATATGTGTATTTACATTTTGCAAAAAATCCTTTTCTCGAATGACATGGATATAGGATTAAAAAAAAACTCATAAATCAATTCTACATGTATATTTAACAGTCACGTCAGATTGTGGCTTGCTATTTATTAGTTACTATCAATAAATGGATATTTTTGGCAACATACATTAATATATAGGGTATTCTTACAAAAAATAAGAGTACAATAATAATTAGGGATAATATATATGGTATTATTGTCAACTTTCCTTTAATTAGATTAATCTAATGTCTAATGTTTAACTTGGTGAGTAGTCAAAAGTTGTCGTGATCAATAATATTTTGAATTATGTGGACTTTTCATCACTAAATACTTTATTTGTCCAATAAGATAGGATTAAAAACATTTTTCCATTTGAACTCTAGTTATTTAGTAAATTTTTTGAAATGTTGTTTTGAAATATAAATAAATTTATAAAAAAAATAAATAAATAAAAGACAAAATGAAAATTGAATTTTGTCTTGAATTGATATATATATATATATATATATATTTATTTATATATATATATATTAATACAACTTTCCTTTTTTATAATATATAAAAAAAGGAAAGTTGACAAAATTACTAATTTGCCACTTTTCCTCGTAAATGTGTCTTGTCAAAGAATTATAAAGAAAATGAAAAATGCATGACTTTCTTAATAAGCTATCAAATATCATAGTAAAAAGGGTAAATGTCATATTTGGTATCCGAAAGTAGGCTAGATTTCAAATCGAGTACCCCAAAGTCGAAGGTCATCAATTTAGTCCCTCAGTTATTTAAAATACATCAAATTTAGTACCCATCGTTAAGGTTTCCATCCAAACTAACGAAGATTAACTGCCTAGAAACGATTTGGTGCGAAAATCAAACGGGCAGCCCTAATTTTTTCCCCAAATATGGGCAGCTTCTCCGCGACTCTAAATTCGATCGAATCTGGGAAATTCAGAATCCTCAACCTTGTTTACAATGTCCCAAAATAGCGTTTCTTCGTCAAATTCAAGTTGGTGTTCTTCAAACGGGCTTCAATCACAACAACATTGTAAATGTGGATTTAAGTTGCCCTTGAAGACCTTTTGGTCGAAAGATAATCCAGGGAGGAGATATTGGAGTTGCCCAAATTATGGGGTAAGGTTTATTATCAGTGTTTTGAGCTTGAATGAAACTGAATTTCTGAATTTTTTTGGCCGAAACTGAATGTGATGTTTTGTATATGGCAATGCAGAAAATAGGGTATTGTGGAGTGTTCAAATGGTTTGATGATGAAATGTGTGTTCGGTCCAAACTCCTCATCCCTGGATTGCTAAGAAAATGTGACAGGCTTGAGGATGAAATCAATGAAGGGAAGATACTAGAAAAGCAACTAGTTGTAGAGTTGAGAATGGCCAAGAGCAACGAAAGGAAGATGATGGATGAAATCAATGCTTTGGAAAAAAAAATTAGGGCCAGTGGAGAAGAAGTACAAGTTTGCAAAGAAATTTGTTGTAATTTTGATCATTGTTGTGTTTGTGGTTTATAATCTGTAGAGGAGTAGGATGATTGCATTGTAATGAAGTTTTTGCATTGTAATGAAGTGTTGCCAAATTGAACTTGTTGCAAATAAACTGCAAATTTGCATAACAAATCAATCATTCAAACATTTCATAACAAATCACATACAATTCAACCATGTGCTAAATTAAAATAATACAAGTACAAACACACATAATACAACTATAAGTTCTTACACACTCCTCCACCTGAATTGAATTGAAATACAAGTGTTCACTATTTTCTTTTAGCTAAGCCCGCAAGTGTACGGTGTGAATTGTAGGAGTGGTGAGCAAGGTCGACCCACAGAGACTATCTATCTAGGCACTAATTAACTACTCAAATCCGATTCTCACTTTTATCTAGGTAAATCAAATTTCATCAATCTCAAATTAATTAAATAGAAACAATAATTACATAAATAAATTAACTCAAAAATCACAGAGATATAAAACAGGTTCTAGACATGCTTTCATCTAATTCTCATCAAGATATCACTTTAATCAATCCAAGTTCATTAATCAATCATCCTATATGAGCAATCACACATATCAATTAATAGCTCTCCCGAGTCAATTAATCAGTTGATCATTATGCCATCAGAGGTATCCCTACTCAATTTGATAGAAACATAACAACTCCCAAAAGCACCCAAGATCGATATCTCATCACATAAATTCCTTAATCTCCCAATCTAAGTCTTTTATGTGTCATGTGTTTATTCTTCCATAATTAAATCTCATCTCCCGAATTTTGATTCAATTATTAAAACATGCTCAATTATCGGCCAAATAATCAAACAAACATTCAATTCATAAACACACAAATAAGATGAAAGATTATGAACATTTAATTAAATTAAAGATCTATCAAGATTCGAATTAAACTACTAACAAGCCCTAGAAACCCTAAAAAATTAGCTAGACATGATTATCGTCAAACTCATAGACAAGATTGAAAATATCATATCTAATAACTAATAAAAGAGAAAAGATTAAAACTCGTGTTGACGACGATCTTCCGATTCTTCCGTCTCTTCGATCCTCCTTCTCCTTCGTCTCTCCCTCTTTCTCTCTATGTGTATCTCTGTATTTTCTTTGCCAAAATATCCCCTCTTTTCGTCCCTTTTTAGGTCTTATATATCAAGTAGGAGAAGAAATTGCGAGAATAACTGAAATATCTGCGCATCCGGGCACGGCCGTGCTACACGGCACGGTCGTGCCCTATCCTTCAGTCTTGAGTGCCATCGAGCACGGTCTGACCGTGCTATTTAGCACGATCGTGCTCCGTCTTTCCTCTTTTAGCACGGTCTGACCGTGCTATTAAGCCCGATCGTGCTCTCCTTCTTGGCCATTTCACTCGAAACTTGCACTTTTCCTCATTAAAATCATGAAACTAAACACAAACCCGTCAAATGCATCTTATATACAAATAATCTCAATAATCACCATAAAAACGTAGCCAACACATTCAAATGAATACATAAACATACGCAAAAATAGGTGAAAATTGGCACTTATCAACAAGTGCAAACACAATCAATACAATTGATTCACAGCATCATTTCTTCCCAAATGCACCATCCTTTGAGGATTCTCCCATCTTCCTCTTGTAAGCCCTTTCATTCAAATTGGAAAGTGTAATGTAGTTGACACCATAGTCGTGTTGTCGAGGCACGCAAAATTAAATAAACCTTCTTACCCTCAACTAATTTGTAGAAGTGGCAAATAAGGGTCGATCCCACAGAGAACATAGGAACTAATTAAATTCACTGATGCTAACTACTCAAAAAATAAACAAGTTAAATAGGGGGAATTGGTTGGGACGTTATCAAATTAAACTAAAAACCTAACAAGCTATTACGCAACACTCAAAGATGGAAACAAATCAAATAAACAAGAATCAATCAATAAACAAGTATTAATTCTCAGTTCAGTATCCTCATTTATTCTTGATCAGGTGGATTAATTAATAACGTTTATCTCAATCTATCTCTCAAACCCTCGTCCTTAGATTAGCAACAAGCTCTGCTAACCCGAATCATCTCTTAAGTTTAGTCTATTAAAATAAGCTCTTTAATAAACCCTATTCAATCAAACAATCTAATAGGTACGACCTCTAGATTTAGTGTGATGAACGCATTAATCATCTTAGGATGAACTAGACTCCAAATTCACAAGCTCGATCTGGATAATCTAGAGATGTATTGCCCCTAACGATTCCAACATTTCTTACTACTTATGAATATAAATTCGTAACAATTACGAATTACGGTTCGTATCCTAGCAATAGATATCACGATAATTTAATCTGACGGGCCCTGCTCAATCGAATCATGCAATATCATAAACAATTAACCAAGCAACACAAATCATTCAAGAGATAAAAATTAAGAAAATGTTACTAATCATCCGGAGTAAATCAAAAATAAAGGTTCAACATCCCTTTGAACTAGCGTAAGGAAATTAGCCACACATCACAAAATTCACAATCATGATTTTTCTCTTTCTCTGATCTTTTCTTTCCAATTTGCTGTGCTCTAATCTGCTTTCTGTCTTCTCTGCAGCCCTTTTTATCACGATAGAAGAGTATTATGGGCTAGGGCTCATTCTTCTTTGGCAAAGAAACTTTGGGCTTACGGTGGGCTTAATTCTCACACATTGGATCATCCAATGTGTAAACATTGTACCTAATGTCCATCTTTTTGCATCATCGGCCTCCATTCTTCATTTCCACATTTGTCTCTAAATCACTGCTTAAATCAAGAAAATCAAAAATTAGAGTTTTTTGAACAAATAATGAAAATGTGTAGAAAAATAGCAAGTACAGGCACATAAAATGCATTAGAACTATGGACTAATTCAATTAAATTATGCATATTTTTCTACACATCACACCACCTTTCACAAACACTGGACTGCTCATACCCATTAATTGGAAAACCTATCAACATGCCATATACATGAGTATACTCAGAAATATCATCTCGTTATCAAATTCACATAGAAATATCAAAAAAGAACTCACATTCACATTTTGAGTTCCACCAAGGGTTCCTTGGATGTTTGTTGACATCTTGGTCTTGGACTTCTTTGATTTCTTATTAGCAGTCTTTAACATTGCAGGAAATATATAATTAGGGATATCTTGCTAGTAAATGACATTATATGATAGAAATTAAATACATACAACATTCTAAGGTGTTTCTTCATTTGTAGGTTGGATAGAACTGTGACCCTATTGAGATGATTGCTGCATAGAGAATTCATTTACATGTGGAGTTGAACAGTTTACAGTTTCATCAACCTGATTTGCTGACATCCCCTCTCGTGGTCTGTGAACCTGTTAAGAATGTAAGAATGAAACTGTAAACTGACAACAATGTAAAGTATAAGGTAAGAATGAAAGTGTGAAATAAGTTAGGTGCTCATACCCTTAACTTTGGTACTCTTGCTGTGGGTTGACTATTTCCTTGAGTTTCAGCTAGTAATTCTAGTTGGGATGAAGTCAATGGCACCTCCACAGGCTGCTGCTTTCCAGGAACTCCCTCATCCACTGGATCAATTTGTTTGCTCTTGCAAGTCCTCTTATTGTACCTTTTACCCCCACAGATTCTACACAAGTTGTCTTTTGGACTCTCTTCAATCTTGTTTCACTGGCATCAGATGTGGGTGGCTCATTTGGATTTCTTCTCTTTAACTTCTTAGGTTTACCTGGCTTGCACTCAATCTTAGGTGGTAAAAGTAGAGGCAAGTTGTTCTTGGGCCAGAATTGAGGACCACATATCACTATGATGGGGTTCTCATATGCCTTCTTATATGTCTCAACCTTGTAGCAGTCATGTATATAACTTTCTGGGTCCTCATCCTTGCACCAAATTGCAGAAATTGCATATGTGCAGGGTATTCCTGTCAAGTCCCATCTTTTGCAACTACAACACATTTGTGCCAAGTCCACAACATGCTGGTCATGTGGCCCCAAAAACTAATAATGCTAGTCATCTAACTTCATTGGGATGCATTCACCTATTTTCTTCATGTTTTTTTATAGTAATGCCTTGATTATTGGATAGATGCCCCCACTCTCCCATTTATTGGCCTCATCTCTATTCACTTGCAACATTGTTATGAGAATGTTCCTCACAGTTTCTAACATAGTGAGCATTGGCTTGTCTCTTGCTGAAAGGATGAGGGAGTTGAAGCTCGCACACATATTGTTGGTAAAAATATCACATCTTGGAAATGAGTTGAAATGGGACCTTGACCACTGGTGTGCTGGCTTAGCCACTAGCCAATCATAAGCCTTTGTGTCTAATTTCTTTAATTCTTCCATCCTAGTGGCAAGCTCCTCTACCCTTGTTGCTCTTGCTGCTACCCACAATGCTCTCTTTAGTGCCACCCCATAAATTCATCCTTTTTCATGGTGTTGTGTAAATGCTGGACACAGAACCTATTATCAGCATTGGGCACCACCTCCTCAAAGGCTGGAATTAGGCCTTTTTTGCATATCACTCATAAATGTCCATGCATATTGGTTATGAAAACCAATATCCCCATCCAAAAGCTCTAGAAACCAGACCCATGACTCCCTTGTTTCACTTTCAACAACTGCATATGCTATTGGAAACATGCAGTTGTTTGGATAAATCCCCACAGCAGTCAAAAGCTGGCCTTGCTGAGGCCCTTTCAAGAAACAACTATCTAAACCGATTACCTTCCTACAAGTCTGAAACCCTTTCTTACATGCTTCAAAGCATATGTATAATCTACGGAACTGGAATGTTTGAACACTTTCATCCTCTAATAGTTTTAACACCACAGTGGAACCTAAATTAGACCTAAGTAGCTCATCACATTAGTCCCTAAGCCTACTGAATTGCTCTTTCAAACTATCCTGCAACATTTCTCTAGCCTTTTTTGAGCCTCTATATGCTTGTTGCTTGGATATGGCAACTTTCAATTTAGAGAACACCTCAGTCCTGAACTCATTGATACCTAGCTTAGGGTTTTTTTAAAACTTATCCACAAAGTATTTCCCTATCTATGAGGAGGTAATACTAGGGTTCTTGTAAGTCTATGAACAATTTGTATGTTTAGGTCTATATACCTTAATTTGCCAAGAGTTGGTGTCTTTGTTCATAGGTGAAGCATAAACATACCACTCACAACTCTCTTGCCTACATCTGATTGACAACCTCCTATTGTCATTCTTATCAATAATGAAAGACATCCCCATCTTAAAACAAAATGTCTCAATACACTCTTTTACTTCTTTTTTGCTTGAAAAAATTAAACCAACCTCCAGTTCTGAATTTCTACCCTGAGTAACAGGGCTGAACTTGGCAAATTTTAGCATATCATCTTCATCACTACCTTGAACACTCTCTAGTGAGTCACTACTATTGGCAGCCACCTCAATATCATTCTCAATCATAGCCCTAACCTCATCACTCACAAACTGATTTTTCATTTTCCTACAACTACCCTCAACACCCCCAAACACATTTTCCTTATATGACCTATCATTCTCTTCCATTTCATAATCATTGTCTAACAACACATCTTCATGAGCATCAGAAGAATTATCATCATCACTCAACCTATCATCATCACACAACTAATTTTGTTTTGTAGGCCAATCTTCTGGCATCAGTTCATCTAAGAAGGAAATGTCAACATGATCATCAACCTCAGTGTTTACAGGATTAGGTTCATCTACTGAATTAGGTTCAGCAATTTGATTAGGTTCAACAGTTGGAGGTGAATCTAAGTGTTCTATGTAGCAAATAACCTCCTTATTCTTAGGGATATAATACCCTATCACAAATACAGCTGCATCAGTTTGTAGGATTCTTCTATCACCCACCCTAACCCCAACCTGATGTCACCACAGAAATTTGGTGGGATCATAACCTAACTCAGTTACAACCTCATTCAATTCAAACAATCCTAACTGATCAGCATCTATATGATCAAAATAATCAACAACACCCCTTTCATACTCCCTAGGCTGACTACAGTCATAGGCTTCATCCTACCACCATGATGCACTTTCATAGTAAACATAGTAGGTTCATCTACAGTAATACATACAACATTGTAAAATTTTACTTCATGAAACAAAATAACATAAATGTACCACAGAAACAACAATACATTATTACCATTAAGGCAAAACACATATATTAAGCAATCAAATTGTCCGCATTTTTACAAATTACAGAAATTGAAGATTATAGCACAACCCATAAATTATTACTAGTGAGGCAACAAACTCATACATTATAGCAATCTACATTAGTCGTATTTTGTAAAAAAATTACAACTTACTGTAATGTGGTGTGTTGTTTAATCCAGTGGAGCTTCTTCTTGCCATGAGAAGCCCGATTGCTTGAGCCTATTGTAGTGATGGTCAACTATTCAAGGGTTGGGAGGTCGTGAGCTTCCAGTGATGGTTGATTTCTTGTTGATTCTGAGGAAAATAGTGAAAAGGAAGATGCAAATTAGGGCTGCACAGATTTGGGGAAAAAATTAGGGTTGTCCGTTTGATTTTCGCACCAAATCGTTTCAGGGCAGTTAATCTCCGTTAGTTTGGACGGAAGCCCTAATGGTGGGTACTAAATTTGATATATTTTAAATAACTGAGGGACTAAATTGATGACCTCCGACTTTGGGATACCCGATTTGAAATCTAGCCTACTTTCGAGTACCAAATATGGCGTTTACCCTAGTATAAAGGTGTCACTTGTTTTACTGATCTACTTAGTAATATTATTATACCTAAAAGGTATGTATATGTGTTCTTAAAGGTATAACTATTTTAATATAAAAGTTAACATAACTGATCATTTATATTTTTTTTTTCAATGTAGATTTTTGTTCCAATTTGTTTGAATTTTCACTATGCTACCATAACCCAAAAGAAAATTTAGTACTTAGACAATAGGAAGTATCCAGATTCTGAAAATGATTTCTTTAAGAGTGCAGAAATTTTGGTAAGTTTTGAAGTATGTAAACTATTTATGTGTGTTTATGTGATGAAATATTAATTTTTTATTTTTTTAATTGGTTTTGTAGAAAGTACAAATGTCAAAGTTTCTTAAAGATAGAAAACATGTCAAAGTTGAGGAGATTTTAGATTATCAATTTAAAAATGTCTTGTTTAATTGACAAACTACCACAAGGATCTTGACTGCGGGGTTTATATGATACATCATGTGAAATTCTTTGATGGTGTTCTATATTCAAGTTCTGATATGACAAAGGTATTATGTTAAATTTTTTATTTATTTTATGAATAAGTTGTTATAATTTTGTTGTTCATTATACTAAGTAATTTTTTATTTCTTTTATTTTGAAGGCTTTTGTACGATGTGCATTTCGAGCTGAAATATGTGTTACGATTGTTCTTTCAGATCTTAATGAACTGAGGTGATATGTTATTGGAAAAGTGTATGCTTTCTACACAAGCAAACCAGATGTGAAAGTTAAGATGATTGAGAAGAAGAGAAATACGAATTTTGTGAAGAAAAAGACTAAAACTATATTGGAAACTAACAAGACATATAAAAGAAAGAGAAAATGAGAGTGTTGTGTTGGTAGTATGAGTTGGTATATACATTTTGTGATGGTTTTTGTAATGTTGGTGGGTATATACATTTGGATGCTTCCATGGTAGTTTTTGCAATAGATAGGTATAGTATATACATTTTGCAATATAAATGTTACAATGTGATGGTTTGTAGTTGTTTTTATGATAATCTTCAGTGAATATATTATTTTTAGTATTTCTATTTCTTTATCTTTTATGTTCTGAAAGTGTTTTTAAGTGTTATAGTACTGTTGAATTATGTATTAGTGATATTGTATAAATGTATGACCAAGACAATATATATATGATTATGATAATGTACAGATATGCTTATTTTTAGTAAAAGGGCATACATATTTCAAGGATAGGTATGACTAACTTAACATAAAGGTATGACTAATACAATATAAAGGTATGTGTATCATAAGTAAAAGGTCATACATATTTCAAAGATAAAACAGTCTTGATCATAATGCATAAAGTTTTGACTAACTCAATATAAAGGTATGACTAACTCAACGTAAAGGTATAACTAATATAATGTAAAGGTATTCTTATCATAAGTAAAAGGTCATACATATTTTAAGGATAAAACAATCTTGATCATGGTATAACTAATATAATGTAAAAGTATGCTTATTACAAGCAAAAGGTCATATATATTTCAATGATAAAATTTTTGATCATAATACATAAAGGTATGACTAACTCAACATAAAAGTATGACTAATGCAATGTAAAGGTATTCTTATCATAAAGGTCATACAAATTTCAAGGATAAAACGGTTTTGATCATAATGCATAAAGGTATGACTAAATCAACATAAAAGTATGACTAATACAATGTAAATGTATTCTTATTATAAGTAAAAGGTCATACAAATTTCAAAGATAAAACAGTCTTGATCATATTCCTAAAACAAATGAGCATTTGGTGTTTTAGAACCAAATTCCTTTGCTGCTATTTTTTCTTTGTGATCTTTTTTTTTTCTAAAAGTGACCCTTGATTCTCTATCTTCGTCCCTTTGTGACTGAATGAGCAGGATCAAGGATAATGTTAGATGAATTAGAACAAGCAAGATCTGCTGATCTTGTTGAAGTGATCCCATGAACATTTAAAGAATCTCTGTCATAAGCTTCTTCAAGTATTCTCCTTGCATCTTCATTGTCTTCACATTTCAAAAGCAGATTGTAATATTTTCTAGGCCATCTCATGCCTTCAAAGAACCAAGGACAAAAATATCAATTTCTGTAAAAATATCTGTACCTTGATTTTACAGAAATATCAATGGATATATCAGTTTCGGTGGAAATATCGGATATTTTTTAAAAAATCAGAAAACTTTGTAAAAAAATTGAAAAATATATCTACTAGTTTACAGATTATTATAACTAACATTAATATATATATTGAACTTAAAATTTCAAATAAAATGATATATTCACAACAAATATATAGATAAAATATTATATAAATGTTGTTTGCTATGATAACATGATAAATTTTGTACAAAGTTAAGATAAAAAAATGTACAATTTGTGATCCCTAAATAATATCAATTTTTTTAAACTTTACTAAGTTTAATTTTTTAGTCTCATATATTAAACGAACTCATACCAGTTTACATATACAACTATAAATATAATTGAAAAACTTTAAGCATATTAATAATTGGTGAGTTATAAAGTGACTTTACAAAATTTTAAAAAATAATGAAATATTTAAAATGGTGGCCTAATTTTGAAGTTGCAAAATTGTAAAGTTATAAAATGGTAGCCTAATATTTAAAATGAAATAAAGTTATAAAGTGACTTCACTTTCCTCTATGTGTCTCAAACAACTCAATCCTGAAGCCCAAGAATGGTAGCCAACTTCACCACCGACGTTTCTCCTCCCCCACCACCTCTTCCACCCACAGCCGCACACCACCACCACACCACCCCATTTCTATCATTACCCCCACCCTCACCCAAACTTTATTTTTTGCCGCCGCTTGTTGAGGGTAAAAGTACTGATTTGCCCTCCATGAATCCTCTTCTTGAAAACACTAAGAAGGGGTATTCAAGGGTTCTTCCCCCCCCCACTTTCGTCGATAAAAGCCACCGCCACCGCCGCAACTGCCGGCGAAACAAACATGGAAGCCCAAAGAAGTAGGTAAAGTTGTTTCCAATAAAAAAAGGGTAAATGCCAGATTTGGTACCCGAAAGTAGGCTATATTTCAAATCGAGTACATTAAAGTAGGTCGTCATCAATTTGGTCCCTGAGTTATTTAAAATACATCAAATGTAGTACCCACCATTAAGGGTTCCGTCTACACTAACGGAGATCAACCGCCTTGAAAGATTTAGTGCGAAAATCAGATTGGGAGCCCTAATTTTTTTCCCTAAATCCGCGCAGCCCTAAATTACAGCTTCCTTTTCACTAATTTTCCTCAGAATCGACAAGAAATCGATCATCACTGAAAGCTCACGACCTCCCAACCCTTGAATAGTCCACTCTCACTGCAGTAGGCTTAAGGAATCGGGCTTCTCATGGCAAGAAGAAACTCCACTGGATTACTGTGCACACCACATTACGGTAAGTTGTAATTTTTTTCCAAAATACGACTGATGTAGATTGCTATAATGTATGGGTTTGTTGTCTGACTGATAATAATTTATGGGTTGTGCTATAATGCAATCAATTTCTGCAATTTGTTTTTGTGGTACATTTATGTTATTTTATTTCATGAAGTAAAATTTTGCAATGTTGTATGTATTTACTGCAGATGAACCTACTATGTTTACTATGAAAGTGCATCATGGTGGTAGGATGAAGTATATGATTGCTAGACAGTTTAGGGAATATGAAGGGGGTGGTGTTGATTATTTTGATCATATAGATGCTGATCAGTTAGGATTGCTTGAATTGAATGAGTTTGCAATTGAGTTAGGTTATGATCCTACCAAAATTATGTGGTGCCATCACAGTTTTATCCAACCTACAAATGAAGAAACATCTCAAAATGTTGTATGTTTTTAATTTCTATCATATTCTGCAATTTAGTAGCAATATATCTCTAATTCTATATTTCCTGCAATGTTAAAGGCTGCTAACAAGAAATCAAAGAAGTCCAAGACCAAGATGTCAACAAACATTCAAGGAACCCCTGGTGGAACTCAAAATGTGAATGTGAGTTCTTGTTTGACATTTCAAACTGCAATTTGATAATGAGATGATATTTCCGAGTATACTCATGTGTATGGCATATTGATAGGTTCTCCAATCAGTGGGTATGAGCAGTCCAATGTTTGTGAAAGGTGGTGTCAACTACATTACACTTTCCAATTTGAATGAAAGGGCTTACAAGAAGAAGAGGGGAGAATCCTCAAAGGATGGTACATCTGGGAAGAAATGAGGCTGTTTATCTGGGAAGAAATGAACTTGTATTTCAATTCAATTCAAATGTAGGAGTGTGCTAGAACTTATAGTTGTATTATGTGTGTTTGTACTGCTATTATTTCAATGTAGCAGATGGTTGAATTGTATGTGATTTGTTGTGAAATGTTGGAGTGACAACTTTTGTTATGCAAATTTGCAATTTATTTGCAACAAGTTCAATTTAGCAAACACTTCATTACAATGCAAAAATTTTGTTACAATGCAATCATCCTACTCCTCTACAGATTATAAACCACAAAGACAATAATGATCAAAATTACAATAAATTTCTTTGCAAACTTGTACTTTTTCTCCACTGCCCCTAATTTGTTTTCCAAAGCATTGATTTCATCCATTTTTTCCCGTAATTTGCTCTTAGCCATTCTCAACTCTGCAGCTAGTTATTTTTCTAGTATCTTCCCTTCATTGATTTCATCCTCAAGCCTGTCACAAATTTATAGCAACCCAGGGATGATGTTTTTGGACCTAACACACATTTCATCATCAAACCATTTGAACACTTCACAATACCCTATTTTCTGCATTGTCACATACAAAGCATCACTTTCAGTTTCAGCCATAAAAATTCAAAAATTCAGTTTCATTCACGCTTAAAACACTGATAATAAACCTTACCCCATAATTTGGGCAACACCAATATCTTCTCCCTGGATTATGTTTCGACCAAGATGTCTTCAAGGGCAACTCAAATCCACATTTACAATGTTGCTGTGATTGAAGACCCTTTGAAGAACACCAACTTGAATTTGATGAAGAAACGCTGTTTTGGGACATTTAGAGTCGCAGTGAAGCTGTAATTTAGGGCTGCGCGGATTTGGGGAAAAAAATTAGGGCTCCCAATCTGATTTTCGCACCAAATCGTTCAAGGCGGTTGATCTCCATTAGTGTAGACGGAACCCTTAACGGCGGGTACTACATTTGATGTATTTTAAATAACTCGGGGACCACATTGATGACGACCTATTTTAGTGTACTCGATTTGAAATATAGCATACTTTCGGGTACCAAATCTGACATTTACCCATAAAAAAATTACAGAATTATTCAGCCAATATTTGAACAAAAATGATATTTCACCGATATATCAACGAAATTCCACGAGATTGCCCATTTTCTACTGATATCGAAATAATATCAACATTTTTCGATAAATCGGCGATATTTTATCGATATTTTGACCAAAAAAATAGTAGGACATTATAATTTTGGTGCCATTATTTTTGCGATATTTTGGTGATATTTTTATCCTTGCAAAGAATACAATCACGAAGCTTGTTTGGGCCACTAGTAGTAGAAACCTCAAAACTATCCCAAATCTGTGATTTCGCTTGTTTTGTCTATCTTTTCTGTATATAAGGAGCTAGTATGTTGTCTATAGAGTTGATATAAAGTATTATTATCAATGAGTGGTAACACATCATACCAAACTCTTCAAACTTCTTGCAAGTGCAAGCAATCAAGTTCATTATGTTGTCAAATATCACACGGTTGGTACATTTTTGAATTTTAGAAAATGAAACATCATAAATCATAAAATTGTCTTGAATTTCAACAACTGTGGAAGTAGCTGAAATGCAATTGATAAACTCTTCCTTAAATTTTCTGAAAAGTGGTAGTGTATATACCTTGGAAGCATGCTTCAGCAATCCAATTAATGGTAGAACTGACCTAGGAATGCATCTTGGAGAATGAAATTCATCTTAGCGTTTTTTGCTCCTCCAATTGTTGATTGTTTTCTTGAAAATTGTATAGAATTGAGTTAAGCTTGTAGTCTTATTGACATTGAATGAAATAGCATAATTTGTACTTTCACTTCATTATGAAGATCGTATCCCTGCTCAATGCAGTGCATCATTTTTGTTTTAAATTGTATAATCTTGCAAACCAAGGTGTTCTTCCAATTTGTATGTAGATATCATGTTTTTTCAGCAATGCTCAAACTCATTCTCATTGCACATCCCGATAAGCACTTGTTAAATGAATCTTTAAACGAGTTGTCACATTTGAGTTGTGCAAACCTACTAACTGTATTCTGTTGAAGGTACCATAGACATAGTTGATACCTTGTTGTAGGAAAAACCAATAAAACAAATAATATTTTATAGTCAGAATAACAATACCTTTTAATACATTTAAAAATACCTTTATTCGACTTTTATGATACATTTACTAAGATTAAAATAATACATTCTTGTATTTGCAAGTGCCAAATCTTGGTCAGTAAATAAGGTTAATGGACATTTTCCTCCCATTGACTTCTTAAATACTTCAAAAAGCCATTCGAATGACTCTGGTTTTTTGTTGGCCAAAAACGCACAACTAAACATGACATTCCTCCAATGATTAGTTACACCAATAAAAGGAGCACAAATTAAATTGTACTTTTTTGTTATGTATGTTGTGTCAAATACAACATCACAATATATATTGTAATCCTCCTTCATCATGAAATCTCTCCAAAATATATTGTTCAATCTTCTCTCATCATCTAATAGATCTAATCTTATAGTAAAAATCATCATTGTCATCTTGTTGGTTTTGAATCATATCGATAACTGTTTGAGAATCACCACCTTCAATAGCCTTCATTCTCAAACGATTAACAAAATTCAAATAATCTTTCATTGTATGTCCTACAATATCTTCACTACCAGAATCATAAACCATATAACAAAAAGATTTTGTTGCAGTCATTCCCGTAGAGATCATGTTTTCAATGGTTTTACCTTTTTCATTTGTGATACTTCTCTATGAATGGTTTAGATGATTCCACTCAATTCTCGTAAATGGATGATTATGTAATAGGACATGATTAACCACCTCATATATCCCTTCATCATTCATCTTTACAGTCATTAATGCATTACAATTTGTTCTTGTAATTCCAGTTTTTTTTTCTCTTGACTTTTGTAATAGGACGTGATCTCTTCAATCCGAAACAAGAGCATACAAACAACTTGCCCAACTCAATAGGTTTTTCTTCTTTAGAGAATCTAATGGTAAACTTACGAACACTATATCCTAATAGTCAAGCATGCTTACAATAGAGTTGGTACATGTTCTCAATTGTTTCCTTTTTTAATCCAACTAAAGAACCAGTTAGATCATGTAATTCATTTATGTCATCTGAATAAAAAAAAAGTATGTTTTATAAGTCAGTTAAACATTTATGTTTGGTTAAGTATACATTTATGTCTAAATAAAGAAACGTTTAAATATTATTAAACATACCTTTATTAACAGAACTATAATAAGTCACAGTGAAGGCATTCATTAGGTATACCTTTAAGTGTTATTAAGAAAATATTTATGTATTTTTAAGCATACCTTTATAAACTGAACTATAATAAGTCAGTTAAACATACACGACATTTATTAGGTATAAATAAAAAAACATTTATGTTTGGTTAACTATACTTTTGTGTCTAAATAATGAGACCTTTAAGTATTATTAGACATACCTTTATAAACAGAACTATAACAAGTCACAGTGAAGGCATTCATTAGGTATACCTTTTAAGTATTATTAAGAATACTTTTATTTATTATTAAGCATACCTTTATAAACTGAACTTTTAAGTATTATTAAGAATACTTTTATGTATTATTAAGCATACCTTTATAAACTGAACTATTATAAACTGAACTATAATAAGTCAATTAAACATACAAGGCATTTATTAGGTATAAATAAGAAAATCTTTATGTTTGATTAACAATACTTTTATATCTAAATAAGGAGGCCTTTAAGTATTATTAAGCATATCTTTATAAACAGAACTATAATAAGTCACAATTAAAGCATTCATTAGGTATACCTGTAATGGCATGATTGGTATGATGGAATGAGTTGGGAATGAAATCATCATTCCTACCTTCATTCTCATTCCTTTGATTGGTATGGTTTATAAGTGAGAATCACCATTCCTTTAGGAATTATCATTACCATGGATGGGGGAATGGCCATTCCTTCCTACCTCCATGGTATTATGTATTCCTCACCTACAAATGAATGAATTATATTTATTAATTTGATTATTTATTATTATTTAATTTATTTTTTACAAGTTGACTTTCCAAAATTAATTTATTATATAAAATTGTATAATAATATAAAATTATTTATAAAAAAATATAATATATAAATTTAATATAAAATAAAAAAAATGAAAATATCAAATAAATAATAAAATTAATTACATAAATAGAATAAAAATAAAAAATGAATATAAATTTTTAAAAAATATAGAGATAATATGAATATAATATTAGTACAAATAAGTGTAGTCTAGTTTATATAAAAATATATAAATAAATTATAACTAACTAAAATATTTTTAAATAATATAAAGTATTATTTTAATAGCAGAAAATCATATAAAATAATTAATAAAATTATCATAAAATATGATATAATTAACTACTATAAGAATATATAAATAATAAAAAATTAATATATTAATAATAAAATAAAAAATAAAATATCTAAATATGATATACCTTAATATTAGTGATAAGGGTGAGCATGGTTCAGAACAAGTTGAGGATAAGATAATCTCTGGAATTGCTTCAAAGTTCAGAAATTTTTGGAAAATTGCAAAAAATATCTCCAAACTTGCTTCGTCACATCGGTTTCGGTTCCTTTAGAGATTCAGGTATTACGGATCGAATCAATTCAGATTTTTGTTCAAACAAGTCATAAGCTAATAAAATAAATTGGATAATTTAAAAAGTAGTCGTCTTTTTTCAAAAATAATAAATTACATTCAATTTTTTTTCAAATTTTATTTTTCAAAAACTTTTTAATCTACATCTCATAAATGGTCATTAGAAATTATTCATTTTAAAAGCGAAATAAATATACGTTTTATAGTAAAATTTATAGTAAAATTTGAAGGTAGGTATAACCTATAATTAGTGCAATGATTAATTTTTTATAATTTTTTTAATTAATTAAATATATCATATTATTTAAATTAAATAGAATAAAAATATTAAAATAAAATTATAGTGAATGACAATTTGATCAAATAAAAATTGATTTAATGTTTTATCTATAGTTATCAATTATAAAATATAATTATAATGATTATTTCATTCATTTCATATTCCTCTGCGATACCAATCATAGGAATAAACATTTTAATATCATTCCATTCTCATCACCATTCCATTCTTAAATTCATTCCATTCACACCTTATTCCATTCCACCATACCAATCATACCATAAGTGTTGTTAAGAATACATTTATATATAGTTACCTATACCTTTATGTATGAATAAGCATACCTTTAGACTTGTTTATTTCATAAACAATATCAACTGCATTGGAAATTCATCTTCTCCACTTGATAAATCAAAAATTTGAAGGTTAGATATAGTTTCACCTATGATACAAGATTAAGAACACAATATCAGTTACCTTTTTCGTAATGGGAAATTCTACTCTAAGATTGAGGCCATTTACACAATATCTGACAATTTATTATCTCGCATAAATAGATTGATTATTTTTCGTAATGGGAAATTCTACTTTAAGATTGAGGCCATTTACACAATATCTGACAATTTATTATCTCGCATAAATAGATTGATTATTACCTACACTTTCCATGATTTCATTTGTAATTTGAAGGTTGGAATAACAAGTGCTCGTGGAGATAATTTGAGCCAATTGCAAGCTGAGAGATAAGGTGTAGGAGAGATCACAATGTAGGAGAGATTGCGCTCTTAATTAGGACATTTATTATTTAAAAAAGGCATTTGCCCTGTCGGGTTGGGTCAGATCTCTATTGCACGGAGTGCAATTGTTGCACGGAAGTTGCACTCATTTAGTATAGAAACTCTTTCTCGCAATTATGAACCGATTCTTAAGTCGTTAAGTATGTATTTCAAATTCCCTCGTTTATGGAAATTCATGTCAAAACTCCATATCTTTAAAATGAACAAAAAAACACATGCTAAAATTCCTTATTTGGATATTCATGCCAAAACTCAGTTTCTCAACTCACAACAAATGAAAATACTCAAAAACAACTAAAAATCTGTAAAACATGAACATATAACCAACACATGTTCAAATTGGTATCAAGTATGTGATTTGGCCATTCCAACATCTTTTAAGTGATGATTATAGAGTGACTATGACGACAAAGGAAAATACAAGATCACTCACCAATTTCCCAGCTAAATTTACAAATCTTGGACCATATCTATGACAGCATATATGAAAATCTTCACCTGAGTACTAAATCCTGCCAATAACTTATTGTTTAATATCACAATTTATAGGGAGTATATGTTGAGTACTTTGACCACCTTGAAGAAACACTATGAAATATAGCCCCTCCAAAATTTCTTCATAAAAGATACTACAAACAATCTTGTTCGAGGTAGATGTCTCTATCAGTCAAGAGATTGATGATAATAAGGTTCCAAGCCAACCAAAACTTTATCTCCTTTTCCATGAACAAGATAGTCTCCACACCACCACATACCAATCGAACAACTGAATCATAAAATCTTGCACTAGAAGCATTGTATAACATTCAGTTGTAAGCTATACACTAAGGGTCTGCGATTTTGATGATTCACAGCCCTTGCCAACCTCTTCAATGATATGACACCTTTTTTCATATTTGCAACTGTAGAAGACATCTCAAAAGGATATAGTATAGATATGCACATTACTGAGATACCTTATTCCTCGGGACCAGTTGCAAACAAGCTGATAAGGCCTCGAAATACTTGAGCAGATAGCTGATGTGCTTGAAAAAGCTCACCGTCCACATTCCATACACCCTCCTTCCCGATAGATGTGAATGTGAAGGCTTGAGTCTGACCATAAGCACCGAATAAAGTTAGCATGGATAAGTAAAGATACATTATAGGAGAAGGAAAAAAACAGAATCAAGTTGAAAAATATACTTTATGGTGTTCAACAAAGTTGAAATCCAAGGGGTCCCCACCTTTCGTAGCTAGCTGAATAAGGTGCCTGCAAATAAATATCATATATGATGAGAATATTTGCCATCAAAACCACCAGAGGTTTTATAAATAATTTCAAGTTAAGCCTTAATTCTCTCACATCCCACTTCCCAACAAAAAACATCCCTTACAGCAGAAAACAAATAACCTCAAGTTTTCTATCAATGACTAAATATGGTGAAGTATAGATATTTTGGCCATGTCCACCATGCAGCTATGGACGATAACTGTAGAGGGAGAGGAGGGAGAGAGAGAGAGAGGCTCATAAAGATTACCATAGATAAAAAGGGTGAGGGCAGTCCTTTACTAATATCAGATGCAGGAAACCATCAGAAAGATGAGCATCTGCTACTAGGCCATCAGGAGCCTTTTCATTGCGGCATGATATTACAGCAGCACCAACACTAAGAAAACGGCCTTTCGATCTCGACCATTTTAAACCTTTTAAGTTTTGAGCCAGGCTAGGGGATCCAATTTTAGTGTCATTGGATTTTGAATTGCACACTGCACAGTTAGCACGGCAACTCATCCAATCAGGTTTTTTTGGAAGACACCAAATCCTCCTACTACTAACTTGAGGATCCTCTTCAGGATCCAAGCTAGGTTTTTCCGTTTCAACTTCAAGATATTTCACTTCTGCCTCGTATGACCTTGGAAACACATTAAGAGTTGAACAAATTAGAAAATAATATAAAAGACAAGAAAAACAAAAAGATGCTATTTTAGGCACAATTCTAACTACAACAGCAAGAGAGTAAGACTACGAGATTATATCATCAATTATGCTTGAACATATGGCATATGCAGTATGGAAACTAGCCGGAAACAAGTATAATCATGGCGGTTACACTATATACTTCCCAGCCCGTTGGGGCTACATTTATTGGCTTAGTGATGCTAAATTTGATAAAATTAAAATATATATATATATATATATATATATATAATTTACCTTTGGTCAGCTCAGATCTGACAACCACAAAGGTATCATTCAATGGTATAATGTTGCAACAATTTTAAGGTGAGATTTGAGAAACCTAAAAAATTTAACATTCTCTAGAAGGTACTTTTGTAAGATAGAGAAAGAATAAACAGAGAGACATCCTATTATTGGAACAAAATAATTGAATATCCCATTCGTTATAAACTTTCTGTAACATAGCCTTTATATATATCTTTAAGGAAATCACATAATTCCATCTTCATAAGCACGTGCAATGGCATGTCTAATTTGGGAAGGCTATAAGAATTTCGGCCATAACTAGGTTTGCCCACTGCATGTGGTATATGTAATATTCTACCAAATAAAAAAGTAATAATGATAAAATTGATCAACTTCTTACATCTTGATCCATCAGAGCATTATCAATTTATCATGCCTTTGGTATTATCACCATAAAGAGAATAATTCTCCAGCAAGTTCACACAACAGTGCCATGCTACATTAAACTTAAACTCTATACGTGGAATAAACAACATGGAGCTCAACAACTTGACTTTAATAGCATGCAATTGAAGAATCACAATCACCTGCTACATGGCCATTTCTGATTCATGTTATTGACAATACATGCATAAAAGTTGCTAAAAGAACTTCCAGATATTTCTATTTCTATGCCCAAAGCTAAAGGAAATCCACATTACAAAAATTCTACATATGTGGAAGACCTCGCAACAGCTCTTTTCCTTTCAAAGCCAATTAATTGCATACCTATGCTGAAGGAAAACCTTTGTCCCAGCATAATCATATCGCTTAGGTCCCATCCACCGATGCTTCTCGCTCTCTGTAATGACATCTCCATAGAAGCCATACCTATAATTGCCTAGGAAATTATTACATGGTAAAAGTACAAGAACACATGCAACAAATTTTGTTTCCCTTCCACTGGGGCACTAAACAAAGGGTAAGATGTTTTTTTAAACGGGCAAGTCCGCTGGTCACCAACATGATAAGTGTTTTATCAGGAACTGGAGAAACAATCAAACTTCATCACATGGCCCAAAGAAGGCCTTCATGGTATATGCATAGTCAGGAGCAGACTGCTCGTTTCTCAAAACAATAAAAGAGATGATCTTTTAAATGAAAAATAAACAAAATTACCAGTAATGTCAAAAAACATCAACTATCAAATATTGAGGTAACGTAGATTGGTGGCAATGATTTGAAAACATGATGAGTAAAAAATATCAGGAGTACTGAATACAGCCAAAAGAATACCCAGCAAAAGAAGCGGCATAGCGTACACAGGGTTCTTCATTTGACAGATGTGTTTTTTTCCATCTTACAATTTGAGCTATATCAAGGTGCACCCTTTTTCCGAGGATGATATGCAATGCGGATGTTACAGGGTCTCGAGCCCCAGTCGTACTGCCAAAGTAAAATCAAGCATTAGAAGTCCTCTTTAGAAGATCAAAAGCAGTTTCTGCTCATTCAAAAACAGAAAGAGTAACATAAAACTCAGGTTTAAGTCAAGTAAAAAATAAGTGTTCAACAATAAATCTATACATCTAAGAGCAAAATAATTGACATTGAAAACATGAAACAAAGAAAAGTATACAGAAATGAGTTTAAGAAAAAGAACTACTATTATCAGGCAAGTTCATGGCATAAAGGGAGGAAATTATGTTTAAAGAACTGGTGAAAATCTCATGTTAGAAATATAACCAAAAGAAAAGATAGTTTTGATTTAAAAAATTATAAAAAATGAAATATCTATAATAAGATCATATTTCACATAAAGTTCTACAAAGTGGCTGACATGATACTGAAATTTAGGCATTTATTTAAGATAATAAAATATCTTAAGAAACTGTTTTGAATAAATGTAATTTGAACAACAAAAGTTTACGTACTTAATAGATAAATCTTTGTTTATCACATTTCACTCACAAGGTTCATACTTTGTTTTGTTGATTTCAAGATTTCTACAACATCAATACAAGATTAACCTAAAAAAAATAAAAAATAAAAATTTAATAATAATGGTTGTCAACAATTCATGCTTGTGCAACTTACTATTTATCAAAAAACAATAAAAAGAGTCAATCAGGGAAGTTTATGGTTAGGATACTAGACTCTAGTTTAACATGTATCTATTTGTAATCAAACATGGGAGAACAAAAGTAACAAAAAACAAAAGTCTAATGAAACAGATCCAAATTTATACTTCATAGCAGTTAAAAAAGAAAAATTCTCATCCCCAATATCCAGGAAAAGTACAGATTTCTATTTTAAGAATCGTAATATTTGTATGCCCCTCTGGCACAGAGTTAAAACAACATCCTTATCCAGAGCAAAGAATTGCCAAAATAAAATATCTTGGTGGTTTGTATATGAAGTCCAATAATGCCCATTATTTAGCATATCGAACTCATGATACCATGTCCTAAACTTGTAGATATAGAGCATTCCCAACCCCAAGGGAACAAATGGTTAAAGCAATAAGGTTATGAAGTCAAGAACTCAGGAATCACAGTTTCCTCAAAAAATGATGAGAACTAAGGCAAGTCAGGTTCCCAGACAAAAAGAAGTATTGGAGTGAATGTAATGTTGACAATACCAAATCACAATGGCATCAGTGGATCCAGCAGGGATAATCCCGAATCTGAACATATCATTTGGAAAGGGAGATTCAGGATCTTGGTCTGCATAAAAGCAAGAAAACATGCTGAGAGAATCAGAAATATAGATGCTTCTGCTGCAAACCAGTAGTATAATGCTCAAAGTATACTCTTAAGTCAATGAGTGTTTCCAGAACATTCCCAGGTCCCTATATCCAAAGATGCATTCATGACAAATATCTTTTTGAGAAAGTTATTACTAGTGGAGATTATAACATACCACAATTAGGCGATTGGGGTGCAATATATTCTGAGCCTGTGAGTAGGGGTGACCCGTCTTCATTATAATCACAGTGCTCTACAATGGTTCTGTCAACATTATGAATTGATAAATTTGACTCACTCTCACCAGGGTGCAAGGAATCTCCAGGGGCTGGTGGATATGGAGCTTTATGCCTTGACAATAGAAGACCATTAAGGATTTCATTGAAAAATCCATCACCACCCTAGTAACATTAGAAGCAATCATATGAGAAGGAACGACCAAGAAATACCAAACCAATATGAATTACAATACAATATGAGTATGAATAGCATGCATATGGAATATCATAGTGCAAAGTGAAGTTAAATATTGGCATAATGACCCTGTGCGCATTATGCAGCAAACATGGATATTACATTGACTCATAGAAAAACAGAGGAAATTCAATCAGTGATATCGAATGAATCATTCAAGTGAACTCTCTGGTAATAAAATGAGAACCACAATCAAACTTACACTTCAACATGATATGTTACATAACTTATAAACTATTATAATTATGGATAAGCCTTTCTGGTTGATTACTGGCAAGAAAGAAAAGTGCCAGTTTTTCATAAAATGATGAAGCTATATAAAAATTATTATGCCGGCTCAGAAAGATATCAATACAGAAAATAAAATAAAAATGGTGATGGTAAGATTTTGAGACGTGTGGAGTGAGGATGAGGTGAAACCTCAATGTCTAGAGAAAATCAAGATTTTTTTTAACAAACAGATATTTTTTTTATACAACTGGGACTTGAAAATTCACTAAAGTTAATCAAAATGAACAGAATATTGTAAGAAATATATGTTTTTCACAATGATGAAGCAATAGATACCTGTTAAGTTAAATTATGGTAAGGACGACATTCTTTCCCAACTTGAAAATGGTTTATGACTTGTTTTATCAATCTGATAGGTTTTGCATCATTAATATGAAATGAGATAAAAACAAGTTTCATTTCCATATGCTACTGTTGTCCCGTAAGCAAGTTCTTATTGCAAGTTCAGTCATCCCTATAGTGTATACTGTTTCAACATGTCATTTCTTATGGAGAAAATTGACTTGGTGCATATACTTTTCTTTTTTAAAGGAAAAGGCAAACCAGTATCTTTTCCTCCATCTATTCTTTTAACTTCTGTCAAAGTTAAAAGACACATCACTCTGTCATTGTGCAATTCTACTTAATGAAGTGGAACACTATTTGATTATCAGACAGCAAAACCCTTCATTCTTAGGAAATCCATGTCTACATTTTAAATTTTCAAGCACGACAAGACAAGATCAAACTAATGATTTCTTGTAGATTCTCTATGATGGATTTTGGCACAAAAATTCTGATTTTCTACTATTTTCTGTATTTTTATATATATAATAAATAATTATAAACATGAATAAAATAAATTTGTCCGACATTGCACAATGAAATAGTCAAACTTCAAGTATGCCAAATGCGATCTCATTGAAAGTAATACAATTATGATTAAAATTACATAGTTAAGTATTCACATGTATTAATGTTTTCCTGAGAAAACAACCCATGCTCTATATAAAAAAAAAAATTAGAAAATGAACAAATAAAATGTTAGGAATACTTACAACAGCTATAACACCATCATATAAACTTAGATCTCTATTTGTAATTGAGGCCAACACATCATGTGCATGTCTGGCCCGCTCAGTCACTAATACCTGTAGAAAAAGTTGAATGTATGGAGAAGAAGAGTTATTGAATTGACTAACTTGGTAATACTCAAACCATATAAAGCATGCAATAGATGAGAAAGAAACCTTAAATCTAGGAAAAACAATTGCTTAATACTTTGGCAATGTAAGAGATATGAGCACAAGTCAGATGTCTATATTACATGAATACAGTTAAATTAGAAAAGTCAATGTTTCGTATGCCACCCATGCACATGTGTAAGGGAATGTCAGAATGTGTCAGTTAAACTTTCACTTGCACCTATCACCACAGCTGTTGCATACTTGCCCTTGGAAAAAAAAATACAAGATTTGGTGGAGATACTGACTGTTTTTAGGGGATTTTGCAGCTGTTCTATTAGTGTGTGAAGTTATAAATAGTCATCACAAGAGATTATGATATTACGATAGCTGGTGCAGATATTATTTCCTTCTACTATTTATGTATTTCTCTAGAGGAAACTATACAAAGCAGTCAATGAAAAAATTACACATAATAGTCTTTTTTGGGTTCTCTCTTCCAAGTTTATGAGGTAACAAAAGCATCAACACTATTTTTGGCCCTAATTTTCTGCAAAAGTATATTGATCATGAAGTCTGATATTTTATTTGAGTCCACACTTCTTTTGCAGAAAAATACTGAAACCTTAGCTTCATAACATGAATTGCATTTAGGAGCACCACAATTCGCTATAACAGTGATAACCTTTATCAATGGTCTCACTCTGCTCGAATGTACATCATGGACAAGGGATGATTGTCTGCATGATTAGAGTTCAAAGCACTATTTATTATATGTAGGATGTCGAAAATTCAATTGTTATGGCTTGGCTTGTGGACTCTATAGACGATTCAACAATTATGTATGGACTAGAAGATCGCAAGTCATTACAAACTGTATGAGCATCTAAATGTTTCTTGCTAGACTCAATATTGAGTTTGATGGAGAAAGGGGAGGATACCAGGTAGACAACCTCTTCCATCATTAAGCAAAGGTTTTTCTTAAGCTAGAAAAGAACAGTCTAAGGAAAGTTAAATTGGAAAGAAGTGTCCTGGTGTATCCATCAAGAACTCAGCTCCAGTCATTTCCTGATGGATATATGCTAGCAGGGCTATAGTAAACCAAAGGAAGACAGATGGTAGCTCTTGTGTGGTAGGCAATTGAACCAAACTTGCTGAAGGGTTCAAGGTCAACCAGAGGTTTTAAGCTCTCTATTTCGATTTGTCTTGTCTAACTGGCTTGGGCCAATTGGGACTCTCTTCCGACTAGGTCTGAGATAGAAAAGGCCATTTTAATGAAAATTGTGTGTATCCTTTAAACTCTCTGCCAGAAAGATGAGAAAAGTCATCTTTACCACTTCAGATTGAACAAAGAAGTCAATTTGTATTGACCCGAGACATATTTAAAGGGGCTTGAGGCCATCTTAAGACTTAAGATTTTTTAAATAGAAAGGACAACCTTAGAAATGGTTTCTACTTTTCTTGATTCTTAAGTGGATTTGGATGCAAAAGGTATTTACTAAAATGTAAGGCTTATGGGAGCATATAAAGAGGTGGTTTTGCACAAAACTAATGCAATTGAATGTAGGAAACATTTGCAGCTATAGTCAAGATAAACTCAAGCAAAGCATTAGTATCCTTGGTTGCGAATTCAAAGGGTTTTTTATGTAAAGAATGCATACCTAGATGGAGATCTGGAAGAAGTCTTAGATACCAAGTAGCTTCAATAAGAGATTCACCAATAAAAGAAGAAAGAAGTAGGTAAATACTAGAAATCATCTTAAGGACTTGAACAGTTCCTTAAAGGTTATGGTCAGAATTTTATTTCAACTGCTCGGGTGGAGGACCAAATGTCAGACAGATGATAATATTAATAAACTAGAATAACTTGATGAAGAAAGTAGGAAATAATTTTGAGATCATAGACTTCCCACGTTCAAAGATTTTCTTGAAATGAAGTTTTAAGATCAAAGGAAGGCAACTTTGCCAGTCACAGCACATATAATCTATATTTGCTTGGTGAATCAGGATTTCCAAAGCAGCTGAAACTCTAATTGAATCAAGTAAACAACATCTGCCAAATCAGAAGGTGTAGTAAGAAGCAGTGGAATTTCCTGATTCTCTGTGTTTCATTCATAGGAAAGGCAAAAGTATTTATGAGCTCCCCAATCAAGGGATTCTGTTTCTGGAACCCCTATTCCCAAGGATTTAGTTTCCTTTATTGATTCTTAATTCCTCTACATATTGTATACTTTTAATCACCAGAAACAAGAATAATATTTGAATTTTCTTAAACAACAAAAGACTTTTAGGAATATCGATATACATTCCAGATATAGCCTCTGCAGTATCAGTATGTATGAACGGTGAATTCGTGATCCAGTTCATGCATTCTCGTAGACTAGAACACTTCATTGCAGTCTATGGAATCTTAAGGTACTTGGAGGGGACTTAAAGAGAGGTCTACTATTCAAAAAATTGTGGCCATACAGTATGATGTTCATATTGAAGCGGATTCCACTAGAAGCATAACTAATTGAAGATCAATATCTGGCTATTGCACCTGTATTGAAGGTGAAATAGGTTGATTAGTTAAGACCAAGAAACAAAATGTGGTGACCAGGAATAGTGCTTATTCATTGTTTAGATTGTTTGGTCATTCAATTTGCAAAGTGAAGTAAATTGAAAGGAAGTTGGAAAAGTTGAAGATTTGGCGTAATTTGTGACAACAAACCATCCATCTGAATTTCTCATAACTCAGTCATCTATTAAAGAATATAATACATGATGAGGTAGATAATAAATTCATTAGAGAAAAGTTTGATAGCGGATTAATTTGCATCTTATATGTTGTCAATTGACGAGTAAAGTTACCGATAATCACAAATGGGTTGCAAATGATGCAATTTGACACTTAGATTAGCAAACAACAATAGAAGATATCTTCAAACCAACTTGAGGTGTCTTAGAAAATTGAAGATATTTGGTGGAGCTATGGATTCTCAGTTTTATCTGAATGTAAAAATAGAAATAGTAAACATTACAAAACATAAAATTAAACTAGATGCTATTTCCTTTTATGTATTCTTTGTATTCTTCTACATGTATGAAAGTATGTAAACCATTCAATCAAGGTAGACCATTTTATTCTTTGTATTTTTCTATAAGTATGAACTGTGTAAACCATTCAATCAAGACAGACTATACACAAAATTCAAAGTCTTATACGAGCTTGGTCAAGGTGTGTCCTAAATCAAGTTTGGATCTTATTGCTCTAGATCTTGGATGGTTCTTAGGATCCTCAGAAGGATCTTATGGAGAGCTATTGTTCTTATTGTATGTCCACCTGGCTGAAGAGGAATAAAGGGTCTTTTATGATACCTACGAGTCTTTTTTGGAGTGTTGTGATAGGTTAAGCTTAGGATGCATTTGTGGTATAAAAGCATAAGGATATCAGGCATTTTTTCGTTGCTGATTTTGTTAGGTAAACAGGTCTTGCTTTATATGCTCTTTTTTAATGTGTTTGGATTGGACGTCTTCTCCACGGTATGTATTGGTATTACTATTTAATAAAATGTTTTGTTTCTTATCTAAATCACTTTATCAAATTTGGGCATTACATAATATGTTTGTCTTCTATCATTTTTTACTGATAAAGGACTTATTTAAGCATGGATTGCTGAAGAAATGTCACAGTATCTATCATGGCAGACAAGTTTTGCTCCTGAAATTCTGATAACCATGAACATAAAGCATCTAAAGAGCAGAGAATATGAAAATTCTAAGGCTTGCTTATTCTTTCAAATACAAAAGAAATCACTCAAAGACCTGTAAATTTACCTTAGTTTTAATTTTGGCCTGGGAAAATAAAGGAGTTACTGCTTCCCATATTTTACACCCATGCCCTTTCCCACTCCTTGGATTAACAAAAACCTGATCAATTACAGAGTTAAGTATGAAGTAAAGGATAAACAGGAAAAAAAGAAAGGAAAGGAAAATTTGTTTAGTTTACCATCTGAGCTTGCAATAAAATAAATAAATAACAACTATTGGAAAGAAAAGAAAATACCAGCATTTTTTGGACAATAAATTGAAACATACCAGAAGATTCTTCGGTCGCTTGGCTTCCATGTGTAAACGATCATTAATCAAATTCAACCAAGTCTTACAAATCTCTCTAGTCTTATGACCAAAAGTGTAAACTGATGGGGTCCAAAGAGACGATTGGGACTTTGATCTGTGGACAACATGGATGGTGAACCGATACATCTGTGGAACCAAAGAGAACATACTGCATCAGAGGAGCACTAAAGCTATCCAATAAAGGCAAAATTTTAGTTTCCTAAGTTAGTAGCATGTATCACCTCTGAATGACCCAAAAGTGAACCTTCAACATTAGCAAGAGCAGATTCGTGGACTAAACCCCAGTCAATGAAGTTAGCAGCATAAACATTGGCAAACCTAACCTCCATTTCTATATCTGGAACCAGTTTCATTCCCAAACAAGACAACTTATCCTCTCCCTGATATAGTGCAATAGACCTTGAGTTAGTCTTCACACAAGGCAGCTGTAAAAAATGTGTTAGATAGATGGAGCACACAGCATACAAGTATCATGGAATCTACATAACCTGGTTACCATAAGAACAATTCAAAATGAAAAAAGTAAAAGAAGTAGATGAGAAAGTTGCCTTTAGGAGGACCAGAATAGACATATTTCTATGTAATCCATTTTAAGTCAGATTGTATTGAGGCGTGAAACCTCTTATTGGAATATATTTGAAATATATATTTCCAT
This sequence comes from Scutellaria barbata, assembly GCA_028654395.1. NCBI lineage: Eukaryota > Viridiplantae > Streptophyta > Magnoliopsida > Lamiales > Lamiaceae > Scutellaria > Scutellaria barbata. The sequence continues at coordinate 22,682,381 of CM053646.1, forward strand.
TAGAACCTAAAAATTATATATTCAGCATCACCTCTGTCAAAAATTAGAAATACTACCAGTCATTGCGCAGTGGGTTTTCAGTTCATTATTCTACCTAATGTCAACTGAGCCTGTGCTTACTTTTGCTTAACTTATGTTATTAACTAAATTTACAAACAGGAAGCTAGATGGCTCAAAGTTTAACTTGGTCCTTGGCCACCAGCAAACCATATCTTCCTCTCAAGGCATCTGTTTCATTTCCTGTGACTTTATATTCAAATACAAAGGAATATATATTATCAACACTGAACTGAAACTCCTTGACTACCTGAAGCACTTCACATCTAAATCCAAGGATCCAACTCAAACTAGATAGCGTATAAATTGTGAGATAAAACTTAATGTCAATATGAACTCCTTAGATGCACCTTACGTCCCCGCATTCACCCTATGATAACAGACAAATACAAATAATATTTTCTTTAAGAAACAATCTTATCCTATCCCTAATATAGTGAAGAAAGTATATTACTATCGCAAGTCCCAACAAGTTCAACTGCTTGTGCAGCAAGCAGAAAGACAAATCTCCATGACGAGAAGCTGATATATCGAAGGAAACTATCTGATTTCAAGCTATTTTCGGTCAGAGGGAGCAACAAGTGGACTGATATTAACCTACAGGCTACAATAAAATGAGGAGGGAGGATGATATCACCCTAGCAAACAGAAATATAATCAGAAAATATAAAATCGAGATGCTAAAAACCTGAACACAATCCATATTTCCTAATCAAAGAACGACCACTATGCTTCAATGCGATCACCAATAAAAACTGCTACAAACATAATAACAATAATGGTTGCAATTCTTCCACTTAATGTTAGTAAAATTTATGTAAGACAGATGGAAGAGTTACAGAAAATAAGGACTAATTTTAAAGCAGAATTAAGGTAGCAAATGGAACAGAAATTACTCACATTATGCAGAGATTCAACAGATTTCCATGACAATCCATCAGAAGTATGTGTGAGAAGGACCTCTCCAACATGATCCAAGAAAAAACCACAGCTTGAAACAGAACCCTCAGCATCGCCATCAGCGAAGGGTTGTTTTGGGCGAGAAGCATTTTTCATAAACCCATTTTCGTTTCTTTCCATGCTAATCTTTTAATAAATAAATCTAAAATTTCTGAGAAAAATCTGAAATAATTTATGTCTTCTTTTTCAAAATCGATTAAATTGGGGGAGAATACATGTTAAGATTAGCGGTGATGATCTGGAAAATAGAGATTCAAGTGTCGAATATGGATTTGGAGGTTTATAGCAACATTCTTTGTTTTCGTTTTTTTTTTCTTTTTTTCTTCCCTCGCTAATGACTATTCCGTATTTTTATCATGTGTTTATGCGGGGAAGGTAATTAAAGGGCATTAATCCACTAATGCATTTTAGTGTGCATCTAATTTGATTACATCATCATAAGTTATACTTCCTCGGTTGGGTTTACGTTGAATTGTTTTGAAGTTTTATAATTTAAAATTTTATAAATTATTTTGTAATTTTTGTTATACATTAAGAAATATCAAATTGGATAAATATTCTCTTAATTAATTAAGAAATTTAGAATTTAAAATTGAAAAATGAATCAAATTAATTCCTAAAAAGTATAATATAAAATCTCTTCATTTTAATTAAAAAATATTAATAGGGATAATTTAAGAAGCAAAATCTATATATATATATATATATATATATATATATATATATATATATATATATATATTTATATTTATATATATATATAAAATAAAATGATTTCATATTATTTTCCCAAAATAATAAATCTCTCAAAAGTCAATATTTCAACCTTATATTTTAGTTTATTCTTTTATTTAATTTTCAAGAATAGTTTTTATATGAACCAAGTGTATGGATCAACTGGGCGTGTGCAGGTCGGGTCGGGTCCGGTCCAGCCCGAATCCGTGCCCAATTTTTCTTTTCTTTTTACTGTCATAATTTTTATGTTATATTAATATAACTTTTATATATAAATATCATAACCTTTAAGTGAATAACTTAAACTTTGAGTATAAAAAATCATGTAATATAGTTGAAACTTTTATGCTATACAAGTATAACATTTATGTACAGATATCATAACATTTAGGTAAAATTAGTTAGACTTTACTCAGTACAAATAACATAATTAAAAGTTATATAATTGTTATGTTTTACAAGTATATCATTTATGTTATATTACTATAATATTTATGTATATATATTATAATTTTTAAGTAAAATTATTTATACTTTTTTCAGTATAGATAACATAAAAGTTATGTAACTTTTATGTTATACAAGTATAACATTTATTTTATATTAATATAACTTTTATATACATATTTCATAACCTTTAGGTGATATTATTTATATTTTTTTTAGTTACATAACACAAAGAACTATGTGAATAGAATATAAAGGTTATACGAACATAATTAAAAAATTAGGTTTGTCAAATTAAAAGGTTATGTGAAAATGACTCATACACTTGATACACAAAAATAATTTCCTAATATTTGTTCATTACATATTTCGTAATTATATTATGGTAATATATTTGGTATTATTTGAATATTCAAGTTTCATAATGTAAATATTTGAAAAACACTTTTTAGAATGAGTAAGACTTGTGTGTAACTGTTGCATGGATCTTAGATCCATGCAACGCGGGTCGGGTCGGGCTGAATCCGACCCGGATTCGCGCATTTTTTTTTTTATCATGACATTTATGTTGTGTTAGTTATACCTTTATATTATCTTAAGCATACCTTCATATTATGTTAAGCATACATTTAAGTAACAATTTAGCTTTTAAAAAAAACACCTTAATTTTGCCAAAAAAACCCTAATTTTGGCAAAAAAAACCCTAATTTTAACAAAAAAATTATAATTTCAGCATAAAAAAACCCTAATTTGTACATATATACCTTTATATAAATATTACGCATACCTTTAATTAATATTAGTCATACTTTTATATAATACATAAAGGTACACTAATATAATTAAAAGGTATGACTAATATAACATAAAGGTATGTTTAACATAATATAAATGTATGTTTAACATAACATTATAACCCTAAAGGTATGCTTAACATAACATAAAATCATAAAGGTATGCTTAACATAACATAAAGGTATGCTTAACGTTGTATAAAGGTATGCTTAACGTTGCATAAAGGTATGATTGATATAATGTAAAAGACTTGCATAAAGCTATGGTTAATATAATATAAAAGGTCCTAAAGGTATGACTAACATAACATAAAGGTATACTTAACATAACATAAAGGTACACTTAACATAACTGTTGGGATTTCAATGTTTAGATTTTGATGAGACAAACCAAATATGTAATAGGAAGTTTTGAGTACTCCATTTTCACAATGTTTAAGTGGATAAATAGACTAGAATTGAGTCTTGAGTCAAGTATTGAAAATAGAGGTTAAATGAGGATAAAGCTGCATCTAAGCTTTAAGGGAAGATATCGCTGCAAGAAGGCAGGATACAGTATCGCTGCAGGAAGACAGGATACAGCATAGCTGGAAGAAGGAAGGAACAACAAAGTATAAATAAGGCTGAACTTCTATACAGCAAAGCAAGAAAGAACGGCGTGCAGCAACGCTGCAAGAAAAAGGATACAGGAGTACTGCTAGAAAGAAGTTACAGCAGCACTGCCAGAAGATACTGCAACCAGGTCTAAGTTACAGCAGCACTGAAAGAAAGCATCAGCTGCACAAGGACCCAGGATACAGCGCAGACTTACAAATCAGTTATGTAATACAACGCCAACTACAAACAAAACATCCTGCAAATCCTAGAAAGGATAAATGCAGTACGAGGAACGGAGATTCAAGCAAGAATAAAAGAGCCGTTCAAGAAAAAGTCAAAGTAGCAGACACGGAGCCAATAAGAAGATGCCACATGGACTGACGCGCTGCAAAAAGCTGCGAGCCGCAACTGCCGCATTAAATGCTCCGAAAGGAAAAGTCAAGTCGCATTAAATGCGAACCATACTATGGCCAGACTACTTTAAATTCAAAAGAGGGATGTCTCCTTCAACGGACATCTTCTCCTACAAGTATAAATAGAGGTCGAGGAGCACTGAAGCTGGTTACTGATACTGTTACTGAAAACGATTACTAAGATCTGAAGATCATTTGGGAAAAATTCAAAGCTTACAAGATTCAAGCATTCAAGCCAACAAACAGTTTCAGTCACTCAACCTACCGAAGTGAAGCAAGTTCAAGCTGAAAGTTTCCCTACGGATTCAGAAGCTCACTTCGAAGCACAAGTTGAAGAAAAACCTTTTTATCCTTTTAACCTTGTTGCTGTGTGCTTAGGTTGTTTTAGTGGTGTCAAGCAGTTGATAGGAGAGATCCTTGCTGTTTGTTTTAGTTGTCTAGAGTTAGGCAGCTTCCCTGTGTGGGAGTGTGAAACCCTGTGTGGGTTAGCCTTTGAAGTTTGCAGTTGCTGTGTGTACGCTGGACTTTAGTAGGTGGTTTACTTTGTAAAGTTGATAGATTGTTGGGAGAGTCTTGTAAATCAATCTTGCTTAACAAAGTTTCTGCTCGAGGAGCAGTAGAGTGGACGTAGAAGGATTACACCACCTTCGAACCACTATAAGCCATAAGTGTTTAATTGTTTTATTTATTTGTGCACTTATATTCTGCATATCTATCTGTCTCTCATCATAAAACGTTTTGAAAGAAGCATTCTTGAGAAAATAGCCTTGTGTTTTAAAGTTAATTTCCGTTGCGTATAAAACTCCAGGTTACAGCGTGCAGCACTGCATCCTAGCGCTGCAAGCAGTAACCATCTATCGCTGCAAGCTCAAGTAACTTGCAGTGCAGAACGGTTGTTTTAAAAGATTCTGAAAAATCGACCAAGGTTCATTCACCCTCCCTCTGAACCTCGGACACCACTTGGGACCAACAATAACATAAAGGTCAAGCACCTGGAGCGAATTTTGGGTGGGTTTGAGCGCACCCACCCAGGCGCGTGGGGGCGCGTGGGTGGGTCGGATTGTTGTGTATGGATCTAGGATCCATACATAAAGTGTACAAAAGTTTTTGCGTTTTAGAATTATTTTTTCATATCTTATACATATTTGTGATATTCTATACCCGCTTTTAAATACGTAGACAAATAAGGTTATGGTAATAAATAACAATGTTTAACTTTAAATCCTTATGCAATATATTAACATCCACAGATTATGAAACATATATAGAAGTTTGTCTGCAATTTTAATAAAAAAAAGTACACAAGAGGACATTCTAAAATATATTAAGTATATTTGTTAAATATATATTGATATTATTTTATATATATATAAGATGAATTATATTAAATACACTTTATTCAAAAAGGAAAAAAAAACATAAAAAAAGTACATACACATTATTCCACGAAAAACACGCACACACACATATATATAACCTCCCATTTCAATTAATAATAATCATGATAATAATAGTACTGTTAATTGTTGACGACGAAATTTGTAATTCAATTAATTTTTAGTCGAATACTCAAATTGATTGAAAAGGGGATGAAATTGGGTGAGAGAAATGAATCTGAAATGTGAAACAGTGAAGAAAACAGTGGCCCGGAGCCTACTAGAGCAATTTAGTGATGGAGATCCATCCATACACAATCATGCAAGAAATAGTGATCATTTGATCGTGCAAGAAGGCCCAATTACAAGAGCACGTGCTAAGAAGCTTTAAGAGACCTTGATGATCATTGTTGCTAAAATTAAAGAAAATGTGCAAGAGAAGTTCAAAGAAGACACAATGGTGAACGTTATTGGGTTGGACATCACATAATGCTAAATTGGGCTTGAAGACTATAAAGCCTCTAATTTTGAAAACAAGTGGAGCCACCAATATGGACTACAAGTATAGCCATCAATATTGACTACAAATGAAGCCCCCAATATTGACAACAAGTCAAGCCTCCAATTTTGAACACAAGTGGAGCCTCCAATATTGACTACAAGGGAAGTCTCCAATATTGACTAAGTAAAGCCCCCATTTTAGAATACAAGTGATAGTTATTAGTGTAGGAAAGTCATTGTTCTTGCCTATAAATATGACTTATGATCACTTGTAAAAAAAGAGATCAATCTTTGAATCCAAAAATGAAGCTTATGCTTTTGGTGTTGAATCCCTCTTTGTGAGGTTTTCATTTTATCAAGAACTTATCAAAATCATTTGAGCAAGATCTTGTGGCATTCATCATATCGAGGTTCTTTCGCTCTAAGTAAGATCAAACTAGATTCTTGATTTGGGGAGATCCGCTGCTTATCTTTATACGTTGGGTTCTTAGATCTTTATATCTAATGGGTCCTTCGTCCTATCCACATCAGTTTTGGTATCAGAGCAATCTGGTATTGATCTAAATTTTTTTTCGATTCTTGTTACGTAAAAAAAATAAAAATAAAAAGAGAAAAAAATAAAAAAAAATTGTGTTTACTTTTCTTTGAAATTTCGGTCACAATAGTTCCTTGTTTCCTTCATTATAGGACTAAGGGATTGTTGAACATTGCTAGAAATTGTTCAAACTTGATTTGTTCTTGAATTTGAGAGGTAAAAAGCTAGAGTGGTGAGTTCATTAGAGGGGAGGTAAAAGCCTACGAGTGAAACACAAGTGAATTGTGAGGTATATCTTTGAGTGATACACGAGTGTGTTGTGAGGAAAACATCATGGAAGAGACGTCTACAAATCAAGGAGATGTTTTCACCTTTCAAGCTATGCAACAACAATTTGCTAGGATGAGAAACATTCTTGAAAGCATGGCTGAACGTTTGGAGAGATTGGAGCAGCCAACAAGGGAGCATAGAAACCCTATTGCAAACCTAAGAATGCAACATGAAGAGAGGGAAACGGAGGAAGGAGAGGAAGATGAAGGGGTTGTTTACCAAGTGCATAGACGAAGAGATAGAAAAAGGCAATATGATGAAGTTGATCGTGACTTGGGAAGCATCAAGATGAACATACCTACTTTCCATGGGAGAAGTGATCCGGAAGCTTATTTGGAGTGGAAAAAGAAGGTAGATCTAATTTTTGATTGTCATAATTACTCCGAAGAGAAGAAGGTGGGGCTTGCTACAATTGAGTTAACCGACTATGCTATAGTTTGATGGGATTAATATGTTACAAATCGAAGGAGATATGGAGAGAGGCCGATTGCTACTTGGGTTGAAATGAAATCAATCATGCGTAAGAGATTTGTACCTTCTCACTATTTTTCGTGAATTGTATCAAAAGCTTCAATCTATAACTCAAGGTTACAAATCTGTTGATTAATACTACAAAAAGATGGAGATTGTCATGATTAGGGTAAATGTTGAAGAAGATCGTGAGGCTACCATGGCATGTTTCTTGAATGAGCTGAATAGGGAGATTGCTAATGTAGTGGAGCTTCAACACTACGTGGAGCATGAGGACATGGTACATACAACCATGAAAGTGGAAAAGCAACTCAAGAAGAAGGGATCTTTTCAAAGGAGTTCTACACCTAATTTTCAGTTTTCAAGCAAAGCCAAGGAAGTTGCATCCAGACCAAATGAAAACTGATGTGGATAGGACTAAGGACCCATTAAATATAAAGATCTAAGAACCCAACGTATAAAGATAAGTAGCGGATCTCCCCAAATCAAGAATCTAATTTGATCTTACTTAGAGCAAAAGAACCTCGACCTGTTGGCTATATAATCAGCCAAGAATCTCGGTATGATGAACGCCACAAGATCTTGCTCAAATGATCTTGATAAGTTCTTGATAAAATAAAAACCTCACAAAGAGAGATTCAACACCAAAAGCATAAGCTTCATTTTTTGATTCAAAGATTGATCTCTTTTTTTAAAAATGATCATAAGTCCTATTTATAGGCAAGAACAATGACTTCCTACACTAATAACTATCACTTGTATTCAAAAATGGGGGCTTTACTTAGTCAACATTGGAGGCTTCCCTTATAGTCAATATTGGAGGTTCCACTTGTGTTCAAAATTGGAGGCTTGACTTGTTGTCAATATTGGGGGCTTCATTTGTAGTCAATATTGATGGCTATACTTGTAGTCCATATTGGTGGCTCCACTTGTTTTCAAAATTAGGGGCTTTATAGTCTTCAAGCCCAATTTAGCATTATGTAATGTCCAACCCAATAACATTCACCATTGTGTCATCTTTGAACTTCTCTTGCACATTTTCTTTAATTTTAGCAACAATGATCATCAAGGCCTCTTTAAGCTTCTTAGCACGTGCTCTTGTAATTGGACCTTCTTGCATGATCAAAGGATCACTATTTCTTGTATGATTGTGTATGGATGGATCTCCATCATTTAGCTGGGCTGATCCTAGACGGCAGTGAATGACCGAGCAGGATCTTTTGTTGTTAAAATAGAGAAAATAGCTCTCTAATGCTTAATACAAATGAGTCTCGAACCCCTTACAAGTTGAAATCACACCTATTTATAGCTATAAAAGAACCCAAGTAGTGAAGATCGTGGGGATCATGGAGGTTGTGCCCATTCTCTCCTTGAATTTCACCTATTTATGTGGTATTGGGCGGTTTTATCACCCACGATCTCTTAGTACTTGGCTCTTTCCTGCGCGGCAAGTCCTGCTCGGGCTGGCCAGACTAATTTGTCCGTGATACCTCCGAATGATCCTGGGTGGTCGGCTGAAGAGAAGACTAAATGTATCTTCTGGCCGGTTGAATAAACTGATTATCTTCTTTGGAGTGTCCAGGTGCAATATTGTGCACAGCTCGGGTCGGATGTCCAACAATAGCCCCTTAGATCACGGTAGAGAACTTCTGTTGGGACTTAACCAATTCTGACAGGTCGAGCCGAGCAAGAGGAAAGTGTGAACTTTAAATTTCTGGTCTTCCTTAAGGTAAACAAGCATCACCATCTAATGGAGTGGAAATCAGGGTCACAGCCTTGTATCCGCTCGATTCTCCACATGTCGGTATATGGTAGGCCAGAAGTTGAAAGGTCATGCTCCGCCTATATATAGCAATGCCTCTATATCATTTGGCCTTTCATCAGTTTAAAATTCCGAGCAGTTATTGTATACTCCGAGCAGAATCGTCCGGTTACGATCTTCTGTACTACATCACCTGAAAAGAACAATTTTTTATTCGTAAGGTAATACTCTCCTTTCGCAATTATGTCTGGTAGATTAGCCGACCCGGGCTCAAGATCCAATTCCCAAAAAATGGAGGTCAGGGGTTCAACCTCGGTTACCGAGGAGGCTGGTCCGTCGGGATCAATGTCTTCCCAAATTCCTACTGGAATCCCATCTGGACAACCGTAAGGCCACCGCATCGGGTTATCTTCTGAGGATTCAGAAGCGATAAGTTGGCCTTCTATCGTCACCCAGTCGAAACTGGATTGATGGCATTCTCTTTTCAATATTCCTTTGGGAGTTTCCTTCATCGCTCCCCGACCTAAAGAGCTGATGAATAAGCCACCGAAAGATTGCGTCGTCATAAATCTCCAAGCTCTAGAGGGAGGTCTGCGGTTTCCTATGGCGCCCTGTTTGACTCGCTATCTTTCGTATTGGGGGATAGCATTTGGGCAGCTCTGTACAAATAGTTGGTCTTCTATATTGGGTTTGCTAGTGCTCTTCCATAGCTATAACCTCGGAGTGCCTAGCACTCAAGAACTAGCCTGACTATTCAATGTCAAGCTTATACCCAGAACAAGAAATCATTTTTATTATCTCTCACCTAGGCTATTCCGACCTCAGTTAGTCTGTGACCTCCCATTGTCAGTTAGAGATTAGAGGAGTGAATGGTTTTGGGTTGGAGGGGATTAGAAGAGCCCCGAGGAGTACGATCATGACTTCGCTATAAGAATGTCTTTCCCGATTGGCTTCGGGTCCACCGAAGGTATACATTTACATTTTCCCTGGTCAGCTCTTCAAATGTTTTGATATTTTTCTATTTTGTAGAGGTGGCACTCGAAAATCTCCAGATTGGCGGGGGCTTATCTCGTAAAATTCGTTTCTTGTGAGATAGCGTCAGCCTAGTGCAGCGAGTGTTCAAGGTGAGTTTGACTATTACCCGAGCCAACCTGATCTTTTTTTTCGCATGTTTCTATAAATTTTCACGGTAAGTTTGACTATTATATCGAGTTTGTGCTCGGTTATTCATTGGCTGACTAATCTTTTTGCAGCCGTCTTCCCTCAACTAGGTCTTTGTCCTGAGATGGATTCGATTGAGCGTATTAGGGCCCGGGCTGAGCGAGCTAGGAAACAGAGACAACCGGTCGAGAAAATGTGAGATCCTGAATGCCTGGTGGTAAGAAAGCCCATCCCGAGTTAGGAGCCGACCGCCCCGTCATTAAAGAGGCCGCTACCGACTCCACCGAGCAGCCAACTAGCAGCCCCGATATTACCGCTTCGGCTTGACCTGGGGTATGGTCTTCCGAATCCCTTCTGGCCGGCTCGGTTAGTATTTGTGGTTGGGACCCCAAGCTAATCAAGAGTTCTAAAGAATTCATTGGCCACCGGTCTCCCTTCCAAGTTAGCTACTCCCGCGCTCAAACGCCCTGTATGACTTTGATGAAGAATCTTCCATCCAAAATTGGGCCAGCAATGGAGGCTCCAGTGAAAGCCTGGACTGAAGAACTGGAGGGATATGTGAAAGAGATGTCGAAAGCCGATATGGGCGCCTGTTTGGCTATATTGCACGCTCAGGCCTCCGTTTTTGCTTGGCTAGCTCACCGTGAATATCTTGATCAACAAGATAAGTATTTAGTGAGCAGAACGGAGCTTGGTGAGAGAAAGGCTGAGTTAGCTGCTATTTCTGAGGAGATGAAAACCCTCAAGACTCAGTTGGCCTCCACCCAAGAGTTATTGGAAAAAATAGTAAAATCGTCTGAGTTGGATCGTAAGCAGATAGCTGAAGTAACAGCGGAGAAAGCCCGACTTCAAGGTAAGCTAGAAGCAGTTCAGGCCGAGCTAGAGGCCGTACAGAACGAGTTGGAGGTTGCACGAGCTTGCCAATTGGATGAGGTCGTCATCGTACTTAAGTATAAAGATTCTGATGAGTGCAAATATGATGGAATTTTGGCTTATCTCTTTGCTTTCATTGACAACATCGAGATGGCAAGGAAAGCAAAGCTTGACGATCGCCCTTTCAATACGGCGTTATCCGATTATCTGCTCAAGAATCCTCTTTTATTATTTGGACCTGATGTATGATCTGCCCAGCTATCTCCCTCTAGGTTCTGATCACCTTTTGCGGTCGACCCCTCCTATCCGATTTATGTCGAACCCAGACATAGATGCTTTTGGGACCGGGCTGGCTGAGGAGACTAGCACAACCAGAGCTGAGGATGACGTGATCGTGCTCAAGGATGACTAATAGGTCAATGTAAAGTTGTGAACTTTTTGTTGGCCGTCTGGCCTTTGTGAAGAGGTTCTGGCATCCCAACCAGTACTTAATGCAATCTTAATTCTGGTTAGATTGTATCCATGTTGTACATTGCGCCATGTCTATACTTATTTATTTAGGACCATCATGATCTACTTCATTACATCCTAGTCGGCTCAGATATGTTCATCGACCAAGAAATTTGCCCCTGGCCGGCTCGAACATATATGTATACCAAGTATTTTGTCCTAGTCGGCCCGGCTCTTGACATGGTGCGTTGGCCGATTTACATCTGGAAGCCTCAGATCCCTTCATTGGTCGAGCTAAGCTCAAGGAGGCCCGAACATGGTAAGGCTCAGATCACCCCTTGGGCGGGGCATATGTCACAATCTGATACTATGAAAGACAAAGTGTCGTCGGTTGTTGGCCTCTGATCAGCCACATGTCGCCTTCAAGTGGGTGGAAGTTGCAAGGTCGCGCTCTCCTTATAAATAGGGGCAACTTTTATTCATTTTGACCTTCACAAGTTTACGATCCTTATAGAAATTGCTGATATTCCCCGACTAGCATTAGCCGTTCAAAATTAGCAAACCAAAACCACCCGTTTAGAATATCTCATCCCCGATCTACCGTCCAGATACTATAGGTAATTTTAACTTATCTTTACCATGTCTTCTAATTCTTCGCCTTCTGGGTCTAAGTCTGGGTATCAAGGATACGGCTCGGAAGAATTAAGCATGGAACTTAGCTCTTCTCCTTTGGAGGAGATCAGGGGTTCAAGTCCTCCAGTGGTTGAGAAAGTAGGGACGTCAGGTCGATCAGCCCGTTATATTTCGATAGGGGTGCCTAGGCCACCCAGGCAATATCACAAGACTGAGCAACCCTCGACAGACTCGGAGGCTATGTCTTGGCCGTCCATGGTTACCAGGGCTGAACTGGATAAGTGGCATGCCCTTTTCAACGTTCCCCGAGGGGTGTCCTTTGAGGTTCCAAGGTCGACCGAACGGATGGACAAGCCATCCAAGGACTACGTGGCAATCAGCATTCGATCATTGGAGGCTGGGTTCCACTTCCCGCTGGCTCCTTCCCCGACTAGTTATCTTTGATTTTGGGGGATCGCACCAAGCCAGTTGTACCCAAACACTTGGTCTTCCGTCCTTGGACTACTCGTCCTGTTTTGGACGTTCAATCTTTGTGTCCCGACCCCGGAGGAATTGTCTTGGTTGCTGAGCCTCAAACTCCTACCTGGCACATAGAATCACTTGTACTACCTTTTCCCTCGACCCTTCCGGCCATAACTGTCAAAGATTAGAAGACCAAATGGTTTTGGGTCGGGGGTGATTGGATGAGCCCCGGCCAGGTTCGAGAATAGGGGTCGGACCGCGTGACATGCCTCACTTATTTCGGGACGACGAATGGTATATTTACATTTTCTTATTTTTTGCTCAGTTATCTAATTTTAATTATTTTGCATTTTGCAGAAGTTTCTATCCCGAATCTTCCGATTGGAGATACTTTCTCTCAAAAGATTGTCTTCCTTCGAGATAGCACGGAGGAGTCTCGACGTACATTCAAATTGTTGATTATCAAGGAGCGTCTCGCTCAGGCCGATCTCCTTCTCCCGTTCCAACCTGCTCCGAACAACTTCTTCGGTAAGATTTTTGGATTTGTGCTCGACTCAGTCTATTTTTATTATATATATATTTATACATATACATTTTTTTTATTTTGTAGACATCCTCCCCGCGAAGGCCTACCGCTCAGGATGAATTCCCAACAACGCATCCGACAGAGAGCCAGCAAGCTACGATCGGGCAGGTGATGAGGCCTCCAGCTCGAGGCTAAAGCAAAGGCCAGGGCCTTGAGTGCCTGGTCTCTGTCATGTCAGTACCAGCCTCCGTCCTGGAGGACGCAACCCCACGATCCCCGCCGGCCAAGCGGTTTAGGCCCGGGACCAAGGGCAACTTAGGAACTACAAGAGGTAGCTCCGAGACTTCAAGAGGTAACTTAGGAACTCTTGGGGTTACAGTTGCTGCTTTGCTTGGGAGCCCCTTGGTTGGGTCGGTCAGTATCTGTGGGTGGGACCCGTGGCTGTCGAGAACACTAAGGAATACCTTAGCCGCCAACCTCCCTTCCAAATTAGCTACTCGCGAGCCCAATCTCCGTCCAAGGAGGTTATGAACAGTCTTTCGGTCGGAGTAGCTGCAGCCGCCGAAGCCCCCATCAAAGCCTAGACGGAGGAATTGGAGGGGTACGCCAACAAGATGTCTGGTATAGACATGGGCTCCTGTGCCAACGTCCTTTTGGCGCAAGAGTCTATATTTGTCTAGCAGGCCCACTACCAATACCAGGAGCGGATAGAGAAGATATAGGCCCAAAAGGCCGAGCTGAGGGAGAAGGCGGGTCAGCTCAGGACTGCAGCCGAGGAGAAAAAGACTCTCCGGGCCTAGCTGGCCTCCTCCCAAGAAGCCCTTGCGGACACCACCAAGGCCGCCGAGGTAGATAGGTAATGGGTAGCCTGCCTAATGGTGGAGAATGCCCGGCTTTAGGTTGGGATAGAAAGTCTAAAGGGTGAGCTAGAAGCTGTCCGGGCCGCCCCAGTTGATGAGGTTGTTGTGGTTGTCAAGTATAAGGACTCCGAGGAGTGCAAGTATGAGAGCAGCCTTGGTTATCTTTTCATTTTCATCGATGTCATTGATGTGGCTCGGTTAGAGAAGTTGGACGATCGTCCGCTTGTGACGGCCTTGGCCAGTTACTCGTAGAAGAATCCTCTCTCGGCCTACTACCTGAATATGATGAGCGATCTGCCCGGGTACCTACCGCTCGGGTCGGAAAAACTGCTCACTTCGTCTCCCCATTAAGCTTATGTCAGATCTGAATGTTGACATGGGGGTCGGTCCTGATGCTGGGCTGGATACCGAGGTGGTGGGCGAGGCGGCTGATAAGGGATTGGTCGAGGTCGGCCAATGATATACATTTTTTGTTTTTATTTTCCTGCTCGGGCCGATTGGCCCTTTTGTATGAGGTGCTGGCCTCCAAACCAGCTTTGATTTTAATGTAAATGACAATTTCTGTTCATTTATGCTTCTATTTTTATACTTGCGCATAATGATATTCAATCGTTTTGAAACTTACCCAGCTCAGTTATTTTATCTAACCAACTCGATATATAATTATAATATCAACTGACTCCCTATTTTATCAGGTCGGGTAGGTTTTTATCGCCAGCACTTGGCTAAAATATTGATTAAATTCTTAACCTTTTTCTGCCTGTCTGGCTCGGCTCGGCATGTTGGTTTTTATCGTCATTTTTGGTTGACTAATATCTTAGCCCCAGTGTTTTTTGGTTGGACTAGTCCCAATCTTTTCTTATTTTAAGTCGGAGCCTCGACGGGCTGAAGCCTTGGTGGGCCAGAGCCTTGCTGTTCCATCCGACCTATGTAGCTCGGATAAGATCGTAGCTTGATTGTGGGCCGAAGCCTTACTGTTTCATCTGGCCTAGATGGCTCGGATAAGGTTGTAGCCTTATTTGGGCCGAAGCCTTACTGTTTCATCCGACCTAGACGGCTCAGATGAGATCGTAGCCTTATTTTGGGCCGATGCCTTACTGTTTCATCCGACCTGGATGGTTCGGATGAGGTCGTAGCCTTATTTGGGCCGAAGCTTTACTGTTTCATTCGGCCTGGGTGGATCTATTTCATCCAGCCTGGGTAGCTCGGATGAGGTCGTAGCCTTATTTGGGCCGAAGTCTTACTGTTGCATGCGGCCTGGGCAGCTCGGATGAGGCCGTAGCCTTATTTTGGGCTGAAGCCTTGGTGGGACGTAGCCTTATTGTTCCATCTGGCTTGGACGGCTCGGATGAGGCCGTAGCCTTAAGCAATTAACAAGCTATAAGATAATTCCATTAATCAAAATGAATGCACAAATTTACAAGATAATTACAATGGAAATCCTAGCCGGCTTATGGTAATACTTTTTCAGGTGCTCGATGTTCCATGGTTTGGGCAATACGTCACCGTTGAGATCAACTATCTCGTAAGCACCTCCTACCAGGATTCGGCTAATCTTGTAAGGTCCTTCCCAGTTGTGGCCTAAGGACCCAGTTTGTTGCAGAACCTTTTTGAGGACAAGATCTCCGACCTCAAATCTTTATGCTCGGACTTTGGAGTTGTAGTACATTACACTTTGTTGTTTGTAGATGGAGTTTCTCACAGCAGCATCGATTATTTTTTCCTCCAACAAGTCAAGGCTGGCCGCCAAGGCCTCAGTGTTTTGCTCGTCCTGATAGTTGTTCACTCTCCAGGTCCGGATGCCGAGCTCAATTGGGATAACGGCCTCGGACCCGAATGCCAGGGAGAATGGTATTTCTCCTGTTGTAGTTCTGGCCATCGTTCTGTATGTCCAGAGCACCTCAAGTAGTTCATCTGCCCAAGCCCCTTTTGATTCTTTGAGTCTGGCCTTCAGAGTATGCTTGATGATTTTGTTTACGACCTCAACTTGGCCGTTTCCTTGAGGATAATAAGGAGTGGAGAATAGTTTCTTGATTCCCAAGTTCTCATAGAATATCCTTAGGTCCTCTACATCGAAATGCCCCTTATTATCTGTGATGATAGAATGTGGGACCCCGAACTGGCAAATGATGGACTTCCATATGAAGTTTGTAATCTTCAGCTCGGTTATACGTGCTAAGGGTTCAGCTTCTACACACTTGGTGAAATAGTCAACAGCAACTATTACAAATCTCACTCTTCCTCGACCAGTTGGCATCGGGCCAATCAGATCAATTCCCCACTTCACCAATGGCCACAGAGCCATGATTGAGTTCAAGTCTTCTGATGATGCTCGGATGAGGGGTGCGCATCTCTGGCATCGATCGCACTTCCTAGCAAAGTTAATAGCATCTTTCTTCAGACTTGGCTAAAAGTACCCTTGCCTGATAATCTTGAAGGCCAATGACTGGCCTCCCAAATGATTGCCGCACACGCCTACGTGGACCTCTGCTAATATATATCTGGCCTCGACTTCGTCCAGACATTTTAGAAGAGGACGAGAGAACCCTCTTTTGTATAGGACACCATCTTGGACAGTATATCGGGTAGCTTGGATCTGTAGTTTTCTTACTTCGTCCTGGTTAGTGGGTATATTTCCCCCTTCCAAGTATTGGACGATCGGGGTCATCCAAGTCACTTCGGCTCAATATCATAAACTTCCTTCTGCTCAAGGGCCGAGCTATCCACGATTCCAATATTAACCGAGCTTATATCTTCTGCTCCTTTACTTATGGCCAATCGAGCTAGTGCACCAGCTTGCACGTTCTTGCTGCACGTTATTTGCTCTGCTCGGATCCGTCTAAACCCTGTAGAGGCCAACTCAACTGACCTCAAATATCCAACCATCTATTCGTCCCTGGCCACATACTCGCCAGAAATCTGGTTGACCACCAAGAGAGAATCACTGAAAACCTCCAAGTCATCAACTCCAAACTGTTTCACCATGTCCAGACCAGCTAAAAGTACTTCATACTTGGCTTCACTGTTTGTAGCAGGAAATTTGAAACGTAGAGCCGAGCAGAAGTATTTTTGAATGGGGCTGACCAGTACAATTCCAGCGCCGGTGCAGTGAGCAGTTGACGATCCATCCACGTACATCCTCCAAGGCTTTTCTATTCACTCTTCACGAAGGATGAGGGTTGGGGTGAACTCAACAATAAAGTCAGCGAGGGTCTGGTCTTTAATTGCCGTCATGGGGACATAATGGACGTCATACTGACCGAGCTCGACTGCCCACTTTAATAATCACCTGGAAGCATTTGGGCGGCCAAGTACCTGCTTCAAAGAAAAATTGGTTAGTACTTCAACCTGATGCACCAGGAAGTATGAGCACAGCTTCCAAGCCGAGATGACTAGTGCATAGGCCAATTTTTCCATAGCTAGATAGCGGAGCTTGGCGTCATGCAATGATTGGCTCACATAATAGATAGGTTGTTGAGCCTTTTGTTCTGCTCGGACCAACACAGAACTCACTGCATATTCGGACACTACCAGGTAGAGCTGTAACTTCTCACCTGACTGTGGCTTGGCCAAAATCGGGACCTCTATTGGTGTTTTCTTCAGGTCGTCCAGGGCCGACTGACATTCACTGTTCCATTCAAATTGAGAATTTTTTCGGATTAAATTGAAGAATGGTCGGCATTTATCGGTGGATCGGGAAATGAACCGATTGAGGGCTGCCACCTTTTCTGTTAGACTCTGGACGTCTTTGATCCATCTCGGTGGAGTCAGGTTCATAATGGCCTGGATCTTTTCAGGGTTGGCCTCAATTTCTCTTTGGCTCACCATGTATCCGAGGAATTTGCCCAAGCCTACTCCAAAGGAGCACTTCTTTGGGTTCAACTTCATCATGTACCTCTTCAGAATATTGAACATTTCTGCCAGATGGCCTACGTGGTCGACTTTTTGTTAGACTTGACGAGCATGTCGTCCATGTAAACCTCCATTATTTTCTCAATCTGGACGACAAACATCTTGTTTACCAGTCTCTGGTAAGTTACCCTCATATTTTTCAACTCGAACGACATCATAGTATAACAATATTGTGCTCGATCGGTAATGAAGATGGTATGGACCTGGTCTTGCTCGGCCATCGGAATCTGATGATAGCTTGAGTACGAGTCCATGAAACTTATTAGCTCGTGATCGGTGGTGGTATCAACAAGCTAGTCAATATTGGGCAACTAAAAACAATCCTTCGGGCAGACTTTATTTAGATCGGTGAAGTCCACGCAAAGCCTCCAGGACCCATTTGGTTTTCTGATCAAGACGGGGTTGGAGACCCAAGTTACGTACTTGGTCTCTCTGATAAAGCGATACCCCAGTAACATTTGCACCTCTAGTTCCAGCCCCTCATATCTTTTCGGGCTGAGTCTGCGTCTTTTCTAGGCTACTGGCTGGTCTGCAGGATTTATATTGAGGTTATGGCAGACATCTTCTGGCCGGATGCCCTCCATATCTTTGTGAGCCCATGCAAAGACATCGGTATTTTCCTGTAAAAAAAAGATATATGTTCAGCTCGGAAAAGCTCCTACAGTTCTCTACCTATCCGCAGCTCCAAATCCGACCTGCTTGGATCCAAATTAATGAGATCAAACTCCTCAACGGGCGCGGCCCTTCTTTGTGGGCCGTCTCTCCTAGGATCGATGGACCCCCATTCCTCCTCGAGCTGCTGTTCATCCATAGTTACTTCTTCTCCGCCATTTTGGGCGGCTATGCCCAAGGAGGACCCAATCTCGAAGGTTGAGCTGACTGGCAATTCGGATAAAACTGTCGGTTGTGGAGGTTTTTCTTCTACCTCTATATTGTCCTGGCCGAGCTCGGCAACTTCGAAGGGGGTATCCTTAAAAGTATCCTTCATTTGTTTGAGGACCAGCAATTTGTTTTCTTTAAGTATAACAGCAAGAAGATTGAAAGCCATAATGAAAATCCTGAGAATCACATAAATAAACACATAGGTCAAAAAATTTGAATTAACAAATCATATATCATCAACATGTCCGAGGGTTTAATTCATACATAAACATACATTCAGACCATAATAGCTTGATTTAGGATTCCTTTCAGAAAATCATAATTTCTCGCAAATCTTACTATTATTCGATCTAAATACGCATGATACAAGACATGATTCATATGATTAACCGATTCAAATACATAAAGTCAGAAAACCACGACTTTGATACCAATTGTTGGAACCACCGGATCGCTAACCCTATGCAATTTCGATTCGGGATCCATACAAGATATGATTAACACGTAGTGGAAAATAAATCAATAAATCATACCTTTCACCGTAATGGGTGAAGACAAACCAGTTTTATGGTCAGAACTGTCGAACAATTGACATAGCCTGAACCCCACGATCTTCTGCCGTATTACTCATATTTCTCAAACGTTGTGTGGACAATGATTCTTCGAGATTACTAGCCACCTTCTACTAAAATCGTTTTATGAGATTGTTGTATGTTTAGAAGCAGCTAACTTAAGACTTATTTATAGGCTACAACAGGGACCATGAGGAGGATTAGAAGTCGATCTCCTAATAGGATTAGGAGTCCTAGTTCGACCTGAACACACTTCTTAATCCTATCAATAACAACTCGATTCACTAAAGAGATATTATTGAACTACCGTCCCAAATTCATATTAAATATGGGCTTCTATTTATTATATGTGCGTTTATCTCCCCGTGTTTAAGATATCGAATGTCCGTTAATTAAATGAATTACTGAAAATTAAATTAATTAACATCTAATTTCAAGAGTAGTACCACTCAACTATATTATCATGCCAGAATAAATCCACCTGCAGGGTTTACATGATAATCCTTATGAGCTCCTCAAAGAGACATCACCATCCTAAATAATTAGGACATGATTTCATTCTATAATCAACATCACACCATATAAACAACATTGTATCCCACCAAGCTTATTGATTTAATAAATAAATCTCACCCATTCATAAATTTTAAAAAAAACATATATTGAGTATATATGCCCGTTATCATATAATGATTAAAAGGACGCATATCCATAATAACAGAGATCTTGTTTTATTTATGTAGTCAGTATAAATTGAACAACCTCAATTGGTCCTGCTCAATATATACAAAATGTACTAGTGTAATTTTATAATAAAAATAGATTAATACTAAATTACACTACAACCATTCCGATAATTTGTCTAAAATTATCTTGGTTGTGAGCTACCATTTATAATCTATAAGTAACTGATAACATGATCTTCTATGTGGCACCACATACCATGTTATCTACAATATAAATTAATTGGACAATTGTAATAACTTATATAACGAATATAAAATGCAAACATTTGACCATAAAAGATTCTCATATCAAAATAGATGTTCATATAAAAACTAGGCTTATAGTATACATCCTAACACTCAAGAGCAAAGATGAATTGATAGATAAATTTGTTCTTTATAAAACTGAGGTGGAAAATCAATTAAATCGGAAAATAAGGCGCTAAAAAGTGATAGAGGAGGTGAATATAAATCATTTTTCACTGATCTCTATGCTCAGCATGGGATTAGGTATGAAACTACGACACCTTATTCGCCTCAACAAAATAGCATTGCAGAACATAAAAATTGCACTCTAAAAGAAATGATGAATGTTATGCTCTTAAGTTTGGTTTACCTCCAAACATGTGGGGGGAAACTGTGTGTCAGCCAACTACCTTTTAAATAAGGTTCCCCGAAAGAAGCTAGACAAAAGTCCATATGAACTTTGGCATGGTAGGATGCCTTCCTATAAATACTTATGAGTGTAGGGGGTGTCTTGCAAATGTGGATATTTCTCTTCCTAAAAGAGTAAAAATCGGGCCAAAAACTGTTGATTGCATTTCATCGAACATGCACATAACAGTAGTGCTTATCGGTTTCTTGTACATAAATCTTGGATTGCTGATATTAACAAGAACATGATAATTGAGTCCCGAAATATCTCATTCTTCAAACATATATTTCCACATATATCCCAAGTGGAAGTCGCTTCCACTAGTAGGGTCATAAAAACTATAGAAGAGGTTCAAAATGAAGAAATTGAAGTCGAGTTAAGGCGTAGTAAAAGGGTAAAGGTGGAAAAATCTTTTGGAACTAATTTCCTTACGTACATGCTTGAAAGTGAACCTCAAAGCTACTCTGAAGCAGTGAATTTTTCTGAAGGTCCTCGGAAGAAGCAATTCAGAGTGAAATTGATTCCATTCTGCAAAATCATACGTGGGAACTAGTGGATCTTCCTCATGAAAGTAAACCACTAGGATGCAAATGGATCTTCAAAAGAAAGATGAAGACAGATGGAACAATTGATAAATATATGGCTAGACTTGTGATTAAGGGATACAGACAGAAACAAGGCCTTGATTACTTTGATACTTATTCTCCTGTAACGAGAATAGCCTTCATCAGAATGATTTTGGCTATTGCAGCTTTAAGGAATCTTGAAGTGTATCAAATGGATGTCAAGACTGCATTTCTAAATGGAGATTTAGAAGAAGAAATCTACATGGAGCAACCTGAAGGTTTACATGCTCTAGGACAGGAGAACAAAGTGTGCAAGTTGGTGAAGTCGTTATACGACTTGAAACAAGCACCAAAACAATGGTATGAAAAGTTTGATAATACCATGATGAACAGTGGGTGCAAGATCAATGAGTGTGATAAATGTGTTTATGTAAAGAACACTGAAAATGGTTATGTCATTCTATATCTTTACGTAGATGATATGCTCATAATCGGGAGCAATGATAAAATGATCAAATCAACTAAAGATATGTTAAATGCAAAGTTTGACATGAAGGATATGGGTCTGACAGACGTGATTCTTGGATGTAAAATCCATAGATCATCTGAAGGACTTGTGTTAAATCAATCTCTCTATATATGTTGACAAAATCCTTGAAAATTTTGGCAAGGATGATTCTGCTTTTGCCAGAACTTCGATAGACCCTAGTCAACATCTATCAAAGAATAGAGGGGATGATGTATCCCAGGTTGAATATTTAAGAATAATTGGAAGTCTGATATACTTAATGAGTTGTACAAGACCAGATATTGCCTACGCTGTTAGTAGACTCAGTAGGTACACGAGTAATCCAGGTGTTGATCACTAGAAAGGAATCATAAGAGTACTTAGGTATTTGAGATATACTCGTGATCATGGTTTGCACTATTCTAAATATCTCACTGTAGTCGAAGGTTACAGTGATGCGAATTGGATATCGGACATGAAGGACTCTAAGTCCACAAATGGATTTGTATTCACTTTAGGTGGTGCAGTCGTGTCATGAAAGTCTTCTAAGCAAACAGTGATTGAAAAATCCATTATGAAGTCTGAATTTATTACTCTAGACAAATGTGGAGAAGAAGCTGAATGGCTTCGACATTTCTTAGAAGATATTCCAATGTGGCCTAAACCAGTGCCCGCAATCAGTATTCATTGCGATAGTCAATCAGCCATAGGAATAGCACAAATCCACATATATAATGGTAAGTCTAGACATATACATCATAGACATAACACCATTAGACAACTACTCTCTACTGGGGTCATCTCAATTGACTACATAAAATCACAATATAATCTTACGGATCCTTTAACCAAAGGGTTAAATAGAGACTGGTGTTATAAAGTTTTCGAGAGGAATAGGTTTAAAGCCTTTTGGAGATGAAGTTAAGACAAAGGAAAATCTAACCTAGTTGACTGGAGATCCCAAGATGTAGGTTCAAAGGGACAACCTAATTGTTAAAATTCTAAGATCACTGTGGGGGTTATTCCTAAAACTCATTCCTTGGACGTAACAGTGATGCCCATTGGGAATTAGGCTAAGCTTCAAGCTTTTAATGATTCTTAAGTCTCTTGTTGAGCGGAGTAATGCGAGTTACTCTTAATAAAGAATCACCAATGTGAGAAAGAAGTGGGGCCGCTTCAAAAGGAATTGTTAAAAGCTCAATTCTTAGAAATTCTCGCAGAACCAAGATGATGTTCATGGCCAAAACGAACATAATCATGAGAACTGGATAATGTCAGGAAGAATTATGTGTGAAGCATATCATTGTTTACACTAACGGCAGATCAGTTCAAGGACATCACGTCCACTAATTTGCTAGTAAAGTAAAAGTGTTCTCACGAGGGAAGGTTCAAAGTGTTACTCCTACATGTCCTATACAAGATTCAACTGTTGATCGGTATCATATTTCCTCTTTGCTTCAATTTTCATTCATGTGGTGGACTGTTGGAAAAATCTACAATTTTTGCTTATTTTGGGGTAATTTTACATGTGGGTCCCGTGCCTAAATTAAGAAATATGTCGTTGAAATGTGTTCTCCTCCAAGAGAGGATAATTTAATGGGTGAATGAAAAATTATAGGTCGAAGTGGTGACTTTGGATCCTTTTTTGGAATGCTTGGGAGGTTGGATATGTCTTGTCCCACATCGGGAAAATGAAACTAATTTCATTGGTTTATATTGTTTTTCCCCTTTGTTGGTGATAAAAATGGTTGGTAAGAAGACTCTCTCATGCGTGCGTGCACAGGGAGGGGGAAGAGGGGTGCAAATCAAATGTGATTTCAACTTCGGACCTTAGACTTGGGTGTGTGTGCGACCTGCGTACACGAATGTCGGTTCGGAGACGACGGGCCTAGCCACGTTCCTTTTGCCACTTAAATTTCATGTACACGTTTTGTCTTTTGGATCTATGTATATGTACACGTATTGCCAAAGAATTCATGTACAAGAGTAGTATTTCTTGTGTACACGTACACATATTGCCACAGAATTCATGTACACGAGTGGCACTCTGTGTGTACATGATTTGGTGACCTTTTGTGTACATGATTTTTCAGCTTTAAGTGACTTTTCGACTCTTCTGTAACGGTCGATATTTGACCTTCCAACTACTGGTAACGGTCCTGGAATGGCTATATAATGAGCTAACCCCTCCATTTCGAAATACTCAGAACTCATCTCTTATTCACAAATTTTACTTTGTTCCTCCTTCAATCTGTTGATACTGATCGGGCGTGCTTCAAGTTCATCGTCAGTGGGAGTTATGTGCTTAACTCGTCATCTAGCAACCGTTGTATCCTGGGAAACGGACGTCCTTGTAGACCTCTAGCACCGTGGATGGGACGAATTAAGGAAATTGTGATACACAGGCCTCGATTTTCTATTCTGTTTGTTTCTGGGTTTTTGTTTTATTTCTAGCCATTTCCTCAACTCCATATTACTAACAAAAATAACACACCGGATCTTACATGGTTCGGCTTAAAGTACCTACATCCACGGGGAAATATGGAAGGGGATTGGATTAACTCGAACTTAATTTTTACAGATTACAAAGAATTACGAAAAACTGACTAAAGCTCTAACTCTCTCTTTCCTATCTTCTATAGAAAACTGATAAACTTATATCTCCGATAAACTCACAAGAGAGTCATATATATACTAAATATGACAACAAGAATGAAGTAAAATGATCGACTAACTAATCCGCGATGCTAATTTGAAACTGCCATCTTCGATCCTTGAAACTAAGTCGTTCCTAATTTCTGAGCCTTGTTTTCTTTCTGTTAAAACCGTTAGGAACTTGCAACTTACCCAACCCATTTTTATTAGTTTAGATGCAACTTTCTTTATTTCAGAACCTGAACAAGAAAGAAAAGAAAATGCGCTTCGACCAATACGCTTTTATAAGTAAAAATACGATTTATCCTCTTTGTTTTAATAAACCAACAACTTGAAGAAAGACGTGTTACCAGCTCATATTTCCTTAAGTCATACGTGACTTTTCCCTTACTTAGCAAAATAAATGGCTGAAACAGGCTAATTCTCACAAATCTCCACATTTATCCTGTTTCTCTTTTTTTCTTGCTAATTCAGGTCCTATTTTCAAGTAACCTTAGTGGTTGCTTTTCCCATCAAGCCACTTAGTTCCATACATAGATGAAACTTTGTTGCAGGAACAACCTTGGTGAATGCATCTGCAGGATTCATCTCAGATGGTATCTTGTAAATCTTCACAACTTTTTTATCCACTTCATCTCTTATAAAGTATAATCTAACATCAATATGCTTGGTTCTCTCATGATAACCTTCATGCTTGGATAAGTGAATTGCACTGTTATTATCACAACTGATAACCACACATTTTTGGAATAAGCCAAATTCTTTCAAAATGCCTTTGAGCCAAATAACCTTTTTCACTGCTTTAGTTAGAGCCATAAATTCAGCCTCTATAGTTGAAAGGGCCACAACTTATTGCTATGAAATCCTCCAGCTTATAGCAGTTCCAAATAAGGTGAACACATATCCAGTGAGTGATTTTCTTGTGTCAACATTAGAAGCATGGTCAACATCAACATAGCCAACAATTGAAACTGAATTTTCATGCATTTTCTTGAACTTTAATCTATTTTTCACAGTGTCATTCAAATATTTCATAACTAACTTGACTGTTTCCCAATGGTTAATACCCGGTTCAGCCATGTATCTGCTAATAATGCTCATTGAATAAACAAGATCTAGTTTGCAGCACACCATGACATATATAATGCTTCCCACTGTATTTGAGTAAGGTATATTTTACATCTTGTCTGATTCTTGTTGTGACTTAGAATATTGATCCTTTGATAACTTAATATGCTGCTCAATTGGAATAGCAATGCTCTTAGCCTGATTCATTTGGTACTTGATCAATACCTTCTTCAAATATTCAGACTGATCAAGAAACACCTCATTAGTTTCTTTACTTAGGCTAATGTCCATTCCTAGCATTCTCTTGGCAATTCCAAGATCTTTCATCTCAAATTCTGTCTTAAGCAACTTCTTAACTTCAAGCAATCTATGAATTGATGTACTAGCAATGAGCATATCATCTACATACAGCAGTAAAAAAGTGTGTGCAGCTTGCTCATGCTTGAAATAAACATAATTGTCATACTTACTCCTTATGAAGCTTATCATTTGCATGAATTGATCAAATCTCAAATACCATTGTCTAGGGCTTTGCTTTAATCCATATAGAGACCTCCTCAATAGACAGACTTTGTTTTATTTGTCTACAACATGCAAACCTTCAGAAATTCTCATGTAGATTTCCTCATTCAATTCTCCATGCAGAAAGGAGTAGTAACATCCATTTGATGTAGTTTCATACTGAATTGAGCCACCATTGCTAGCAAAATCCTGATAGAACAATATTTCACTACTGGAGAGAAAATTTCTGAGTAATCCACACCTTCTTTCTATATAAATCCCTTAGCCACAAGTCTAGCTTTAAATCTAATTTTACCTCCTTTAGTAGCTTCAACTTCCTTCTTAAAAATCCACTTGCATCCAACCAACATCTGCTTCTTTGGCTTGTTAACAATCTTTCAAGTGTTATTTTTCTCTAAAAAACAAAATTCTTCCTGTATAGCAACTAGCCATTGATCCTTTTGTTTGCAATTCACAACTTCATGGTAATCTCTAGGTTCTTGAGTATCAACTTCCTAAGCTGCAAACAATGCAAATGAAACATTATCAGCAAAACCAAACCTATTAGGTGGTTTAACTAACCTTTTAGACCTATCTCTGACTAGTTGATAGTTGGTTAGCTCAGCAGATTCATCTTCATAATCACTGGTCTCAGATTCTTCATGTTCAGAATCAACTTCTTGAGAATGATCTTTGATCTTCAGAAGCTCCACCTCAAGCTCAGACCCCTCCTTGTCAACAGATGAGCTGGCTCCTGATTCATCAACCTTGAGTGGCATTCTTGACTCATCAAATACCACATTCTTGTGGATTATACACTTCTGTTTATCCTTCTCAAGACACCATAGCTTGTATCTTTTTAGTTCCTTTGGATAGCCTAGAAACACACACCTGAGAGCTCTAGGTTCTAGGTTGTCTTGCCTGATGTGTGCAGAAGCCAAATAGCCAAACACCTTTAAAACATTGTAATCTGCAGGAGATCCATGTCATACTTCTTCTGGAGTTTGAAATTCTATAGTTGAAGAGGGACTTCTATTGATTAGATAGACTACATTAGCTATAGCCTCACCCCAAAAACTTTTGGACATTCTAGAGCTGATGAGCATACACCTTACCTTGTTGAGAATGGTTTGGTTCATTCTCTCAGCAAGTCCATTTTGCTGAGGAGTACCTGGAATAGTCTTATGCCTTGCAATTCCTCTTTTTTTACAAAAAAACCATTAAATTCATCAGATGTAAACTCAAGTTCATTATCTGTTCTCAGGTACTTTAGCTTCTTATTAGTGACATTTTCAACTTCAGCTAGCCAAGTTTTGAAAGTCTGAAAAGCTTTATCTTTGGTTTTCAGGATATAGACCCAAACCTTTCTAGAATAGTCATCTATAAGAGATAAGAAGTAGCTCCCTCCATTCCTTATCTTGGTTCTTGTAGGTCCCCAAAGATCAGAGTGTATATAATCTAGAGGAGCCTCAGTAGTATGCATTCCAGGCTTGAAACTTTACTTCTTGGCCATTCCAAACATTGATCTGACTTCCATCGCATACCTCTTTCTAATAATGCTCATGAATGCCAGATGCTTCTCCAAGTATAACCCAAAAAAAAAACCCAACTGAGCGTTAAGAAAGTATTAAACTCGACTTATATAGTCAAGTAGTCTGGTGGAATACGTACGCCCTACTTCCCTTGAAATTTCGCTCGTATTTCCATAAAAAGTACTTTTCTGGTTCGTTAGCTACTAAAATTGGCCATTGGACCCGAATGATGCCGCTTGGCAAAATAGAGACCGCGAAAGTCACCGAATGGGTTAATTTTTTCCTTCAGTTTGTCCCAGATTTTAAATATAAAAAGGTTTTTCTGCTTTTGTGACACCCTATACCCCTATGACGTATATCTCAAAATAAAATATTCATCATTTAGACAAATCATGCTGACGTTTCATTTATCCATATAAGTATAAAAACATTATTTAAAGACTAATATCATATAACATGAAAACACACAACCCATATTCCAACATAAATCATATTAAATACAGCTTATGATACACGTGTCCAAAATGCAAAATGCAAAGGAGGAGAAGGTTGCACGAGGCATCAACCGACCGACCTGATCTAGAGTGGCGTCTATATATACAACCCACTTCAAAAAGCTATTGAACCTAAAAAATATAAATATGTGATTTTTATGAGTCGCAACTCAGTGAATATAAACCATTACTTTAATTAAATAACCAGCAAATAATAATCATTAACTTTAATCAACAATATAATCATACATGTGCAAATGCCACTATGTCCGATTTATTATTCTGTGAACTGCTCAAGCTTGGATCTGTCTCGGGATTTCCAATATGCCATTGTGTATATAGACCCGTAAGTCTCCAATATGAATATGACTCGAAGGTCTCCACTTTGTATATAGACCCGTAGGTCTCCACTTTGTATACAGATCCATAGCAAGACAGTCACAAGCCTTTTAATTTCATGTCATATGTAATACAACATATCAATCATCTGAGTATATAATCAGATATACATTTACCAATATATCCTTTGATCTAATGACAATTCGTATAAATACATATTTCTTATAGAACCCATATAACAAACCTTGCATATAAATCACATCACATTACATATAAATCACATATATGGTTTATACTCACCCGGCTAGAATAAGGAATCTGTTCGCCGCTCTAATTCCTTCTTCCTTTCTACAGGTCGTGCCCCTATAAGATTCAATGCAAATTAATCTAATCGTCCCCTTAATATATTTTGTAATATCCTGAATTTCGAACAAGATATGGACATTATGAGTTTGTGGTCATGCCCTTTGGACTGACGAATGCACCAACAGCATTTATGGATCTAATGAATCGGGTATTCAAAGAATTTCTTGATAAGTTCGTTATTGTATTTATCAACGATATACTTATTTACTCGAAGACCAATGAAGAACATGCTGAGCACTTAGATATTATTTTAAAGACCCTTTAGAAACATCAATTATATGCTAAATTCACGAAGTGTGAATTTTGGCTTGATCGAGTGGGTTTTCTAGGTCACATTATATCGAAAGATGGAATCATGGTAGATCCTGCGAAGATTGAAGCAGTTAGTAACTGGAAGCGACCACAAAATGTTGATGAAATTCGAAGTTTTTTGGGATTAGCAGGATACTATAGGAGGTTCGTGGAAGATTTTTCAAAAATTGCTTCACCTTTGACAACACTTACTAGAAAAGACAAGAAGTATGACTAGTTTGAAGATTGTGAGAAGAGTTTTATCGAACTTAAAAGAAGACTGACAAGTGCACCAATTCTGACTATTCCGAAAGGAGACAAAGGTTTTGATATTTATAGTGATGCGTCAAAGATGGGCCTTGGAGCTGTACTTATGCAAAAAGGAAAGGTGATCGCGTATGCTTCGAGACAACTCAAGAATTATGAAAAGAACTACCCTACTCATGACTTAGAGCTGGCAGCACTAAAGATTTGGAGGCATTATCTTTATGGAGTCCAATAAGATTTACACAGACCACAAGAGCTTGAAGTACTTCTTTACCCAAAAAGATTTGAATATGAGGCAACGTAGATGGCTCGAGCTAGTTAAGGATTATGATTGTGAGATCCTTTACCATCCGAGTAAAGCAAATAAAGTAGCGGATGCTTTGAGTAGGAAGTCCTGTGCCACATTGATGTCTTTATCGGAACTATCACGGCCACTACAAAAAGAAGTATTAGAATTTGGGATCGAGATAATCTCTGGACAACTCTCTACCTTGACGATAGTGCCGACGTTGTTTGATGACATACGAAAGAAATAAGAGGAAGACTCAAGTATCCAAAGAATCAAACATGAAGTACAAGAAGGGAAAAATGAGGATTTTACAATATCTGACAGTGGGGTATTATACTTTGGTGATCGATTATGTGTCCCAAATGACCATGAATTAAAGAAGAAGATACTTGAAGAAGCTCATAGTGTACCATACTCAATGCATCCTAGTTCTACTAAGATGTGCCATGACCTGAAAGATCGCTTTTGGTGGTTTGGAATGAAGAGAGATGTAACGAAATATG
This sequence comes from Scutellaria barbata, assembly GCA_028654395.1. Classification (NCBI taxonomy): domain Eukaryota; kingdom Viridiplantae; phylum Streptophyta; class Magnoliopsida; order Lamiales; family Lamiaceae; genus Scutellaria; species Scutellaria barbata. Next base: position 22,712,449 of record CM053646.1, read on the forward strand.
TTAGTGCATGTCTTACTTGTCAAAGAGTCAAAACAGAACATCAAAGACCTGGAGGAGTTTTGCAACCCATTCAGATACCAAAGTGGAAATGGGAAGACATTACAATGGATTTCATAGTTGGATTATCGAGGACGACAAACGGTTGTGATGCGATTTGGGTGATTATCGATAGATTGACAAAGTCTGTGCATTTCTTGGCAATCAAGATGACAAATTCAATGGAACAATTAGCCCAGCTTTATATTAAAGAGATTGTCAGACTGCATGGAGTTCCCAAAACTATTATTTCTGATCGAGATAGTCGATTTACTTCACATTTTTTGGAGTGCGTCCAAACGGCTCTTGGAACGAAGCTGAGATTCAGTATAACTTTTCATCCTCAGACAGATGGACAGACAGAGCGAACAAATCAAATCTTAGAAGATATGCTACGAGCATGTGCATTGGATTTTAAAGGAAGTTGGTGCAAATATTTGTGTCTGGCAGAGTTTGCAAACAACAATAACTATCAGTCTACAATTGGAATGGTACCTTACGAGGCATTGTATGGGAGGAAATGTAGATCACCTATATGTTGGTATGAGCTAGGAGAGAAGAAAGAATTGGAGTCGGGAATGGGACAAAGAACGGATATAATTGATGAGATGACTGAGGTTATCAGAACCATTCGTCAAAGGATTGAAACAGCATAAAGTCGACAAAAGAGTTATGCAGATGTCCGTCGGAGACCACTCGAGTTTGAGGTCGGAGATGCAGTATTTATTAAAGTAGCTCCTATGAAAGGGGTGATGAGATTTGGTAAGAAAGGAAAGCTTAGTCCCCGATATGTTGGACCGTATGTGATCACAAAGAGAATCGGTAACGTAGCTTACAAGCTAGATCTACCTGAAGAGATGTCGGCTATTCATAATGTTTTTCATGTCTCGATGTTGAAGAAATATGTTCCTGACCCGAGTCATATAATCCAACCACAGACAGTGCAAATTCGAGAAGACTTAAGTTATGAAAATAAACCCATTGAGATAGTTGCCCGAGAGATCAAGAAGTTGAGAAACAAAGAAATACCCCTAGTAAAAGTCATTTGGCAAAATCACCGTTTTGAAGAAGCAACTTGGGAGCGTGAAGAGAATATGAGACAAAAATATCCCGAGTTATTCTAAGTTTCGAGGACGAAACTTTTATAAGGTAAAGGGGATTGTAATATCCCGAATTTATAATTATATCTATTTTATGAATAATAGACTTTTATTAATTTATCATGATTTAATAGTATCATAGAGAGGAATTAATTATGTGTTATTTGAAATACTACGTGTAATGTGATTAGGACTCTAAGATTTAATGGGTTAGGAATAAATCTTTAGAATTTTTAAATTGATGGCATGGAGATATGGAAATAGATATATAAGAAATTAGTTGAGATATTTTAGGGATCCACTATTTTAAAACTACTAAAGGATGAGAAATTCAAACCCTAGATAAATAAATATACGGAACTATAGAAACAAGAAAGAGAGAGAACGTGAGACAGCAGAATAAAGAAAAACAAAAAGCTTCATCCGCTGAATAGTTTGGGTGCAACGTCTTGCTAAGGTATTACATGTTTATTCATGTCCATTATTAGTTTGTGGTGGGGGTTAGTCTATATATTTTATTATAAGAGAAACTTGTAAATTCAGTATGATACTTTTGGGTATAAGATTGTTTTGGTATAAAATGAAATAATTAGTTAATTGTTCTTCCTTATAATTAGAAGATCACATAATTTGTAATAGATTGGGTTCGACTATTTATAAGATCACATAATTTGTAATAGATTGGGTTCGACTATCGATATGAATTTAAGTGTTGTTGTGGAGATTTCGAATAAGTCATGGTTGATGCCTAATTATTTCTTCAGTAATTGAGAAAATATTTATAAAATATTCTACACAAATCTTATAACTTAGTTTGGAGAGAGTTAAAATAAATAAAATTCGAAATTTGAATCTGTGTTTCTGGAAGTGGTTGACAAATAGTGTAGTGTAGTAAATTGGACATTCTTAATAAAATAATGATCAAATATTTGTAATTTAATAATTTTAGAAGATCGACAAAAACTTTAACCAAATTTGTGCTTTAAGAAATTATTATCAAATTCTTTTATTAGTTTTACAAATTATGGTTCTGTGTAAGGTGTAGTCTCAATTAAGGTTAGAAATTATTTTAATAATTTATTTCAATGATAAGGAAGATTACTAGTCTTTTATTAATCATCAATGGTTGATTGTAATTTAGCTAATAATTAATGGAGTTGCAAATCTACTTTAATTAAGCATAATATTTTGGAAGAATTATCCAGTACAATATTGATGGGTATATATGTTTATTAAAAGACACACAGTAGAGTTGCATAATGATTTAAGCGATTAGGATAAACCTTGAACCTTAAATCAGCATTGTAACATTATTAATAAAATGTGAAGAATTCTCTAAATTAAAGTTTCTGTTTGGGTCTATTTATATTAGTGGCCTAACTTTAATTATGTTGTTAAATGACTCATTTAAAAAGGTCGTATTATAATTACAAGGAGTTATAAGTTTATAAAGGGGTTATAAGTTCTGATATCATCGAGTAATTATTTTTTAGATTTGGTTGAGAATGCTTAAAATGCGTTTAAGAGTTTTGAGAGATTTTTAAGTTCTGAAAAGTTCAGGTAAGTATCTCTCACCTGCAGTATGAGTAGTTTTATTTTATCTGTTTAATGTGATGCAAAATTTACGTTAATGCTCATTTTGTTATCTGTGAATATGTCTTAATATATGATTTGCTAAATTATGTGTTTGTGAGTTTTATTTATACTTCTTTATGGATATAAAATGATGTTTTGTTAAGTGATGTAAAGTGAGAAAAATATATTTTTGAGAAAGTATATACATATAGTTTTATATATTTTCAGAGACTGGTATCGGGCCCCCAGACCGCCCACTAGAAAAAGAGTTAAGGGCTCCTAGACCGCCCTATCAGTATTTAGTTGCTCTGTTTGAATTTCGGTGGCTAGCTACCCCGAGTTCTATGGAGTTGCGCGCATTGGTACCATGTCCGGGCCCACAGTATATTATTTTCAGTATAAGTATATATAAGGTTTTATTAGCTGATGACTTGTATTTTTTCAAAGGTAACAAAGAAAAAGATTTTGTGAGATTAGATGATGTACTTGCTAAGCTTTTTGCCTATAGTATTTACCTCATACTGCAGATAAAGGCAAAGGTAAGATGTGATGTAAGGGGTAGCAGTGCTGAAGCGTGATTGGTGGTGACGGCCTCGGAATTGATTTTAAGAAATGTTATTTTAGTATTTATGCTAAGAAGACTTTTATTTTTGATTCCTTTTGAGAAGAACTTTTCTTAAACGATTTAATTCCATTTCAGATGTTTTAGACCATTTTTAAATTTTAGCATGTTCCTTACAAAGTTTAACTCTGTTGCTTAAAAAAGAAAACAAAATCTTACGCAAATTTTTATAAGTTTAGAAAATTTTGTTGATTTAGTAAAGATAACTACCCCAAGAAGAGGGGTGTTACATATTTCTATTATGCAAGGGAGTGCAATGCATGTATGCTTAATTAACCATGTTCATTACTTTTTCCTATAACTTGAGTTGTAAAATTCCGGGTTGAGCAAGGCAAAATTCTATAGAAACTTAACATATAGCTCTACAACTTTCATGTTTAACACTTTTCCTAATTTAGTCTCCAACCTGCATAAAATTAGGCTACAAACACAGCATAATTAACCGTTTTCAAACTTGACCATGTCCTGTAATTTTGACATTATCTCACTCAATATTTAACCGAGTCATCCACGGTTTGCTCCTAAGTTTAGCTAAGAGATAGGGCTATAACTTTCATATTCTAAGCTTTTCCTTATTCAGCTTATAAAGCTACCAAAACATCCAATGAATTATAATAACTGGAGACATATATAATTCACTAATTTCTTTGTACCTTTTGTGAAAAATCTTGAGAATTCATTCCGATCGAATCGAAGAGCACGTCCCCACGAGCTCCCCCTCAAAATTTGAAGAAAAACGGTGAAGAAACAAAACTAAAATTTACAAACCCTTCCCATTTCTTCTTTTCTTCTTCCTCTGTTTTTTTTTCCTTACTCTCTGTTTCTGTTTGTTTCTTTCGCTGCTGCAGTTTCCTTCTGTATACAGTATATATTTTTTTTGTTACTTTATTTTCTTACCAAATCCGCCGCCTCATTAACCAAACTCAATTGCTTTTCCTTTCAATTGATTTTCTTTTATTAACTTATTATTATTATATTATTATATTGGTTGCTGTGCATGCAACATTACTTTTATATATATATATATATATATATATATTATAATATTAATTACCTTCATATATATATATATATGCATACTACCGCTTACATATATACATATATATTAATATATATAGTACATAATTATATGTATAAGTAATTTAAATTTATTTTCTTTGCAGAGTTCAATATAATTTATATCATCATTAATCAAATAATTTATATTATGCACTCGAAGATTACTCGAATCTTAATCAATTATAATAGAGGTTTCTCAGCACTAATTACCTAAGAGCATATAAATAATATGAAATACATATGATGCATGAAATGAATGTCTAATGACGTGTATGTTTTGGTCGAGGATGTTACAACTTTTTTATTATGTTTATCAATTTTTCTTAATAATTGATTGGCTACAAAAAGATTTTTTTTAGTGAATGTATCACGCACTTAATGAAGATCTTTATTTTAGAGCTCTTTTTCTATTATTTCTTTCTACCATATCTTTAATAGCGGGTTGACTACACTTACAACTGAAGAAATGGATGTTCTTTTATTTCTTTTATTTACGCGTGAGCTTTTATAACTTCTTTATCATTAGCATGAATCTCTTTCATTTCACCTCAAGGTGCTAGCACTCTTTCTTCCTCGAACCAAAGTGTTTAGCTTCGAAAGTTTAGATAAAAGATGATTCGTAGCATCTATCTAAGCTTTTTTATGATTTTCTTTATTGTCGGCGTAAGGACAGAAATGTTGAAGAGGATACAACCCGTTGTTGGACTTAATACTATGTGCGTCCAATCTAGCAATCTTGTACAATTCTTTTGATGAATTGTCACTAAACTAAAAAAGAAAAAAGCTCTGGTGTATAGAGAAGACCTCGCCGTTTAAAAAGTAACTATAGAAATGATGAAAACCACTATTATCCATTTAATTTATATTTATTTTTTCTTATTGACTCTATTTTTTACACCTAACAAAAGAAAATGTCTCAGTAAAATACCTAAAAAAAAAGAAAAAATGGTGGTCTCTATTTCATATATGTCTGAGGATCCGCATAACCCTCAATTTATGTGTTATTTATCCATTTCTACTTTTTGTTTACCAATGTTGGTGACTGGAGATAACTCTCTTCAATTATTCCTGGGATGGGAGGGAGTAGGTCTTGCTTCATATTTGTTCTAGAACTGAATGTGGAAAGTATGGAAAAATATCTCGTAATATATTTAACCAGAAAATCGATTATGCTCCTGCGGAAGTATCTACTCGTTATGGAATCTTAGGTGTCAAAGTGTGGATTTCATATAGTAAAAAAAAAGGGTGTGCTATATCCAAAACAACCACTAATGAGAAAGCAAGAAGGAGAACGAGAAAGCAAAAATGAGCGAGACATTTTTTTTATTATATTCTAGGGGATTTGCTAAGTATGCAGCATTCACACAATTCCAGCTTTGAAATTTTATCCCTTCCAAACACCTTCTTCTTTGCAAACTCTTGCAAATCTTTCTCACTAATATGTCGTAACCTTTTATACCAAAGTAGAGTTCTGTCCATCTCTTGTGCTGAGTTTGCTTGAGGAAGCCATGTCTTACCATCCATAAAGTATAGCTCATTAACTTTGCACCCCTTCATTATAGTGACAGATCATTTAGACACACTTAGGCAGCCTGATTCTGATTTGAATTTATAGCCTTGAGAGTCAAGCATTCCAAGTGAAATCAAGTTCCTTAGAGATCTGGAACATATCTGACTTGAGATAGAATCCTTACCACTCCATCATGCATAATCAGTCCAATAAATCCAATGTCGTTTACCATACAAGACTTATTATTTTCAAGTAGCACTGATCTAATATCTTGCAACTTCAAGTCTTGAAACCACTCCTTCTTTGGGCTCATATGAAAGAACACCCTGAGTCTAAAATCCACTCTAAAGTGATGTTATTTGTTGTAATAGACAAAACTTCAGCTGACTCATAACCAGCAGCTGTTGTAGTTTCTGAAGTTTGATTTGCTTGATTTGATTGGTTCTTACCTTGATTTTTCTTATACTGCTTGTATTTGATACAATCTTTCTTGTAATGACCTGATTTATGACAGTGGAAACATGTGTTGTTTCCAACATCATCAATGGTGCTTTGAGGTTCTTTATCAGGTTTCTTTGGAGCTGTCTTATGTTCCTGTTTCTGGAACTTCTTCTTCTATATATGTTGCTTAATAGCCAGACCCTCATGAACTGGTTCTTTCTTGCCTTCATTGCATTTTGATAATTCCTTGGACTTAAGAGCAATTACTTCATCAAGAGTAATTGTATTTTGCATTCCATATAGTATGGTATCAGTGAAATTTTCCAGAGATTTTGACATTGAGCTAAGCAACATAAGAGCCTTATCTTCTTCTGTTAAGGCCACTCCTATATTTTCCAAATCATCAAGAATCTTGAGAAACTCTCCAAGTTGACTTGTAATTGATCTTTCATCAACCATCTTATAAGCATAAAGTTTCTTCTTCATGTATAAACGATTTGCAAAAGTTTTCACCATGTATAGACTTTCCAATTTATCCTATATTCCTTTTGTAGAATCTTCTTTGGAAACTTTCTTCAATACTTTGTTCCCTAAACTTAGAATCAAGGTGTTATGTGTCTTCTCCATGATCAACTATTTCTCTTCATTCTTCATGAATTTAGGGAAAGAAGCCAACCCTTTCAGAGCCATAGCCAAACCTTGTTGAACTAATAGAGCCCTGATCTTCAATCTCCAAAGGCTAAAATCCCCTTCACCATTAAACCTTTCCACATCAAATCTTGTTGCTACCATTCTTGAATATTCAAGCGCTTTCCACAGACGGCGCCACTTGTCTATTTGAAACTTCAAGAACAACTTAGAAAAACACTTGCATAACAATTTCTTCAAGAATCGTTTTCAAGAATCAAAACTTCAAACTTGCAGCAATGATTTATAAGAGAAACAATATGAAAAATAACACACCGGATCTTACGTGGTTCGGCTTAAAATACCTACGTCCATAGGGAAATATGGGAGGGGATTGGATTAACTCGAACTTGATTTTTACAGATTACAAAGAATCACGAAAAACTGACTAAAGCTCTAACTTTCTCTCTTTCCTATCTTCTGCAGAAAACTGAAAAACTTATATCTCTAATAAACTCGCAAAGAGTCATATATATACTATCTATGACAACAAGAATGAAGTAAAATGATCGACTAACTTGAAATTGAGTCATTTCTCATTTCTGAGCCTTGTCTTCTTTCTGTTAAAACCGTTAGGAACTCGCGACTTAGCTAACCTGCTTTTATTAGTTTAGATGCAACTTTCTTTATTTCAGAACCTGAACAAGAAATAAAATAAAACGCGCTTCAGCCAATGCGCTTTTATAAGTAAAAATGTGATTTATTCTCTTTGTTTTAATAAACCAGCAACTTGAACAAATACGTGTTACCAGCTCACATTTTCTTAAGTCATACGCGACTCTTCCCATACTTAGCAAAATAAATGGCTAAAATAGGTTTCTCACATAAGATATGTTTTAGGACATGCTTTCATCTAATTCTCATCAAGATATCACTTTGATCAATCCAAGTTCAAAAATTAATTATTATACAGAGTAAACTACTTTTTTTGCCCCACAAAGTTGGTGATCTGGCAATTTTGGACTTTTTTTTTTCGGGCTGGTCAATTTAGACAGTAATTTACAAAAATTTACAATTTATACCCAATTTCAGTCCAAATTGCTTATTTGGGCTGAAATTACACGTGCTATGTATGTGTGGACGTAATTTTGGACTGATCGGGCCTAAATTGGACACGCTGGCAATTTTTAATTACATGACTATTAAAAAAAGAAAAAAACATTAACATGCTGGCACCTGCGCCCCATTTTCTTCTTTATCCCATTTTCCCCAAATCACAATACGTTCGACGAAGATCGTCGTACCGAACACGCCACCACCTGCACCCATTGTTTCAATTTCGCCTTCACCATCGTCGGATCACTAATCAATTATAACTTAATAATTAATGGGTGGTGATGCAGAATATACGATTCCAACAGATTGGGGAGTAATGGTATGTCCACCAGCAGTGCATTTAAATCCTAACGAGTACACAAATCCACTTCACTTCAATCCATGGAGATGGAAGGCAACCTCATCTACTTAATTCTTAATTTTTTGAGATTAATTAATTAGCTAATTAATTAATGAGACTGTGTGTTGGAGCAGAGTTTGCTAAGATGCATATGGTTGTATTTAAACCCAAGTATTATTCCTCTACCTTACGATGTCATATTCCCATGTCGGAAACAAAGCCACCGCGCCTCCGCCGTGAAGCTCCTTCGCCCTTGTACAAGCAGAAATCATAGTCCCCCGACAATTTCCTAGACGAGGCTTAGACCAATCGCCGGAAAAACAATCACCTCCGTTGCGGCCGCAGCGTCACTGAAGAGACCTTAACGAGCTCCGCGACTGCTTCGACCTAGGTTTCAGCTTCGACTCGCTGGATTTGGATCGAAAGCTCTTGTCCACTTTTTCGGTGCTCGATTTCTATGAAACTGTGAATAGCTTGCCCCGATCTTCTTCAGCGTCGCTCTCTGATTTTGCCAGTGTGTTAATGTTTTTTCTTTTTTTAATAGCCATGTAATTAAAAAATTACCAGCGTGTCCGATTTAGGGCTGAAATTGGGCATAAATTGCACATTTTTGTAAATTACTATCCAAATTGGCTAACCTGAAAAAAAAAAGTCCAAAATTGCCAGACCACCAACTTTACGGGACAAAAAAAGTAGTTTACTCTATTATATATGAGCATTCACAATTATCAAATTAACAACTTTCTCGAAGAGAGAACTGGGTAACAGATTGATTATATGCTACCATAAATATTCATACTCAATCTGATAAAACAACTTAACTCCCAAAAGCACTTAAAATTAAATTCTAATCACATAAGTTTATCAATCTCCTTATTTTCCACTTATATGTCATGTATTTTTTCTGTCATAATTAACTTTCATCTCCCAAATTTTAACTCAATTACTAAAACATGCTTAATTACTAGCTAAATAACCAAACAAGCAATCAAAACATAAACACATGAATATGATAAAAAAAAATGATGAACTTGAATTAAAATCAAATATGCATAATGATTCGAATTAAACTAGTAACAAATCCTAAAAACCTTAGAAAATTAGCTACACATAAATATTAACAAGCTCATAGACAAGATTGAAAATATCATAGCAAACTAATCAAAGTATCTAACAACAGTGGCGGACCCAGTGGGAGACAAGGGGGTACAGTTGTACCCCCAATATGGAATTTTTTTTTAAAATATATATATATATATATATGTATATTTACTAAAATAACCTTAGCTTTATATTCTAATTACAAAATTTTCATTATATTTTACACAAGTAACCAAACATATCACAAACCTAAACACAAACCATTAATTTGCAGAGCTGCTGCGTGAGGGAGAACTCAGAACAGGGCTTCTTCTTTCTTGCCATTTTTAGGTTTTTTTTTTAATTTTATTTATCTATTTTATGTATTCATGTTGTATATATATATATATATATTTATATTTATTGTTTGATTTAGATCATTATTTAGTGAATTTGATGTGTTTATTCATTATTTAGGGTTTGTGTTTTTTCTTGTTTATGAATGATATTTATTGATTTTGTGACAAATGTGTTATTATTCTTTATGGATTCTAATTGTAATTGTAAGGGTTTTAATTGTTATGTGTTGTTAGAGTTTTAATTCTAATTGTTATGTGTTGGTATTCTTTAATGGATTCTAATTGTAATTGATAAGGTGCTATTATAAAATTGATTTTATGCTTATTATTTACTATCATTCTATTAGGATGAAGAATACTCCTAAATCAAAGAAAATAAAGGCAATGGAAAAGCAACCCGATCTTCGACAATTTATGTTTAAGAAAACGAAATCTCAAGAAACTTCTTGTTCTTCACCAAGAGATATCGAAGTTCCTCAAAAAGATTGTGAGTCTTCTTCTTCTCAATCACTTAATTCGCCCATTCAAGAAAACAAAATGGAATCAAGTGGTTCAAGAGAAAGTAGAACGACATTAGAAGAGGAAGAATATTTATATGATGTCGAACTTCTTTCCCATGATCCAGGGAAAAGAATTAATATAATGGATTATCCTCCAAAGCAACGAAATACAGTGAGAAGAGCATATATTCTTAAAGAACCATGTCAACCAAAACCTCATGACTTTCCTCAAAGAGAACTTGGAGGTATACGTCAATTTAGTGTCTCTTGGTTCAAAAAGCATGATTGGCTTGAATATAGTATTGAGAAAGATATAGCATTTTGTTTCGTTTGTTACTTGTTCAAGAATGAAGTATTTCTTAATGTGGTGGGAGATGCATTTGTTAATGGAGGATTTAGATCATGGAATAAGCCGAGTAGGTTTGAGAAGCATGTTGGTGGGGTTAAAAGTGCTCATAATCTTGCTTATGAAAAGTATGTGAATTTAAGAGACTCAAAAAAGAAATCTATTGTATATGCTTTTGATAATGCAAGTGATATAATTCGAAGTGAGTATGAAACTCGTTTGAAAGCTTCACTTAGTTGTTTGAGGTATCTTTTGCGCCAATGGTTGTCATTTCGTGGGCATGATGAAGGTGAAGAATCAATTAATAGGGGAAATTTCCTTGAGCTTTTGAAATGGCTAGCAGAACATAATGAAGATGTTAAAGATGTTATTTTTACAAATGCTCCAGGAAATAATCAAATGACATATCCCAAAATTCAAAAGGATCTCATTAGCTGTTGTGCAAAAGAAACAACTAAGCGTATTGTAGAAGAACTTGATGATGAATATTTTGCTATATTGGCCGATGAGTCAAGTGATGTGTCTCAAAAGGAACAATTAGCTCTTTGCTTGCGTTATGTTGTTGGTAAAACAGGAGTGGTAGTGGAGCGTTTTCTTGGACTTATACATGTCGGTGATACCACTGCTTTGACACTTCAAAGTGTAATTACATATTTGCTTGTGGAGCATTCTTTAAGTCCATCTAAAATTCCAGGACAAGGGTATGATGGGGCTAGCAACATGAAGGGTGAGATTAGTGGTCTTAAAACTCTGATTATGAAGGATACTCCATGTGCTTACTACGTTCATTGTTTTGCTCATCAACTTCAATTAACACTCATTGTTGTTGCTAGACAAAACAACGATTGTGGTTGGCTTTTTGAAACACTTGCAAATTTGTTGAATGTAGTCGGAGTTTCTTGTAAGCAAAGAGAAATGATTCGAGTAGTTCAAGCTCAAAAAATTGCTCAAGCCTTGGAAATTGGTGAACTTGAGAGTGGATCAGGTTTGAATCAAAAGGTTGGTTTGAAAAGACCTGGGGATACTCGTTGGGGGTCTCATTATAAAACTCTTTTGAATGTTATCCATTTGTTTTCTACAATTATTGAGTTACTCGTCATGATTGGGGAGAATGCTTCATGTTCAGAAGATAAAGTAAAAGCTCAAGCCATTTTGTTCTCATTTGAATCGTTTGATTTTGCTTTCATGGCACACTTGATGTTGACTATTTTTGGGTATACTAATGATTTGTGTCTTGCTTTGCAAAGAAGAGATCAAGATATTGTTAATGCTATGTCTCTTGTTTCTTTAACCAAGCATTTATTGCAAAAAAACAAGAGATTGTGGATGGGAAACACTCTTGAATAAGGTCACTTTATTTTGCAACAAGTATAACATTGTGGTTCCCAATATGGATGTTCCTTATAAGGCAAGAGGAAGATCAAGACGTTTTGTACAACAAGAGACGAACCTTCAACATTTTCGAGTTCAGGTTTTTCTAGGAGTGATTGATTTACAACTTAATGAACTCAATGATCGATTTGATGAGGTGAATATGGAATTGCTTACATGCATGGCTTGTTTAAGTCCTAAAGATGGTTTCTCTTCTTTTTGATAAGGACAAAGTGATTAAACTTGCCACATTTTATCCATCCGAATTTTCAAATATTGATTTGATGACTCTTGAATGACAACTGGACATATTCATTGAAGATATGCAAAAAGATGACAGGTTTCGGGATTTGCATGATATTGGTGCCCTTTCAAAGATGCTAGTAGAAACAAATAAACATGTGACTTATTCGGTAATTTTTTTGCTTATCAAGTTGGTGTTGATTCTCCCGGTCGCCACTACAGGTGTTGAAAGAGTGTTTTCAGGAATGTGCTATGTCAAAAATAAATTGAGGAATAGTATGGGTGATCAATTATTAAATGATTGTTTGGTCACTTTCATTGAGAAGGATGTGTTCTTGCAAATTTCTGATGATGCTGTCATAGATCGTTTCCAAACAATGAAGAGTCGACGAACCAAATTGTAGTTTATAACTTGAATATTTTGTAATATTTTATGTATTTGATTATCTTTGTTGTAAGACTTTATATATGAAATGTTTATGCGTAAATTTTTTTCTATTTTCTATTATTTATTTGTTCGTACCCCAAATTAAAATTCCTGGATCCACCACTGTCTAATAACAAGGGAAGAAATAAAAACTTGATTTGAACAATGATCTCTCGATTCTTCAATCTTTGAATTTTTATTTTTTCTTTCTTTGGATGCTATCAGAATATCTTTTTTTTTTCTCTCTATGAATGTTGGTACTGAGCTATGGATTAATTTTGGATATTTATATTATCTTGAAGGTCTTCTAGGTGGATTTTAGAAGTAGAAAATACGCCGAAAATTGAAGTTTCATGTGAAACTAATGTCTCGAACATGGTCGTGCTCGATTACACAATATGTTGAGATGTGGCGCATGATCTTATTGTATAGGGACACATGGTTGTGTCAGACTTCAAACATGCCTTGTCACTGTGCACGGACTGTTGTGTAGCATGACCTAACCGTGTGCAATTACATCTTCACTTTCATCTCGTATTTTTCTCTGTTTCTTCGTCCTTTTTTCATGATTACTTCTTTAATTATCAATTATACTTGAAACTTTACTTTTTCTCACTAATAAATGAAATTAAGCACAAACCCATCAAGCGCCACTAATTTAATAAAATGACATAAATCACCTTAAAAACGTATCCAAACATACTCAAACAAATATACAAGTGTACGAAAAAAAAACTGACACTTATCTCTTTCTATATTAAAATACTTCAATTTCTACACAAACATATGCCGATAATTATTTTTCTATAAATTAATAAATGAAAGCTACTATACTTATTACTTAACATTTTCCTTTTAGTTTCCTTATATACTATTTATATCTCATTGATTATTGAAAAATATCTTCAAGTACCAACTAAATTAAATTAAGAATATTTTTTTATCATACAATATAATTTTCTTACTATTTTATCACAATTTTGATAATTCGTAAAAAATAGCCCTTGCTCACATGTGAAATAGTGAAAAAATGACTGATGTGATAGTAAATTTATCTTTATCACCACTAAATTTATGTCTTATCAATAAAGGTAAATTATCATATTATTAGATAGTGGTAGAAAAATACATTATTTATCTTATGTGGTGGAAAAATAAACCATTATATTAATTATGGTAGAAATGATTCGATCCCTTGATTGTATTACATAAATAGTTGGTGTGAAGTCATATCAAGGATGCTAGTTAAGACTTAAGAGCATGTATAGAAATAAATTTTCAAGTACATTATCAATACAGACAAATGGTCTCTTCGTAGGACAGACTAAAATAGTACTCAAACTTATTTTTATGACATATAGGGAGTAACATAATTGCACTAACATTTCGAGCATTGATATAATATTTACAATAGATAATCTAATAACAAATATAAATTTTTTCAAATCGTTAGGATTTTTCCAATTCTACTATCTAATTTCAAACGTACCCATAAGCGCTTAAATTCAATATGAAGTGACATACATATAGGCATTTAAAACAATATTAGTTAAGTGCTGTCAATCTTTTACCCTCACATGTATCTCTTAGCTCGTGAACTTTATTATTATCCATAAGTACTTTAATTAATTAAGTCTATGCTTCAATTTCATTATTATAATGTCATGTATCTGCTAGAAGAATGTAAAGACTACTTGAAACTACTATGAACCTATATATTAATAATCTAGCAACAATAGTATAAATAAAGCAATAAGAACGTTTGCTGCAATTTTTAGGGACATTAGCTCAACCCCTTTTTCATGAATTTTAACGGTGGCTCAGAGTAGCAATTTTCATCCTTGATTACATCATTTTTTTTCGTGGACATGATCAAAATGAGTTTCCATTTTTGCTTGCTGGAATTGTCACTCTAACTTGTTTATTGAGTAGGTCTCATATGCATCATGTACATGAATCTTAGATCCATACATTCATGTCGAATTGGGTTGGATTCGACCCGAATCTCCGTATTTTTTTTTGTCCTGACCTTTATATTGTTTTAGTCATATCTTTATATTATATTAGTCAGACTTTTATATAATATTTTAACTTTAAAAAAATCATATTTTAATATAATTTGTGCATATATACTTTTATGTGATATTACTCATATCTTTGAGTGATATTAGTCATATCTTTATATAATATATAAATGTACAACTAACATAACTAAAATGTATGACTAATATAACTTCAATGTGTAAAAGTTATTAATAAATATCTAAAAATATATTAAAATACAACTAAAACCCTAAAAGGTATGACTAATATATCATAAAAGTAGGACTAACATAACATAAATGGTATGACTAACATAATATAAAGGTATATTACCTGAGAGTGAATTTGGTGTTGGAAATGTATGTATGGTGTACTTGAAAATGACTAAAAATAACAAATGGAGAAGTCGAGGTAAGGGTTGGACTCTTTCTCCGTAAGACGAAATTACCCCCCCATATTCAGTGCTTTACGGAGAAGAGTTTGACTCTTTCTCCATAAGACAAAATTGTCCCGCATTCAGTGCTTTACGGTCTATGACAAACGTCTCCAAGATACGACTTACTAACTTAAGGATCGCAGCACATCGATTCTAAAAGTTTTTCGGCGAACGAGAACGATATTTAAAATTTTCTTAGATAAAATGATGAGAGACTACAATTGCTAGAATGCTAATAATGAATTATGTGGGAAAAAAACTTAAAATATAATAATTTTGAATTATAAATATATTATAAGATTTTAACAAACATTAAAAACACATTATTAAAAAATATATACCAATTTTTCGTAATAATATTAGGTGTTCTTAAAATATCTTATCCCTCAAAATCATCTCTATAAAGCTAATTTCTGGTGGGGAATTTCTTTGAGGTACAAACCATGATTTGATAACTCGAACTCTTATTATGTCTTCTTGGATGAATCAATGTCATCTATTGCAAGGTATTCCCTATCCACTTAAAACTGCATCAAAAGTGATTAGATTAAAATATCACGTAAAAAAAATTATGACTATTGAAATTTGAAATAGATTATTTCATGAAATAATCTATTGAATTGATCAATTGAGAATTTCAATAGATTATTTCATGAAATAAACAATTGATCAATTGAGAGAGATTACTACTGGAGCTGTTCTGCGTAATAAGTAAGAATGATATGATATTATGAGGTAGAGTTTTATAATGAGAAATAATTTGTAAGTTACTAAAATAAAATATATCTAATGTGTGAGCTAATGTGCTTCTGCAAAAAACAATAGCCAAACACAAGGAAGAGTGACCTTCATTTCAATGATCAGTCTTAGAATCTGTTACAACCAAAACAATGAAAAGATTTACAAATGGCACATCACAAAGATGCTTCGTTCTGACATGTCATCGAAAGAATCTGTGCAGTATGGAGGATGTAACAGTCACGAACTATCTCCACACAGTTTCGTTTGCGTCCGTGAAAACCGCATTGTGATGTTCGATCAAGCACTGAACAACTTCTATAGCTCGAAAGTCAACTGGCATCCCGTCATCAAGGGGAATCGAAGAAGATGCATCTTGAGTTTCATCAGCATCTATTGCAGATAAACAGAAGTTAAGAATATACAGGAAAAAGTAGAGGATCAGAGTGTTTATAAATATCCTATTCTGATAACTGAGGCATGACAATATGTGACACTGCTGCTAACCTCTAGTGGAACTTCCAAGTTCTGCAAATCCAGAATGCAAGATTACTTAATCATATACCTAATGTTGTATTTAATAAAACCAGCAGTATAGGAAAAATAGAAT
Organism: Scutellaria barbata; assembly: GCA_028654395.1. Classification (NCBI taxonomy): domain Eukaryota; kingdom Viridiplantae; phylum Streptophyta; class Magnoliopsida; order Lamiales; family Lamiaceae; genus Scutellaria; species Scutellaria barbata. The sequence goes on from CM053646.1 coordinate 22,729,028, forward strand.
CACTTGTCATACTGCTCCATAGTTCCTGCTTCTTTAATAACTTCTCACAAAGTAATTGCAAAACTAATAAAGGGAAAGGTTATACAAACTCAAACCTTTGGTCCGATGGTTAATTTTACCTAATCAGTTAATTTGAACAATATTTTTTTCTCTAACACTTGGGTAAACTTAAAATTGTACTTGTGGCATTGTGTCCCCAATAAAATTAATCGTTTGGGACACCCTTAGTGTTAATGTTCAAATTATAAAAAATAGATAACTTGTTTATTAAAAATTGGGGCAGAATTATATATTGGACCAAACTCTCAATCGAAATTCATTGATGCACTCAAACTTGTAGCAATTCCAAGCCACGAACAAATGATTTTATAAAAGAGCTACGACATATTTCCTAATAAAATTCAAAGCCAAACCCTCATTTATGTACATGGTTTAGTTTTCACAAGTACACCAAGCATATTACAATTTGTCACCTCATATTTCAATAGATTCCATTTTAAGCTAGATTAATTGTAAAAACTTTATCAAGGTTGCCCACTAGATAATTGCAGAGAAGTAAGCCACTTTTACAGACTTACATACAGGTTAAAAACTTGATACTATCAGACTGAACACCAAGGCATGTCTCCCCAATTGCATATTCATATCCTTTCCCTTTCAACCAACACATACATATTATCTGACCCTCTCACCTCCTCCATATCTTATTTCATAATTGTAATCTCAATTTTTAATAATAAGATAGATATCACCAAACCACCACTGTCAATGATCTAAAATCTTTATTGATACACTACAACTGCAAACAAATGCACAATGCAACATCATTCTCCACCAAACCTTCTGGAGAATAAATCATGAGAAGTTGAAAACATGGTAAAGTTTCCAATTTCTGCTTGGTAGTCATAACTTGACCAATGCCCGTAGGTCATTGTTTCAATTTCCCCTTACTCTTCATACACAGTTTCATCTATAAATTAAAAATGAATTAAAAATGAACATCAACTTCAAATTATGAAATAAATCTACCTCAAGTTCTTCACATGTTAGGATCCTAGATAAGCATTCAAATAACTTCAAAGCTTTAATGTAGTTCATTGATTGCTTTGAATTTTAAACCGATTGCTCAAAGGCAGTATACATGAGAAAGAGGATGAAAAGTTTGTATTCGTTCTTTCTTACTGCTTATCAGAAATAGAACTTTGTATGTTTTCCTTGGCAAGCTAGTACTCATTATAACCCAGAGTTTTGCAGCATTTTATCATAAGGTGGGAATAATTATATGCAGAAGAAAGACAAATTAAAATGAAAAGAAAGAAAGTGTTAACATTCAATAGATAGCTTAAACAGCAAAATCACCTGCAAGCATGCCCCTTGCACTGTAGTTGGATGAGGAATATGCATTTGCCTCAGAACCAAGGGTTTGTGGTTGGTTCCAGAACTGTTTATAGTGTTCTGGTCTCTGTCCTTTCTGCCACATAATGATTGGGGCTACTTCCACTGCAAGGCTTCGAGCATCCATCTGTATGATGATTGCAACATCCAAACATGAATATCATGTAAACTAACCACAAAAGACAATGAGGCATTCTGAATTTAAGTAGTTTGTCTGACTCGATTTAATATTTTTTGAAATAGCTAAGTACAATTAAATATTGGGCAAAGGTGCAAATATATATTTAACGTTGTTGTGGAAGTGAAAATGTCATTAGTCTTTTTTTTTTTAAGTGCAAATACACTACCAACGTTTTAATTAAGGTGCAAATTGGCCCCGATCTTCTTCATATGGATATTTTATTCACATTCTTCAAGTGCAAATCTATTATATTATCTTAAATAGTTAATTATTTGTATTGAAATATTCTAAATGAATTTTAAATTTTATAAATTAATTTTACTAAGGAAAAAAATTGGAAATTCAAATAGACAACTACATTTTATAATAAAAATTGGCAAAAAAAATATGACATTTTTTCCCTGAAAAAAAAAAAACACTACCTTTTTTAAGTTTTACATAGTATATCTTATTCCAAAATCCAAATAATTGTACTTGATAAGTAAAGTAACATATGAAGTTTCGATTTTCAAAAATTTATAAGTTGAGAATAAAATCATGTAAAAGTAATTTAGAAAAAAAATAAAAACAAATAAATGATTTAGGATTAGAATTGTTTCGATACAAATAATTAATTATTTAATAAAATATAATTAAAAAAACTTATGTAGGAAGAATCTGTAAAAAAAAGAAAATCCATGAGAAGAAGATTATGACAAAGTTGCATCATAATATAAACATTATAAATGTATTTGCACAATAACTTCAACGTTAGGAGTGTATTTGCTCCCAAAAAAAGATTTAAGAGTGTATTTGCATCCCACCATAAACCTTAAGTATATATTTGCACCTTTGCCCTTAAATATATTGGCACAATAGAGTACAGTTACCAAACAATTGGTACTTATGTTCTTGTTAGCTGCCAAAATAATTCGAGGCATACATGTTATTGCATCTGTATTACAGAGCTATGACACATAAAGCATAATAAAAAATATAAAATAAAAAGATCTAGAACATTTCTCAGCATAAGAGATTCAATTTGCTACTTCACTTTGCTTCTTATCATAGAGCTTGCTAAAGAAAAAAGGATGGCAAAAGACTGGATTGTGAAATATATTTCACACCATAGAATGACCAAATCCATAAAAAGCAAGAAAACATAAGTACAGCAAAAATAAGACTTAAGGCAACCAAGCACTGCCCCTCTTGACATGCATGCATGTGTCGGCTTGGACACATGCACTCACATGAGGCAAAATAACATAGAAACATAGTCGCAGAGACAAGAACTGCACATCCACAGAGAGAAGGAAAGTGATGATGCAGCCTACCTTGTTAACAAGAGACTTCTGGCTAACATGGAGTAAAAGTGCTGTAATTAGCTCCAGGGTCATATAGTTAACAGTTGGCAGTTTCTTGAGTGTATTTCTCATTATATGTATGCTGGAACGGGCATTTATGATATCATTGTACAGCTCAAAGATGATCAATGGCTCAGGAAGGCTTGCAATATAACACTTTATAAGAGCTGCAAGATCAATTGGGCTCACACCTTCTGGCAGTGATGCATTTGGGTCTGGAAGAAAAAGGAAAAGGACAGATGATAAGTGGAATATGCAAATTATGCTGAGGCTCACACCCAATGTGTATTTGTTAAGATACCTTGATTGTACAAGGATACTAACTGCTGAAGAACCTTTTTGTCGCCTTGGGCCATGAACAAATCCTGAGAGTTCAGTCCTAATTCACAAAGGTAAAGCTTGCTTTTCAGCATGAGGATTAAATAATACAAACCAAATATGCAACTCACCACTTTCACTTACAAATGTCACCTGATAATATGAGGGAATCCGCACATTTGATCAATATAGTTGGAATTGGCATACTAGACTGTTGATGTTGGACAGCGAGCTCAATTGGGACCCCAAATACTGATGAACAAATAAAAGTAAATAACTAATCCAGATTGCATCACAGATATAGACTAAGATAACATGCTTAAACTTATCCTAGGCAAGTGTGGCTTCAAGAACAATCAGTTCTAAAAAGTAGGGTTTTTCATTCATTCAGAATGTTTGAGAAAATGTAGTTAACTGCAAAAATCATATAATACTAACATTACAGCACAAGGAAAACAACAGAAGCAACTTCTTATATGTGTTGTCTTGATTAATCTAGTGATCTTATACACTCATAACCCATATTTTTGCTTGCACACCAGTCATTAATGAAATAATAAAAGAGAAGATACCCACCGTCAGTACTTGCAACTCCCTGCAGAAATTGTGAAAAGGAAATAAATTAGAGAAACTTCCTCTTGAATTACATTTATAATAATAAAGAAATTTCCAAGCCCAGGCACCTTTTGCCATCGCTCAAGGTCAGTCAGAAGATTCTTGCTTTTTTCAGCTGTTTTTTTTGCCACCTGTTACCAAATTTTATCATCAATATCCAATCATCACTTCCAAGTTCAAAGAAAGCACAAAAACAAATATTAATGATTTACTACATTCTATGGCAAACACAGAAAAGTGATAGAACAGGATTGTGTGTGCGCAGCCCTAGTATATGTCATATAACTATTGGGTATCCTGTTCTGTTCTCTTAAAAAAATGTTATTCTCCTAAACAATCACAAAGTAAAGACAGCATTTTTTAAATTCCATCTCTCTTAGTTCAACTGAAAAGGAAGCCCCCTTCATGAAGCAAACTTAAGGGCCAGTAGTAGCCACTACAAATTATATCCCCCATACTTCTAATGACAATTGAACATAGTACAGGATATGGTTCAAAAGACATAAAGCATTGAAGCTTCTAAATATGGAAGGCTCCACTATCTTTCCTCCTATCCTCCCATGTATTTAGCGAAACCGTCTGATGAGTTCAAGTGTAACACACATTTCCAGGATATGACATTTAAAGAATGTATAAAGCATTCAATCATGCTCTATTCTCCTTGTCAGTTTTCTACACTCCAGTATATATCTATTTTTATGAATGCAGATTGCAGCCCAGAAGCAGAAAAAAGATTGATAGAAATACAAATGGTGGATAAAATCCCTCGATGACAGATTGGCTGGAAAAGAATAATAGAAGCAACCTTAGATGGATGACATTGACAACCATAGAATCCTGACTATGTATTAGTTGGTATAACACACCATGAATAAAGTCCTTTTACGGAACCACAATATGAAACTTTTACTTTAACTTTAGAGATATGATTAGAAATTTTTGCATAGATAAATATTTGGTAGCCAAAAGGTCACAAAGGATTAGGTCAATGTACCAGAAAGTTTATCAAACTGAAGTGTTACCTCAAACATGTAGGTCAAAAATAAAACAATTACCAAGCCAAGCTTCTCCTTTAAACGATATATCAATTTAGCAAAGAAATGATCAATGCTATTGCAACAATGGAACCAAGATACAATGTATGATAACTAAGGTGTAAAAGAAAATTAGGTAAAAAATGTTTCATATTCTTCACATGGACTATAAACATGCATTAGATATCCCATTGAACAATGAAATATATGGCAGTGAATGTAGAACTAGCTTATCAAAACCAGCTAAATATAGTAAGAAAAAAACAAATGTGCATCTATTGAGCTAGGTCCAGATGAACTTCTACTATCAAGAATTCATTTTCTGTTACCTCTTCAACTTTTGTCTTTCCAACGACCACCTTATCTTTTGTCTCTGAAAATCCCTTCCTCAAAAACATGCTTGTCGTAGCAGCAGCAGTAATAAGACGTTCCTGCATGGCATGCCTGGTTGATGGCTGCTGGAGGGTAGCCCACCGGCTTTTGACTGCTGACCCAACTTTTCCTGCCACATCAGCAACATTTTCTTTCGCATCCTTTGCAACGTCCCCTACAAATGTTCCAGCCGAGTGTCTCACTCCTTTAAGCTTGACCCCTACTAATCAAGGTTCGGACATGTCCTATAAACAACTGAGTGCTAAAAGAACACATAGATAATGACTATTGAAAAAAACACAGAATTTATGAGAAATACCTGAGGATTGAAAGAAATCACTAGCCTTATCTTGCCACTGGGGAGAGGTAGCTGAAGGCATTTGAAGTCTCCTCAAACACCAACTTTCACCAAAAATAAAAAAACACTAATTTATTCAATTAGGGTACAAATAAACAAAAACCAAAATAGACAAACATTGAAAATTCAGCCAAATCAAAATAAAGCAAACTAATCCAAACCAAGCATAACTGTTTATACTAATTATTCTAGCCATTTCAGTTATTATAAACGTCACAGGAAAAATAATTGAACTGGTCATTCATGTAATAAGTAAATTTTAAATACAAAATTTCTCACTAGTATCTTCTCCAATTCAATTGGATTCAGAATTATGTACTCACCAACAACAATTAAACTGTCCAAACTCCCAACCTAATTAATCGAACAACTAGACTAGACAAAAACTATCACCATGCATAACACCGCTAAAGCTTCATTCATCATCAAGAGTGATCAGGGGATAAAATAACTAATCAAGACTTTATCTGAAAACACAAGGCACGATCATAAAAGCAGCAATTCAAAAATCATGATTCAAAACCAAGAAAGGAAAAATCTCGTTTCTGCCTAGTCTGCTTGAAAAGGACAAAAAAAATCAATAATAAGCTTCTCCAAAAATCGAAAGAGGAAGAAGATTAAGGTCATCTGACCTCTTTCTCTCTCTAGCAAGAAATCTAAGGCTTGCAGAATCAATAGACGTAAATTTGAGAGAGAAACAGAAACCCACCCCTCGGAGAAAATAAAGAGACGGCAAAATGAATATTCTTTTTCTTAGTCTTGGAATCCAATCAGAAAAGACCACGTTATGGTCTACAATGGAGTTCTGTGGCAGGTTAGTAATACCCAGCAGATTCAAGACGCCTCCCAAAGTATAACGGTCCTGCCCCTTCCCGGTTTCAAACTATTATTTATTATTATTATTGAGATTTTGATAGTTCTCTTGTTCATTTGGTCAATGCATATACTTTCCCTATAACCCCTTACTAAAAACCATCGAATTAAATCACCATCTTTTCATAAAATTTTCGTGTCTCCTCTTTATATAAAAAATACAATAAAGAAATAATCATTCGATCCACTATTCTTTATTTTTATATTTTTATTTGAATATTTTATTCCTTATCAAACTAAACATAGAAATTAAATCACTACTAATAAGAAGTGTCAAAAATGATTCTCTTTTGTGGAAATCCAGTCTTTATGTAATATAACTTATACTTTTATATCAACATAATAGTACATTTATTTAATATATAAAAATACAAGTAATATAACTAAAAAGTACAATTAACAAAACTAAAATATATGACTAGCATAACTAATAGGTATAAAAAAATAATATGTCTGTTTAAAAATACTGTTAAGATACAACTAACATTACTAAATATATGACTAACACTACTAAAATATATTACTAATATAATATAATTATATAATATTTAAGAGTAATTTAGGCAAATTTGTGCGCGAACCTAACGACGTGTGGTAGTGCGCGAACCTAACGATGTGTGGTAGTGCGTAACGGCAACAGGTGCTCAATAGTTTTTGTGAAATTTTAAATGAGAGGGAGAATTTATTTATTTTTTTTAGGAGAGTTTGAAAAGTGGTATTAGCTGTACTAAAAGATTATATTATATTTAAATGTATTCAATTAAAATTAATTATTATCCATGATTAATAGTGCAATGATTGGCATATATATAGGGATACGATATGATATTAATAGAATCAACAGATGTAATTCTTTAGAGGAATAATAGCTATAAATTTTAAATATTACGTATTTAAATAAATAACTAGTAGTGTACCCATGCATTGCACGGTTTGCCATATAAAATATAATTAATCATTTTATATTTATAATAACATAATGTAAATATATAATATACAAATATGTATATGAATTAAACAAACAAATTGAAAACTCTATATTAAAAATAAGAATGAGATAAATAAAAATGTTCAATTTGACCAAATTTGTGCAACCATTAAATACTTAAAAATCACATAAATTAAATTTAGTAGCTAAAATAAAATATATTTTTTTGAATCCTATAAATATGCTATGTATATTGAAAAATATATAAATTTAAATAAAAAAACTAAGATTAATAAATATTACTATATTTTATCAATGTTCATAACTATAGAGATATTTTCATTGAATTTTTGGTTCCATCAATACGAATAACTCGATTATTCTAAATCCAATAAAATATATATCAACTCAACAAATACCCAAAATCCATTGCTATTTGTATAAATAATATTATTAAAAACTGGACTTAATCTAGAATATATTCAACACCTTAAACTAAGATAAATAAACCAAATCATTATACCAAAAGATTTTATTTTTTTTAAATAATCAACATTTTCTAATTTGTAATTTTAATTAAAGACATTTTCTTTCATATTTGTAATTTTGTTAGGTATAATTTTAACTTTAAATATATTTTTAACTCCCACACTTTAGTCTATAGCCGTAACTACTACAAATTAATTAAAAAAATATTTAAATTCTCTAACATATTAGATTTGATAAATTGCTGTATAAATATCAAATTAAATATTATATTAAGTGGTAAATTTGATATATAATGCATTTAAAATAAATTTTAAAATGAAAAAGTTATTAAATTTGAAGTTATTGTTTTAAAAAACACTCACATCTCCTTACTTAACACAATCAAAATTACAAATTCAAAATAAAAAGTATGTCAATACAAAAAACTATAAATAAGAATGATAAATTTGATTTATCGTGCATTAAAATAAATTTTATTAGAAGCTATTTATTTTGAAATTATAATTGAAAAATGCATACCCCACCCCACCCCACCCCTTACGATCAACATCCATCAAAATTATAAATATAGAATAAAAAATGACAATGAACAAAATTTCAAATAAGAAGGAAAAATATGATACATATGCATTAAAATAAATTTCAAATGAAGTTGTTTAATTTGAAATTCTTTATTTGATTTAATTATATATATTTTTATTAAGTGAAAATTTTTATAATACATTTCTATTTTGTTTTTCTAGACTTTAATATAAATTTACAATAATTTAAAGTTACACAAATATTTAAAGTAAATAAAAAATGCATTTCCTTATGTATAAAATATGAATATCAAATTAAAAATCATGAAGTGATTAATTTGATATATTATATGTTATAAATGAATTTGAGATATAGTTACTTTAAATATTTGGTGAAAAATATTAATATACAATAAATGCAATGTGAAATATAATAAATAATATTTCTTAAAATAAAAAGTTAAAATGGGCGAAAAAATACTTTTGATATTTTTGGTAGACTATTCTGTTTATATATATATATATATTAGAATAAATTTTAAATATTACGTATTTTAAATAGTAGAATGATAAATAACATAGGAAAATTTGACAAAAATGTCCTATGCCTTCGAACTATTGATAAAAATGCCCTATAACTTAATAATTTTGTGAATGTCTTTCATCTCGTATTTTTTAATTTTTTAATGAATTTGGGGAGTAAAATTTGGTTTTTTTTAAATCAAATATTTTAGAAAAATAAAATCTTTAATGATATAAAGTACTTTTCGAAAAGATTAATATTATAGGCAAAGTCGTGATGAGGTGATAACTAAAGTTGTCTATATCATAGCAAATAAGATCCTCTACTTTATATTAATGTTTCATCAATATTTTAAAATAATCTCCACACGCCAAATATAAAAAATGACATCACCAATTTACACATCACATAAATTAATAGTAATAAAATATAAAATGAAACACTGATTTGAAACATACGATCCAGTTCAATATCATAAAGCGTCCCTAACTTGAATCTATATGCATAATAGTAGGGTTGACTCTGGAGCTCAGCTTTTCAAATCTATATGAAGTTGCCACGTGTCATCAAGTTTTGACACCTACGACTCTCCAATTGCCATATAAGCTTTTCAAAACACTCCCGAGCATACATGTCTAAAATAGGTTAATAAAAAAAACTCAAAAAGAGTAGAACCGCCACCTATATTCAAACTGAGCTTCAAGCATTCAAACATTGTGCCAAACGTGTTTTACTGAGTTTTCACTTGCCAATGCTTCAGGTACGAGTGCTTTTATTTCTATCTTAAACTTAGTTTCAATGAACAAGAACTTGTATAGATGAATACGAATGAGAAATTTCGATACTATTGTTATTTTGGTATTAATAATTTATTTATTGATACCATTTATTTTTGATATCAAATATGTTTTTTTTTATTCTAATTATGATTGATATCGAAAATTTAATTGCCGATACCATTAATTTTATAATATCCACAATTTTTCCGATACTATTGTTATTTTGGTATTAATAATTTATTTATTGATACCATTTATTTTTGGTATCAAATATGTTTTTTTTTATTCTAATTATGATTGGTATCGAAATTTTAATTGTCGATACCATTAATTTTATAATATCCACAATTTTTCTGATACTATTGTTATTTTGGTATTAATAATTTATTTATTGATACCATTTATTTTTGATATCAAATATGGTGATATGATGACAAATTGATGCTGCATTAGGGACGTCTTGTCGAGATATGTTCAACGACATGATAATTGCCCGATAGAAATGAAAGTGATGTTGTAACTAAAAAAAATTATAATTCATAACTAACATTTTTTGAAATTCTAGATTAAAAGAAAAAAGTCTTTAGAAAAAAATCACAAAACAAAATCGCATTAAAACCATAGTTTCATACCATTTCTCAAACCCTTGTTTGCTTTTGCTGAAGACCGTAGGTAGTTCCGCACCGCGCTCTCTCTCTCTCTCTGCTCCAGTTCTAAGGTACTCTTTCTCTCACCTCTGGCCGTCTGCATCACCATGTTTATTTCATCTCCTTTGCATTCATGATTGATGATTACTTCATAGTTCTTCTTATTCTCTACTATTATGTGAATCTATTGCTATTTTCTTTTAAATGATGTTTTACTTTTCCGCAAAATTAAGTGTACAAGTGTTGAATCCAGAGCTTCTTTCTACTTCGCTACTGTAATGTAATCAGTAGGAATCAATCAAACCAGTAATCATGCAAAACCATGCACAGCAAGAACGAGCGTAAAAGAAATCATCAAGAAAACGAAGAAAAACGAAAAAAGACGCAAAAGATTTAAAGTGGTTCGGTCAAGGATCGACCTACATCCACTGTGGAACAAGAATCACTAAAAACCCCTCTCAATCGAAGGCCAAATTTGAGCTTACAAGAAAAGGTGCAGATTCAAGAACCCTAACTAAGCTATTCTCACTCAAATACTGGAAATTGTTACAATTGAAAACGACTAAGATACATTCAATATATAGGAACCAATAACCCCAAGACAATTCCTGGAAATGCTCTCGAATTTCTGGTCAATTTAACCGAATAAGTTGCGCTGCCCTAGTTCCCAAATCTGTTGCCCTAACAGAATTAACTACCAGCCGATTTTAGCAACTGATCTCCAGGGTTCCGGTTCACGCGATATAACTCCGATTCTTGACCTGAAGATTCCGGTTCCTTGATCCTCGAATTTTTCTTAGTTAATTCAATACCACAATTCTCCACATTCACTGAGAAAAATAGTAATTCTCGTTCCAGCTACACTTCAAGTTTAGCTACTCTTCTTCCAGCTGATTTGACTGATCAACCTCTTACAATGGTTAAACTTAGGCCCCGGCAAAATCTTAGTCAACATGTCCGAAGGATTCTCCTCAGTGCTTATCTTCCTTACCTCCACTTCTTCTTTATCTATAAGATCTCTAACAAAGTGGAATTTCACATCAATGTGCTTGCACCGATTATGAAAGGTTTGATGTTTCGAGAGATGCACCGCGCTTTGACCATCACAGTAAACTGGAACCCTTCCTTGCTTAACATTCAGTTCTTTAAGTATTCCTTTGAGCCACACCGCCTCTTTAATTGCCTCTGCTAAGGCTAAGAATTCAGCTTCTGTAGTTGACAATGCCACAACACCTTGCTGTAATGCTTTCCAACTTATTGCAGATCCAAAGAGTGTAAAGACATAACCTGAAGTCGATTTCCTGGAGTCCAAATTCCCTGCAAAGTCACTGTCAACATATCCTTGTAACACTTCATTCTGTTCTTGAGATTGCTTGCTGAATTCCAGACCAACCGATGAAGTACCTTTGATGTATCTCAAAAGCCATTTTACTGCTTCCCAGTGAAACCTCCCTGGATTAGCCATAAAGCGACTAACTTTACTGACCAAAAATGCTATGTCTGGTCTACTGCAGACCATAAGGTACATAATGCTACCAATGGCATTAGCATAAGGTACTCCTGCCATATATTCCATGTCCTCCTTGGTTGATGGTTGTTGCTTTGCACTTAACTGAAACTGAGCACCTAATGGAGTTGTAACAGGCTTTGATTCATGCATAAAGAACCGCTTGAGAACCTTAGACATATAATCAGATTGGGATAAGAACAATCTGTTGCTGAACCTCTCTCTATGAATATCCATGCCTAGCATCCGTTTAGCACAACCCAAATCCTTCATTTCAAATTGTGTTGACAGCTTTCTCTTCAAGTCATTAACTCTGAATAGACTCTTGCTTGCTACTAACATATCATCTACATAAAGAAGTAGCAAAGTATGCACCTGCTTTCCTTCCCTTCCAATGTAAATACAGTTATCATAGCTACACCTTTCTAGCCCTATTCTAAGCATGAAGCTGTCAAAACTTTTGTACCACTGTCGAGGACTTTGCTTAAGTCCATATAGAGATTTTCTTAGCAAACATACCTTATCCTCATTACCAGGTTGGATGTAGCCTTCAGGCTGCTTCATGTATATAGTTTTCTCTAGCCTTCCATGTAAGAACGCAGTCTTGACATCAAGTTGATGAAGTTCCATGTCATCTTGTACCACTAATGCCAACAAAATCCGTATAGATACATGCTTCACTACTGGAGAAAATACCTCATTGTAGTCAATGCCCTCTCGTTGAGTAAATCCTCTAGCTACAAGCCTTGCCTTGTATCTGATCTTCTCCGAGCCAATCACCTCCAATTTTCGTTTGAAAATCCACTTGCTACCAATTAGTTTCTGATTTTGTGGCCTATCAACAAGCTCCCATGTCTGATTCTTTTCCAAAGATTTAAGTTCCTCATTCATGGCTTCAATCCACCTTGACTTATCTGGAGATTCCATGGCTTCCTTGTAAGAGCTCGGATCTTCTCTTTCCAGTTCCTGTGCAACACTAAGAGCATAATAAGCTATGTCAGCATGACCATACCTGGAAGGAGATTTTATGATCCTTCTTCTTTTGTCTCTTGCCAAGTTGTATTGTTCCAGATCAGCTTGTTGACTTCCAGGTTCTTCATCAGTTTCAGAACTTTCTAACTTGGTTTATGTAATCTCTTGCGTCCTTGGAGGATTTGGTGAACGTGCTCATTTTGGACTGCAAGATTTCCTTCTCAGATTCTAGCTCAGTGACCAGCAGACTTAATCTAGAGACCTCTTGTTGTAGCTTACTACACTTTGAGTTATCAGACTCTCGTGCAGCGAGCATTTTGGCAATATCAACATTCTTGCTCTTGAGGATCTCATTATCTATTCTTAGGTTCTCATTTTCAACCTTAAGTTCCTCATGAATTGAGTTGATCTGCTCGAAATCACTTATGATCCTTTTCAAGGAGTGGATCATGTTCAGCTCCTCACTTTCTGGTATGGACAACGGTTGGTAGATTACCTCATCTTCTTCGCTGTTCTCGCCATCTCTAGCAATCAGGCATATAAGTGCTTCTTCATCAGAGGATAGGGTTTCAGTGTCGCTGTCAGAGGATTCTGCAGCTTTCAGCACTTCTTTCGAAACTTTTGTATCCTTGGCTTTTTCCATCTCTCCTATGAGAGCTCGGAGCTTGTGCCTTTCTTCTCTTCTTTTATCTCTCCTCTGCTTTCTTTCTCCTTCAGGATACTTGTACACGGTTGGATACGAACAATTCCTTGCATAGTGTCCCGGTTTCCTACAGTTATAGCACAAGTCAATATTCCCTGTATTTGACTGTGGAGAAGAGGATACCTGAGGAGGTAGATGACTTCTTCTGAAGTCATTCTTCTTGTTGAGGTTGGTGTTGCTGCTATTGTTGTTGCTCTTTATGAATCTCCTGAATTTCTTTAGGAGAAGCATCATATCCTCTTTAGCAACTTCTGTTGTATCCTTATTCTGTTTACTGCAACTAGTGGTTGTTGTATCCTTGGTTCCTCTGGCAGTCAGCACTGTAACTTTGGAGCTTAACTCCTCGGATTCCTTTCTCCGTCTATTGATGTCGTATTCAAATGCTTTCAGGTCGGAGAATAGGTCAAATGTGCTCATGGATTTCAGGTCCATCAACATTCTCATGGCAGGTCTTGCTGTTCCACTCCGCAGGTAGGGCTCTTAACACCTTCATGTTTTTCTCCTTCTGAGTGTAGTGTTTGCCCAGAGCTTCTAGTTCATTCACTATGGATGTGAATCTCAAATCTAGTTGCTCAAGAGTTTTTTCATTCTTCATTTTGAAGAGCTCGAATAGTTGGGTCGCATTGGAGATTTTGTTGTCTTTGGTGAGCTCAGTCCCTTCACAGATTTGCTCCAACTTTTCCCATATTTCTTTGGATGTTGAGCAAGTTTAAAATTTGCTAAATGTGCCTTTATCCAAAGTAATAAACAGAGCATTCTTTGCCACATTATCTAGGTTGGCTCTCTTCCTGTCTTCATTTCCCCACTCTTAACGTGGTTTGGTCAGGAAGTTCGGTGGTGGCTGCTCTCCTTCTGCTTGGTCTCTTCCAAACATTGGGTTCACCTTCATGAGGATTATTGGTCCTTCAGTTATGACCGTCCACATCTCATCGTTCATTGCCGAAAGGTGTGCCTACATTCTTATCTTCCAATCGTCATATTCCTCTATGGAAAACATAGGTAGCTTGTGATTGGAGGAATCCATGATATGCTGTAAAAATGAGTTTTTATACAGAGAAAATAGCGAGTCTAAGGTGGATCTGGGTAGGTGACCAGATAAGTTGGCTTTTAACCCAACTCGCTCTGATACCACTTGTTGGTCCCAAGTGGTGTCCGAGGTTCAGAGGGGGGTGAATGAATCTTGGTCGATTTTGAAAATCTTTAAACAAACCGTTCTGTACTGTAAGTTACTTGAGCTTGCAGCGTCAGATAGTTACTGCTTGCGGTATTAGGATACAGTCCTGCACGCTGTAACCTGGAGTTTTATACGCAGCGGAAATATTAACTTTAAAAAACAAGGCTTTTTTTCTCAATATGCTTCTTTCAAAACGTTTTATGCTAAGAGATAATCAAGATGCAGAAGATAAACGCACAGATAAATAAAGCGATAAAAACACTTATGGCTTATAGTGGTTCGAAGGTGGTGTAATCCTTCTACGTCCACTTTACTGCTCCTCGAGCAGGAACTTTGTTAAGCAAGATTGATTTACAGGACACTTCTAACAATCTATCAATTTTACAAAGAAACCATCTACTGAAGTCCAGCGTACACACAGCAACTGCAAACTTCAAAGGCTAACCCACACAGGGTTCCACTCTCCCACACAGGGAAGCTGCCTAACTCTAGACAACTAAACAAACAGCAAGGATCTCTCCTATCAACTGTTTGACACCACTAAAACAACCTAAGCACACAACAACAAGGTTAAAAGGATAAAAAGGTTTTCTTTCAACTTGTGCTTCGAAGTGAGCTTCTGAATCCTTGAGGAAACTTTCAGCTTGAACTTGCTTCACTTCGGGTGGTTGAGTGACTGAGACTGATAGTAGACTTGAATGCTTGGATCTTGTAGGCTTTGAATTTTTCGCGAATGATTTTCAGATATCAGTAACAGTGACCAGCTTTAGTGCTCCTCAACCTCTATTTATACTTGTAGGAGAAGATGTCCGTTGAAGGAGACATCCCTCTTTTTGAATTTGAAGTAGTCTGACCAAAGCATGGTTCGCATTTAATGCGACTTGACTTTCTCTTTCGGAGCATTTAATGCGGCAGTTGCGGCTCGCAGCTTTCTGCAGCGCGTCAGTCCATGTGGCATCTTCTTATTGGCTCTGTGTCTGCTACTTTGATCTTTTCTTGAACGGCTCTATTTATTCTTGCTTGAAACTCTGTTCCTCGTACTGCATTTATCCTTCCTAGGATTTGCAGGATACTTCGTTTTGTAGTTGGCGCTGTATGACTTATTTGTACTGTAAGCTTTGCGCTGTATCCTAGGTCTTCGTGCAGCTGTTACTTTCTTGCAGTGCTGCGGTAACTTAGACATGGTTGTAGTATCTTCTGGCAGTGCTGTTGTATCTTCTTTCTAGCAGTACTCCTGTATCATTTTCTTGCAGCGATGCTGTACGCCATTCTTTCTTACTTTGCTGTATAGAAGTTCTGTCTTATTAAAGCGTTGCTGTATCTTCCTTCTTCCAGCTATGCTGTATCCTGCCTTCTTGCAGCGATACTGTATCCTGCCTTCTTGCAGCGATATCTTTCCTTAAGGACTTAGATGCAGATTTATCCTTGTTCAACCTCCATTTTAACACTCAACACAAGACTCAATCCTAGTCTATATATTCACTTAAACATTGTGAAAAATGAGGTACTCAAAACTTCCTATTACATGTTTGGTTTGTCTCATCAAAATCTAAATATCGAAATCCCAACAACCATGTTAGTACTACTTTACAAATTAGACTAGGAATAAAATTTAACTACAACTTACAATGTCATTTTCTGAAGCACCACTTGGATTTTCGCGTTCAACTTGCTCTACATATGCTATCAATTTCGAAATGGCTTTTTTTATCAAGCTAATTCGAGATTCAAGTGATCTCAGTGGGCGGTCGGTGCCACTTGAGTTGGTGGACGATTCATTCATTTTTTCTTTGACCCGACTCCAGAGTTGATTAGAAGTTTGGAATCTCCCTATGATTGGATCTTGACAGACTTTTTTGTAGCAATCACAAAGAAGTACATCTTCAGCAATTTACACGTGACATTAATTAAAAACAATATAATACAAGATGAAACACCAGGATCCTATTCGAACAATGATGGGTTGATTATTAACAGTACATGAGAGAGGGGTTTTACCGGTTTAGTTGATAAAAAAGAGCGGGCAAGAAATTAGCGCAGAAATCTTCCTGCAAACTTCGCCGTGCACCGCCATCTCCTTCTTTGGATGTTAAGAGTTGTGGTGAAGGTTTGAATTTGTTGTCTCTGTTAAAGAACATAGTTGTGACTTCTGATTTCGATTTAATTTATTGCCTACAGCTTGTTAAAGATGGGGATTGAAGATTGTTCGATTTCGGGTGTTCTGCCGAGTAGCAACGAATCATTTGCAGTTCATTACCCTGGTTACCCTTCTTCAACTGAACGTGCAATCGAGACTCTGGGCGGGACACAAGGTATTCTCAAGGTATAAATTTTCAGCAGACAGTGGGTTTGTATAAATTTTCTGTAGGCAGTCTTCAGAATGAAACTACAAGTTATAGGGATTACTTGTTTTATTTATTAAATTAACAAAAAAACAAGAGCAGATTCCTTAATTTGGATGGGGACTTTAAGAGAATTGTGTTGAGTTTTATCGAAACACATTCCATGCCCCTTGTATCCATGATTTTGCCTTGGGGACAATTTCCCATTGTTATCGAGCATGTGGATGGATTTTGTTTTGGCATGCCAAGAATCTAGTTGCAAGAAGATACAGTCGTTATGACTTTTACAACTAGCAGGGTTATTGAATTGAGTCATGCTTATTTGTGTGCTCAACTATTTCAATGCATGTAAATATGATGGTAATTTATTCAAATTTTAATCTCTGTGTTTTCAGATTCGTGCTGAGAAGTCAAACAAATTGAAGCTATATTTCCGTCCAGAAGATCCATATTCGCACCCTGCCTCCGGGGAACTTCAGCCCTGCAATAATTTTCTGTTGAAAATTTCCAAAAAGAAAGCTAAGGACCCACAAAATGGTAAGGACCTCAGTGGAATACTTGGACACACATCAATTGATTCACTTCATCATAAGAAGATTATTTTTAGTTCTTCAATCTGCAGAACCTACTGTACTTATCGTCCAGCCTGACCACAAATCCATTTTGGCTTCTTCAGAAGTGAAAGCGCAGATGAAGGATGGAGCTCAAGAGCAGCTTTCTATGAATATTGTTGCTAGAGTCTCCGAGGCATATTACTTTGATGGTAGTTTACGTTAATATTCATTTATTTATTTCCGCACTTGGCGTAGATGCCATGCTCTTTTTATATGCATCTTTGTGTGCCACTTTTGCTCTTCTATCAAAAGGAATGGTGGATTACCAGCATGTGCTTGCTGTTCATGCTCATACTACTCAAAGACGGAAAAGAAACTTGGCTGATATAGAACCTCAATTAGGTCAAGTATTTTCTTCATTTTCAGTTTTTACATTGAATTTAATTGTTCTCTCAGTCTGACTTTCTTCTTTGCACTTTTTGTAGAGAATGTTGATCTAACGGATGTTGGTCGTGAGGATTTGATGATTTTAGTGCCACCGCTTTTTTCGTTGAAAGATCGTCCAGAAAAAGTAATGTAAGATACTTCTGCCTTTTGCACTCTTTATTTTCTTAAAGTTATTTTCTCTCAAAACAATGAAATTCTTTCAACATGGTAAATTTGAATTGCCTATCTCATTTGAGGGAAGGCTTACATTCAATCTTTGGTGGAATAGAAGGTTTGAATTATTTAGGGTTACGTTTTTTCTTATCGATTGATTGTTGAAACAATTGCTATGTTGCGGCTTCCATCACAGCCATTGTCACAAAGCATGATTGAAACTAATTGACCTTGACATGGTAAAAATGATCGAACTCTTGAACTTTTTCTTTTGTCATTGAAAAGACAATTGATAGTTTGTTACATAGTGTTTATTCGTTGTGGTGGACTATATTTTAGATAGTTTTTCAAAGGGCATCTGATATATGTTGGAATCATGTAATATTAAGTTGTTGCATCTGCTTTCATGAGTTATTCTATGTGTTTCGTAATTAGCATTTTGTATTATATAAAGTTGGCTTTCTTCAGTTATTAGTCCTAGTTATCGTGTACCTGCAGTTTCAAACCATCAGGAGATCCAAGTTTGAAAAAGAAACCAGTGAGAGTTGTCAAACAGCGTTCCGAGGTAGTTTCCTCTGTTGGAAAGAAAGTATTAGTTCTTGATTATTTTTTATTTTATGTTACTATCAGACTATTTGTTCTGATGCATTAACCTTTTAAATCAATGTATGTAAGGGCACCTACTTCGAGTGAGAATCTATAAAAAATATTGAACTGCATTACATATTGTTATGATATCCCACATCGGTTCCACATGGAAGTGTGGAAGGATATATAAGAGGGAGTCAACCCTTTACCTTTGACCATGGTTTTAGGTTAAGTTAGGGCTCCCTAGCTTATATGCCTAACACATATACCATCTACCTTGTTGCACAATGTGCTATACATTAACCACAGGCACATAAAAGCACATGCAGGCTGATATGTAGAAAATTTGATTTTGAATTTTCAATAGTTGTGGAAATTCCTTTTCTATTGGTCTTATGATACTTCTACTGCTTGTTCTCTTTTTAAAGAGAAATTCCATTTAATGTCTGCACATTTTTTCTCTTCACACCCATTGCCCTATCATTGTAGAAAATTTTCAGTTGAGAAGATTGTTAGGCCTCTGGAAGAGGATGCTATCTGATTGTCTAGATTCAGTTCTTCCTGATTTTACTAGTTATCTTTGTTAGTGTGTGTGTGTATATATATATATACTTGGTGTTATGTATCATGTAAGATGCCTACTTAGTTGATATAGATTTTGAATATTTCACTCGTTTGATGCAGATGAAGATAGAGCAGTGTCTTGCCATTGACTTCAACATCAAAGATATCCTAATTGTTTTGTCTGTATGTTTATATATTGATGTATGTTTATATATTGATGATGCACGACTACTTATGCTTAGTCTTCTAAGAAGAGGTCATTGGTTTATTTCAAAAATAAGTCATATTTATTTTCACATGCACTTTGGCATTTGCATATATAGAGATAAGAGAGTATGAGATTGAAAAACATATGGAAAAATGCCATGCGATTGTTGGATATAAATCAATTTCAATGATTCAGTTATTAAATGGAATTGTCATATACCGCAGTTGTATGTTTGTTGCCAAATAGATGCATGCAGGTTCTCTCTCACAACAGCTCATTAATTTTGTGTGTCTGTGTGTGTGTTCTGCAATGGCTTGTTTTGTTTGAACTTGACATTCATACAGATCCCTAAGAAAGTAAATTGGGAGGATTCCATACCCAGGAACTCAGATCTATGGCAGTGGCAGATAGCCGTGTGTGAATTGTTTGAAGAGCGTCCAATTTGGGTCAAAAATTCATTAGCTGAACGTTTACTTGACCGTGGTTTGAAAATTGGAAACAATATTCTCAGAAGGTGGCTTCTTTAGTAAATGTTTGCAAATCTATCTCATGTTAGTGTGAATTAAGTAAGCTCAAATTACTCATGTATGTCTTTCCAATTTCTAGACTTCTTTTCATAGCAGCATATTATTTCTCAAATGGGCCATACCTGAGGTTCTGGATAAGAAAAGGATATGACCCACGCAAAGATCCTGAATCTCACATGTAAGTATTTTAATCAGACGAACTGTCTCATTTTTACTTTTTAATCAGATGTCTCATTTTCAGAAGTTACAAATATGGAAAAGTGATTAGGTCCCTAGCTTCTGCTAGAAACAGATCTATGACATTTAATATTAAACTAAAGGAAGCAGCAAGCTTTCTTACCTCCCAAAGAAAAGCAATAAAATAATTTAATAATTAATTATTAAATGTGGAAGTTTGTATCAAATATTTGTTTCATCTTCTCTCTTTCTCTCTCTACGATGGGTGGAAATAATGAAGTCCTAGAAGTATGGTGACTCTAATTGAATCAAAAGGCTTTATTTCCTATATTATGTGTAAGTCACAAATTGTAACTTCTTGTGATTTACTTGAGTAGATATCAGAGGACAGATTTTCGAGTACCAGCATCATTACGGAGCTATTGTGATGCCAATTTGGTATTTGGGTAAGAACTTCAATAAATTTTGAAACTCTTGGATTTTATGTATCTTGCCTTATGAAATTGTATTATATTACAGTATAAGAAGTCATGAATTATGATAATTTTATCCTTTTCTATTAGGAATCTTTGACCAGTAAAAATTAATTATCATATTTTTTTCTTGATATTCTGGTTCTGATTACCTCTTGTTGTCTTTCTTGAGCAGATTTAATAGCAGGTGGGAGGATATTTGTGGATTCCGAGTTTTCCCTCGTAAAGCCCAAATTTCATTGCAATTTTTTGAACTTAGGGATGACTATATTCAACAAGAAATCAAAAAGCCTGCAAATCAAGGAAACTGCAGTGTATGTTATATTTACCATATCAAGTATTTTCTTAAGGAATATAATTACTAGAGAAAATCCATGATGTTTTTGTTTCCATTAGATAATTATTCAAAGAAAAGGATAAACTTTTAAAGATTCTCCTAATAATAATGAAAGCTAAATAAATCGTGCATATGTAGTTTCTGCAAGCATCTAGACATGCAGCTGCTTCAATTGGATTTGTCATTGTTAGTTATATATATTATTGTTCAACTCTCTCTCTCCCTCCCCCCCACCCTCCCTCCCTCCCTCATCAATATTGATACTTAAAACATATATCTTCTAGAAGGGATGTGAACTATGTTTCTATTGACAATAGGATATGAGGAAAAAAGTGTTTTTGTACATTTTTCAGCTTATAGATATCTCTCTCCTTTTTTATGTAAGAAATGTTTATGTGCTTGAGTGGGTATTTGAACATAGTCTACTTTTGGCAGCTGCAAACTGGTTGGTTTTCATTACATGTGACCGATATCTTGAGATTGCGTGTTGCTCAGAGGTTTCTGGCAGTGTATCCTGAGGCTGGAGCAGAGTCCTTGTTGAAAGCTGTAACGAATCGCTTTGAGAAATTAAAGAGATTACATCTTAATATGAAGGATTTGAAAGCTGATAAAGATATGAAACAAGCTGATACAGGTTTAAATTTAATCAGTAATTTAAATCATAAGTTCTTTAGTCTTAGTAATTGTTTCTAAAATATATTGGGCTTCCTAATTCAGTTCATGTTAACTACACTAAATATAAAAAGCAGCTTCTCAATGTGAAGAGTAAGATATGCCAACCTAGCTGCCCAATGTTGAATGCCTCATGCTGATTTTTTAACTTAAGCCTTTCATATGATTCGAATAATTGATCAACATGGTATTTCATTAGATTTTTGTAGATTGCCATGAATTAAAAAATGGGATTTCTGGCTGCTCATGGTTTCTCTTGTGACTATCATTTATATTTCATGTTGCAGAAGTTTTAGAAAGTGAAGATAAAGAAACTCATGATGAAGTTGAATATGAGGAAGATGAAATGGAGGATGAAAATCTTGGTGAGGACGTGGATGTAGAAGAGGCTCTTGATCTGGTGAATAAATATTTCTGCTGATCCCAATATTGCTCACATGCCTAGGAATCCTCACTCGTTAAATTTGAACTATTTTTATCTAATAAATTCATCATCCTTCTCTCACATTTGGAAATCTTTTCTCAGACTGATGCGCAGGAGAGGAACTTAATACCGGAATCATGTATCCTTGCAACATGCTCTAGTTTTCTATGATGAGTTCATTCCTTTGAAATTACTATAAATATGATCTCTTAACCATTACTAATGTCAATGGCATAAACATACTTTATGTGTATGACAATGAATCACCTGTATCCTATACTTCATTTAGATATAGAACATGAGAGTATCTCGAAGGACTACCTACAAGAGCTTTTTGGTAGTTTTCCTTTTGGTTCTGCTGGTGGCAATGAAATACAAAACTCAGACCCCTATGATGGAGGGTATGAGATTTATGACCAATGCAGCGATGGTGACTTCTCTGATGATGAGGATTATTGAAATTTCTACCAAGGTGAGGCCTTTTAAGATTCAATTTGCTACCTCTGTTTTACATTAGATATTTTGTGTACTATTCTGCTCCATTCTGTATAAAGGGTTCTTCTAATCTTCACAATGTAACACAGAAAATATCCTTATGTTGTATCACATATTCCACAATTACACAGAGCACAATGACAATAAGCAGGTTTAGTCTGGAAGGTGTATAACTAGAAACAGTTTTGCAAACGTGATGCAGGATTACTATGGCGAACTCCACCTTTTGATGATGCTTATATTCACTAAACAGTGAAGGTACCAACGAAGAATTGTTTGACATTGCTGCTTGACTAGTAGGGATGTAAACGGGTAGGGTAGGGTACAGGTTTGCTTATTCCATATTCTAAATGGGTACCCATTTACATAATATTGCACTATAGTCGATGACTAGAATGTCTGCAACTTATCCGATATGGTTGCACTAATTCAATGTATTTCATTTCCCATGCCATTCAATTCGTGACTATTATTTACATTTTGATCTACCTTCAACGTATAGTTTTTTTTTTTCCTTCATTGGAAATTAAAAATATTTCAAAATACATTATTAGGGTGATCGAAGTGGGCTTTAACGGTATTCTTCTGTTGCTCAAATTTAGGAGATATTAATAAATTCTTATTAGAAATTGTGTTGCAATGAATGTGTTCCAAAAAAAAAAAAAATTAGTTAGTCGAGCATATCATAAATGAGTCTTATCTAATGCAATTTATCTCATTTTATGGATCATGTATTGCACATAAATAGGTTTATGAATTCACATTTGGATGGTGATTGTGGGTTTTTTAGTAAAAATAAAATAAAAAAGTGAGTATAAAAATATAAAGTATAATGGGAGAAAAGAATTAAAGAATTAAAGAATTAGATGAATTATATAGATTGATTAGCGGTGGTTTTCATGCAATGTTGATTCTATTTATTTAGTACGGATTGCACGGCATTGTATGCTCGATTGATCTCTACTTGAAAACTGTGAATTTTTGGATCTTTCTTAAGAAAAAGAATTAAACTAACATAAATCAAATAATAAAAAAAATAAAAAAGTAAGAAGACACAAACATGAAAACATGGAGTAACGTGTTGTGTGTGTTGTACATTTTATTACAAAAGAAATGTGATCCTAGATCTAAAGGTTTGCACAATTGCACATGTTTTAACTCATATCTACATATGACACGTTACCATAATTGCACACATCTTTTTTAATCCCATGTTCTAATCAATTTATCTTCAAGAAAAAGATTTGGATGACTAAGTAGTTAGGTTGTTAATCTTATGATGGTTAAACTATATAATTAGCTTGAAATTGTGATATATATAATGTTATATCGACAATGTCTACATATTACAAATATGGATATAATGTAGTAGAGACATGATATCCATCAATATGTAATTAATGCTTAGTCATGTTGTGAACATGTATTTTTCAGAAAATACCATGTGATGCGATTCAGCATAATTGTTAAATTTAGGGTCAAGGGCCCAAAATACCCTAATTTATATAGTGTTGACTATTTTCTACCCCCATTGATATAAAGTGGAACTTTTCTACCATAAAATTATAACTTTGGTTGTTTTTTACCCTTTTTTTTGACTTTTGGTTAAATGAATAATGTATGTGGACCACAAATGATTGATGACTTGTACTTACTAATCATTGACCGATTAACTCCACAATATTGTATGTTTTTGCTCTTTTTAATGCATTTTTATTTGAATTGCTTTCATTTTTCATCTCAACATACAAGTGAAAATTTCTTGCGTTTGTAAAAACAAATTGCCGTGAACAAACCGAGATCTGAGGTAATTTTTTTTCCCTCACAATTATTTAGTAAATTCTATATTTATAGTTGTGTGTATAGTATTTACTTAGAAATTATCGTGGACTTAATGAATTTAGAAGACAATTAAGCCGAAATTACCTTTTACCCGTAGAATATGGATAAATATGTTTGAAAACTCTAATTTGGGGCTTAAAGGCAATTTTGAAAAATATTTAAGGGGTAAACGGCAATTTCACAATAATTGCCGTTTACCCCTAAAATTTTATTAAAATTGCCGTTTACCCCTATATTTTTTGTAAAAATGCCGTGTAACCTTGCTTTAGTGGGAAAAAATGATGAAAATCCTAATCTTGGGTTAAATGGCAATTTATGAAAATTTTGGGGGTTAAATGACAATTTTGAAAAATTGCCATTTGACTCTATTTTTTTGCTTTAAATCGCCGTGTATCCCTAAATGAATGTGAAAGGCTAAAAATGACATTTTTTACGAAAATGTAGATTTAAACAATAGAATAATTGGTGTTTAGAATAATTAAGCAATAGACAACACTGAAACAACCACACTTTCATTGAAACAACCACACTTTCACTGAATATGTTGCTCTAAAATATAATTAAATAACCACAATTATGGTTAATTGCTATGTAGCCCCTATTTTTTTTTCCTAAAATTGCCGTTAAACCACTATTTCTCATTCTCAACCATATTATTCCACATTCTAGGGCTAAGATTTTTTCAGCATAATTGTGTTATACATTGAAACCCTAATTCTTCACAAAATCCTAAACTATATTGCAACAAAACCCTAAACTATAAACTACATTTTCATTCATAAACGTGTAGCACTAATTCTTCACAAAAATTGCAGAAAAATACCTCACAATTGCAGCCCTAATTTAATGAATAAATTGCAAAACTTTGATCAAAAAAATTAGATAGAAATAATTGCCGTTTACTAACCCGTACAATGTGTGCTAATCTTCAAGAAATTTGGGCGATTTTTGAACTCAAAACCTCTCCAAGCTTCTTCAATGGCCGTTTATGTCTTGTGAAGAAGAAATGGAAAAAAAATTCTTGCAAAGGTTCACGGCAATAGAAAAGGGAAAGCAAAAAATTGAATGCCAAGCTTGTACACGACAATAATGCAAAAGGGAAAGAAAAAAAAATCACATGTGATATAAAATGCCAAAACTTTGTGTCATGCATGCAGTTGTGTCATATGTGTCATGCATGTTTTTGACTTTTTTGTACTTAAAATGTCAATTCAATGTTTGAATTGTACTTTAGGACATTTAACATACAACTTATATTTATTAGGGTAGAAAAATGTATTTATTATATGAAATGTGGTATTTTCTACACTTCTCACATTTTTAATTATCATCAATAACAATTCTACACTCGTGTGTGTGATTATGTGGGCATTAATTATTATTTGATTTATCTACTTTCTTGGAATTAATTAACTCTATAAATCAGGAAAACAAATATGAAAATTTACATCATACAATCTCACATATATAATTACATGAAATGAGATCTTATTATATCAAATGCAGAAATCATTTTCACACGTCAACTTATATTTTATGAGTTGTGAATTGATATATCTCACAAAATTAAATTTATTATATAATATATATTAGAGTGGATCGATCTATGACAACATGTAATGCATTAGCAAGATAATAATGCACTTGAATACAATCATGGGAGTTCGAAAGAGTGATCTGTCCTAAATAATATATGTGATTAATTGTCAATCATACACAAAATACAATAATTATGGATGATTTAAGTGAAAAAATATCAATGTTGAGCTTTAAATGGATAAATTTATTTAATGCCATAACATGTTCTCTCTCTCTTTTAATAGAGGTTCAATGGAAATATGACAAAGAAGTATATTAAATGTGATGAGCAAAGAGAGACTTTACTTTTTTGGTGATGAAAATTTGCTTGGCTTTTTGAGAGAGTTGAAATGCAGGTGTTAATGACCAACTTCCCAACTAACAACCAATTTTATTCATCTAAACAACTAAACTCTAACCTTAATCTAGTTTTTCTTAATAAATGATGTGTGTGGTATATAAGGATATGATTCAAAAACTACTTTGATTCATTTATCAACTAAATTCAAACATGACATGCAACATATATATATATATATATATATATATATATATATTTAACAACTTTTATCGGGCTTTAATCTTGAAACATATTTAAAGAAAGATGGTACTTGTACATATACTTTTACAGAAAAATATAAGATTTTATGTATAACTTACTTCTAAAAGTTAGTATAATACGATTTAAACTGATCTGTACCTACAAGAAAATCAGCTTACGACAACGGTTTTTCCACGTCATTAAAGCCAAATTTTAAGCGTTGTCGTATCCAGTGTTGCAAAAAAAATTTCGCCATACGACAACGCACCAAAAGCATTGTCGTATCTACATACGACAACGCTTTTGGTGCGTTGCAATAAAGTGTTGTCTTTTTTAATTTTCTGGAATTTTTTTTGCAACGCTTTTCACAACGCAGGAAAAACGTTGTCGTATCGGTTGCCTTCAAAACATTTTTGCAACGCTTACAAAGCGTTGTCATATGTGATTTGAAAAATGAATTTCTGCAACGCTTTTTACGACGCTTAAAAAGCGTTGTCTTATGTGATTCGAAAATTGAATTTATGCAACGCTTTTTACGACGCTTAATTAGCGTTGTCTTATGTGGATCGAAAAATGAATTTATGCAACGCTTTTTACGACGCTTAAAAAGCGTTGTCGTATTTGTCTTAAATTCAAAAAATTTCGCAACGCTTATAACCGTTGTCTTTTGTTTTTTTTTTTTTGGGTTGTCGTTTCATAAATTAACAACGCTAATAACAACCCTTTTTTGTGTTGTCTGTTTCGTTTATTCACAATTTTTACAATAATTTCATTTTTTGCTGAATATATATAATAATATAATTTAATCACGTAAAATAACAAACGCATTAGAAGAACATTTACCCATCGTCAATATCATCGCGTAAATGCATAAATAAAAACCATCCTAAATTTGTCAAACACTTGTGTGCACACAACATTAAGTTCACACATTTAAAGTAATCCAACCAAATTCATAACAAAATCTAGTTTTTGTTTCAATAACATCACAACCTTTACAATCCATGCATCACGAACTTTACATACTCCCTACGTCCCCACAATCTGTCAAATGTAAGAAGAAAGTTAATATGAACACCTAAAAATCAATAACGTCCTCATAAGAAATATTCAAAAGAATGCATTGTAAGTTAAAATATGGTAGTCACCTTGTTCTACCCATTTATATGTTCTTGAACGCAATTAGCCCATTCAACACGAACTTCATTAATATCAGCTCTAGTGCACTTAACATCCGTGAACTTTGAACAAAGAATATATAGAATAATCAACTTCATTTCATTTGGGTGAAGTATACAATATGCAAACTAAATAGGAAGTAGTTACTCACAATTGAACGCAATGAAACCAGGTCCGACGTTGCATCCTTTTGAACAAGTTGTCTCATGTACCACATCACAAAAAAACCACATTGATTGGCATCAGGTTGCAAAGGAGCCTACATTACAATGTAACATTATCAACTGACATATATGTTTGGTGATGATAAAATAATTACATGAATAATTTCACATATATTATTCACATCCGAGTCCGAGTATACATTGACTACTTCCCATGTAGGTTGTTTTTTCACATTCTTTCCAATTTCTGTATTAAACATTCTCAAGGCCCTTCATGACAAAATGACTTAGTAATAATCTGTAAATAAGGGAACATAAATGTACTAAACTTATTTAAAGTGAAACTTACAACTCAACAATTTTCTTCCAAGTCTCATCCTTGAAGCGATGATGAAGAGGGTCCAACAAATGACAAGTTTACTTGTGGGGGTTGATGACAGTTAGGATCCAATGGAATCTATGGAATTAATAAGTAAAACAAATCGGTCCAAATTTCAAGTAATTAATAATTTTCTCACAAACATCACATTTGAGCTGAACATCATGTTATCACAATATAATGTGGCAAAATTGTAATCAAACTTACCCTACATTACAAGGTGCCAAAACTAATTGGCTAAATGTGGTGCCACTCAACCTTTTCACTAGAGCACATGCCCGTCGTTCTATCTCATTTTCTCGAAAATTTGGATCATCTTTTGTTGATGGCAAATGTCCTATTTCATATGGATCCACAAATCTGAAATTTTGAGTTTTCTTTGCGTCCACCAACCTTTTGTAGAGATACCTACCCATCATTTTTTTGAAATGGAAAAAACCACAATGTTAAATGTCCATTGAATAATAATAACAATGATAATAATAAGATTGTACAATAATAACAACAATAATAACATCTCAGAACACTTATCATATATAAACAACAACGCATACGTATGAGATTGGCTCCAACTTACAGAATGGAACCATATCTTCAATGTTAACAAAGATGGTGCACTCACGACCAAATACTTCATGATCAAAATCTATATGCACATTGCCTCCATTCTGAATAACAAGCTTAGTATAGCAATATAACATATGTAATGGCTTTGGCACACTTGATAGATCAATAGAGGGTAAGTCTTTGTGCACGACTTTCTTCTTCCCAGGTTTCTAGAAATTGTATCAGCATGATATGTAACTAGGCATGTATGATTTACGGAGCTAGTAAAAAATTAATGTGTTATAAGATGTCTTAAAAAAGACTTACCTTCACTTTGGGTTTTATCAAATGCGAAGGCCAAGCAACATGAGAACCTACCGCCTCACCAATACTATTGCATTCTCCACGAATTGGCAAAGGGGCATCGTGATCCACTGCTTGGTCAATGGACACACTCAAGCAATTTTCAGGTACAAGATTACCATGATGAAATTGATTAGCTCCTCCCATTTTGATAATCGTGCCATAAGCAGCAATATTAGTTTAAGACTCCAATGTTAGCTCGACTCGTTCACCATACAATGTAGATTATGTTACAGAGATAATTCAGCCATATTATGAGTTTATTGTTCAGGTAACATGATACAAAATCATACCTCCAATGGCCAATTATTATCAACAATTTTCACATCATCATCCGAGTCTTCATTTTGAAATAATTTCTTCATTTGTGGTTTATCATCTTTGTCTCTCTCACCTTCCATTTCTAAGGGACTCGGGAGTTTAACTGAACAACTGCCCTTGTCTTCTTTATCACTTGCAGGCTGTTGTGCATTCTTCAACATCATTGCTTCCAATTTTCTAACTCGCGCATCAAGTTCTGAATTTATCTTTTTTTGCTCTTCCAACAGCAAATCTTTATCCATCCGTGTACTAGACGAAGCAGCCTTGTAAGTTGAGGGAGTGACATGACCTCCGATCCCCCTTAAACGTCCAGAGTGTTCTTGTACTCCTAGAGCTTTTGCAAGGATGCCATCACTATTTCCTTGCATCTTGAAATTACCTTCCTTTTTTTGTTGTATGTACTCGTCCTTCAAAGTAAAATTAGTAACAACATCACAAAAAATGGGGTGGGTAAGTAAGAGAGATAGTCAGCCCAAAATAATTAAGTACGATATAATACTCACAATCTTCGTAATTGTCTTTCAAACTCTCTTCTTGTATTTCCCCTTCTTTAGGCAATCGTGCTTTCATCCATAAAATTGCTCTGTTAATTTCATCATCATTGCCTAATTCATCAGCCTACAACCAAATATTAATTCACATTTTCAGCCTTATAAGTTGGAGAAAATATTATCAACAACGTTTGAGCATATTGGTATATATACATATATATGCAGGCCAGAGACATGTATCTTAATGCAATGCAGGCTACCTAATGTATAGACTAAACTGTCAACTAAAACAAGTTGTGGAACATGCAGCCTGCTGGGGGTTGTGTCGTCCCATCAACTTCTATGATTCATGTGAGAAAACTAAAGTAAAAGGATATGCAGGGAAGGGTATACACATATTTTCAAATTCACCAGACCCTCATCAATCTCTAAAGGGAAAATATCCAATTCATCATCCTGCAACATGCACAAAACTTTACCCTCTGTGTAAGAGCTCAAACAAATAATAGAAACTGAGATTACCATTGGATAATCAGCAACAAAAAAAACAGAATATAAATCTATCAAGTGGTCAACATTTCCTTCTAAAGCATGTAGAGAGAGAGAGATGAGGACAGCAATATATAACGGCAAACTGAAGTTCAAATATACAGCCCAAAAACTGATGTATCGAGCTAACATATGCAATGCAGCCAATTGTACCTTTTCCCCACTGTCTCAGCCCAAGAACTTTTTAAAACTGATGTACATTACCCATTAAATTATTTACTGTAACTACAGCCCTTCCGTACATGTGAAATAATAACTTGCACACAAATGAGAGACTTACACACTCTTCAGCCAAACGTGCATATCCTTTACGAGAAAGCTTATGAGGATATTGCTGCATACTTCTTCGCTTCTTTTGTTCTTGACTCTTTGTCTACATCAAATGATACACAATTAATCATAAGACACCAATGGACTGAAATATAAACTAAGCATCAAAATTGAAACCTGACCTTGAACTCTTCTGATAAGCGACTGATCACAAAATTAGACCACTCATTTTGCTCAATTCCAGACTTGATGGGTGGAGTATTCAACCTTTCAGGATCATGGACTCTACTAAAAACATACTTGTGAGTGAGTCTTGCCTTGTATTGACGCCACTTGTTATTAGCCGAGCTCAAACAACCCTTCTGCCATGAAGGTGGAACCTCAAACAACAACTACAAAGGAAGGAGCAATTAGGACCACAGCAGCAAAATTATCATATTTTTAATTAATAACACAATAAAAGAAGCACATGCACTTACATTAACAGATTCCCAAATCGAGTCCTTGACATCAGGATGCACCTCCTTCCAATCATCAAATGTTATCTTGACCTTTTCCCGAGCTAACAATCCAATGTAACTTTGCATTTCTGCACCAAAAGGCCCGATGGGCTGACCTTTGTTATTGAACAAGACTTTTTTTTGAAACATTGAGCTCTTTGAATCGCAAGAGCATGCATGTAAGTATGACCCCGTGACGATTTTGATGTGCTCTTCCCTTTAGCTAATGGGCTGCCCTCTTCATCCGAACCGCACGAATCTTTATCAACTTCACTTGAACTCGCTTCTTTTTTATCCTTTTGCAGTGTGGTCTTACTCTTCTAGTTTTCTCGTCTTCTTTTGCAGCCGACCTTCTACGACACACCATGATTCGAGCCTGTAAAATAGTTCAAATTACGTTAGTTGATAAATATTTAACAAACAAGTCGAATATTATAAGAGAAAAGTAATAAGTTCAGAGGTTATATACTCAAAAGATAATCACATAACTAGGAAGTGCAATTATCAATCCAAATCCCATCACAATCTTCACGCACACATGATGCTTCGTTCTCATCATTTATACCATCAACTTCTAATGGGGGCAGTCCCATTGTAAAACATTGGTGCTCCAAGCTACATTGTTCTAAATCATAACCATTAATGTGATCAAAATACTCTCTATTGGGGGTTGAAAGTACAACATGCCATGCAGGATCTCGAGAGTCTTCAATGTAGAAGACCTGTTTAGCTTGACTACCCAATATAAATCGATCAGATTTGAATCCAATTCTATTGAGGTTTACGGTTGTAAAACCAAGATCATCTATTTTAATTCCATTGTTGTGCTCAACCCAATTACATTTGAACACTGGAATGCGAAATTTGTGGTAATCAAGTTCCCATATCTCTTTAATAACTCCATAATAAACCATGCCCGTCACAACTGGATTTTTGTCCTTTGCACTAGCCACTTGCATGGTTTTTGCAACTAAACTGACTCCTGAGTTTTGAACTGCTCGTACACTATCACGCTCCCTCATATGATAGGTAACTCCATTGATCATGTAACTAGAGTAGTACAACACATCTTTCTCGGGACCACTTGCAATCACCTTTAACTTCTCTGATACTTGACAATTGGAATGGAGAATTTCATTTGAAACCTATAATTCAACAAGGCGTAATTAACATTTTAATTAAATTTATAAAATTCACTAGGAGAGGTTAGAGATGCAATACTACTCGATCTTTTATCCAATTAATAAATGTCTTGTTATGTTCATCCAATAGTTGTTTCTCCGACTTTCTTCCAGAAGTTAGCTTTAGGTGAGCCATATGTTCACTAAAAAAATTTGATGAGATGCATATAAGAATAACAACATGTAAGGTTTTATGAGTATATGAGATCACCTTCTATACGGTTCAACCTCCATGTCATTTGTCAAAACATAGAGATGAGCTTGTCTCCAATCATCAGGACTAGCTTGGAGAACTTTTGCAGTTGATAATGGCCTAGTCATGTTAGCTTCATGATGCTTTGATGGGATTCCAATTGTGTGAACACTAGAAAGGTAGTTTGAACAAAATTCCACCGCCTCCTCAGCAATATAGCATTCAGCTATACACCTTCAGGCCGATTACGATTTCACACATAACCTTTTAAGACCTTCATGTATCTCTCAAATGGATACATCCATTTGTACCAGACTGGTCCACACAACTTCACTTCCCGCACAAGATGAACAATTAGGTGAACCATGATATCAAAGAACGAGGGAGGGAAATAATTTTCAAGTAAACACAAGGTTGTCGCAATCTCTTTTTGAATTTCATCCAACTTTGAGACGTCTATAACTTTGTTGCATATCACATTAAAAAGAAGCACAGTCGAGTGATGACATGTCTCACATTATCAGGTAAAACACCACGTATAGCCATTGGAAGCAACTGTTGCATTAAAGTGTGACAATCGTGTGACTTCAGGCCAACAAGCTTCAAATCTTTCATTGACACCAAATTTCTGACATTAGATGAGTACCCCGTAGGGACCTTCATTCCCATCAAAGAGTTACAAACCTTTCTTTTTTCTTCTTTACTTAGTGTATAACAAGCTGGTGGCAAGAATGTCTTTTTGTCACCCACCTGTGGTGCCAACTCTGTTCTAACTTTCATCGACACAAGATCTAGTCTAGCTGCTATTCCATCTTTCGTCTTCCCTGGAGTGTTAAGTAACGTGCCGATTAAACTTTCACATACGTTCTTCTCAATATGCATCACATCCAGAACATGTCTCACATGTAAGTGTTGCCAATATTCTAGTTCAAAAAAATTGATTTCTTCTTCCAACATGGCTTGTCTTCACTTACCTTTGACACATTGTCACAACCTTTTTTGCCCCACGAACATTGGATTTCTGATACTCGTTTAAAAACATCACGACCACTCAATGGTATTGGGGCAGGGTCAAACTCTTGATTACCATCAAATGACTTTTTTTATCTTCGATAAGGATGAGTCGCATGGAGAAACCTT
The DNA here is from genome assembly GCA_028654395.1 of Scutellaria barbata. NCBI lineage: Eukaryota > Viridiplantae > Streptophyta > Magnoliopsida > Lamiales > Lamiaceae > Scutellaria > Scutellaria barbata. Next base: position 22,762,958 of record CM053646.1, read on the forward strand.
CTGTGACCCATATACGACATTTTCTTGGAATGTTTCGGCCTTTTTGCAGATGCTTTATCACCACAAATAGGACATGCACGATATCCTTTCATAATACAACCAGATAAGTTTCCGTAAGCTGGAAAGTCATTGATGGTCCACAACAACACCGCTCTAAGTAGGAAGCTTTAATCTCGAAAACTATCATAAGTTTCAATACCTACTTCCCATAGAAGTTTTAAGTCCTCAACTAACGGTGACAAGTAAACATCAATGTCGTTCCCTGGCTGTTTAGGACCACCAATTAACATAGTGAGCATCATAAATCTTCGTTTCATACACAACCATGAAGGAAGATTATATGTGATCAGCATTACTGGCCAGCAACTGTACGTAGAAGTCATCATACCATGAGGATTGATCCCATCTGATGATAGAGCCAATCTGAGATTTCTTGACTCCTAAGCAAATTCAGGCCACTGATGGTCCACTACTTTCCAAGATGGTGCATCAGCTGGGTGACGCAAATAACCATCAACAACTCGATTATCAGCATGTCAAGTCAAGTTCTTAGATATCTCCTTGTTTCTAAACATCCGTCGAAACCTTGGAATAGGTGGGAAGTAACGAAGGACCTTTACTGGAATTTCTTCATATATCTTGAAATTTTTCCCCACTTTCCATCTTGAGATACCACACTTAGGACAATTAGTATGGTCCTTGTACTCCTTACGATACAGGACATAGTCATTTGAACATGCATGGATTTTCTCATAATCCATCCCCAATGCAACCAAGGTTTTCTTTGCATTATACAAAGATGAAGGCAATTCATTTTGGGGAGGAAGCAGTTGCCTAACCAAACTAAGCAGCTCAGTAAAACTTTTATCACTCCAACCAAATTTTGTCTTCAAGTTATACAATTTCACAACGGTAGACAACTTTGTGACAAAAGTACATCCAGGATAGAGAGGCTTCTCTGCATCCTCAAGCAATTTACCAAATTCATTTGGATTGTGATTAGTGTATTCATATCCATCATGTACCATGTCAATAGGTTCTTCCTTAACAAATTGATATTCATTTCCCCTAAACTGATCACCATCATAGTTAGACATCCTTGACCTAGATCTCTCTCCATGCCAGATCCATGTATCATATGTTTTATCAATTCCATTAGTCAACAAATGCAACCTAACAATGACATGTTTCAATTTCCTAAGATTACCACAATCTGAACATGGACAAGACATTGCATTACCATCATCTATATTCTGCAATGCAAACTGCATAAAAGACTCTACCCCAACCCTGTATTCAGCCGAGAGTCTGGCCTTTTTCATCCATTCTTTGTCCATCTCAAGTAGGTAATAATCTAATTAACAGAAGATCACATTTCAGTAACCATTGACAAATTAATTACACTAATTTAACATAATTAGTTAATGTAGTAAACAATGTAATGTGTTATTTACTATAAAGTGTTTTGCTGTTTGATTATATAGTTGATATTTTTCTGAAACTTTTAATTGCAATTGTATAAGCATATGCACAGGATAGATGTTATTCATGTTTTCGTATAATTGTTATGAGTCTCCAGTTGCATTTCTTTTACCTACTGTGAATGTCCAAGCCTGTTTATTTTTGACAATAAGCTGTTTAATTATATAATGTACTCTATTTTCCAAGGGTTTGTTATGTATTCCTTTTTTGTGATCTGGTGTTTTCCTTTTTTGTGGTTTGGCCTATATACATTTCTCTTCCAACTATGTTTTTCTGATTGATTATCTGTTATATTGTTTTTGGAGAAATTTTTAATTGGTTGGATTTACTCAATTGGTTAGGGGGGTAATGTGCCTCAACCTTTCACAACATTTCAAGCCACTGGTTTCCTGTATACCTTATCGTCATTTGCAGTCAGGTTTTTTTTGTTTTCTTTTCCAATAAATATTTTCTATAGCAAACAAAGTTAAATGAAGCTGTTTTTGCAGGTAAACGGATTAGATTTTGATCATTTGGATTGTCAAACACACACTAATTCATGCTTACAAGTATACTTGCCAAACTCTAGCTATCAAATATGTTTTCTACCAAAATTCAGAACAGAAAAATGACTTTCGACCAGTTTTATCCAAAACCTCAACATCACTCAACAGATCATAACAAAAACACAAAATCTAGGTTTCTTATTCTAAATCATACTTTCAACAATATTCTAAATCACAGCAAATCTGCCATAGTTTCTGCTGACATTAGCATAACTTGTGCAGTGTTCTGATGGCTATATTCAAGAATTAATTTACCTCAACTCAATTGGCTGAGGCCATTATGGGAGAGGAAAAGGAACATGAATGAGTCTGATAAATTCTGAAATAAAGATAGGCATAGATTTTATTTGTTATTTAGATGAATCCTGTGCTTAATATCTGATTTTCCCAACAGAGACACATCTACTAGGGACATGCATATATAGGTCAGAATTCTTACAGCATATACACACACTTTCAATTGGTAAATATACAAAAATTAAGCCAAGAGTGGACAAGGTAAAAGGGGTCTTGTAAATCAGAAAAACTGCAGCAGTTTGGTGCTCATAATACTTCACCAGCATTAATATCAGAGCTTGAAAAGAGAGCTGGATTGGTATTAGAAGGTGCAGATGTCAATGATCTTCTTATACCTAGTTATGCAGCAGGTGACCAAGGGAAGCTGGTAAAGTAAGACATTTCCTTCTCAAATTTCAAATTCGATAATCTAAATGTATTATCTTTCAAAGAGTACTAGAATGGTAGCCTTGCCTAATTCAATAGATTAATAACAACCAGTTCCACTAACATCCTTGCTTAATTGCATATCCTTGGTCCAGTTCAAGTGAAGAACAATCTAAAAATCAGTTCAAGGAAGCATCCAAATAAAAATTTAAAAACAATATGATAAAAGCAAGGGTAAAATAATATCAGCAAACGGGATAAAACAGGGTACAAAAAATTAAAAATGAAGTACTACCACACATGGAACATTACAAATAGAGGAAGTAACCAGAAAAGGTTAGGATTTTCAATGCAAAAAACAACACCAGTCTCAACAAGTGAACCTTCAATGTGTCAAAATTAAAAGTTTGGATGACAAATAAATCCAAATTTATATACATTCCAAGTTATTATCATCATAAACATATGATAGTTTTAGAAAATCAGTTCAAGGAACATAACATATGTTTGAATAAGATCCAGTAGACTGTAACATTAAAAAAAAATGAAAATAAAGGAAGACACCTTGAATTCAATGAGCAGCCTGACGGCGGAGATCGGGGGACCAAGGTGACCCGTCCAGAGTAGACAGTGGCGCGAACTTGACGAGCCCACGAAGAGCGCCGAGCCCACAAAGCCCAGCCCACGAACTGCAGTGGTCTTGAAAAGAAATGGCGGCAAGACAGACTATCCTCCGGCGGTGCTGTACGAGCAGTGGTGGTGGAAAGAGACGGCGGCAATTGTTTTGAATTTGGGTGGGGAGTGGAAAGACTTACGAAGATGGCGGCAATATTGGAGAGGAAATTGGGTGGGAATGGAAAGCCTTAGACGAATTTTGGATATATTTGAAAAAACCTTACTCCAAAATTGTAAGTATTAATATTAATTGTTGGTAAATAATGACCAAAGATATGTATGGTTCACTTGGTGATAGTCAATGTATTAGGTGTTGGGTTCAATCCTTAGTGGCTGCAGGCTTCCTGGATTTTTTTTTTTATATTCTTAATTCATTAATTCACTTGATTTATGTATATCTTTTTTTATGTTTTTTAATTGTATTAATTTTTAAGCATCAAAATTTTATCTTTTTTTTTCTTAGAACAACATTCATATATAATTTATGAATTATGAATTACAAAACACAATTTTTAAAATATGTTTTAAAATAATATTCCAATTATGTATTATTATTTGAAAGGGTGAGAGTAATACTTAATTAGGTGTAGTATTTAATTAATTTTTTAATTAATTCAAAATAGTATTTTATAAAAATACTATTTTCTAAAATTATGAGTTTATTCATATAAGATAATATTAATGCAAAAAAATGTAACACAAGATAAAAAACAATTAAAAAAATAATTATTTTATAATTAATGGTTGCAACACAAAAAAAAAAGGGTTGCATAATGGGTTGCAAAATTGTAAAAAAAAAGGTGATAAAAAACGACAACGCCAAAAAGCGTTGCAGAAAGGGTTGTCGTTAAGAGAAAAAAATTCGCCATACGACAACGCATCAAAAAGCGTTGTCTTTTGTAAAAAAATGTCTTTCTACAACACTACTAAAAAAGCGTTGTCGTATGGCCTTTTTTTAAAAAAGACAACGTTTTTCTGAAAATGCGTTGTCAATTCCCAAAAGACAACACAAATTCATTAAAAACGTTTTTAAATGGGCGTTGTTGTATCCCAAAATTCTTGTAGTGTGTACACCAAGAATTCAACTCATAACACTCATTTTTAAACAAATAACACTCATTTTTAAACAAATTGTTATATGAATGAGTAAGATTCAAATATGGTGATATAAATATGAAACATGAAATTTGTTACATGGATTAAGATAGGAGGTAAATGATAGTGAAATGAAGATCCAAATAATGATTGCTTAGTTAATACTAAAACATAAGAGTAATATGTAAGCAATAGGTAAATCAGTAGTAGGAATTTCTTGTACTTTGTTGCCCTACTTTTTATGTGAAAATATTCCAAAATGTTGACTTGGATTTGCTTTCTTTAGTAGTTCCCAAATATGGATTAAGATAAGCATATTAAAGAATCTTTTATCAGGTAGTGCCTAACCACTTAAACCGAAACTGTGGGGTACCACCACCTGAAATTACCATTTTAAACCCTTTAGCTTCTTCACAGAATTGGAATCATTCTATTGGTAGCTACACTAGCTCATGCTCTCCATATTATCTCTTGATTGTGACTACCATTCTCTCCACGCCCCTTTATAGTTTATCCCTTATCAAACATCAAACAAATAAACATAAACATAAAATAAGAAATCACACCAACAAGAAATGTTTTTTAATACTTATTTGGTATCATTTTCAATATTATATCACAGAATATTGATGTTTGTTAGTATCATCTATCACAATTTTTAAATTGGTAATTTCCATTACCAACTTTTGTTTTGCTTTTTTTTTTTTTTTAATTATCATCAACCATTCAAAATCCATGATTCTCAAAGCTTAATTTCATAAATTTTGTTTCGGAGGATTTGAAACATACGATTTTGATTTTGGAGGAGGATTAACAAAGAGGTTGCAATGCATTTTATTGCAATCTAATTTACCAAATATAACCCGAATTCTAGAGTGATGAATAAAATTGCAAGAATATTTAATGTCTCTGATAAAATTTAACCCACATTGAAAAATTATGTTCCAATTGCAAATTAGAGTGTTTGTGATTTTTTTAACAATTAACTCAATTTTAATTTGTTAATTGACTAAGGTTTAGACGTCAACAATAATGGTTACACCATATATGTCATTATTTTGCTTTAATTTGTCACAATGTCAAAAAATATTTATCTAGTTTATTAACTATATGTTTGTTATAAACATATAATTTTAATGAAATTAAGTAAGTATATATATTATATCACAATTTGTCATATTAATCTAAATTTTCACATTAAATTTCTAAAATTCTAAAAGATACTATTTTTTAAATTTGTTCATCGATTTTCATATACCAATGAGTATTTGCATTAAATTAAGATTACAAAATTGGCATTGATAATGCTGTCCATAATTTAAATCTTGATCATGAATGGTGTTAATAAGTTAAAAGGGGAGAGAGGAAAAAAGGAATAAAACGGGGTAGTAGAGTGTCGTTTTAGGCTCCCCACCATCTCCATATTTACTTGTACTGCTGAAAAGAGGAAAGAGAAAAGAAAGACGCACAATACACAGCACTACACCAACCGTGTACCCTATTCCCCTTTCCACCACCACCTATTTCCTCCTCCTTCTTCTTCCTCCCCAATTCACTACCCTATCTCAGACATTCTATACACCGAGACGCCATAGCTAATTGCGAACCAACAATCCAGATTCTCTTTCGTCAGATCCATTGAGTTTGCTCACCTCCGTTTCTTATCTCAGATCTTGCTCGCCTTTCGATTCTTTGCATATTCGCTGCCAAATTGTTGAATTGCTCTCTGTGTGCTGCTGCTGAAAATGGGTTCGATTGTGTAATATCTATATTAAATTTGTAATATGATAGCAAAAACACAATTTAATCAAGTAATATGTATTGCAATTGATTTCTTTGTTTGGTACAGCTTTTATTGAGTGGAGTGGATATAATAATTTATATCCGCATATTTTCATTTAAGAAAGATGAAATTTTGAATAAATGAAACACAGCATGGAGCTGTTCTATCTCCTCTGTTCCATCCTCTCCACCACCGTCACCTCCCTCCTCCTATCCCTGCTCCTCCCCTTCCGGTACATTCTCCGCCGCATCTTCACCGTCCGCACCTTTCTGGACTACGATAACTCTGTTGCTCTCTACCAAGGCACCGTTTGGCAGGAGCGCCGCCGCCCAGTCCACCACTCATTCCGCTACTCCATCCGCTATGCCCTCTTCCACCTTGACAATGCGCGCCACGTGCCACCGAACCACCTCTCTGCTGACGATGCACGTCGTATTTCCAAGACCAATGGATCAGTGTAAATATCTTCCCTCTCTCATCTTCGTTCAAGATTTTGCGATTTTCAGCTTTTCATTGCTGCATCTTTCATGTAAAAAGCTGGATTGGTAACTCAAAAGATGCAAAAAAGCTGGATTGGGAACTCAATTTCTGATTAGGGCATATTTGTTGAGGAGATTAGAGTTCATTTTATAATTTTGATATGTGAGAAAAACTGAACGGATAAAAATGTTGTGAATAATTCGATCTAATAGCATGTCATATGTATACTTCGTGAATTCCATAGACAGACTAAGTTATCGATGTTGGGGTTATTTGATATGCCCAAGATCCAATCTATTATGTTATGTTTGAACACATTGTAATCATCTATTATGATATTTTTTATGATCACACTTATTTAGTATGTGACTTATTTATTTGTGATAAAATCCTTGATTAAATTTAGAGACATGATATCATACTAGAGATTATGATAATGAGAGTCATATCTCATATGATTTAATCCAAATTGTTCTTGATCAGAGGATTATTGAGATTGGACATTAATAATCCGGATGGATCAATATATATGTAATAGTCTTCATAAGATGGAGATTAGTAGATCTCATTTACTGAATTACATATATAAGTGATATATATAGTGTGATATTATCACTGAACAGACCCGATTGAGAATTTTCTAATGGTTATTATTACCTATAGACTGTCAATGGATATTCTCATAAAGAATATGATTTTAGTGCATCCTTTGACCTGAGATCGTTATAGTAGTTAACAAGTTATTTATTATGCTTTGATTACGGACACCTAACACCCTAGGGTGTTAATTGAATGGTAATTGGGTATGATTAGATGCTTGTAGAATTAATAATTGATCAAGAAGGAATCCATCAACTCTTGGTAATGAGTTTGAGCTCTATGTTGTCAATAATTATATAGACTAAATGAAGACCTTAGCCGAGGCAATTGAGTGAATGAAAAAATGTGTTTCTTAGGTCACACACTAGTTGATTATAATTGACATGAAACATAATTGGAAATCTATTGGGGTTTGATAGTTAAACCATACCCTAGGATTAACCTGGAGCTGAAATGATGGAAGAAAATACTACATTATTCTTATAATGGTTCTTGAGAGTAAATAATAATATTATTTCATACTATCTGGTCGTTAAGGAGTATTGCTAGATGCCAACCTTGATTGGTAAGTTAATATGATTAATTTGCTACCGGTTTAGTAATGAACCTATGGGGTCACACACTTACGAGTGTTCTAATCTTTGCTAAGAATTATTTGATTTATTATAAGATAATTAAATTAATATTTCAAATGGAATATTATAATATTCTTTGCTAGCACCAAGAATATTATTAATAATAGAATGTTTTGTAGAAATCTTCAAATGATTTTTTCTCATATATGTATATGATGATATACACATATACATGGAAACTATACATTGGTAATAAAGCAAAGTTTGACTTTGCAAAGAGGTTTATATTTGAAAAAACTCAAATGAGATTTTGTACGCATATATCTCAGTGAATGTATGGTAAAACTTTTCTTTTATGGAATAATTGGAGATTGAAGAATTAAATGTTAATCTGCAAGTTTCCATTACACTATAATGTATAGTTAGGAAAGAAATTTTATTATCATATAGATTGCTTTTGAAGACATTGATATAAAATGGGTTCCTTGGAAGAGAAAAAACAATTCATTCAAAAAACAGAGAAAATGAGTTATATTGTCAAGAGTTGATAGCAAAGGTTGGTCTCGGTGTGGATACGCATAGAGTCTTCGTACATTCGAAGAACAAATTTTTAATCGAGAACTCGCTCCAGGTATTTTGATTTGATATCTTCTTTATTTTAGATATATTTTAAATGCAAATGTATCTCTAGGATTGTAAAAAAAATTTCCGCTGCGTGTTATGAACTCATTGCTATCCTTCAATCGAAGCATATAGTATTCTAGAAATTTTTTATTCTAAAATTCTGTAATCCTTTGAGGCTAGCTAGTTAACGCACTGTGATGATAAAGTGTTTGTGAAATAAGGAGAGAGCACTAAATAAAGAACTAGGTTTCATGAATGGGTGCATAGTTGAATACCAATTTAGTTTGTGATAGCATTTTTCCAATTTTCTGTGGACTGATTAATTATATTGGATTATCAGTTTTCTGTTGACAATACCTCCTAGCGTGGGATATGAACAAAATCCATTGAGTTTGTACTATTGTTATGATGTTGAAGGATCTATCCGAAGTTTGAGAAAATGTATTGCTGAGGTGCGTTGGTGACGTTTCAATTCGATGTATATTTCTCAGTTCTTGAAATTGGATGGGGAATGTGTAAATATGGTCACACTGATTATCTTCCATGTTTCCCTATATAGAGAAAAAGATGTCTCTCTTAGTCTCATTATAGCCACCTTCTCATATCACTGTGATCTTGCTTCAGGTTACTAATACACCATGGGGTGAAAGAGTGACATTTTTGTTCAATCCAAACTCAGATTTAGTTGCAAAACCTCTTCATGTCAGCCCTTTCATGGTTAGCTACCATTTGTCAGTGATTTTGTTTCGCATTTTTTGTTACATTTTCTCTTTGGTACTTGTTACTGATTATAACCACAGGATATGCTCGGAAACTGGAGCATGAAGACAAATGAACCTGCTGATAATCTGCATATAGTAATATCCGTACAACACCCCGAACTTGGTAACTACTTCACCGCCTCGTTGACAGCCAAAAGAGTCACCTCTTTAACGTCAGAGGATCACTCATGGTTCTTCTGGTTGATGCCCCATAAAGTTGCGTTATGGATATATTGGCATGTAAGTGATCTTTAGAACTGGCTTTTATTTTCAATACATAATCCAGCTTTTAAGACTGTGTGAACTGTGCGATAGCACTGCAATGGTGGGGATTTCGAAACTATTTCTAGGAGCAGGACTAGCACGTGCTGCTATTTAAGAAGGGCTTATATTTCCTGTGTTGCCCTTTTGGGTTCTTTAGGCTGAATGATGCATATTTTTCCTTGGTTTAGAATCCTCCATGACTGACTAGAGACTGAAAAGTATTAGAGTTGTTGGTTTGCTTATGTTTAAGCCATCGTTAAAATTGCTTCTTAATTATTTTTCTTGATTTGTTGTCCTAGGCTCTCAAACTTTGGTGGAAAAATGTTTCATTTATTCAACACCCAAAATATCACAATTCAACATATAGACAAGATGCTTTGGTGCGCAATGAGAATATCCAACTTTGTCCATCATTTGGAAACAAGAAAGCTCACAACCTTCAAGTAGAAGGAAAACTGTGATTCAGCAGAAAAAATATCAAACAATCGCGGCTTAATATGGAGAGATGCCCCATGGCCCTGGTGCTGAATTTATACATGCAAGTCGTATTCCTGTAAGTCTGCATGAATCTGAGCCACTTGAACGAAAACCACGTGATTTCTTGCTGGCGATCAGCCACTAGAAAGTTGAAATTGGAACATATCTGAATTTGTAAGTCATCAAATCTGCTTAGCTGAAGACATCCTGAAGTTTTAGAATTCCAAATCAATGATGCTCAGATGTATTTTCAATTGTTTTGCTTGACTTGTTCAGTTGTTCTTGCGGAATGATGAATTCTCAATTAGTGTATAATGTCAAAAAATAATGTTGAGAGATCAAAGTAATTTACAAATAAGATTGGACTTTCTCATAAACTAGTTAAATCTTGATGATGCCCTGTTTTTATCTGTAATTTTCCTCTATATAATATATATATATATATATATATATATATATATATATATATATATATATATATATATACAAATTTCACTTAAATCAGCTGTTGGTGGACCAACAACTGATTTAAGTGAAATTGGGGTTCTTACGGCGCACGCGGGTCTTGGAAAACCACCAGCATACAATCAATTTGCGGGCAAATATCCTTGTTGACAGGTCAGCGTCCTGGTTCCCGACGTGCTAGCCTCTTTGGTCGAAGACTGAATTAGGGGCCCTTTCTTTTCTTGCTTGTTAGTGCTCTAGTTGGATGGCAGCTAGGGCACCCAAGCTATCTCTCTTTAAAAGGAGCTTTTCTGAAGTGGAGCGACTACGGATCCGGTATGGTCTATCTGTGTTTCCAAAGGCAGCTAATGGGTGAATTCTCAACGAAAAAAGTATTCTCTGAACTGAACATGCGAAGGGCGCCAGTCCATAATCGTACTGTTCCTGTACAAAGACAATAGACGGCCCCTTCTCTTTATCTTTCTCGTCCCCTGCTGTTGGCTTGAATGGGAGCAAGTGTCTCTATTTCCTACCTTTATTATTATTACTTATTATTATTATTTAGAAGAATGAATTTCGTGTTTGAATTGTATTCCTATTATAAAACCACAACAACCGCTGCTTTTCTTTTCCCTCAACAATTTCAAGATTTATATTCTCTCTCTCTCTCTCTCTCTCTCTCTCATACATCAGAAATTGCAATACCGTTAGAAAGATAAATCATGAAGAGAAACTGTAATTTGGAGCTTCAGCTTGTAACTCCTTCAGTCTTTTTCCATTCCTCTGATTACAATGGCAGATATCATCACTCCATGTAACTCTCTCTCTCTCTCTCTCTCTCTCTCTCATGTTATTTAATTTGTTCAAATGAGTAATTGTTATACTACTTTATTTGAAAATTAAGGTTGGAAATGGAGAGTCATGAAAGTCCAAACAAGAAACAGAAGCTGACTATTTTCTACAACGGTGAGGTTGCTTCTTGTGATGGCACTGAACTTGAGGCTAAAGCTATCATGTCGCTTGCAAGTCGAGAAATTGACGATAAATTGAAAAAGAATTCATCTGGATCATCTACACCAACTTCACCAGATTACTGTCCAGCAACTGGTCTTTCCATGAAGAGGTCACTGCAGAGATTCCTGGAAAAGAGAAGGACAAGAGCTCAATCACCATCTCCTTACACATTTACCAGATACCAATAGCCATTTATTACAATTATATATAATGTGTGTGGAATTTCATCTATTTATTTTTTTAATTACTTTTTTTTTTTGTTATACATATATTGCTATCTTATTAGCAATGTTAGATGAATGAGAGGTGCAAATTATATAATTGATACAGTCATCGTACGTGGATATATTTTGATCTAAGGTTGATGATTTATTTTGTTAAAGTTGGAAGTTTGTGTGTATTTTGAAATTAAGCCTAGAAACAAAAGTATCTTCGGAAAAAGACTCCCAAAAATCCATAGATATAATTATAATAAACAAAATGTAATATTTTAATATAAATTATATTGTACATCAAAAAATATAATAAATAGTATATTTAAGAGTGTATTAATTCGATCTATATTAAACAATCAATACTAAAAACCTTTGGAAATCTCAAAGAAAAAAAATTGAATTATTATGTGAAAATTTTAAAAATGATAATTTATAAATATATATAAATCTACACATGTAAAAGAAGAGTTGAGACTAGATGCACAACGGTTTTGATTTTCAGATTTCGTGAAATCAACAGGTGTCACTATTATTTTAAAAGCCTCACGTAATAGTGTTTATAAGAGTATATATATATATATACACTAGTTGAGAATGTGCAACAACGAAAGATTATAATTGTAATTTGATCACTTATTAATTTTTTTCTTGTTTGATCTTAGTCTTCTTTCTTCGTGATTTGGCTAATAAATCCTTAATTGTATTATCCTCCTCATCGCTGGATATATGGATGCATTCCTTGTTTTTTGCCTTCTAAATTTTTTTTTTTCTTATGTTCATCTTCTGTTGTGGTGGCCACTGTTACTGTCGCTGTCGTGGTTGTGTTGTTTAATTTATCGTCTTTTATCTCCACGGGTTCCAGCTTATCTATGGCTTCCGCTACCGCTCTTAATCTTCCTCCTTCAACTTTCGTATTGTAGGTTAGGGTAATTAGAAAACGGATCTCACTTGCTCCTTGTAAGACCAACCGTCTGTGGTATTCAGATGTGCTTTGGCCTTGCATATGGTTTTTTCTTTTTAAAAAACAACAAAGATAGATTTTTGCAATGCATATAACTAAAGAAATTTTGTTATCTTCTCAATGGATGTCAAGTAGTCTTGTACTGAGCATCCAACATAATCTGCTGCCGTATCACCGAACATCATCATTGTTGCTTCAAGATGACCTTGTATCACACTTAGTTTAACTATGTATCTGCAATCAATGAATCTATACAAGTATAGTTGCATGTCATTACTCGTTTTACTTTGTGATTTATTATTTTAATTTTTTACCTCGACATTTTTTGAATTGGGTCATCTTTGCACTTTCTACATATCGTATTTCCATCATCTTTAGGTGCTGATGCTGTGCATTTTTTGCATGCGTCGTACCATATTTTTGTTTCATTCTCTACCTTGTCCACAATTCCAGTGAAATAATAACATGCATTCTGCATTGAAAATGAAAACATGATACAAAGTCAAATATAAAAATTATCAATTTCTCCCTAATTCAAGAAAGCATATTAATTACATATTAATTAAAATTCTGCAATTAAATGTAATAGATATTTGAAAACATGGTTACGTACCTTTGATAGAGAATTTTTTCTCATGATAAGATCTTCAAGATTAATTTCCATTCCTCTTATTTTTTGTGTCATTCTCAACTTATATATTTCCAGTGGATCATGAAATATATTGTTTAAATAAAATCAGATTTAGTAATTGACAATGAAAATAAAAGATACGAAAACATAAGAAAAATAAATCACATGTAATGTCTAATGTTTACATATGTGTATGTAGGCGTGGAAGCATGTATGGCGGCTAAAAAGTCGCTTTTAACCCTCTCAAGTTGTCCCCTTATGTAATTAATTAGATTGTAGCTAGGGACTTTCTGTAAATTTTGAAATAGAGATGGGCCATGCTTGGCTTAGAGACAGGGCACGTATATACTTAGATCGTAGGTAGTTTCATCATACTCTGTAGGCGCATATTCATAGGCCTTGTCTCTGTTGGTGGATAGTTATAGACAATTGTTTTCTTAGGTATTACTCAAAGATATCAAGAAAATAATATTAAGAGTTGGAAAAAGAAAAAAAAAAACAGTAGAAGCAGCAGAGGGACATCATCCTGATGCACCACAAGATCCTTATATAAGACAACATCAATCATAATAAGATCAAGAGTAGGCAAAAACAAAAAAATCATAACAGAAGAAAGCTCACAACAGATCAAAGCTGCAGATTGCTTTCCATAAACACAGACCCAATCCGATGAAAGGTTCTTATTCTAAAAAGGAGAGAAGCTTGACAGAATTAATGGATGACACAAAGTACACTCCAAATTCTAAGTATGAATCAGTTTCGTTCCATGCTTCCAAATTCTCGATTGGTTTTCTTATATAGACTCAATTAAAATTCTAATCCCAATCTAATTAGAATTTATTTCCAAGCAGAAATCTAATTGGTTACTTATCAATAAATATTATAGGTTTCTTATACAGACTCAATTAAAATTCTAATCTCAATCTAATTATAATTTATCTTCAAGTATATGTACATATTGTAATTGATATGAATATTGACAAATGTTTAATATCAACACAAAAATATCGGGTCTCTAAAAATGATTATGCAACGTAAATGATTTTGTAACTTTTGATTAAAATCTACTAATTCTTATCAACACAAAAATATCGAGTCTCTAAAAATAATTATGCAACATAAAATGATTTTGCAACTTTTGATTAAAACCTACTAATTCTTCAAGAGAATGTTTCAAGGGAAAAATGAAGAATGTGTTATTTTATTTTTAAATATGTTAGTTCCAAAATGTTTTGTTAAGATGGTTTATCTCGTTAATTAACATTTTTCATTTAAATTAAGTTGATCTTTATGAATCTTATATTCGGCCCTTAGAATTATCAAACTGGTCAGCTGTATGAATCTTATATTCGGCCCTTAGAATTATAAGTAAATGAGCATGTGGTAATCCCCTTTTTTGAAATTCGACTACATGAACATGTGCAACAACTTTTCCAAATATTTCTTTCTTAAATAATTGATCTTTCAAATCATGCAATTTTGCTCGAAAAACTCTCACAGCTAAATCCGGACGATCTTGAACGTTTTGATCTTCATATAGATTTTCTTGTATCTCAATCAAATCAGGATTGCAAGTCATGGTGATAAATAGATCGGGTTTTCCATATCTTTGAACTAATGTTGATGCATTAAGATATCTTCATCGCATATCCCTTGGGCCACCAATAAATGATGCTGGAAGTAGAATTCTTAGCCCAATTTCACTACCGCGAAGTTCACCTTTAAAAACACTATTGGTATAATTCACTTCTCAAATTTGCTTGGTTCAGACGAAAAAAATGTAATCTTGTTGTCTCCAATTTTATATAACTATCCACTGCATATTATTGCAACAATCTTCTTGCAAATAGTAGTGTCGATTGTCTTGGATTTCTAATTTGCAGCTTGTAACAACTGTATTCTCTGCAAAAGACTCTTTTTGCATTTCCTTTTACAACTGATTATAAGAAACAATGGTTGAAATGATTAGAATGAACATATACTATTAATTTTCTATAAAGCAGGTGTGGATCTAAGGTGTTTCTATCTAACTTTTACATACGAGCATATTTTAATATCAGATCATAATGTCACACTTATTCATACAATCCATATCTACTCTATATATACATGCTCAAGTTTCTCATTGTAGCATAGTTTATGTGTTAATTTCTACACTTTTAAATTTCCTTTTGACTACCTATACATACATTTAAGTAATACTGTTGCAATTTACACAAACCTTTTCTTTTTAATTTATTTAACATCTTGGAACAGGGTTTCCATTCTTTCCAAGTATAGTGAGTAGAGGACCACTTAAAGGTAACCATTCAAAGCATATGTTGTGTGATTTTCTTGTGAACTTTAATATCTCTAATTTAGGAAGGTTTAAGTAAATTTTAATAGTAGAATGTCGATAAGTAATAGATTTTTCAGCTAAATCGTATATATTCTCCGGCCCCAAAGTATCTCTTACGGAATGTCAAAATCATAGAATATATATAATACAAAAAAATTGGGTTTGGAAAAAAAAATCTTAACACCTTCTAACTCTTGGGAGATAATCTCCTCTGGAGTAGAATTTGATGTCAGTCTAGAAGCATCCAATATATTTGATACATTTGCTGCAATTTTATGTATTTAAAAAATATACAGTAAAGTTAAATCCTTAAAAAAGTTATTTATGTCTTAAAAAATATATGTTATCGAAATATTAAAACATATGTACCTTGTTTCTTTTCACGCACATGTTCTTGTGTGATAACTTTATGAATGTTTTGGTGCCAACCTGATTCACCTCTTGGAAATAGAAGAGGGTATTATAAAGGATCATAACATCCAAAATAATGTATTATTCTATACTGATTCCCAGAATGAGCATTAACAATTATATCTTGTTCAAATCGTACATTCTCATTATTTCCCTCAATCCAAACAGTTGCAACTTGATCTGATGTTGGAGTATTATAAACTCTTCGATCCAATCTCATGTCTTTTACAATACAAAGTTCTACATCATCTAAAGAAGAATACTCTGTTAATCTTCTAAAGATTTTGGCATATGGATCCTCCTCCAGTAATTCAGATAGCAAGTTTTACTCGTATATAATTCGTACAACGTCTTTGGAACTTCTGAAGAAGCAAGTTTAACTTTCCCATTATCAAAACAAAAGGTGGGTGGCTCATACTCCAATATTGTTACTCCACAATGAATGCAACTCGACATTTTACTCAATTTATGTTCTTCTGATATTGAAATTTATAATCAAATAAATCTAAAGAAATACAATTTTCAATTTTAGAAGGAAATTTTATTTTAATACAAACTTAAAAGAAGTTTTAAAAATACCTTCTAATATTAATGCAGTATCCTTATATTCCGTCGTTTGACCCATACTTAGATTTGAATATTTCCTTTTCCGGCTAACAACCTTCCTTTGATGATAACCATCTACAACATTAAGATAATAAAAATTAAAACATATCAAACATTATAAATTGTAAAAAGAAAATATAAAGTTTTTAACTTTTAAAATGAGGGAAAAAATAAAAAAATGTATTACCTTTAGATTTATTTAGATTCGGGTGAGTTTTTGAATCACATGTTGCTTGCTTCTTTTCACGATTGTGCAAAACATAGTCTATATAATTTCTTTTCTTAGTAGGACTAAGATTTGCATATTTTTCTTTTTGTCCAACAAGCTTCCTTTGACGTCATTTATAGTTGGCGTTGGCTGTTAAAAAAATACAATTATTTGATCTACAAACTCAATTCAAACAAAGAATCAAAATAGGGCTTCAGTTTATTACCAATGTTATGATCTGTATCAGTGATGAGTTTTTCACAAATATTGCCACTCTAAAAAACAAGCCATGTAGTCCCTCCCAATTCAGGAATGCTTGGGATAGATGTTTCCTCTAGATCATAAGTGTCCATCTTCTTCCTTTACCGATATGCAATGTTGTTGCTGTGGCGAAGATCATGAATGCTACTCTTATTTTTCCTGTGCTGAAGCAAGATCAGATATGGAAAAATCAAACGTGAGTCAACTTGACTAAAGCTACAGTAAACGTATTCTATAGTTGCCATAATACTGAAAAGAGAGCTTCCTCTTCAAGTTTAATGCATGTCGTCTGGGAAACATACATTCCAAGCATCCCTTTTATATATCTTTAAGCAATATTGTATTATATTTTAGCTGAAGAAGCAACTTTGGCTCCTTTAATTGGCGCTTCTATTCAATCAGTTGAAGAAACAACATATTGCTTGATGGAAATTTGAATCCAACAATTATTTAATTGGAAGTTTTATTATCATACCTGATGAAGATTTGAGTACACCACTCTTTTTTTTATATCTTCTCTCGAAATACTCTTTCTTCTTAATTCTTAATTGATCGGGTGTTGTACTCTGAAAGTTGGAGACCTTGATTCTCTTAAGGGGTGTACTCTAGGTATTGAGTTCTCTTGAAATATTATTTTTTCTTAATTCTTAATTGATCTGGTGTTGTGATTTGAAAAATCATTGTGAACCAACCTTATATAGAGAGATGTGGAGAGTTTTTTTAATTAGGACTCTAAATAAGATAGAAATAAAATTTGTTTTTTTTGAAATAGGAGAAAATTGGACGAAATTTAAATTATTTATTAAATTGATGTTCGATTGATGAAAATAATTTATATTGACTGGAGATCGAGAAGATATGATGCGTACTGTTATGGAATTGGTAGTAAATAAATATTTGAATTATTGCTAATTTCCAATGGTTCTAATAGATTCATGTTTCATTAGTTAGGAAATAAATATGAGAAATACAGGCATCCTCACTGCATGTCTCCGAGTGCAAATCTGGAATTTGATTTCACTTTCCTTGTTATTTAGATAGTTAAATTAATTAAAATTTTAAGATATTGGTTTGTACTTGAGAGATAATATATGTTGGCGATTTCAACAATCAGGCAGCAATATGACCAAATAGGCTCTTGCGTATCATTCAAATAAAATTAGAGAAGTTTTTTTAAAGTAAAACTCCAAATTAGTTTAATAAGGTTAAAATAGGCATGAAATAGAGTTTGTTTTAAGTAGGGAGTCTACATTAAGTATTGTTAGTATATAGCATGGTTCTTGATAGCTAAAGCATGGCTGCATGCATGAAGATGGAGTAGAAAGCTTTGAAAAGAAGAAAATCCCGTTTTTGTCTAAGTATAGGAAAAGTCACATGTCACTTATAAAAACGTATTCCAGAACTGCGACTTCAAGTTAGTTATGTTATTTATTGCTCATTTCTTGATTTTCTTGTTTTTCGTTTTGCAGTTTGGAGAGGCAGTTTTGCGGGGCTATTATCTCGGTCGTTACTCAACCAAATTGGATGATTCAAGTTGCTGGAGTTTCTATATAAGACATAGTTTATTTCTTTAGTTGTACGTTTTGTGAGATTCTGATTGTACAGAGAGTGAGTTAACAAGAAAGAGAGGCTAGTTGAGAGTGTTTCAAGTGTTTTTTTCTTGTGTTTCACACTGTAAATCTGCAACTCTGAGTTGATTCATTTAGTGAAAGTAACATACAATGGATGTAGGCATAGTTAAGCCGAACCACTTTAAAATCTTGGAGTGTTGATTTCTTTCTCTTTCTCAATTTCTTTAGTTTGCATTTCTTGTGATTTTGGTTGCTTTCTTGAGGTGTTTGGTGATTCTTGTGATCGAAAACCAACAAGTATGAAATAGAGTTTGTTTTAAGTAGGGAGTCTATATTAGATATAGAGTTTTTTTTTATTTAAAATAAGACTCCTAATTAATTTAATAAGGTCAAAATAGGCATTAAGAAAATGGACGAAACTTAAATTATTCATACTTATATAGTAGTATATATATATATATATATATATACTAGTTGAGAACACATGCAACGCACGTGGAGAGACAAACTTTTGAGACCTTTGTTTTTGTTGATTTCGTGGTATTTTATCTCTTTATTTGTTGTTCTTTAATAATTTTTTTGAAGAGTATATAAATTACTTAGGCTATGTTTATCGGCATCAATGATGCCCCAGGTCATAGGAAAAGTCCAAAAAAAAAATAAAAAAAATATATGGAAATGTAATTAAAATTCATGACCATGGTTGTGGCATGACCATGGTCATGAGATTTTGGTTATTCAATTATGATGACACATGTCATCGTATGATTCGTCGAGTGTATTTTATTTAGATAATTACATATTTTGATTTATTGACTAAAAAAAATTATACACCAAAATTTATAAAATAAAATTCTTTATAAATAGATATCAATATTGATATATTTTGGATTACAATCTCATACACTCTCTTTTCTCTTATTACTTGTGTCAAATCTCTTTTTTTTTCCAACTTGTTAAAAATCTAAATTTTTATCATTTTCTACATGAATCCAAATCAGTCCAATTATTTTCACTACTCCCAAAATTATCCAAATTCTCAAAATGATCAAAATGATGAATCATTTTTTCATACTATTGATTCCCAATTTTCTCAGTAATTTATTGTAACTGTATTCCCAATTTTTTTTGTTATAATTACGATTTTTTTAATATTAAATAATTGTATATATTTCTTAAATATTTATTATATAATAAAAATTAATTATAGATATAATTGTTAAATTATAAAAGAAATAATTTATTAAAGGTTGGTTGTGGTTGTGGGTGGTTATTGATAAAGTATGAAAAAGATGAGATTTGGTTGTAGTGTAAAATGTGTATGTGGAGGAGAGAGAAATGAATTGTTTATTAATTGGTTATGGGTATAATTGGTTATGGATAAACATAGTATTGGATAAAAAAAATTGTATTGGATAAAAAAATTCTAGTTCCTCTATTCCTAAAAAAAATATTAAAAATAAAATAATAAGTATCGAAATTTTGAAACCAAAGATAATAATTGTAATTTGACCACTTATTAATTATTTTCTTATTTGATCTTAGTCTTCTTTCTTCATGATTTGACTAATAATTCTTTGATTGTATTATTCTCCTCATCGCCGGATACATGGATGCATTTCTTATTTTTTGTTTTCTTAATTCTTCTTTTTTTCTTATGTTCATCATCTGTTGTGGTGGCCACTGTTACTGTTGTTGCTGTCGTGGTTGTGTTGTTTAATTTATCGTCTCTTATCTCCACGGGTTCCAGCTTTTCTATGGCTTCCGCTATTGTGCTCAATCTTCCTCCTTCAAGATAGATTAGGGCAATTAGAAAATAGAATTCACTTAGTCCTTGTACGATCAATCGTCTGTAACATTCAGATGTGCTTTAGCCCTGCATATGGTTTTCTCTTTTAAAAAACAAAAAAAGATAGATTTTGTCAATGCATATAACTAAAGAAATTTTGTTATCTTCTCAATGGACGTCAAGTAGTCTTGTACTGAGCATCCAACATAAACTGATGTCGTATCACCAAACATCGTCATTGTTGCTTCAAGGTGATCTTGTATCACACGTAGTTTAACTACGTATCTGCAATCAATGAATTTATACAAGTATAGTTGCATGTCATTACTCATTTTATTTTTTGATTTATTATTTTAATTTTTTACCTCGGTGTTTTTGTATTGGGTCATCTTTGCATTTTCTACATATCATATTTTCGTCATCTTTAGGTGTCGATGTTGTGCGTTTTTTGTATGCGTCATACCATATTTTTGTTTCATTCTCTACCTTATCCACAACTCTAGTGAAATAATAACATGCATTCTGCATTGAAAATGAAAACATGATACAAAGTCAAATATAAAAACTATCAATTTCTCCCTAATTCAAGAAAGCATATTAATTACATATTAATTAAAATTCTGTAATTAAATGTAATAGATATTTGAAAACATGGTTACATACCTTTGATAGAGAATCTTTTCTCATGATAAGATCTTCAAGAATAACCTTTATTCCTCATTTTATTCTTTGTGTCATTCTCAACTTGCATATTTCTAGTGGATCATGAATGATGTGCGGCACTTTCGCAAGTTCTTTAGATATCAGACATATTTGTATAGTTGAAATTGAAGTGGTTTGCAATTGGAACTCACCTAATTAAAGTTTGCAATTATAAAATTATATTTCATTCTCAAGATATTTGCATATATTCATTGTTCTTATTTTCCTTTAAAAAAAATAGTTTGATTTTTGTTTTTACCTTGAAATTCCTTCGTTGTGACCTCTGTGATTGCAACCTTTGGGTTTTGATCAACAATTTGCTGTAATTCTTTTCCTTCATTCAGTGCCATGTCTTCTCAAAGAAAACGTTAATAGAGTGGTGTCTGCATAACAAAAAATAATAATGTAATTGGAATTTTTATTAAATTATTTTGTTTTGCTTGGAATTTAAATTTATATACTTTTCCCATACTTTCTTATAAAAGATAGATTATTCTTACTCTTCATTTATCAAAGTGATTTCTCTTACGACCACTTTTTTTTTGGAGTGTCAACAATTATGCTTTCCTTCACCCTTGTAAGAACTCCACATATATCTACATAAAGAAACAAATACTCAAAAGATGTTGGCCCTCTCACACGATTCAAGAGTAATTGAAGATAGTATCTTTCTCCTTCTGTGGGATTTA
This sequence comes from Scutellaria barbata, assembly GCA_028654395.1. Classification (NCBI taxonomy): domain Eukaryota; kingdom Viridiplantae; phylum Streptophyta; class Magnoliopsida; order Lamiales; family Lamiaceae; genus Scutellaria; species Scutellaria barbata. The sequence goes on from CM053646.1 coordinate 22,784,822, forward strand.
CTGCATTAATACGTCCAATCACCTCTCTTTCTTTCCTTTCTCTCCAACATTTATTTTGTCTATCCCACACATAATGTTCTGAAAATTCTTTGTATAGATATTGTTTAGCATTTTCACGTTGAGCGCACATATAGAAAAATATTCTGTGAGCATCGTCTTGGAAGTATAATCATTGTCGAGTAATTTTTCTACATTCTGATTATTCCAATAGGTGACAAAATGTTGGCTAAAACTTATATGCACCAGGGGCATGGATCCTAGATCCGTATCCCCAACCCGAACCGGCGCGTGGGGCGCTTTTACGTGCGTCCACGCGCCCCCACGCGCTGCCACACCATAGTTGCTGCGCCCCGCACCATCTGAATTTTATATTTTAAGGTATCACTCATTTACTCTTAAGGTATCACACATTTACTATTAAGGTATCACACTGTAACCCTTTAGGTATTAGTGTAAAAATAGCGCTGCTTTCTTCTTTTTCCTCTTTTTTTTTCGTCTTCTCTCTCGTTCTTCTTCTTAATCTCTTTTCTTATCAATTTGTTATTCTTCTTATTTGTTTTGTACATTATTCTTCTTCTCTATCTTCTTGTTCTTATTCTTCTTCAAATCTCCATAGAGTCATTTATGGAGTTTTTTCTTCTTCTTCTTTTTCTCTTTTACTCATTTTCATAGATTTAGATAATTGATTTCAAATCACAATTTATTACAATAATTTTAAAACATTAAAAATCAATTATTTCAAATAATATGAAATCACGATTTGCTGATTTTGAGGAAGAAGATGAAATATTTGAAATTTCATGATTTACAGGTATTACACATGTTCATTTCAAGTATTACATAAGTACCTTACAAATATTACACATTTTCATTTTAAGTATTACACATTTTCATTTCAGGTATTACATAAGTACTTCATAGATATTACACAAGTTCCTTTGAAGTATTGCATAAGTACCTTATAGGTATTACATATGTTCATTTCAAGTATTACATAAGTATCTTATAGGTGTTACACATGTTCATTTCAAGTATTATATAAATACCTTAAAGGTATTACACATGTTCATTTCAAGTATTACATAAGTACTTTATAGTCATTAGACATGTTCCTTTCAAATATTACATAAATACCTTATAGGTATTACATATGTTCCTTTCAGGTATTACAAATCGTAATACCTCAAAAGTATTTTCATAATATTTTGAAGGTATAACTTACATATTATTCAATCATGTAATTTTGTAATACCTAAAGAACAAATCATTAATACCTTAAAAGTATTACTTACATATAAGTTCTTGTTTTCAGCCAAATACTTTACCTTGTTTATTGTTAAAATCTTTCTCCATTATTGACACAAGGAACCCTAGATTTTAGAATTATAAGAAGAGTTTATTGTTTTTTTTGTCCCGTAATTTAGGGGGTCTGGCAGTTTAGGATTTTAATTTTTCGGGTTGGCAATTTAGGACTTTAACTTTACGGGCTTCGTGAATTTTGCCCAATTTGAGCCCGAATTGCTCAATTGGGCTCAAATTGCACATGAATCTCGTCATTTCGGACTTTTCGGGCTAATTTTGATGATGTGGCATTAATTTATCACTTGTGGCAATTAATTATACACTTGGATGTCCATTTTGACTTGAAATAATTGATGTGATCTAAAAATTATTAAAAGAAATATTGAAATATATTAAAAGAAAAGTAATATATACAAAATAAATATTACAATAAATATAAAAATATAAAAAAAATACAAAATTCTCAATTCATCCCCTTCATCTTCTTCAGCCGTGGCCACCGCACCACCATCGCACCACCCACTACCACCTGCAGCCACAATCATCGTACCACCACCGCACCACCACCACACCATGGACAGAACACAGGTCCGTTTCAGCCATCTCTACTACCACCACACCATGGACAGAACACAGGTCCGTTTCAGCCATCTCTACCACCGTCATTGCCACAAGCGGCTCCACCGCAGCCGCTGAATCAAACGTTTCAGGCGATGAATTCGAACTCGACGTCGATCTTGTCCACTTCCTCTCATGGAGTAACATCTATCGTTGTTTTCTTGTCCACTTTACTTTGTTGCTTCCGGTATATATGATTTTCAGATTTGAGGTTTTGCTAGTTTCAGATCGGTAGATTGATCGATGCGACGGTGACCAAATCATTTGACAATCAGACGGTGATTAACCGGATAATGCTCAGATTCCGCCCGATTACGCCCAAGCTTGTCGACGGTGATTCTGCCTTCGGCTCGACGGAGGAAAGCAGAGGAATCGCGGCCGGTAGGAGAGTGAAGAGGAAGTACGTTAGGATTCACGGTCTGTAGTGAGCGGATAGGAGGTTTTGGACGGGAAAAAACCGCCGTCGGAGGAAGGTGCGGTGATGCTTCAGCATCTGGAGGAGAGATCTGAAGAAGATGAAGATGATGAATTAGGAATTTTGTATTTTTTGTTTCTTATTTTTGTATATATTGTAATATTTATTTGATATATATATATCTTTAATTTTCTTTTAATATATTTTAATATTTATTTTAATAATTTTTAGTCCACATCAACCATTTCAAGCCAAAATGGACATCCAATTGTATAATTAAATGCCACAAGTGATAAATTAAGGCTACGTCAGCAAAATTGGCCCGAAATGCCCAAAATAGCGAGCTCACGTGTGATTCACGTGCAATTTGAGCCCAATTGAGCAATTCGGGCTCAAATTGGGCAAAATTCGCGAAGCCCGTAAAGTTAAAGTCCTAAATTGCCACCCCGAAAAATTAAAGCCCTAAACTGCCAGACCCCCTAAATTACGGGGCAAAAAAAGTAATAAACTCTTATAAGAATCCAGAATTCGTAGTATTGTTGATTAAGTGTAGAAATTGAGAAGAAATTAAAAAAAAATTATTGATCTTAAGAGATGTGAGAAGAAATTGAAAAGAAAGAAAAAAAAACAGCACAGAAAGGAGTGAGAAAAAAAAGGAAAAAAGAAGGAAAGAAAAAGAGAGAGAAAAAAGAAAAAAAAGGAAGAATAAACGTAAAAAAAAAATTATATATATATATATATATATATATATATATATATATATATATATATATATATATATATATATATATATATATATATATATATATATATGGGTGGGGGCACGGTGCCCCAGAGGCACATAAGTGCTTCTCCAAAATGTTTGTTTGGCAAATGAAGTTGTAAGTTGAAAACTATAGGGTATATCTCTTTTAAATTGAATTCAAAAATTCTCCATAATGCCTCATGAGAGGACACCCATCTTGCATCTTGGAATTGTTTGATTTCATCGATCACATTATCATCATCATTTTGGGTTATATTAACTGCCACTCTATAATGACCTTTATAAATATACTTGTAAAGATACTTCATAGTCGTCACCCCTGAGCATATCTCAACATTGATGTGACAATTATATTTGAGCAATAAATATAGATTGTAAGGAATCACCCATTGATTATTCAATTCAGCATTGCGAACTTGAATAACCATCCCATTGTTTCGTCTTCTATAGATTGGATAATTATCTTTACCTTGTATAGTGCTTTTACAAAAAGGTCTTGGATAATGACTTTTACACTTACCTACAGATTAGAGTGGAAACAGATCACTAAAAGTGGTGAAATATAACTAAAATAAAGATAGAAATTGTAACACCCCGTTTCTTTAACAAAATAAATCTTGACCGAGGCATTACTTACATATAAAATTCATTGGGATAATACCCCAAAATAACCATATAATTATAACAACTTTCCAAAATACCCATTGATATAAGAAATAGCCCAAAATACCCATTTTTGGTGAAAAGACCAAAATACCCTTTGACATCCCAAAAGAAATGATTTTGAAAATTACTCTTTCCAATCCAATTTTATTATTGCCAAACCAAAGTTGCTTTGTTATAATTAAATCCCGGATATAATTGTTTTGGTATATCGGTTAGAAACCTTTCTCGTGCCCCAACAAACATTCGTATTTATACTTGTGATCTGGTCTGAAAGGTGTAACAATACCACGTACTGAATAATTTTATCTGGATAAAAAATTATTTGAGTTTTTCCACGATTTATATTTATTAAGATCCGATGCACGAATTGGTATCAGAGCCAGATTTTATTGAAGAAATGAATTGAATTATGTTGTACAATATTATTTTCTTGTGCTTAACGGAAGAGAAAATCAAGAAAATGTATCCGAAAATATTTCGAGATAACACGAGTGCAGGATATCATTAAATGACATCCAGCCAAGATTGGAACATAATTGTTCCAGACACATCTAAGGTCACCCAAGACCTTAGGGAGATCCAAAAGACCATCATTTATTATGGTGGACAGATGGAGAAGATGATCCGATCTCTAGCCGAGATCCAAAAGGAAGTTTCAGATCTAAAACAAGAAATTGCAGATCTGAAGAGAAAGTCACCAAAGGGAACTGATAGATCAATGAATGAACGAATCAAAGATTCATTCGAAGATATACCAATCATTTCCAAAGGAAAGGCTACAGAAGTTTCGAAGTCTAAAAGCAATGACGAACTCCTACTTGATCTCATCAGACAAGTCGGATGGAAATCTCAAGGGTAGATCTTGCAGAATTAACCGAATCCCTTTCCAATCTAGGAATTGTGGATCTAGTAAATCTCAGGATGAATGAGCCTATTCCAAAGAAGGAAGAGGAAAGCCCAAGTACGAGTACTGCAGTTCCTGAAGTACCCGTTACCCTCGAACCTGTTCCTTTCGGAACCTGGAAAAAAGATGAAGTCGACTATGGTGCCTATATAGCTCGACAACAGAAGAGACAACCAGGAGGAGTAAAGGTGGCATCCAATAGCCCTTGGGCAAAAACGATGCTCGAATCTACACATCTGTTTGGGTTAATGCTTACAACTGATATCATTGATTTCTGAAATATAGAATCTTTGATAGATGAATGGATGGCATCCATGAAGGTTGCCTCATCAGCGCTGGACATTGACAACGAACACTTTTGCCAACTATTGGTAAATAGTTTGAAAGGTTCGACCAAGAGGGCATGGGAGATGACAGAAGCCGCCCTCAAAGAAGAGATCTTATCCCAAGATAATGTTTTTACAATTATCGAAAGGATGGGTCATGTACTCAAAATATGTTTCCTAGGGGATGGATATTTTGAGGAAAGAAAAGATGAGAAGAAACGAGAGTATACACAAGCTCTGTTTGCTCTCGAATTGAGAAATATATGTTATGCGGATGAATATATATATTGGTTCCGCAAATATTATTTCCAAGCAGATGTACCATGGAATGTTGCAATAGATTTATTCTTTGCAAAAATCTGTAGTCTATGGAGGGAGATGCTTATGCAAACCTACAGGATACCCCCGGGTAAAATCGACTCAGTGGCCAGAAGGATGTCCTTTTTCAAGGATAGCATAAGAGAGTGGTGTCAACAAGCGACACTACAAAAGAACAAGAAGAAACTAAGAGGAATGGTGAAAAAGACTCCTCTTTGTTGCGACAACAATGATTTTCCAAGCATCATTGGAGATACGAGTCGCGAAAGACACGAAAAGAGAAAGAAACACTTTAGAGGAGGGTTTCAATCTAAGCCTGGAGGATCATACAGAAGACCTTCCAAACAAGGAAGATCATGGTGGTCCAAATCAAAGGCTAGATCTTACAAATCTGGTCAAAAGTCTGGTCCTTCCAGGTTTTCTTCATAGGGATCTAGACCCATAGAGAAGACAACAGGAGGAACAACCAGAAGAAGAACTTTCAAGCGAGCTCACACTCGTACCAATGAAAGTTTCAAGGATTGCAACTGTTGGACGTGCGGTGCGAGATGACATATTTCGCCCGATTGCCCATAAAAGCAAAAGGATGTGCGCCAGTTCGAGTCCACAGAAGACATTCGTGATGCGGTCTTTTATTGTGATTTGGTGCCAGTTTACAAGTTTGAAGACATTTCTTCAGATGAAAGCATCTATGAAGAAGAGTTTGAATCTGATTCAGGAGGATCTGATGGAACATATAAGAATCAGACGAGTAGCTCCGGTGAACAGGAAGATAGACTCCAAACGTCGGACAGTCCATCAGGATTCTTCTAAAAAATGACCATCTCTAATAAGACGATGGAAAAAATTATGAGACATGATTCAACATTAAGTCCATATGATAGATTTAAGAGATGAAGTCTTAATCGATTTTGTGACAAGATCGGGATAAGACAGCGCAAGCACCATATCATTTACCGGGTGAACTCAGGTGAGTTTTCTATTCCGATAGATCTAACCGGTAATAAAGCAGAGATGCAACTTATTCCAAAAGAAGAAATTCTTGAGGAACTGAGTCATCTCAAAGAAGAGATAGCGGTCACGATGAAATGGATTTATATTGGAACCATTGAAGTAGTGATTAAAACTACCTTCAAAGAAGGAATTGATTCTGAATTACATTTATCTGTTATGGATAGAAGAATCAATAACTTGAGTGAAAGTTGTCTTGGTACGATGGTAGGTAATTTGTATGCTGGCAAACTTATGTTTGACATTCATCCTAGGATTGCATACAACCTAGCTGACCAAGATTTCAGTAGAGTCTTAACCTTTCATCAAGATTTTAAAAGACCTGATCTTATGAAAGAAGGAAATAGACCATATTCTATCACGTATAGAATTGCATATGCGCTTTCCAATACACATCATTCAGATATGTTTCTTAGGAAAGAGTATATAGAAATTCCTATAATTTTCAAGGAATTTGCAAAGGTCAGAACACCAGACCCGATCCAGATACCAAGGTTAGGGGGTGTTAATTTACTAATTAAAGATCAACCTATTTTAAAAAGTAGGTCATTAAGGTTTGATTCTGAAATTAGTAATAGGTTGTCCTTTTCCGAAGGTAGAATTTTAAGCCTAAAAGGAAAAGAACCAAGCGAGGATTTGTATCCACAAACAATTAGGGTAAGAAATGTTAAAATGAAATGCCCTAATGATGAATGGAAAGAAATGCAGATTGTTTTTGATATATCTAAAACTGATAATTTGTTTCCTTGTGATGAGATATATCATTTACAGCAACCAAGTATTAATAGATATGAAGGCATGTTAGAAATAACATGCTATCATGTATCTGTTACAGGAAGAGCAGGCATAACTAAAGGAGTTATGACCTTAGGGTTAAGTTTCCTTAGGGAACACAAACCCTGGAGAAGAGAAGGAAAATGGATGGAGTTCGACCTTGATGGACATACAATCAGGGTAGAATAAAACCATTATGCCAGGAATTAAGCTAGATGAAGAGATCATTGATCTCAGGATACAAAGAATTCAGGCAAGAACTTTGTTAAGATCTTTGCGAGAGCAAAACCGGTCAGAACAAAGAAGTATCCAAGTAGTTATAAGGATGCAAGAGGCTGCATTAAAAATAAATCAAATTAATGCACGAATAGACATGCTAGAACGCTGAAGTAGAGAGATTTATCCAAACAATCCAGACGAGTTCTAAATTATGCCAGGGAGGCATATTGATAATGAGATCCAGGATCTCAGAAAATAGAAAGATGAGTTGACAGAACGCATAAGAGAAATGCGTGATAATGGACAGACTCATCAGATACAAGATGTAATAAGATTTCAAGAATTGATCCATGAGCATAATATAAGAAGCTCAAGGATAAACATGTTAGAATCGTGGAAAAGAAGAATATATCCAGATGATTCTGAATGACGAGTATCTTCTCTATATATATATATCTATAGGGATATTATATGATCAATATAAGACGGAATATTTTGCAGCTTATATTGACTCAGGTTCAGGCATTTACACAGCAAAGCCAGAAGTTTTTCCCAACGAAGCAGTGGAAAAATTACCTCTTATTGCAGGACGGGACTTCTCCCAAAAGATCCTAATTCTCAATAAAGGTATTCGAGAATCAAGAATAATGATTGGAGGAGCATTTGATACCCCATGGTATAAAGTAAGAATGCCACCTATCTATATTCATGATACAGGTGCTGATATTTTGTTGGGTAATAATTTTATCCAAACTTTTACAAAATATGAGCAGGATAATCACAAGAACCTGTTAACCTTTACTACTAACTGTGGTAGTATGATACAGGTTTTGCGGTGAGAAAAGGCCTTTCATAGGATAATGCCTATTAATTTTCGCAGCAAACGTGGTGATAATGAAGCCAAGTTGACTCATCCTAAAATGCAGGATAAGAGGAAATTTGGTGAAGCTCTTTTGTCATATAGACAAGAGGGAATGGAGGAGGCACATGAAGAAGCTATTCAGTTTCTGAAAAATGCCTTACAAGAAGGACCACCCCAGATTGACATTGATGAGGAAAGTTTACTTTCCCTTGAAAATGTTAAAAGGCTAATTCAGAGGAACTACAATGAAAATCCTTTAGCTTGGTGGGACAAAAACCAAATCGAAGCAACGTTGAAGGTAAAAGAACAATACCGATACGAGTTGGTTCGATACAAGCCGATTCAGATGAACCTTGAAGATCGAAAGGATATGCAAAAGATTATCAAAGTGCATATTGATCTCAAGCTGATCGAAGCAGGTATTTCTCCTTATAGTAGTCACGGTGAAATAAAGAGAGGGAAAACAAGGTTAGTAATTAACTATCAAGGGATTAATAAGATTATCGAATTTGATGGTTATTACATACCAAGTAGAGAACACTTAATTGATTGTATTAAAGGGTCAAAAGTGTTTTCAAAGTTTGATTGCAAGTCTGGTTTTTACCAGATCAAGTTAGAAAAAGAGTCTAAGAAATTAACTGTTTTTTCTACACCACAATGTCAGTATATCTGGAACGTAATGCCTATGGGTCTTGCGAATGCACCTCAGATATACCAACGAAAGATGGATAATCTTTTCAAAGATTATTTTGAGTTTATATTTGTATACATAGACGATATTTTGATAGCATCTAAAAATATGAAAGATCATTTAAAGCATCTTGAAATATTTTCAGAAGCATATCATAAAGAATGATTAGTGCTCTCTGAAAAGAAAGCAATAATCACGGTTAATAGAATCGAGTTTTTCAGTGTTATTATTGACCATGCAGGAATGAAACTGTTCACTAATTTCTTTTAGCTACTTCCGTAAGTGTACGGTGTAGTTTGCAGAAACGGTAAGCAAGGTCGATCCCACAGAGACTATCGATTCAGGAAATTACTAACTACCCAAATTCTATTCACAATTTTATCTAGGGAAATCAAATATCATGGATTGCAATCAAATTAATAAACAAATAATTACGAAAGTAAAATTCACGTAAAATTAACAGAGATTTGAGACAGGTTCTAGGATATGCGTTCATCTAATTCTTATCAAAATATCACTTCAACCAATTCTAGTTCATCAATCAATCATCCTATATGAGCAATCACAAATATCAATTAATAGCTCTCCCGAGTCAATTAATCAGTTTGCTATTATGTCATCAGAGGTATCCCTACACAATTTGATAAAAACATAACAACTCCCAAAAGTATCAAGGATTGATTTCTCATCACATAAATTCCTTAATCTCCCGATCTAAGTCTTTTATGTGTCATGTGTTTATTCTTCCATAATTAAATCTCATCTCCCGAATTTTGATTCAATTATTAAAACATGCTTAATTACTGGCCAAATAATCAAACAAACAATCAATTCATAAACACACAAATAAGATGAAAGATTGAGAACATTGAATTAAATTAAAGATCCATCAAGATTCGAATAAAACTACTAGCTAGCCCTAGAAACCCTAAAAAATTAGCTAGACATGATTATCGTCAAACTCATAGACAAGATTAACAATATCATCTCTCAAAATGAATAACTAACAAGAGAAGAAAGATTAAACTTGTATTGACAACGATCTTCAAATTCATCCGTCTTGTTGGTCCCAAGTGGTGTCCGAGGTTCAGAGGGGGGGAGGAGTGAATGAACCTTGGTCGATTTTTCAGAATCTTTAAAACAACTGTTCTGCACTGCAAGTTACTTGAGCTTGCAGCAATAGATGGTTACTGCTTGCAGCGCTAGAATGCAGTGCTGCACGCTGTAACTTGGAGTTTTGTACGCAGCGGAAATATATTTTTAAACACAAGGCTGTTTTACACAAGAATGCTTCTTTCAAACGTTTTATGATGAGAAAAGATAGATATATGTAAATATGTAGAAAATAAGCACAGATAAATAAAGCGATAAAAACACTTATGGCTTATAGTGGTTCGAAGGTGGTGTAATCCTTCTACGTCCACTCTACTGCTCCTCGAGCAGGAACTTTGTTAAGCAAGATTGATTTACAGGACTCTCCTAACAATCTATCAACTTTACAAAGCTAACCACCTACTGATTTACTTTGACTTTTTCTTGAACGGCTCTTTTATCCCTGCTTGGATCTCCGTTCCTCGTACTGCATTTATCCTTCCTGGGATTTGCAGGATACTTCGTCTTGTAGTTGGCGCTGTATTTACTTAACTGTCCTGTAAGTCTGCGTTGTATCCTTGGTCTTTGTGCAGCTGATGCATTCTTTCAGTGCTGCTGTATTTTAGACCTGCTTGCAGTATCATCTGGCAGTGCTGCTGTAATCATCGTTCTAGCAGTACTCCTGTATCCTTTTCATGCAGCGATGCTGCACGCCGTTCTTCCTTGTTTTGCTGTATTGAAGTACAACCTTATTTATGCTTTGCTGTTCCTTTCTTCTTCCAGCAATGCTGTATCCTGCCTTTATGCAGCGATACTGTATCCTGCCTTCTTGCAGTGATATCTTCCTTTAAAGCTTAGATGCAGCTTTATCCTCTTTTAACCTCCATTTCAATCCTTGACTCAAGACTCAATTCTAGTCTATTTATTCACTTAAACAATGTGAAAATGGGGTACTCAAAACTTCCTATTACATGGTTGGTTTGTCTCATCAAAATATAAACAAAGAAATCCCAACAATTCCCCCTTTTTGATGATGACAAAACCTTTACAATATTTCGTTCATGAAGAAGTTTCATTTTACTTTAACTCATATGGTTTATCCAGATTACATGCTTGCACAGCTTTGAATAAATAAATCTAATCCTGGATTCATCAGAGATGCATCATGCTATTCCTTTCAACAAACTCAACAGGAAAATAAAAACAGCATGCATGAGTTCATAAGAGTTGAACTTGGTCAGAGCAGAAAGAAAAATTTCTTCATTTAAGAGATAAAAATTTTTACAACATCAAAAATACAACAACAAGGATCATAAGAGGGTATATGAATACAGCTTAGTAAAACGAAGACCTTTTGCTTGCTGATTCGTCTGATCTTCTTTCAAGCCTTTCAAGGCCTTCCCTTCCTCTTGATCCTTTCCACCAGTCCCTGATGGACTCTTGGTAGGACTCTTCCAGCTTGTGTCTGATCACAGGAATCTGAATCCATCTCAGCCAGAAGTCCTCGCAGTACGGTATAATCAGCCCTTCCTTGACTCGGTCAATGTATAGCTGTTGAATATCAAGACTTCCTTCCAGAACGAGCTGTTCATACCTTCTCAATGCAGTCTTACAAGTATGATATCTGCTGAATTTGCCTTGCCTGCATAGTTCTCTGAAGTGTCTGAGGTACTCTGATCGTTTGAAAATGGTGATCGCCTCAAATGTTGGATTCCGATCAAAAGGCAGTCTGACTTCTTTGAAGATGTCGAATCTCCAAGCCATGTTTTCTCCTTCAGGCCTTTGATCCATCAACACAGACACTTCAGCAGAGATGTTCTCAGTGTCAAGGCGAGAGATTTCTTGAGGAGGGAATTGGTAGTAGTTGTTTGGAAATATTTTTCTAACACCAGTTACGCCGAGTCTTTGAATCCAGGCATTAGGATCTGTAGCTTCTTCATATTGGCGCCTTTGATTCTCAGACTCGTCCCCGCTCATCCTCTTCCTTGAGCCCTGCTGCTGGCTATCATCCCTTCTCTTATGATGATAGCTAGGCGGTGCTGCATCCTTGCTTGCAGCTCTGCTGTGTGCAGAACCTGCAGCAGATCTTCTTCCAGCAGCTGCACCGGCTCCACCGGCTCCATCATCATCTCTTCTCCATCTCTTCGGAGAAGGGATATCAGCCGCAGCGGATGATCCAGACCTCCTTCTCCTCCTGCTGAGAGGTTGCTGGTCATCATCTTCTTCCTCTTCTTCAGGTTCAGCCGCCCCTTTGCTCCTGTATTTATCTTCAAATCCTTCCCCCTTTTTGGCATCATCAAAAGCCGGGGGCTGAGCAGGGGCTGCTGGGACCGCCCTTGATCGCGGGCGTCGGGTCGGTTCAGGGGCGGGCTCTGGAGGATTGACATGCTGAGGGAAAGCTCGGACCATGATGTCCCTGAGTTCTCCCACAATCAGCTCCAGGTTCCCCAGGCGGTCGTCCACACTTCTGGTTCTCTGGGATTGATCATAGACGCGATCCAGAAGTGACTCCAGGACTTTGGAGTGAGAGTTGAGTCTGATTGAGGCATTTTCAGCATGCTGCTTACACTGTCTGATCTCTTGGCGTGTCAGAGTAGCTTCAACCTTCAACTCCTTCTCCATCCTGACCCGATCGTAGTACAGCCTGTTCGAATGTTCAGCAAGATTCGACTTGATCATATCAGGCAGTACTTCGAGGTCCTTCTTGAAACCCGTCATGGTTTCAGCATGGAATTGGGCACTGACCCTGAGACTGTTGCGCATGATAGACTCATGCTTCTGGAGAGCATGTAGCAGATGTCTAACAGCGGTCTCGACCCTATTGATAGATTCATCAGGAGTCAGCCCTGAATTCCTTCTTGTTGAGACAGCAGTGGATGCAGCAAATGGAATCACCTATTGGCATACTGGTGCTGCATCCTGCCTCGGTACTTCAGCAGCAACCTCATCCTCATCCTTGCTGGTATGAGAGCTTGTAGAGTTTGAGGATGGGTGCTCATCATCTTCTTCTTCTTCTGCCTCCTCTTCGCTGGATAAGACTGGAACAGGAACTGCTCCGCCAGATTTTGGCCCATGAACAGCAATATTCCGTTCATTTATCCATCTTGTGAATTCGGCATCCGACATGTTAGCGTCCACAGTATCCTTCGCTGCAGTAACCTTTGAAGGTTCTTGAGAGCAAGCAGCAGCTGCAGCATCAACCTCCTCACGAGGTGTCTCTAGCTGCACTTGGGATACCTCGGCTTTAACTCCAGCATCCTCAGTGGGTACTATCTGAACAGCTTCCCCACCTGAGGTCTTCTCACACTCAGGGAGTGTTGTCAGAACAACATCCTCCACTGAGGTCTTCTCAATGGACCCCGTCTCCTCGGCAGGGTCCTGTAACCTCTTCGACAGCCTCTGCTGCAAGAATGGGTTCTTGCAGCTCTGCATGGCTTCCTGCAGCGATCACAGTATTCAGCACTATATCCTCTATTGCTGCTAGGATCTCAGCTTCCACCCTTCTCTTCTCTGCAGCTCCTTCTTCTTGTTAAAGGGTGGTTGCTGGCTGCACTGCTGTCGCGTCCAGTGCAGGGAGTACCGCCTCTGCAACTCCCTCCGTAGATGCTTCATCGGCAATCTCAGAAATGTCTGAGATGACATTCCTGATTATGGTAGATGGTTCCCCCTCAGAGTCTACTTGGGCAGCATCTTCATCTTCGCGCACTGGGGAATCACCATAATCCAATAGTTGGGCTTCCTCCTCGTCCAAGCGATCCAGCGTGACAATATTGGAGAGGCCCTCAACTACTTGCTCATATGCAGGGGAGTTCATCTGATTTGAACTTGAACTGCCTTCTCCCCGCATCCTCCTTGGAGTGTGCTGTATCCTTGTTTCCTTCAAGCTCTGTTGCAGCGCTAGATGCAGCATGGCTTCTTCAGCATGCTCCACTCCCAAGGTGTCAATTTGCTCTTGAGCAAAAGCGACATCATCGCCCCTTCTTACCGCCTCTGCAGCCGGGGCGAGGAAGACCTGCACATCTTCCACTGCTGCTTTCATCGGCAGCTCTGCAGAGTCGGATTCTGCAAAAGCCTTGCCCTTTCCCTTGTCCTGTGCTCTCTGTGCAGCGCTGCAGCCATCAAGCTCTTGAACCCTTGCTGCAAAGTCAGGTTGCAGGAGTGCCAGAATATCCTCTGATTTGGCCCACTCCAGGACAGCTTGCTCGACTGTCAGGAAATCCTTCCACTTCAACAGGATTTCCCCCTTTGACAGCCGCATCTCTCTCCAAAGAGAGTACTCTGCCGGCATATTTCTAGCCGCTGGGAGGGTAGGATCGAGCACTGAAGCTTCTGTTTGTAGACGAGCTTCTTCTTCAGTTGGCTCGACCCGGTGCTGATATAGCTCTTGAGGCTGATGTGACTCATCCCCAAGGTCAACTACAACCATAGAGGATTGATGTGACACATCCCCAACAGCAGCAGCAGCTTTCTTGCTGCGTGGAGCCCTTCTCACCAAATGTGCGTCATCATCTGGGGAAGAGGATTCAAGTTCAGGTACAGCCTTCCCTGAACTCCTCTTGATAACAGGAAGAGGACTCGGAGGATCCTTTTCTTCAGCATCTTCCCCGCTGACAGCAGCTTCATCTTGCAGAGCAAGAGTTGCATTCTTTTTGTATTTGGTTTTCTTCCTCGCAACTCCTGCTCCTGCAGCCTTTGGCTGGGTCTTGCCCTTCTTCTTCTCCCCGAGATACTTTCCAGGATGAATGGGGGCAGGTGCTGCAAGTTGAAGGCCAAGCTTGCAGAGCAGAGAGCAGATGGTGATACCGTAGCTCCGACGCTCCGTTATCTTCTCTGCTTCCTCCCACAGCCTCTTCATGATGAATCTCGCCCAGTTCACCTTTTCTCCGGCCATGATGGCAGACATGATCCGGAATCGGAGATCTGTGCACTTGTCATAACTCCCTGTCCTCCCTTCGATGGAGTTTGCACAGATGTCGTGGAGAAGTTCAAACTCCGGTTTGAAGAGCTTCTTGGGGACGCTTCTCTTGATTTCAGCCCCTGCATCCCTTGCTCGAAAGAGATCCCACATCTCTTGAGCCGATGCCTCCCCATACGTCGCCAACTGGCTGGGGGTCAAACCTGCAGCCGAAATGCTGAAGGTGGTGGAGATATCCCTAACGGTCAGCGACCGTTCCTCTCCATCTGCATCCATCCTGAACATGATGCAGTTCCTATCCTCCGCCTGCCTAGCGTAGGCATAGAACCTCTGTACTGACTCCGTGGAGAAGCCAGCATATACGGTGGTCAACAGCCCTAGGACTTGGGTCTGTTGTAGAGCATCAAAAATCCTCTTGATTAGGGTATTATCATACAGTCCTGACTCCAAGATGTTTTCCCTGTTGATCATCCTTCCATCAAGAACGATGGTCTTTCTGGCAGCCATTGATGAAATTTTTGTGAGATAGAGAGAGAAGAGACAAGGGTTTTGCACTTAGAAAATTTTCTTACGATCACAGTGTTTCTCTCTCTGAAGATGGTGAAAAGTGAATTTCAAATGACACGTTTTGGTCTTTATGGCAGTTCTCAAGAGACGTGCGAAATTGGCGGTTGAGATAAATCAGGGAAATGATCTAGTGGCTCAGGAAAAAGTGGAGATGTCAAATCGACGCTAATAATTACTTGGCGCGTGAGCTCTGTCAGCGCCCTTTCCACTTCCTGACACCCGCAGTCATGCATTTAATGCTGAAAGACATGCCCTTTGCCGCCTAAATAAATGTCTTTTTAAGGTTGCAGCATCTCTAGTACGAGGTTGCAGAGCAATCAATAATCCTTTTGAAATTAATGCTGTAACCTGGTGCTGCTTGATTTCTTCGATAATTACTGTACTGTAAGAATGTAGGTTGCAGCGCTGTCTGAACCTAGTGCTGTATTGACGTGTAGCTTACAGTACCAACTTTACTACTTCCTGCGAGCATGCAGAGGTTCCCCCTGTGATCTTGCATTTTCTTTTTCTTTACAATTTAAGAATTCCCAACTCGTTACGAAGCATAGAAAACCTAGATTCACTCAAAGGTTTTGTAAGGATATCTGCAAGCTGTAGATCCGTGTGAACCTTTTCAAGCACGACATCTTTCTTCTCAACATGATCTCTTATAAAGTGATGACGAATGTCAATGTGCTTTGTTCTTGAGTGAAAGACAGGATTATGGGTAATTGCAATAGCGCTCGTTTGTCACAGAGAATTGACGTCTCTTTTTCTTCTATCCCATAATCTCTAAGTTGCTGCTGTATCCAGAGAATCTGCGCACAGCAACTTCCTGCTGCAACATACTCTGCTTCTGCTGTAGAGGTTGCAATTGAGGTCTGCTTCCTGCAGAACCACGAGACAAGTCTATTTCCCAGAAATTGACACGTCCCACTTGTACTCTTTCTATCAATCTTGCAGCCTGCATAATCTGAGTCGGAGTAGCCTTTAAGCTTGAATCCTCCTTCCTTAGGATACCATAGGCCGACTTCCTGAGTTCCTTTCAGATACTTGATCACTATTTTTACTGCTAAAAGATGTGATTTCTTCGGTGCTGCTTGGAATCTAGCACAGACTCCTACTGCAAACATAATATCAGGCCTGCTTGCTGTGAGATACAACAACGATCCAATGAGGCGTCTGTACTTGGTAATGTCTACATCTTTACCATCTTCATCTTTGTCAAGACTTATAAATGTGGATATGGGAACGGACGTTGCTGCTCCATTCTCCATGCCAAATTTCTTGATAAGCTCATTCGTATACTCGACTTGGTTGATGAAGGTTCCTGTAGGTAGCTGTTTTACTTGCAGTCCGAGAAAGAAACTTAATTCTCCCATCATACTCATCTCGAATTTTGACTGCATCAGGTTGGAGAATTTCTCACATAGCTCTTTGTTTGTGGATCCGAAGATAATATCATCCACATAGATTTGTACAAGAAGTACACTTTCTCCATCCTGTATCCTAAACAGCGTTTTATCGATCGTTCCTTTCTGAAAACCATTTTCCAGAAGATAGAGAGATAATGTGTCATACCAAGCTCTTGGTGCTTGCTTCAGTCCATATAGGGCCTTTTGTAATCGAAACACCTTCTCTTCTGCTTGATCTTCAAAACCAGGAGGTTGCTCAACATATACTTCCTCTGTAAGGAGACCATTCAGGAATACGCTTTTAACATCTATTTGATAGACATTGAAATTCATATGTGCTGCATAGGCTAAGAAAATTCTTATTGCTTCTAGCCTTGCCACTAGTGCAAAAGTCTCATCAAAATCAATTCCTTCTTCCTGACAGTATCCTTTAGCAACTAATCTTGCTTTGTTTCTTACAACGACTCCTGATTCATCTAGCTTGTTCTTGAACACCCACTTTGTTCCAATTACACCTTGATGGGTTGGTCTAGCGACTGTTTGCCATACTTGATTTCTCTCAAATCCATTTAATTCTTCTTGCATGGCCTGTACCCAGTTGCTATTTTGCAGTGTCTCTTCAACATTCTTAGGCTCTGATTGTGATATGAAGCATGCAAACATTGCTTCATGTGGGATGGATCTCCTTGTCCTTACACCAATGGATGGATCTCCTATAATGAGATCTCTTGGATGGTTTCTTAGCCATGTCCTATCAGGCTCAAAGACATGAGTTGGTGTATCTTGCTCATCATGTTGCTGTAATGCAGGAGGTTCTGCTGCTGTAAGAATGTCTGCTGCATCCAAGGTTGCAGCTTCTTCTTCTTTTTCCTCTTCTGTAGGCAGAACTCCTTCTATGTATGGTACAACATTCCATTTTCTAGGAGAGGTTTCTTCAGGTGGTTTTTCCAGCTTCTTTGTGTCACAATGTGGTTCATCAAACACCACATGTACAAATTCTTCTACCACCAGGGTTCTCTTATTAAACACTCTGAAGGCTTTACTTACAGCAGAGTATCCTAGAAATACTCCTTCGTCTGATTTAGCATCAAAAGTTTTCAGATGTTCCTTTCCATTGTTGAGAACATAACACCTGCATCCAAAGATAAGCAGATAGGAAATGTTTGGTGTATGACCGTTCCATATTTCATACGGTGTCTTGTCAAGATCCTTGATGATTAGACATCTGTTCTGCGTGTAGCATGCAGTATTAGTTGCCTCAGCCCAAAACCTCTTGGGTATCTCTGCTTCTGCTATCATTGTCCTTGCTGCTTCCTTGAGGGTTCTATTCCTTCTTTCAGCAACCCCGTTTTGTTGAGGTGTTCTTGCAGCAGAGTATTCATGACGAATACCATTGTCAGAACAGAATTTCTCTATAAATTTATTCGTGAACTCGGTTCCTCTGTCTGATCTTATCTTGACTATGCTCAAGCTCTTTTCATTCTGAATTTTTTTCATGAGGCCAGGTAGATTTTCTTGAGTTTTCGACTTCTTTGCTAGAAAGATCGTCCATGTGTATCTAGAGTAGTCATCCACTACTACTAGGGAGTACTTCTTTCCACTCAAGCTTACTGGTTCTACTAGTCCAAAGAGGTCCATGTGTAGAAGATCTAGAATCCTGTGAGACGATTTCTGAATTTTATCCTTGAAAGAGCTTTTAACTTGCTTTCCTTTTTGGCACACTCCACAAACATTCTCTTTCTTGTAAGCTACATCTGGTAATCCTCTCACGAGGCCTTTTCTTGCTAGCTTGTTGATAGTCTTGAAGTTCAGGTGACTTAATCGTTTGTGTCATAACCAGCTCAGCTCCGGTGGACTTTTCACTATGAAGCATGTTGATTGAGTGGAGGAATTCCAATCTGCTAGGTAGATATTTCCTCTTCTTGTTCCTGTAAGCTTTACTTCATTTGTGGTGCTGTCCTTGATTAAGCACTTGTTGAGGTTGAATTCCACTGTATATCCTTTGTCACAGAATTGACTGATGCTTAGAAGATTGTATCTAAGCCCCTTTACGTAGGATACATCCTTGATCTTTATGTTCCCCTTGACTAGGCATCCGCTTCCTTTTGTGCTTCCTTTGGAATCATCTCCAAATATGACCTTAGGTCCTTTACATTCTTGGAAGTCTTTCAACGTTTCCTTATTGCCTGTCATGTGCCTTGAGCAGCCGCTGTCGATATACCATACATCACTGCTGCATCCTGGCACTGTAACCTGTAACAAATTAAAACAGATTTAGGTACCCATTTCCATACGGGTCCTTTGGGGTTAGTTACTTTGGGAACCCAAACTTTCTTAACAGTAACTGATCTACTGTAAGATTTGTTGGTTCTCGAGCTGTATGCAGTTATTTTAAAAAACTGCTTATGAAAGGTGTGTGCTCGACAAACATGTGTGTTACCAACACCCTTGTAGTGTGGTCTTCCACCATACTTTCCTGGAGTATATGCTCCTTGAGGTTTAGACATGTAGGTCTTAGTATCGGTGGGAAAGTTTTTTCTATGCTGCAACTTTGTTGGTTGCTGCATCCTTTTGCTGCATGTAGCAGATGACTTCTGCTGCAGCCAAGTCTTAGATGCAGACTTATTCCCTGCAGTTGAGCATTGGGGTTTCTTCCCTTTATCCATCATTGCTGTTTTGTTCACTATCTTTTCAGAGTCACAGAGTAACTCTTTCTCCATTGAAGTTTTAGCTTGAACAAAATTCACAGCTTCGGATGTGCTTGCTGTATTCTGAGAGCCTTGATTGCTGTAACCTATGCCTGAAATCACAAAAGGATCTCTGACACTATTTATGCAATCTCTTGCGTCCTTTGAAGATTTGGTGAACGTTCTCATCTTGGACTGCAAGATTTTCTTCTCAGATCTTAGCTCTGTGATCAGCAGATTCAATCTAGAGACCTCTTGTTGCAGCTTACTACACTTTGAGTTATCAGATTCTCGTGCAGCGAGCATTTTGGCAATGTCGATGTTTTTGCTCTTGAGGATCTCATTATCAATTCTAAGGTTTTCATTCTCAACCTTAAGCTCCTCATGAATTGAGTTGATCTGCTCGAAATCACTCATGATCCTTTTCAAGGAGTGGATCATGTTCAGCTCCTCATCAACTTGTATGGACAACGGTTGGTAGATTACCTCATCTTCTTCGCTATCCTCGCCATCTTTAGCCATCAGACATATGAGTGCTTCTTCGTCAGAGGATGAGGTTTCAGCATCGCTGTCAGAGGATTCTGCAGCTTTCAGTACTTCCTTCGGAACTACTGCATCCTTGGCTTTCTCCATCTCTCCTATGAGAGCTCGAAGCTTGTGCCTTTCCTCTCGTTTTTTATCTCTCCTCTGTTCTCTTTCTCCTTCAGGATACTTGTGCACTGTTGGAGATTTTGTTGTCCTTGGTGAGCTCAGTTCCTTCACAAATTTGCTCCAGCTTTTCCCATATTTCTTTGGATGTTGAGCAAGTCTTGACCTTGCTAAAGGTGCCTTTATCCAAAGTAATAAATAGAGCGTTCTTTGCCACGTTATCCAGGTTGGCTCTCTTCCTGTCTTCGTTTCCCCACTCTTGTCGTGGTTTGATCAGGAAGTTTGGTGGTGGCTGCTCTCCTTCTGCGTGGTCTCTTCCATACATTGGATTTACCTTCATAGGGATTATCGGTCCTTCAATTATGACGGTCCACATCTCATCATTCATGGCAGAAAGGTGTGCCTGCATTCTAATCTTCCAGTCGTCATATTCCTCTATGGAAAACATAGGTAGCTTGTGATTGGAGGAATCCATGATATGCTTTAAAAAAGATTTTTATGCTAAGAAAACAGCGAGACAAAGGTGGATCTGGGTAGGTGACCAGATAAGTTGGCTTTTAACCTAACTCGCTCTGATACCACTTGTTGGTCCCAAGTGGCGTCCGAGGTTCAGAGGGGGGGGTGAATGAACCTTGGTTGATTTTTCAGAATCTTTAAGACAACCGTTCTGCACTGCAAGTTACTTGAGCTTGCAGCGATAGATGGTTACTGCTTGCAGCGCTAGAATGCAGTGCTGCACGCTGTAACCTGGAGTTTTGTACGCAGCAGAAATATACTTTTAAACACAAGGCTGTTTTACACAAGAATGCTTCTTTCAAACGTTTTATGATGAGAAAAGATAGATATATGTAAATATGTAGAAAATAAGTACAGATAAATAAAGCGATAAAAACACTTATGGCTTATAGTGGTTCGAAGGTGATGTAATCCTTCTACGTCTACTCTACTGCTCCTCGAGCAGGAACTTTGTTAAGCAAGATTGATTTACAGGACTCTCCTAACAATCTATCAACTTTACAAAGCTAACCACCTACTGAAGTCCAGCGTACACACAGCAATTGCAAACTTCAAAGGCTAACCCACACAGGGTTCTATACTCCCACACAGGGAAGCTGCCTAACTCTAGACAACTAAAACAAACAGCAATCATCTCTCCTATCAACTGCTTGACACCACTAAAACAACCTAAGCACACAGCAACAAGGTTAAAAGGATAAAAAGGTTTTCTTCAACTTGTGCTTCGAAGTGAGCTTCTGATTCCGTAGGGAAACTTTCAGCTTGAACTCTGCTTCACTTCGATAGGTTGAGTGACTGAAACTGTTGGCTTGAAATTTGTAAGCTTGAAACTTTCGCGTATGGATTTTAGTTTTTAGGAACAGTGACAGTATCAGTAACCAGCTTCAGTTCTCCTCGACCTCTATTTATACTTGTAGGAGAAGATGTCCGTTGAAATAGACATCCCTCTTTTGAATTTGAAATAGCCTGGCCAAAGTATGATTCGCATTTAATGCGACTTGACTTTTCCTTTCGGAGCATTTAATGCGGCAGTTGCGGCTCGCAGCTTTCTGCGGTGCGTCAGTCCATGTGGCATCTTCTTATTGGCTCCGTGTCTGCTACTTTGACTTTTTCTTGAACGGCTCTTTTGTCCCTGCTTGGATCTCCATTCCTCGTACTGCATTTATCCTTCCTGGGATTTGCAGGATACTTCGTCTTGTAGTTGGCGCTGTATTTACTTAACTGTCCTGTAAGTCTGCGCTGTATCCT
The DNA here is from genome assembly GCA_028654395.1 of Scutellaria barbata. NCBI lineage: Eukaryota > Viridiplantae > Streptophyta > Magnoliopsida > Lamiales > Lamiaceae > Scutellaria > Scutellaria barbata. The sequence goes on from CM053646.1 coordinate 22,806,761, forward strand.
TGGTCTTTGTGCAGCTGATGCATTCTTTCAGTGCTGCTGTATTTTAGACCTGCTTGCAGTATCATCTGGCAGTGCTGCTGTAATCATCGTTCTAGCAGTACTCCTGTATCCTTTTCATGCAGCGATGCTACACGCCGTTCTTCCTTGTTTTGCTGTATTAAAGTACAGCCTTATTTATGCTTTGCTGTTCCTTTCTTCTTCCAGCAATGCTGTATCCTGCCTTTATGCAGCGATACTGTATCCTGCCTTCTTGCAGTGATATCTTCCTTTAAAGCTTAGATGCAGTTTTATCCTCTTTTAACCTCCATTTCAATCCTTGACTTAAGACTCAATTCTAGTCTATTTATTCACTTAAACAATGTGAAAATGGGGTACTCAAAACTTCTTATTACATGGTTGGTTTGCCTCATCAAAATCTAAACAATGAAATCCCAACACGTCTCTTCGATCTTCCATCTCCTTCGTCCCTCTCTCTCTATGTATATTTTTGTCTCTTATCGCCAATCTCTCTTCTTTTTTCGTTCCTTGGGGTATTTTATATCAATCCAAGAATGAGAATTCGCCAAAATAACTGAAATCGGTGAGCGCCCGGGCACGGCCATGTTATACGGCACGGTCGTGCCCCATCATACAGTCTCTGTCACGCCTGGCATGGGGTCTGGCACGGTCGACCATGCCATGGAGCACGGTCGTGCTACATCTTGCAGCCTCAAATCCGTCGCGCACGGTCTGGTCGTGCTATGAGGCACGATCGTGTATTTCTGCATGACCATTTTCTTCAAAACTTGCATTTTTTCTCATTAAAATCACGAAACTAAACACAAACCCGTCAAATGCATCTTATCTACGAATAATCACAATAATCACCATAAAAACGTAGCTAACACATTCAAATGAATACATAAACATACGCAAAAATAGGTGAAAATTGGCACTTATCAAAATCCCCCAAACTTAAACTGTTGCTCGTCCTCGAGCAACATCAACTACTCAAACAACAAATCTAACAAAACTAAACATCTACCTAAATAAACCACAAGCTATGACATCAAGTATCACAAACGATAAATCACATACACCTAATCGACATCAAAAATTCGTCCGAACTTATAATAAATACTTCAAACAATTCATAACCATGCACTTTCAAGGAGTAATGAACCTCACAAGGTAAAGTGTATCGCTCACGCTCAAAAGTGTTTAGAAATAGGATGTGTATACGCTCAAAACGATAAATCAAGTAAAACCTACCATAGGCTTGCAGATCATCTCACTTCTCCACCACCTTTGTACATGCGAATACTAAGAATCAATAAGAACTTTCATTTGGACGCAATGAGGCTCTTTGGACAGGATAGGAAAAATTTGAGATAAAAGTGACTACTTAAATAGATGATCGAAGCTCCTTTATAAATTTCAAACCACAACTTCTTGCTTTTCATTATAACTTCAATCGACTGCTTCTCCCAAAACATGAGTTCCGGCAGTATATCAATCACACTTATCATTCAATCGAGTTCCAGAAATGGCACAACTCGTGATAACAATTATGCAATTGAGTTTTAGAAAAGACACAACTCATGCAAATTTTTTTTTATCCATTCTTTAAGCAAACTACACACTTTTTTTTTTCTTTTCTTCTCTTTTTTTTTTCTTTCTCTTTTCATTCTCTTTATTTTTTTTCACTGATATACTCCACCAAAATTTTTTCCAACTTTACATATATTTCCTACTTGGGCTTCAAAATCATAGATAGGTAGGCTCAAAATAAAGACATGGATAATCAACCCAATTAATTAGGCTAAAGCAAGAAATAGGCTCATAAGCTCAACAAGCCTCACAAAGGAAATAACTCAGATTTGGTGGGCATTATTTGGCTAAGTGACTCATAAAAGCCAAGATGGCCTTATATCATTTTCAAAAATTCACATGTACTTGTAGTCTCAAAAGAGATACCAAAGCAAGTTCTAGAGGTATATACAAGACTATCGCCAACACTCAATCAAAAAAATAACTTGGTGTACTATCAAGTTCAGGCTCAAAACTCACAAGCTTATTTGCATACTCCTCAAGAATACACCATCATTTCATGTTCAAACGTATTCACAAAAAATAGTTCGACCCAAACTCTCAATTTCAATCAAGCAATATGGATTCATATTCATTTTACTCAACTCATGCTTCATTCACCTCAAAAGATCAAGACATCATCAAACCTATTATGCACTAAGCATGTTCATCAATTCAAACACAATACCGAACATAGAATCATGCATTTTCCAAAGCATATTTCCCATTCCATCAAAAAAAATTTCAACACAAATTTCGTTTCGATAAACATCCCCCAAACTTAAAGTCTACAATTCCAAAGAAGACATAAAAATAGAAGACAAAACTGTAGGAACCGCCGGATCGCCGACCCTATTCGATTATCCGAATCGGGGTCCATGCAAATATGATTAACGCGCAGCGGAAAATGAATCATACCTTTTGCACCAAAATTAGTTCTAAGGTCAGAACTGTAGATCGTGGAATCGATGAAGCCTAAACCTCACGATCTTCTGCTGTATTCCTCGCCTTATCTCGAACGTTGTGTGGGCAACGAGCTATCGAGACTCTCAACCGTTCTTCTCTAGATCGTATATCAGATTTTTCTGTGTCTTTCTCTCTAGAAACGGTTGACTTGAGACTTATTTATAGGCTACAACAGGGACCTTGAGGAGGATTAGGAATCGGTCTCCTGATAGGCTTAGGAGTCCTTAATTCGATCTGAATATACTTCTCAAGCCTATCAAATAATATCTTAATCCACTAAAAAGATATTATTGAACTACCGTCCCTTATCCATATTAGATATGGCTCCTATTTATTATATGCGCGTTTATCTCCCCATGTTTAAGATATCGAATATCCATTAATTAAATGAATTACTGACAATTCAATTAATTAATATTTAATCCAAGAGTAGTACCACTCAACTTTATTATCATGCCGGAATAAATCCACCTGCAGGGTTTACATGATAATCCTTATGAGTTCCTCAAGGGGACATCATCATCCTAAATAATTAGGACACGGTTTCATTATATAATCAACAGCACACCATATAAACAACACTGTATCCCAATTTACCGAGCTTATTGATTTAATAAATAAATCTCACCCATTGGTAAATTAAAGAAAACATATATCGAGTATACATGCCCGTTATCATACAATGATTAAGAGGACGCATATCCATAATAACAGAGGTCTTGTTTTATTTATGTAGTCAGTACAAAATAAAACAACCTCAATTGGTCCTGCTCAATACATACAAAATGTACTAGTGTAATTTTATAATCAAGACAGATTAACACCAAATTACACTACAACCATTCCGATAATTTGTCCAAAATTATCTCGGCTGTGAGCTACCATTTATAATCTATAAGGAACTGATAACATGATCTTCTGTGTGGCACCACACACTATGTTATCTACAATATAAATTAATTGGACAATTGCAATAACATATATATATAACAAATATATAAAATGCAAACATTTGACCATAAAAGATTCTCATATCATAAATAGATGTTCATGCAAAAGCTAGGCTTATAGTATACATCCTAACAAAAACAACGAAACGAAACCACAAAAAATAAAAACACAAGAAAAGGGAAAACAAAAGCAACAAAACCTCTCGTCGCTCAATCCTCAGCCGGTGGTGGCGGTGGCGGTGGCGGATAGACATGGCCACTGGAAATCGTCCAGTGGTCCATACGTGCCATGAAATCCGTCATCGTCGCCCTATAATCTCGAAACTCCCCGCGCAGCTCATCCAAGCCAGTCTCCAACGCTTCCAATCGAGCATCATACTGAGCGGTGTAGTCGTACTGCTGCTGCTGCGACTGTTGTGGATACTCATCATGCCATGGTGGCGCGGCATACTCCTGATCTGCTCTTCGCTCGTATGCCTCCTCTTCCTCCATAGCCTCGCGATGCATGTCTGGCACATCGGGGGCTGCTGGCTCGTACGGCACACCTTCAGAAAGGGCAATGTGTGCTGGAGTATCCATCGACCAGTTCAACTGATCTCGCAAGCCCATACCCTCACATTCGTCACCCACAGTTGTGAATTGTAGATTCGGTAATGGGAATCCCGGAGTTCCATTCTGCTGAAAGAAATACCCGTGGCCCGTCGGGTCTGGACAGATAAAGTGCTGGTTCACCAGCGTCTGCATATCGATCGATGTCGGCCCGGGTACATGTGAGAACGAGTCCAATGCCATCCCGACGTGTAGTGCCAAATGAGTGATCATGCCTCCTATAACAATCACCCCGCTCGTCTGCTTTGCCGTCCTACTCATTTGTCTAATCAGAAAAGTGGCAGCATCAACCTCCACAGCCCGGTTCTGTACCATACAATAAAGAATATACAGCTCATTCACCCGAAACCCACCGTATCATGTCGAGCAAATACTGTCTTAGTTAGCACCCTCTGCATGTATCTGAAAATGGGGTTGCGTATACAGGTGGCCTTCGCCTTCCTCGCATCCCATGGGACCGGCTCTCGTATGCTGCAGTCAGTGATCAGGCCCCAAAATTCTGACATACTGAAGTGCTTGTGATGCTTCACTGTGGTTGCGTCGGCCGGCAAGTGATAAATCTGCCAAAACTGCGCGATCGAAATCTCGTATCTTCTATTCTGCAGACGGAAGCTAATACTCTCCGGGGTCAATGGCTGTCTCGTTCGTTCCTTCACTGATAATGTACTGAGGAACTCTAGTACAACCTTAGGGTACGTCCTCCATCGCCCTCTGAAAAAGACCGTCCACCTAACCTTTTCGACCAGTCTCCAGAAATCATCGTGTAGGCCTAACGTCTGTAAGACACCGTCATCAGCGTACCGGGTTGCCTCTATCTGTCTTCCCGCCAATGCGTTCCACCAAGCCTGATGGTCGGGATCTGTCAACCGCACCTCGTAATGTGTAGGAGAGGTGGGTTGAGGGATCGCAGAGCTAGTCGAAGCGCCCTTGGTTGTCTTTCTCTTTTTTTCTCCAACTATTTTCGATCCTTTTTGACGAAACACGAAGAATGCACTTGATAGTTCCTAAATGTCAATGGGGGTGCTTTTTCATCCAAAATTTGAAGAAACTTACGTGATTATGGTGTGGGGAAGTGATGAATCTAAGTTTGAGACTGAATAATCGGTGAAATTATGTCCAATTTGATGGATTGAAGCTAGGGTTTCGAATTGGGGGAGAAAAAAATGAAATTCACCCCCCGTTTTCCCCTTTTTTAAAATCGCGATCTGTTGGGGCACGATCGTGCTGTACAGCACGGTCGACCGTGCCCCAGCCTCCCGTCCCGCTGATCTGTGGGGAACGACCATGCTCTCTTTCTTTTTTTTTTTTTGAAAGAAAAAAATAAATGAGACCAAGCCAAACTAATTTGGTTGCCTCCCAAGCAGTGCTAAGTTTTACGTCTTCAGCCAGACGAAATGAAAATGTACCTTTTATGAGTCATTTATGAAATAAATGTACCTGGCCGTCTCCTTCGTTCCATTTCCATAGTAGTGCTTGATTCTTTGTGCGTTAACGGGGAACGTGCGGCCACCCTTGGCCAATAGCTCGACATAACCTGGATCAAACACCTTTTTCACCCAAATGGGTCCCGACCATCTTGACTTCAATCTCCCAGGGAACAGTCGGAGCCTCGAATTGAATAGCAATACTGGATCTCCTAGTTTGAACGTCCTCTTTTGAATCATCTTGTCATGAAAGCGTTTGGTTAGTTCTTTGTAGATTCGAGCGCTTTCGTAGGCATCATTCCGAAATTCATCAAATTCTAAAAGGTTTTGTACTCGATCCGAGCTTGCCCGTTTGTAGTCGAAATTCAATGCTCGTGTAGCCCAAAATGCCTTGTGTTCCAATTCCACCGGGAGATGACATGATTTACCAAAAAGGAGTTGGTAAGGGGACATACCAATTGGTGTTTTAAATGCCGTCCGATATGCCCATAAAGAGTCATCTAAACGAAATGCCCAATCCTTGCGATTTACGCTTACCGTCTTCTCCAAAATTGTCTTTATCTCCTGATTTGACACCTCCGCTAGCCCATTTGCTTGGGGATGATATGCCAACGTCATTTTGTGTTTGACTCCGTATTTTTCCAACAGTTTGGCAAAGATCTTATTATGGAAATGCTTTCCCCCATCACTAATAATTGTCTTGGGTGTCCCAAATCTATTGAAGATGTTTTTCTTCAAAAATTGTAGAACAACTTTGGCATCATTAGTTTTGGTGGGAATAGCCTCTATCCACTTAGACACGTAATCCACAGCTAGCAAAATGTAGTTGTATCCATTGGATAGGGGAAAAGGTCCCATAAAATCGATGCCTCATACATCGAAAATCTCCATTTCTAGTATGTTGGTGAGAGGCATCTCATGTTTCCTTGATATTGTCCCCGTCCTTTGGCATCGATCACAACCTTCCACAAAGTTATAGCAATCCTTAAATAAAGTTGGCCAATACAAACCTGATTGCAGTACTTTGATAGATGTCTTCTTCCCACTATGGTGTCCTCCTACAGATGATGAATGACACATCTCCATAATGTCATCCCATTCTTCTAGCGGGACACATCTCCGAATGATCGAATCTGTACATCTCCGAAATACGTACGGGTCATCCCACATATAAAACTTTACATCATGAAGAAATTTCTTTCTTTGATACCCATTTAAATCTGGTGGGAGGACTCCTTGCGCCAAGTAATTCACGACATCTGCGTACCATGGTACAGGAGCATCGTTCACAGCAAGTATGTACTCATCGGGGAATTTTTCCTTGATTTCATCGGTTTGATCAACCTCGTCGTTCTCTAGTCTTGACAAATGATCAGCTACCATATTCTCACAGCCCTTCCGATCTTTGATCTCCAAATCGAATTCCTGCAACAATAAAACCCAACATATTAGACGTGGTTTGGTATATTTCTTATCGAAAAGATAACGAATTACAGCATGATCAGTATAAACAATTGTTTTAATGCCGATGAGGTAAGAACGAAATTTGTCGAGTGCAAAGACGATCGCCAACATTTCTTTTTCCGTAGTAGTGTAATTTTGTTGGGCTTCATCCAGCGTTCGATTTGCATAGTATATCGGCCTCAGCACTTTATCTCTCTTATGTCCAAGCATAGCTCCCACTGCATAGTCGCTTACATCGCACATCAATTCAAATGGTTGTGACCAATCCGGAGTTGCCAAGATCGGTGCACTCGTCAATGCTTTCTTCAATGTTTCGAATGCTAAGCGACACTCTTCATCAAACTTGAAATTGGCCTCTTTCTCTAGCAATCGGCTCAATGGTTTGGTGATCTTTGAAAAATCTTTTATGAACCTTCGATAGAAGCCTGCGTGTCCAAGAAAGCTGCGGATTGCTTTTTCTGTTTTCGGTGGTGGTAATTTTTCAATTGCCACGATCTTTGCTCGATCTACTTCCAGTCCTGTAGAAGAAATACGGTGACCCAAAACAATTCCATCTTTTACCATGAAATGACATTTTTCCCAATTTAGAACCAGATTAGTTTCTTTGCATCGCTGCAAAACTAGAGAAAGATTAGATAGACAAACATCAAAGGAAGTTCCAAAAACTGAAAAATCATCCATAAACACTTCCATCCTGTTTTCTATCATATCATGAAAAATAGCCATCATGCATCGTTGAAACGTGGCTGGGCATTACACAATCCAAAGGGCATCCTTCGGAATGCAAATGTGCCATAGGGACAGGTAAAAGTGGTTTTCTCTTGATCTTTCGGAGCAATCGCAATTTCATTGTATCCGGAATATCCATCTAGAAAACAATAGTAATCATATCCAGCCAAATGATCCAATATTTGATCAATAAACGGGAGAGGGAAATGGTCTTTTTGGGTGGCGGTGTTTAATTTTCTATAATCAATGCACACCCGCCACCCTGTTACCGTTCGAGTGGCTATGAGTTCCTCATCCTCGTTCTTGACTACCGTCATTTCTCCTTTCTTTGGCACCACCTGTACTGGACTTACCCAATTGCTGTCGGAAATAAGATATATAATTCCTGCATCCAGCCATTTTAGGACCTCCTTCTTCACCACCTCCTGCATAATTGGGTTAAGTCTCTGTTGGTTCTGGATTGAAGGTTTATAAGTATCCTCCATCCTTATTTTATGCATAACGATAGAGGGACTTATTCCCTTCAAATCCGAAATGGACCAACCGAAGGCATTCTTGTGTTCTCTCCACACACGTAAAAGTTTTTCTAATTGAATTGAGTTCAGAGATGAGGAAACGATTACCGGATTAGCTTTGTTACTTCCTAAGAACGCGTATTGAAGATGATCTGGAAGGTCCTTCAATTCCGGAATGAATACGATGCTTTTCGTGTCTGGAGTCGGCTCTTTTCGGTCGAGCACGATCTAACCGTGCTCCTCAGCACGGTCGTGCTCGATCTGTAGACACACCAATGGTCGGGGCACGGTCGTGCTCCATTGTCCAGGCTCACTTTTGTACCGGGCACGGTCTGACCGTGCTCTCCCGCACGGTCGTGCCCGGTGCTTCCGCCTTTTCTTTATTTCTCGTTTCCTCGTTTCTTTCTTGATAATTCCTGTAATGCTTCCAAACAGTACACGTAGTCGATCACCTCCTCGTTTTCAGAATCAAGGTTTTCCGCTTGAATTTGTAATGATTCCCTTAAGCATAATTCCAACGCATCTTGTGACAGGATTCGATCCATTTGATCCTCCACACATACATCCTCTATTCCAATGAAGCTGCAAGTTTCGTTTTCGTTATGGAATCTCATGGCTTTGTAAATGTTGAACAGGATATGCTCGTCATTTACTCTCAAGGTGAGTTCTCCTTTTTGCACATCAATCAATGCTCGTCCCGTAGCTAAGAATGGTCGTCCTAAAATATGGGGCACAGCATGATCTTCCTCCATGTCAAGCACTACAAAGTCCACTGGGAAGATGAATCGATCAACCTTGACTAGTACGTCCTCAATGATCCTCTTGGGATAAGTTATCGATCTATCACCTAATTGCAACGTGATCGTGGAGGGTTTTACTTCACCAAGCCTAAGCTTCTTGAAAATGGATAGTGGCATCAAATTTATGCTTGCTCCTAAGTCACACAAAGCCTTGTCAAAACTTGATTCTCCAATCACATAAGGGATTGTGAAGCTTCCTGGGTCTTTAAGCTTTTGCGGCAATTTTTGTTGTATGATCGCACTGCACTCCTCCGTGAGATTCACTCTTTCATAACATCCTTCAAAAATTTTGCGTAATTGGGCATCTGTTACAACGCATCTGCAAAATGAATGTTAATGTGAATTTTCTTGAAAATTTCTAGAAATTTAGCGAATTGAGCATCTAACCTTTTCTTTTGAAAACGTTGAGGAAAAGGAAGAGAGGAAATAGTAAATGGGAGTGAAGGGTTAGAATTTGATTTTGGCTTCTCAGCCTCTTTTTGCTCGACTTCAACTTCCTTTTGTTCCACCACTTCTTCATCCCCTTTCTTCTCGTTCTCATCTTCCTCCATCACTGGCATGCTTGGTCCTTCATATTCCGTACCACTTCTCAATTGGATCGCCTTGCATTGCTCCCTTGGCTTTACTTGAGTAGTGCTTGGATATTGTCCCTTCTTATGTTGATTTCGTATGTTTTCAGCCATTTGCCCTACTTGTAACTCCAAGGCCTTCATCCGTGCATCAAATTTTTCTTCCATCCTTGAGAATCTATCTCGTGATTCATTCCCAAATGCACCTACTAAATCTTCAAGTGCCGGTTTCTTCGGTTCATCAATGACTCCATTTGTAACAGAAAAGCCCGGAGGTGGCTGCAAAACATTCTTGGTATTTGCATAGGAGAAATTTTCATGATTCGCCTCTCCGTGTTTATACTGATACATCCCCCTATTCCAAAAGTTTTGGTTGTTTCGGAAGACTTGGTTGTTGTAATTCTGCCCATTCATAAAACTGACATCTTCTACTTCTTCTTGTTGGGTGAACTCACATCCTTGACTTCCAACACTTCCTAAGCTTTGAGTTTGAACCTTCGCCAGCGCAGATACTTGAGTTGTGAGAGTTGTTATTTGTGAAGATAGTGCGGACAATTGATCTTGACCTTGAATTTCAGCCACTTTTCTATACGTGTTCTTCTCAGACGGTCATTGGTAGCTGTTTGTTGCCATTTTCTCCAAGATATATATTGCCTCGTCTGGACTTTTTGCTAACAAAGCTCCTCCTGCCGCTGCATCTATCATCGCTCTCATTGATCCATACAGTCCATTATAGAAAAAGCAGGCTTGTTGATCTTCAGGAAATCTATGCTGGGGACATCTTCTTAGCATATCTCTGAATCTTTCCCAAGCTTCGCCCAAGGACTCCCCATCAAGTTGCTTAAATTGTGTAATCTCACTCTTCAACTTCAACGTCTTACTTGGTGGAAAATACTTGAATAAGAACTTCTTAGTTAAACCATCTCATGTAGTAATTGATCCTGAAGGGAGTGAATTGAACCATAGCTTTGCCTTATCTCGTAAAGAGAAAGAAAACAGTCGTAGTCTTATGGCATCATCAGAAACACCATTTAACTTTATCGTATCACAGACTTCGAGAAACTGCGCCAGATGCACATTGGGATCGTCTAGATGGCTTCCCCCAAACTGATTCTGCTGCACCATACTAATCAGACCCGGCTTCAACTCAAAATTATTCGCTTGAATAGGTGGTCTTACTACCCCCTTCCATTTTGTTGCGGTTGAATGTAATCTCTGATGGGTCTCTGAGCAGCTCGTGGTGCCTGGTTCATTCCTCCTTGATTGTTTAGTACGTGATCCGTTGGATTATCGTCAGCCATCTGAATTGGAGCAAACAGTTGCCTTCGCGCGTTACGACGTCTGTAAGTTGCTTCAATCTCCAAATCTAATGCACTCAAGTTCGCCTTTGTAGAGCGAGTGTTCATGCACAATCTGAAACCATCTGAAAAACAAGTATCAGATATTCTCCAAACAAAAAAAAAAGGAAAAAGAAATAAAGATAAAATCCTAGATTAAAATTAAAAACAAAATTTGAATATTAATTATTCCTAAACTTCAGTCCCCGGCAACGGCGCCAAAAACTTGTTCACTAATTTCTTTTAGCTACTCCCGCAAGTATACGGTGTAGTTTACAGAAACGGTAAGCAAGGTCGATCCCACAGAGACTGTCGATTTAGGAAATCACTAACTACCCAAATTCTATTCACAATTTTATCTAGGGAAATCAAATATCATGAATTGCAATCAAATTAATAAACAAATAATTACGAAAGTAAAATTCACGTAAAATTAACAGAGATTTGAGACAGGTTCTAGGACATGCGTTCATCTAATTCTTATCAAAATATCACTTCAACAAATTCTAGTTCATCAATCAATCATCCTATATGAGCAATCACAAATATCAATTAATAGCTCTCCCGAGTCAATTAATCAGTTGGCTATTATGTCATCAGAGGTATCCCTACACAATCTGATAAAAACATAACAACTACCAAAAGTATCAAGGATTGATTTCTCATCACATAAATTCCTTAATCTCCCGATCTAAGTCTTTTATGTGTCATGTGTTTATTCTTCCATAATTAAATCTCATTTCCCAAATTTGAGTAGTGTTTGTGTGCACCAGTTGCATGGGTCATGATCCATGTAACTGGGTACGCGGGTCGAGTCGGGTCCGGTTTAACCCGGATCCGCGCCCTTTTTTATTTTTTTTTATTTTTATAATTTATATCATAACCTTTATGTTGTAATAATATAACCTTTATGTTGTAATAGTGTAACCTTTATGTACAAATTTCATAACCTTTTCACTGAATGACTTATACTTTTTTCACTATAAAAATCCATGCAATATAACTCAAACCTTTATATTGTAATAATATAACCTTTATGTTGTAATAGTATAACCTTTATGTACAGATTTCATAACCTTTTCAATAAATAACTTATAGTTTTTTCACTATAAAAATTCAATATAGCCGAAACCTTTATGTTGTAATGATATAACCTTTATACTGTAATACTATAACCTTTATGTACAAATTTCATAACTTTTTCAGTGAATAACTTATACTTTTTTCACTACTCATCACTGCAAAAGGTTATGTGCATATAACTAAAAGGTTGAGTTCGCTAAACTAAAAGGTTAAGTTCGCTAAACTAAAAGGTTATGCCAATATACAGCAGAACTAGAATTTGAGTTAGGGTTTGGGCTAGGGTTTGGGCGTGTGGGGGCGCGTGAGGCGCGCGTAAGGGCGCGTGAAAGACATTTTTGGGCGGGTTGACCCGGTTGCACGGATCCTAGATCCGTGCACCTGGTGTATAGAAACAATTGTGCCCAAATTTTGATTCAATTATTAAAACATGCTTAATTACTGGCCAAATAATCAAACAAACAATCAATTTATAAACACACAAATAAGATGAAAGATTGAGAACATTGAATTAAATTAAAGATCCATCAAGATTCGAATTAAACTACTAGCTAGCCCTAGAAACCCTAAAAAATTAGCTAGACATGATTATCGTCAAACTCATAGACAACATTAACAATATCATCTCTCAAAACGAATAACTAACAAGAGAAGAAAGATTAAACTTGTATTGACAACGATCTTCAAATTCGTCCGTCTCTTCGATCTTCCTTCTCCTTCGTCTCTCTCTCTCTCTCTATGTATATTTCTATCTCTTATCGCCAATCTCTCTTCTTTTTTCATTCCTTGGGGTCTTTTATATCAATCCAAGAATGAGAATTCGCTAAAATAACTGAAATCGCTGAGCGCCCAGGCACGGCTGTGCTATACGGCACGGTTGTGCCCCATCATACAATCTCTAGTACGCCTGGCATGGGGTCTGGCACGGTCGACCGTGCCATGGAGCACGGTCATGCTACATCTTGCAGCCTCAAATCCATCGCGCACGGTCTGGCCGTGCTATGAGGCACGATCGTGTATTTCTACGTGACCATTTTCTTCGAAACTTGCACTTTTTCTCATTAAAATCATGAAACTAAACATAAACCCGTCAAATGCATCTTATCTACGAATAATCACAATAATCACCATAAAAACGTAGCTAACACATTCAAATGAATACATAAACATACGCAAAAATAAGTGAAAATTGGCACTTATCAGGAACTACAGGGACATATTGTGGAGAAAATTCGCAATTTTTCAGACGTTCTTAGAGATAAGAAGCACCTTCAAAGTTTCTTAGGAGTAATCAATTTTGCAGGTTCATTTATTAAAGACTTGGCAAAATATCGCAAGGATTTTCGTCCTTTATTACAGAAAGAGGAAAATACCAAATGGAAATGGGAAGATATTCATTCCCAAAGGGTTCGTGAGTTAAAACAGGTTTGTAGTAACTTACCAAAGCTCGCGATTCCTCAAGATGAGGATCAGTTAGTGGTCTACACAGATGCTAACGATTTCAGATGGACATCAGTGCTCATGAGAAAGACGTCTACGGGTGAAGAACTATGTAGATATACAGGAGGGTTGTTTACTGAACAACAAGCCAGAGTCTGGCATATTAACGAGAAAGAATTCTTTGCAGTTTGGAAGGCTTTCAAAAAATGGCCTTTATTTTTATTAGCTAAAGAATTTACATTAAAAGTTGATAATACTAATGTTAAAGCTTTTTTGAAAAACAAGCTTGAATCAAAGATTGAAAAAGCTTGTATTATCATGTGGCAAGAAGAATGTCAATATTATTTATTTGATATTGTCATTGTGAAATCTAATGAGAATGTTCTTGCCGATTTCTTAACAAGAGATGGACATCCTTGAAGTGGATTCCATCACCGTAGGAGCAAGACACCTTAGGGAAAACCTTGAGGAGCTTTACAAGGCATTCGAGTTGCTGAGGGTTAGAGCCGAAGCAGCATCTTATGTCCAAAAAGCTGATTTGGACAAAGTCCAAAAAATACTACATGCAGCAATAACCTCAAATGGGGATTTGTGGAATGCATTAGTGGAACCCCTCAACAAGGCATGTTCACCATCGGTGATACAGAAAGAATTACACGAGAAAAGTTCATCATCGATGAACAAGCAGGGTACTTTCATACCCGAAGCGGGACATCTTGTTGATGAGAGTTTTTCATCGGATACCGGTGAAAAGGCTGATAAAGCCAAATCAAGTGTTTTATCAGATTCCGATAAAAAAATTAATTCGGAAAGTCAGGAAGTAATTCCGAGCAACCGAGTCAACCCAACACCTCTGGGGAAAAAGAGGGAGAGGTTAACCTAAGGCCCCAAACTGGCCCAAAACAGGTTAACACTAACCAAGTTGTTTCTCTATTTCAGGTTTACCAGAGAACATAGGAGAAACTGGTTACAAGAAATGAGATCAATCCTAGCAGAATCACTGTCGATTGGTCTGGCAAGTATCCAAGACTTTGGATGCTCCCGGGTGTAAACCCTCAAGACGTGCAGGAATGGTTTGATTTTGTAGCCATTGCTTCAGTATTTACTACCGCACCAAGCTTTCCGGAGATTTCAAAACTACCAGACTGGATAGCTACTGTTGTGCACAAATCACGGCAGAATAACCTATACTTGGGTCGAGGAGACGTACTGGAGCTAAAGATTATCTCAGCCGCTCCAGAAATTACAAGAAAAGGGTCTCATCCAGTTTTTCAATTTATAAAACTGCAGAGATCCGATACGGGGGCAATGAATAGAGCCAAAGCACCCCCGACAAATAGCCCATTAGTCGTCGCCCTTACAGAAGATGATATCTCAACCAGGCGAGCATGGGGTCTTTGGGTCTGTCTCACAGAGATGGACAAGGTGAAGTATCCGTTCAAAATATATCATAATTCTGTGAACGGATCATTCCTGTTAAATTCCATGACAGGAAAAACTACTGGATTTGCTGAGAGCCTCTTTGAAAACAAGAAGAAGCTAATCTGGGAAAATAAGGTTCCGGCAACGGAACAAACTAGAAGAAAGATATGTCATATGATACATATCGGACGATGGGATGAACAACTTTGTTCTTACTGTCAAACTCAAGAAAAACCTTTGTTTGGGCAAGGGTTCAAAGTTAAACATGACAAACCAGAACACCCAAAGAAAAAAGAAAATGGGAGGGGTTTTTTAGAAAATAAAACCCTAAAATGTAATAAAAGGAAGCGGGTCTAATTAGACTCGATAGTAAAACAAGCTGAATTGTATTCCGAAATGTAATAGGATAGGAATACAGTATAAACTGCATTGGATGCTAATTCAAACAGGGAACAAAAGCAGGTCCCACCATCTTTTGAAGAATCAGCATCTTGTCTAAGGGACAAAAGTGGAGGACCCCTCCACTCAACAAAGAGATTAGGTGCCGACGCATAAAGACAACGAAGCCACCTAACCTGTTAATTAAAGGTGGAAGGTGTACCTACCAAACGGTGGGTGGAAAAATAAAGGAAGGTTGGCCCCTACCCACTAATCAAGTGGAATGCAAGCTGGCAAGGCAATAATGGATCCAAATAGGAGCACATTGAGGCCTATAAAAGGAGGCATTCAGCCTCAGCAGAAGATCATCGAAAATACACATCATCTCTTCCTTTCATTAGTTTCGAAATCTTCTCTCTAAGTTTGTAATAGTTTAAGTTTTCAAGCTTTCCTATTCATGGGGGTTTCCCCTTCTCAAGTCTTAGCCATGATAGGCTAATTCAAGTTTCTCTTCCAATGGCAGAGAAAATTTATATTGTAAAATAGTTTAGTTTATTTTCTTCAATAAACAAGGCTTTTGCTTTCCGACATTCTGTCCAAAATTTTATAATTCTGAGTAATAATCCATCCAGCAGTGAGTCTCCCTGTGATCTCCTTAAAGGCAGGTGGCCGTTGAGAAGGATTGCGATCTGGGTTCCCAAGAAAATCGGTTTCAGAACCATAGACTGCGGGCGAGTGGTTGGATCTTTGATCCGTAAAACCTGAACCGAAGTCCAAGGGAATTTAAGAGACAAAGGTGAGGTATGATTTAAACTCAGTTTTATTTTATTTACGAAAGCATGTTGGGCCTGATATTGATCAGAGGGCTAATCCGGATCTGATAAATATAAGTGCGGAAGAATGAAAAAATGGCTAATGGCAATCAAGGTTTTTTGGTGAATAATAAAAGTCAACAAGGTTAGGATAGTAATTTTCCAAGAAAAATGGGTAGAAAATGGTGTTTTATTATATTTATGGGCATAGTGGGATATTTTATTATATTAATGGGTATAAAAGAAAGATGGTATAAGAAAATGGGTAATATGGAATGGTATCCCAAATTCATTTTTTTTTTAAATAAAGATAATTAAAATCTAAATTTATTATAAAATATACATTTTCATAATTCATGAATTATAACATCTTGAATTAAAACTGTCTTCGATCTTTGATCTATCAGCTACCCGCATCCATCGCTCATGCGCCATGCACTAAACTCTTTAAACTGAAAATATTTTTAAAAGAGGGGTGAGTATTTGAAATACACTCAGTGGGGTTAATCTGCATTAAGGGAGTAAAATCATAAACGTTTATAAATCAGGTGAGATAAATCGCAGTAAGCAGAAATTATATACGATAATATGATTCTTTATCTCTTTTTCCATACCTCTCCTTTTGGGCTCATCTATTTCATTTCTAACACTACACACTCAGCTAGTTCATTTCTAACACTCCACACTCACCTAATTCATTTCTCATATATTTAGTGCACACAACACCTCGGGTTATATCCCGGCATAAAGTTCATGCACATAACACTATATAATTCCGTGCATAAAGCACTCAGTGCACACAACACCATATAATTCCGTGCATAAAACACTCAGTGCACACAACACCATACACCACGTGCACACAGCACCATACATACACCACATACACACAGCACCATATAATTATGCGCACAAAGCACTATATAATTTCGTATATAATTAACCCATTTTCATATCACCAAAATATCATTTCATAACACCCACAATTTCAAATCACAATAGCCATTCAACTCACAGATTCATTTATTTTGCAACAATCACTGAGTAATAAATCAAATCTCGTGAAACTTATAATTTTCACGCATTTTCACGTTTGTCTTGTATAAGATAAACATTCAGTCATCTTATTCATCATATCACAACATCATAGCTTATAGCACCTTATTCACATAACACGTATATATACTTTATTTCATCCAATATAATATTTCGTATCTTAAATACATTGAAAGAAATATAAATACCGTAATAAGTAATTTTCCCCACCTTGGATACTTCACAATTCTTGTTCAAAAGCTTTCTGTCTTATCTTTCCATATTCCCACCCTTCGCTCGTATTCCCTACAAAGTATAGAACATGACTTATCTTCTGATTTACTTGTTTATAATTAAATATATAAACTTAACCCTTTGAGAAGGTCGATAGACGGTGATTCTAGATTTAGGGTTTTCTGAAAATTAGGATTAGTGGATCATACCCTTAAAATTAGGGTTTTCTTGCTTAAAGGTTAATTCGTCACGTTTAAAGTCAAATTTGCGGTCAAACTACTATTTTATAATGTTGTAGGACATTAAATATATTAATTATCAAATTCTGGGGTCCTAATATAATTCTTGCAAGTTCTAGGGGTTGTTTTGTCATTCTTTCAAAGGTTAGGGGTGATTCAGTAATTTTCAGGAATTCTAAGGTCTATCTGCTAGTGTTCATAAGTTCAGGGACTAATCTGTAAATGTTCATAAGTTCAGGGACTAATTTGTAAATGTTCATAAGTTCAGAGACCTAATTGCTATTTATCCTAAATCTAGAGTTTGCAATCTGGTCCCTGATTTTTATCAAATTCTCATATTATACCCCAGATCCCAAATCACCCCTACCACCCCCTTGCCTCGCCCCTCCGCCGCTCCCGTCGGCCCTGCCGCCGCCGATCGACACTGTCGGTGACCTTATGTCGTCGACGACGTTACACCCCACACACCCTCACACCAAATACACACACACAATTACATATATATATATATATATAAACAACCCACATATATATACATATATACACACCTCTGCCGCCGCTTTCAGCGACGACCCTCAACAACCACACCGGCACTGGCCACACCAATACCTTCATCCCGACACCGCCACACACAGCGGCGCCCATACGCACACACATATATGCATATATATACAGCCGCATACATACATATATATATCAGCACCGCCACCGCTTGCTGCGGCGGCTCTCGATTAGACACGCCGGCACTACAAGCGCCGACCACTACACCATCCACACATCTCGTCGGTGCAACCGAGTGCGAGCAACATACGGCGGTAGAACAGCGGCGGCGACGGATAGAGGCAGCAAGAGAGAGAGAGAGACTGGGCTAAACGGAGTTCCGGGCCCGGATTCATGACGGGCTTGGCAAAATAATACCTTAACCGAAAGAACTTGCTGGAAAACCTTGCCGACGAAGAGGGAGAGAAACGACAGTGATGATGCTGGTGCTTGGAGAAGAGAGAGAGATGAGAGAATGGAGATGGAGAAATTTTATTTCCCAATTCAATGTTAACCAAAATTTCCTCACACCCTCAACATTTGCCAAGTATACTAAGCTCAAGCAAGAGGTGTCTTCACCACCTTAATTCCTTGATATTGATACGCTAAAGTAAATCCTAAAATTTATTATTATTATTATTATTAATTGTTTTTAAAAAAACTGTGGATGCTACAGAAAATGATGTAAAAATTTATATCATTAGCATTTAATTACTAACAAGTTAACAATGAAATATTAGAGATGTGCATCATACATGAATTTTGTACTTACCTCTCACCATACATGAATTTTTTGGATTTTTTTGGCCATACGGTCCATGTAACATGTGTTTCTCAATTCTAATCCTAATTTAATTAGAATTTATCGCCAAGTAGAAATCTAATTGGTTACTTATCAATAAATATCATACATTATATCATATATTTTAGAAGGAATTATGATTTGTATGGACTCTAAAAAGGTTAAAATCGGCATTAAAAAAATGGACGAAATATTCATACTTATATAGTGTAATAGATATAAGTAATTTTCTTGAAGTTTTAGGCTATTTTTGAATTTTTCCGATAAATTATTCGTTACAGCCGTGAAATCTTCGCGAAATTGCAATGTAACCTTAACGATGGACACCGCGACAATCACCGCGACAGTGATGGTCTAACTTGCCTTGCTTGACAAATTAGCAATATTATATAGTTGCAGTATTTGACAATGTCTTCTTCTAGTATTGATAAGATAGAACAATAAATAGGATTGTCAATAAATATCTTAAATTATATTATATAATTATGATTTATCTTCAAGTCTAATTGGTTACTTATTAATAAATATCATAAATTATATCATATCTTTTTAAAAGGAATTATGATTTGTATGAACTCAATTCTAATCCTAATTTAATTAGGATTTATCGCCAAGTAGAAATCTAATTGGTTACTTATCAATAAATATCATAAATTATATCATATATTTTTAAAAGGAATTATGATTTGTATGAACTCTAAAAAGGTTAAAATCGGCATTAAAAAAATGGACGAAATATTCATACTTATATAGTGTAATAGATATTTGTTTATAATTTAATAGTAATTCAATAGTATATTTAGTAGTGTATTCATCAAACTAATTAATATTTTCATATCAACATTTAAGTATATTTTCTTTATCTTTCGATCATGACCAACCCATTTAAGCATATATATATATATATATATATATATGTATATATATGTTAAGTTAATGTTATCGTGTCGTATATTGCCACGCCGACATAAAATTCATGCATTATTATTTGGGAAAATTGGTAAAAATAACCTCTAAGTTTGCCCTTATTAGGAAAATGACCTTTAAATATTAACATTTTTGAAACTAAACTATAACTTTAAAAAAATTGGTAAAAATGACCAATGACCGGTTGAAGCATGTAATCCTTCCGATAACCTGCTTACGTTTCACATATATAAGCTGACACGTAAGCTGGTAACCGGAACGGTTACCCACTGGAGTCGGTCAAAGGATGTTTTTACCAACATTTTGTAAGTTACAGGTTAGTTTTAAAAATGTCAATATTTAGAGGTCATTTTTCTAATAAGGGCAAACATACGGGTCATTTTTACCAAATTTTCCTTATTATTTTGATTAATACACTACAGTCTTTTGGCACATGAGTACTCGTTTCCTTACAAGAAAAGAAACTGATGTCCTAAACAATTATTATTCTGAATCCCAACAAACATCAAAACTATATATCTTGGTCCCTTAAAATAGAATTATCAGCATTATTGGTTGCTCTAATCAAATGGGAAAACAGTTCATTCACAACCGAGGTGCAACACGAGGACTGTCCCATGTGGTCGTGATTTGGGCGCGAGTAATTTCCTTAATGGAACGACAACCACTTAATGCCACAGTCAACTCGAACTCATCGTGTAACATCGTTAGCACTTTCCTCATACCTGCCTCCCCACCAGCTGCTAATGCGAAAACTACAGGCCGTCCAATCTACAATCCATAACCAATAACACGTCATTGAAGCCAGAGAGGGTGGGGTGGGGGTAGAAAATACTGTTTCTCTGCACTTACAAATACACCAGATGCTCCAAGTGCTAATGCTTTAAAGACATCTGTCCCACGCCTAATCCCGCCATCAAGAAAAACGGGGACTCTACCCTGTGCAGCTTTCACGACTTGCAAGTTTATAAGTATTATCTTTGGATTTGTCGCATTCTTAATGAAGTTATAATATGTATAAGTATAAAAAGGCAACCTCTTCCAAGGCTGTTATGGTTGCAGGAACATAGTCGAGTTGTCGGGCCCCATGATTCGACACAATTATCCCGTCTGCTCCTGCTTCTACAGCCAGACATGCTAATCATTGAGAAAATAAAATGTTAGGGATTCTATTGACTAAATAAGACTAAGAAACAACTATACGGCGCCTACCATCCTCAGCAGTTAACACTCCTTTCACTAGAATTGGCAATTTAGTGATTGTCTGAAGCCACTTTAAATCCTGTGTAAAGTTTTTTCATTCATGTTATGTTTCTGGTCATTGCTTGTAATAAGACTATGAGCAGAACATCAATCATACCTTCCAGTTAAGAGATCGATCGACTTGATTAGCAACATATGTGGCAAGTCCTGAGTCGCTCGTCTGTGGTCACCACAATTTTTTTTACTGCGATTAAAATGGGGCGATGATGGAATTAAAACAAGACTAGATTTAAATTGTATTCACCCTATCTATTGTGCCAAGATCCAAGCCTTCGAAACTCTTTAATGTCAAGTTTGGCGGCAAGGCAAATCTGTTACACATAAATAATTAACTTTAGTTATTTGGCGTGAAAACAATTGCTGTAGTAGGAGAAGATATTGGTCATGATAAGCAAATCTATAGTTAAATAGCGGAATCTCTCAATGAAAGCAATATGTGTCAAAGTATGTTAAAGAAAAGATGCGATTTATGAGTGACCTATTCTTGATATCAGCTTCCCTTCGCCCTAGTCTTGGAGTATCAACTGTAAGGGCAATTGCCTTGAAACCAGCCTTTTCGGCCCTTCTATTAAGCTGTTGAACAATTTTTCTGTCTTTTAAAACCTAAATTGAGAGCAAAAGATCTCTAGTTAGAAGCCATTGGTTATTCATATATTTATTTTAAAAATACATAAATATCAGACAAGTTTTCTCCATTTTGATCCTCAAGAAACCAGGACAATCTGTATATGATTTGAGCCTAGCCTAAAATGAAAGAAACAAGTGGATAGCCTGAAGAAAGTTAAACAGAGTAAAACATTTCTATGATGGTCAAATCAAGAAGTGATGATCTGGCCAATACATGAAACATATAAAGATCAAATAAGAACTCACGTAGAGCTGAAGGAATCGAGTTCCAGGTCCGGTTGAGGCAATCTCTTCAACACTGGACGTGCCCCACGAGGATAATGTCTAGACCAAGAAAACATATATTAGTAGTAGCATTGTTATAATTATAAATGGTAACAAGCTGTAAATAATAAAATGAAAGGGCATAAATAATTCAAACCATGATTGTATATGCCCGATTGTGCGATTGTATTTGAATAATTTGTTTAAAATTCTCAAAGTTTCGTTTGGGATTTGTGGCCTGAAATAGGGTTTTAGATGCAAGATTATATTTTTATTAAAAAAAAAAGATGCAGGATTAACATAGTCTTATTAGCCCAAAAAGTCAACCAAGAAACTGGGCTAGGCCCTTAAAAAAAAAAAAAGTACGTCAAGGACTCTGTTGTCCTTGTAGACCGCTTCGAATTCCAATGAACTGCAGACGATGAACTAAAGTTCGGTGGTTGTTCTATAAGACATGAAGTCAAAGCAAATTCTCTATTTGAATATTCTTGTTTCTTGGAATCTTGAAACTGGCTGCAATTTGGCAAGGAGTTGGGGCTGCAACGGCTCTTTTTTCGGTTAATTGCAACTGCAAGAATTCTTGCTTCGCTTCTCGCAGATAGCTCACAGGATTTGCGACTTTTGAATTTGGTATAATTAATTTGGTATCATTAATTTTGAATTTATTGAGCTTTTCATTGACATGAGTTATGAACACTACAGAAGAAGCAGAAATATCTGTTTCGCAATTTATCTGGAAAAGAAGATTACTTAATGGATATCAACATTGTTTAAAGTTGAAATTAGAGATAGTATTGTATAGGGATCTTAGAGCATCAACCTTCTTGTTTTTGATGTTGAATTTACTCTGTCTTCATTTTCATAAGAGTTATGAACAATAAAGAAGAAGCTCCAGAAACAAAAACCTCAAACTATGTGGCCCTTGCAAAGAAACTGATACACCATCGGATGCTCGTTGGGATTAAGGATGGGCGGTTCTTCATGGGCACGTTTTATTGCACAGATAAGCAAGGGAACCTTATTCTTCAGGATACAGTAGAGTACCGTAGCAACAGAAGATCTTCTCCATCTCCAATGGAACATCAGGCTGTGGGTCTCATTCTCATACCTTCATCTTGTCGGACTTCTTGTCACGTTGATTGCTCCATTGAAGAGCAGCTTTCTCTTCTATCCATTACAGAGCAACAATAAAGTATGTGGATTTTTTGAAGTCAATGTGAAATGTGATTGCTAAATCTTGAGTCCTATACATCATTATTTTGAATCAAGAATTAAGCCTCTATTCAGTGTTCTCAACATATGGATCATATCTCGTCATCTTTATTGATCTATACACATATCCACTGGACACCATAATTAGTATCGATCTGCATATGCAGTTCCATATACAATAAGGTAAGGAACAATGCGGACAGCAGTGCCAATCGGAATTGTAAAATTCACCCCGGATGACATTCCGGTGCCTGCATTATGCTTCAGTATTAGTTTTGTTACAGTTTAACTTGGATTTGTCCCACAACAATTTCTTTGGTCTGATTCCCAAGTCATTTGAGACACTTGCATATCTTACTTACTTCAATGTCTCATTCAATGAACTTAGTGGCCAAATTCCAGATGGAGGGCCTTTTGCCAACTTCACCCATGAGTTTTTCATAGGTAATGAAGGTTTATGTGGAGCACCACGATTTAAATTGGAGGCCTGCAAAACAATAAGCCCAGATCTTCAAGCAAAACCAAACTTTTAAAATATATACTACCAGCTATAGCTTCAGTGTTTCTTGTAGCCCTTTTCCTCATCTTGATTCTGAAAATAGCAGAGTAAAGTTATCTCCATCATCCTTTTTTGGGCTTCTTGCTGGACTAATTCCACAGGGGGGCATTCACCTGCGATTTTCGCCTCAACATAGCTCTTCTCAGCGATTTCAGATTGGGAATTAGGCTTGGAGATTTGAGGAAGATTTGGGGATGATTTGGGGATTAGGTTGGCAATTTTATGATTTGGGAATTAGGGTTTCGTACAATGGGGAGAAGACTATGTTTGTTTCCGCGACAAATTCAAAGAACTAACGGGCACATGCCTTACACGTGCTATCTCCGTTAAAATTTTGGATGAAAATTTGTGGAGGGCCAAAAATGATTAAAAATGCACCAAAATCGGCCCACGCCCATTTCTACAGGGCCAAAAATGAAATTTTCTCATTCTCATTCCATCTTAAATTCATCTGTGCCTAGTTATTTTTGTTTCTCTTACTTAAGTTGTGCTATTTCTGGGACGTTGTAGACAAAGAAAGACAATATTGTAGCTTCTGCTGCAACCAAGTCCGGGCACTTCTCATTGTCTTCTCTCTTGGAAAAATTGTTTCACGTTTAATTTTGAATGCTGTTTGATGCTTTCTTTTCTTCTTGACTTAGTAATGCCATTGAATGTGCTATAAGCTGAGAAACTGGTCTGGACTATTGTGAGTTTTGAGTATTTCTGTGATTTTGATTTTTCCCCATTAGTATAAGGGAAAATTGGTAAAAATAACCTCTAAGTTTGCCCTTATTAGGAAAATGACCTCTAAATATTGACATTTTTGAAACCAACCTGTAACTTTAAAAAAGTTGGTAAAAATGACCAATGACCGGTTGAAACAGATAATCCTTTCCGGTAACCCGCTTACGTGTGCTGACACGTAAGCTGATAACCGGAACGGTTACCCGCTGGAGCCGGTCAAATGATGTTTTTACCAACATTTTGTAAGTTACGGGTTAGTTTTAAAAATGCTAATATTTAGAGATCATTTTCCTAATAAGGGCAAACATACGGGTCATTTTTACCAAAATTCCCTTAGTATAAAGGAAAAACTTGAGATAAGTTGACAAATCTTGTGAACTTGTTTTACCCACCAAATATATTGTATTGTATAGTAGCTTTAATGGTTGTTATTCTATATGTTATGGTAACCATAATGTGGATTTGGGATACTGTTTCATGCAATCCAATTGGAAATGCAGTTAAAATGATAATTTTCTGTTTACTCTCATAAATTGCTGAGCTAAGGCAGGAGGAATGGTTGTCTGGAGATATTTTATAATGCACATCTTCTTTAACAGGCCACCCTGTATTTGTTATTTTTTTTTCTCCGAACAAATCGCAAGAGATATTTTCCGATCTTTGAACTTGTTCAGAGATAGGAACTTGGTTCAAATTTGGAGAAAATTGAGAATTCTGATAATATTGAGAAAATTGGGAATCAATCGTATTAAAAAATGATTCATCATTTTGATCGTTTTGATAATTTGGATGATTTTGGGAGTAGTGGGAATAATTTGGCTGATTTGGATCCATGTAGAAAATGATAAAAATTTAGATTTTTGACACAAGTTGAAAGAGAAAAGAGATTTGACACAAGTTAGAAGAGAAAAGAGAGTGTATGAGATTGTGATCCAAAATATATCAATATTTGTATCTATTTATAGAGAATTTTATTTTATGAATTTTTGTATATAATTTTTTTTAAGTAGATAAATCGAAATCTGTAATTATCTAAATAAAATACACTCGATGAATCATACGATGACACATGTCATCATAATTGAGTAACCAAAATCTCATGACCATGGTCATGCCA
Source organism: Scutellaria barbata (assembly GCA_028654395.1). Taxonomy (NCBI): domain Eukaryota; kingdom Viridiplantae; phylum Streptophyta; class Magnoliopsida; order Lamiales; family Lamiaceae; genus Scutellaria; species Scutellaria barbata. Next base: position 22,832,370 of record CM053646.1, read on the forward strand.
CAACCTTGGTCATGGATATTAATTACATTTTTCTTTTTTTTTTTTTTTGGTTTCTTGCTATGTCTTGATTGTCATTTCCACCGATAAACATAGCCTAATGATCAAACAGGACCCTCTATTTCAAGTTGATGTTTTATCTTATATTTTATTTCTTTTAATTCATGTTATGTGTATGCTAAGTGTAAAAATAACATGACCAATTTACACCTTATATGAATTAAAAATAATATAATACAAGATGAAACACCAGAATCATATTCGAACAATGATGGGTTGATTATTAACAGTATATGAGATAGTTGGGTTTTACCGGTTTAGTCGATAAAAAAGAGCGGGCAAGAAATTAGAGCAGAAATCTTCCTGCAAACTTCGCCGTGCACCGCCATTTCCTTCTTTGGATGTTAAGAGTTGTGGTGAAGTTTCGAATTTGTTGTCTCTGTTGAAGAACATTATTGTGACTTCTGATTTCTATTTAATTTATTGCCTACAGCTTGTTAAAGATGGGGATTGAAGATTGTTCAATTTCGGGTGTTCTACCGAGTAGCAACGAATCATTTGCAGTTCATTACCCTGGTTACCCTTCTTCAACTAAATGTGCAATCGAGACTCTGGGCGGGACACAAGGTATTCTCAAGGTATAAATTTTCAGCAAACAATGGGTTTGTATAAATTTTCTGTATATCTGGCAGTCTTCAGAATGAAACTACAAGTTATAGGGATTACTTGTTTTATTTATTAAATTAATAAAAAAAACAAGAGCAGATTCCTTAATTTGGATGGGGACTTTAAGAGAATTGTGTGAGTTTTATCGAAACACATTCCATGCCCCTTGTATCCATGATTTTGCTTGGGAACAATTTCCCATTGTTATCAAGCATGTGGATGGATTTTTTTTTGGCATGCCAAGAATCTAGTTGCAAGAAGGTACACTCGTTATGATTTTTAGGACTAGCTGGGTTATTGAATTGAGTCATGCTTATTTGTGTGCTCAACTATTTCAATGCATGTAAATATAATGGTAATTTATTGAAATTTTAATCTCTATGTTTTCAGATTCGTGCTGAGAAGTCAAACAAATTGAAGCTATATTTCCGTCCAGAAGATCCATATTCGCACCCTGCCTCCGGGGAACTTTAGCCCTGCAATAATTTTCTGTTGAAAATTTCCAAAAAGAAAGCTAAGGACCTACAAAATGGTAAGGACCTCAGTGGAATACTTGGACACACATCAACTGATTCACTTCATCATAAGCAGATTATTTTTAGTTCTTCAATCTGCAGAACCTACTTTACTTATCGTCCAGCTTGACCACAAATCCATTTTAGCTTCTTTAGAAGTGAAAGCACAGATGAAAGATGGAGCTCAAGAGCAGCTTTCTATAGATATTGTTGCTAGAGTCTCTGAGGCATATTACTTTGATGGTAGTTTACGTTAATATTCATTTATTTATTTTTGCACTTGGCGTATGATGAATACTAAGCATGCATATTAAAGCTGGAAGAAGGAAAGCAAAATATTTCTAAGTATGGTTAAAAACGTAAGTCACTTAAAAAGTCGCATTTTTGCAAATGCGATTTAAGACAAATTTTTCAGTTAATTTGCAAACTGGAATGAAGAGTTAGCTGCGTGGATAGACGATCTTGCGGGGCGTTTTTCTTGATGGTTACTTAACTGATTTTCAAGCGGTTTGTTTCTATAGGTTATATATATCATGTAGGTCATTTTCTTAGAAGGATTATGAATGTAATTTCTACTGCACAAGTGAGAGAATAGCTTAGAACGAGAGTTACAGTTTCAAGTCTGAGTGTTGAGTGATTCTTGTAATTTTCTTTTCTTGATTTCTCTCAGAAATAAAATCTCTCCCTCCCTGATTCTCCCGTGGATGTAGGCTGAAAAGCTGAAGCACGTAACCCTTGTGTTCTTGTTGGTTTTGAGATTGAATTTTGAATTCTTGATTGCAAGTTCTACAAAGTGTTGTGAGGACAAAGTTGTGGATTGTGTTTCTTGGAGATTTTGAGCCGACAAGTGGCGCCGTCTGTGGGAACCACCAAAAGGGCCTTCAAGAATGAGATCTACACGTTTTGACATCGAGAAGTTCAATGGCATGAGTGATTTTGGACTGTGGAGGATTAAGATAAAAGCTTTGTTGGTGCAGCAAGGATTGGCTCAGGCATTGCAAGGTATTGAAGCTTTTCCTGAGGCAATGAATCTTGATCAGAAGGTTACACTGATGGAGAAGGCACATAGCACTATAATACTTAGTTTAGAAAACAAAGTTTTGAGAGAGGTTGCAAAGTTAGATACAGCAAAGGCAGTTTGGGAGAGATTGGAAAATCTTTACATGGTAAAATCTCTTGCAAATCAATTATATCTTAAGAAAAGACTCTATGCTTTCAAGATTCAAGAAGAAAGATCTCTGATGGATCAGTTGGAGGAGTTCAACAAGTTGCTAGATGATCTTGAAGATGTGGAAGTATCTCTGCAAGAAGAAGATAAAGCACTCATGTTACTTAGTGCTTTGCCTAAAAGTTTTGAAAATTTCTGTGATTCCATTTTGTATGGCAGACAATTGTCTATTACTTTAGATGAAGTGGTTACAGCTCTAAAAACCAAGGAGTTGTCAAAGGATTCAGAATCCAAACCTGCTGGAGGAGAAGGGCTAGTTGCCAAGCATAAGCCACAAAAGAAACAACCATTCAAGAAAGGTCCAAAACCATTCAATAAGAATAAAACTCCTCAAACTCAAGAGAATAAGGATGATATTAAAGGACAAAGATGTTTTCATTGTCATAAACCTGGCCACTTTAAGAAAGATTGTTTCAAGTATAAAAAGTTACAACAAGAAAAGACATCAAGTGGTGGAAAACAAGCAAATCAGACAGGTGAAGCTTTTAGTTCTGGAAATGGTTATGAGTCTGTAGAAGTTCTTGCTATAACTACAGTTAATACACCTGAAGAATGGATCTTGGACTCGGGATGTTCTTTTCATATGAGTCCAATGAAGCAATGGTTTCATGATTTAATTCTTAAAGATGAATGAGCAGTGTTAGGAAACAACAAGTCTTGCAAGGTCCTTGGAATTGGTTCCATCAGTTTAAAGATGTATGATGGTGTGATAAGAGTGTTGAAGAATGTGAGATTTGTTCCAGAACTCAAGAGAAATTTAATATCTTTGGGAATGCTTGATTCTCAAGGATATAAGTTGCAGGCTCAAGGTGGTATTATGGAAGTTGAGAAGGACTCCAAAATAGTGCTAACTGGTTACAAGAAGAATCAGTTATATTACTTGAATGGTTGCATTGATAGAGGTGAAGCTCACTCAGTAAAAGAGATGGATAAGACTTTGTTATGGCATAGAAGACTTGGTCATATGAGTGAAAAAGGTCTGCAGGAACTCAGTAAGCAATCAGTTTTTGGCAAGGATAAGATCTCAACTTTGGATTTATGTGAGCATTGCATTCTTGGAAAAGCAAAAACGTCAAGTTTCCCAACTGGAGTTCACTCTACTTCTCACCCTTTGGAGTACATTCATTCAGATTTGTGGGGACCAGCCAAGACACTTACAAGAGGAGGAGGAAAGTATTTCATGTCCTTAATAGATGATTTTTCAAGAAAAGTTTGGGTGCTGGTTCTTAGAACTAAAGATGAGGCATTCAGCAGGTTCGAGGAATGGCTAATTGAGGTGGAGAATGCTACTGGAAATAGACTCAAGTGTATTAGGACTGATAATGGTCTAGAATTCATAAATGATCAGTTCAATTCATACTGCAAGGAGAGGGGGATTTCAAGACATAAATCGGTGCCAAATACTCCTCAACAAAATGGTTTGGCTGAAAGAATGAACCAAACACTCTTGAATAAGGTGAGATGTATGCTACTCAGTTCAGGCTTGGCAAAGTGTTTCTGGGGAGAAGCTGTTACCACTGCAACTTATCTTATTAATAGGAGCCCTTCTACAGCACTTGGTTTCAAAACACCTCAGGAGAAATGGATTGGAAGGGTTGCAGATTACTCAAAGCTGAGAATTTTTGGTTGCCAAGCTTATGCACACATCAAGTAAGATAAATTGGAACTTAGAGCTCTTAAGTGTGTCTTTTTGGGATATCCAAAAGGGGTAAAAGGATACAAGCTTTGGTGCTATGAAAAAGATCATATGAAGTGTATCATTAGTAGGGATGTCATTTTTAATGAAGGTAAGATGCCATTATATAAGGGTGATACTAATGAATTGATCATGGTTTCAGATGAGAAATTGCAGCCTGAGGTGGAGCTTTCAAAAGGAAATAAAGGGAAGCAGAAAAATGATGAAAATAAACCATCTGCAAGCCACAAAGATGATAAAACTGAAATTGATTCAAGTCATGATGATGAAGATGTTGCTGATCAGGAGCTAGCAAATTATCAGCTAGCAATGGACAAAACCAGGAGACAGGTAAGACCTCCTTCTAGATTAGGATATGCTGATAATGTTTATTTTGCATGTCTTGCTGCAGAAGAGATAGAGTGTCAAGAACCTAGCTGCTATACTGAAGCAATGAATTGTGATCAAAGTGATAAATGGAGCAGGGCTATTCAAGAGGAATTGAATTCCTTGAACAAGAACTCTACTTGGATCATAGTAGACAAGCCACCAAATCACAAGCTTGTAGGTTGGAAGTGGATATTCAAGAAGAAAATTGAAGCTTTCAATAAAGACAAGATCAGATTTAAAGCCAGATTGGTAGCTAGAGGTTTCACTCAAAAGGAAGGTGTGGATTATACTGAAATCTTCTCACCAGTGGTCAAGCATAGCTCTATAAGGATGTTGCTAGCAATGGTGGCCCAATACAACTTGGAACTTCACCAGATGGATGTGACTACAACATTTTTGCATGGAGAATTACAGGAGCAAATATATATGGTGATTCCAGAAGGGCTGCAGGTTGAACACCAAGAAAAGAAGGCTTGCTTGCTGCAGAAATCCTTGTATGGCCTCAAGCAAAGCCCTAGGCAGTGGTATCTCAGGTTTGATGACTTCATGAAAAGGATTGAGTTCACTAGAAGTAAGCATGATCAGTGTGTTTATATTAAGCATGAGAATGACACTACACACACTTACTTATTACTTTATGTTGATGACATGTTGATTGCAAGTACTTCTATGGAAAGATTAAATACTGTAAAATGCATGCTTAACACTGAATTTGAGATGAAGGACTTGGGAATTGCCAAGAGAAAATCAATTACAGGTTATGTTTTTACCTTGTTTGGCACAGCTATTAGTTGGAAGTGCACACAACAACCTGTGGTGGCCTTATCAACTACAGAGTCTGAATTTGTAGCTCTTACAGAAGCTATCAAAGAAGCCATGTGGATGCAAGGTATGCTTGATGAGTTAGGGTTTAAACAAGAAAAGGTTCAAGTGTTCTGTGATAATAGCAGTGTCATACACCTTTCTAAGCATCAGGGATATCACGAGAGAACTAAGCATATTGATGTTAAGATGTACTTCATTCGAGACATTATTGATAAAGGGATAGTTGAAGTCAAGAAAATACCAACAGAAGAAAATCCAGCAGATGCACTGACCAAGGCTATTCTAGTAGTCAAATTCAAGCTTCGTATGTCACTTATCAGTTTGGTTGGGAAGGCAGCAACAAATATTACTAGAAGTAATGATTTATGCATGCTTTAGGTGGAGATTGATGAATACTAATCATGCATATTAAAGCTGGAAGAAGGAAAGCAAAATATTTCTAAGTATGGTTAAAAACGTGAGTCACTTAAAAAGTCGCATTTTTGCAAATGCGATTTCAGACAGTTTTTTCAGTTAATTTGCAAACTGGAATGAAGAGTTAGCTGCGAGGATAGAAGATCTTGCGGGGCGTTTTTCTTGATGGTTACTTAACTGATTTTCAAGCGGTTTGTTTCTATAGGTTATATATATCATGTAGTTCATTTTCTTAGAAGGATTATGAATGTAATTTCTACTGCACAAGTGAGAGAATAGCTTAGAACGAGAGTTACAGTTTCAAGTCTGAGTGTTGAGTGATTCTTGTAATTTTCTTTTCTTGATTTCTCTCAGAAATAAAATCTCTCCCTCCCTGATTCTCCCGTGGATGTAGGCTGAAAAGCTGAAGCACGTAACCCTTGTGTTCTTGTTGGTTTTGAGATTGAATTTTGAATTCTTGATTGCAAGTTCTACAAGGTGTTGTGAGGACAAAGTTGTGGATTGTGTTTCTTGGAGATTTTGAGCCGACAGCGTAGATGCCATGCTCTTTTTATATGCATCTTTGTGTGCCACTTTTGCTCTTCTATCAAAAGGAATGGTGGATTACCAGCATGTGCTTGCTGTTCATGCTCATACTAGTCAAAGACGAAAAAGAAACTTGGCTGATATAGAACCTCAATTAGGTCAAGTATTTTCTTCATTTTCAGTTTTTACATTGAATTTAGTTGTTCTCTCAGTCTGACTTTTTTCTTTGCACTTTTTGTAGAGAATGTTGATCTAACAGATGTTGGTCGCGAGGATTTGATGATTTTAGTGCCACCACTTTTTTCGTTGAAAGATCATCCAGAAAAAGTAATGTAAGATACTTCTGCCTTTTGCACTCTTTATTTTCTTAAAGTTATTTTCTCTCAGAACAATGAAATTCTTTCAACATGGTAAATTTGAATTGTCTATCTCATTTGAGGGAATGCTACATTCAATCTATGGTGAAATAGAAAGTTTGAATTATTTAGGGTTATGTTTTTTCTTATCGATTGACTGTTGAAACAATTGCTATGTTGCGGCTTCCATCACAACCATTGTCACAAAGCATGATTGAAACTAATTGACCTTGACATGGTAAAAATGATCGAACTCTTGAACTTTTTCTTTTGTCATTGAAAAGACAATTGATTGTTTGTTACATAGTGTTTATTCGTTGTGGTGGACTATATTTTAGCTAGTTTTTCAAAGGACATCTGATATATGTTGGAATCATGTAATATTAAGTTGTTGCATCTGCTTTCATGAGTTATTCAATGTGTTTCGTAATTAGCATGTTGTATTAAATAAAGTTGGCTCTCTTCAGTTATTAGTCCTAGTTATCGTGTACCCGCACTTTCAAACCATCAGGAGATCCAAGTTTGAAAAAGAAACCAATGGGAGTTGTCAAACAACGTTCCGAGGTAGTTTCCTCTGTTAAGACTATTTGTTCTGAATTCAATGGACTTGAGACCTGATTATGTTTTTCAGACTATGAAACTGAGGATCAAGATGAGGTGAAATAGTGACTGTTGTGAGCTCAACTCTTCAGTTGTTGTCTCCCCGCTGAAGGTAGATGCTACTTGTGTTGGTAAAAAAATGATGGACGAGATGGTTTACAGGTTTGTTTGATCAAACATTCTGCATTCACTTTGAATCAATGCAAACATAGAGAATGATGTTTGATTTTTGTTGATGCACTTTGTGTAGTAGCATCAATAGAGACAATTCACCTTACGGGACTTTGACTAATCCGTGTGCAGCAGATGATCGCATGCCTGGAGGATCGTAAGTGGATCTTTAGTTGCGGTTGGTGAAATACTTGCTGATTTTGCCTTAGGTGAATCATGACATCGTTCTTTCTTAATACACTTTACTCACCAAAAGCCAATACAATAAGCAAGATTCGAGAGCTCAATTTTCTTCCAACCATAGTCCATTCAGAAAAAAACATGCACATATATAGAAGGGAAAACCTCAGATTGTTCTTGAGTTTTGAAGAATAATTTACTCAATTTGGGCTTTACTTTGCACCATTTATCTTATGTGTTTAGTTTATGGTTATGATTAGAAAATCAATCGATAAAGAAGTGCTTTGTTGTTTTTGTTCAATAACTATTTTCTCTCTTTGCAGCAAAACTGATCAATATAATTGAGTTTTAATAGTAGGGAACAAATGATTTAAATGAAAGCTCTATAATTTTTGGTGATATTATCATTTATTGGCTTACAAGTTTGTTTCGACTCTAATGATGCTTTACTTTTGTAGTTATTGAAAACCATGAGGCTGATTTGATGTATGCTTTGGATGAAATCTCAATAATTATTGGACATATGTTAGATTCTATTATCTTATCTCTTATGTTATAGAGATTTTAATTTATTGGATTGCAGTTTTGCTTCAACTGATGCTTTGATTTAGGAGGTTCTTTGAATGGGTCTAGGGATGCTTTTTTTTGCACAAAAAAGGTCACTGAATGTTCTAATAACATTTTTGAAGGAAATAAAGGGTTGTGGGGTCCAAGTAAAGAAATGAAAAGAGCTCTACTTAGAAAATGATTCAAAATATATAATAGAATGTGTTTTGAGAAAGATCCCCTGAAATAATAAAAATTGTTGCGAGAATGACTGTTGTTCTGGGGATGGTGATATGTCAATTAATATTGTGAAACAAATGAAAGAATATGGTCTAAATCCTAGATTCATACTTTCTGCAATAACGAAAATATTGAGAATGTATTTTTTGGTTGAAGAATATGTAATTTAATATGGGGCCCATTCGAAGGACCTAAACTTTATAAAATAGATCGACACATGTGAGCTGTTTTCGATGTGATTTTTTACGATATGGCAGCCATAAATGTTGTAACTTGCAAAACCCCTATACTCGATGCAGTGAAATGAAAACTAATTTTAAATTTCATATAACAAAGTTCTAAATTTAAATACACTTGAAAAGTCTCAGACCAAATTTGATGATATAACAGCTGGAAATATTGTAACCTGCAAAATTCATGTATTTTATATAGTGAAATGAAAACATTTGAAGATGATATAATAAAGTGCTAAATCACATACATTTGGAATGTATTTTTTGTATTTTACCCAACTATATATAATGAAATGAAACATTTAAACTAATAATCATCAACAACAACATTTTTTAAATACTATATATAACAAAAGGAAAAAATCAATACAACATTATTTAAGAACTATATGGAAACCTTAACTCTATCAAATTATCACTAGACATGGCTTATCATATGGTATTCAAACTTCAACTCAGTTTATGAGCAAACCAATTGAAGCTCACATTTCTATTGTTCAAAGGCTTTTTAAGGTACATTAAGTCCAATCCAGGGCAAGGAATTGTACATCTAGCTATCAAACTGTTGTTTCAAGCTACAAGGTTTCACATATTCAAACTTGGCTATTTAGATAGTGGTTTGGCCTTTTGCGTTGTTCACAATCTAGTTTCACATGAGAAGACTAAGCATATATATTCAGATTGATCATTGAAGGGTCAAGTTAATACAAATACTGGCTAAGAAAAACTTTGTTGATAAATATTCCAAGTGGTATTAGAGCGAGTTGAGTTAAAAGCCAACTTATCTGGTCACCTACCCAGATCCACCTAGACTCGCTGTTTTCTCTGCATTCTAAAATCTCATTCTTACAGCATATCATGGATTCCTTTAATCACAAGTTACCTATGTTTTCCATAGAGGAATATGACGATTGGAAGATAAGAATCCAGATACATCTATTAGCCATGAATGATAAGATGTGGACGATCATCATCGAAGGACCAATCATTCCCACAAAGTTGAATCCAGTACTCGGTAGAGACATGGATGAAGGAGCACCACCACCACCAAACTTCCTGGTCAAGCCTAGACAAGAGTGGAACAATGAAGACAGGAAGAGAGTTAACCTAGACAACGTGGCCAAGAATGCTCTATTCATCACCTTGGACAAAGGCACATTCAACAAAGTCAAAACTTACAGAACGTCCAAGGAAATATGGGAAAAGTTGGAGCAAATATGTGAGGGGATAAAGCTCATTAAAGACAATAAGATCTCCAACGTTACCCAACTATTCGAGCTCTTCGAGATGAAGAATGAAGAGACTTTTTAGCAACTAAATTTGAGATTCACATCCATTGTGAATGAACTAGAAGCTCTGGGCAAGCACTACACTCAAAAAGAAAAAAATATGAAAGTGCTTAGAGCCCTGCCCGCGGAGTGGGACAACAAGACCACTGCCATGAGAGTGTCCATGGATTTGAAATCCATGAGTACATTCGACCTATTCTCCGATCTCAAAGCATTCGAGTATGACATCAACAGACGGAGAAAGGAGTTTGAAGAATCAAGCTCCAAAGTTATAGCGCTAACTGCTAGAGGATCCAAGGATACAGCAACCACTAGTTGTAGTAAGCAGACGGAGGTTATAGCAGAAGATGCTAAAAAGGGCATAGCTCTGCTTCTAAAGAAATTTAGAAGATTTATGAAGAACAACAACACCAACCTCAACAAGAGGAATGACTTCAGAAAAAGTCATCCACCTCCTCAGGTATTCTCATCTCCATTGCTAAATGCAAGTAATGTTAACTTGTGCTATAATTGCAGAAAATCAGGACACTACGCATGAAACTGTCCATATCTAATGGTGCACAAGTACCCAGAAGGAGAGAGAGAGCATAGGAGAGAAAAGAAAAGAGAGGACAGACACAAACTTCGAGCTCTCATAGGAGAGATGGAGAAGGCCAAGGATACAATAGTCTCAAAGGAGATGCTGAAAGCTGTAGAATCCTCTGACAGCAACACTGAAACCTCATCCTCTGATGAAGAAGCGCTGATATGCCTGATGACAAAAGATTGCGAGGACAGTGAAGAAGATGAGGTAATCTATCAACCGTTGTCCATACTTGGAAAAGAGGAGCTGAACATGATCCATTCTTTAAAAAAGATCATGAGTGATTTTGAGCAGATCAACTCAACCCATGAGGAGCTGAAGGTTGAGAATGAAAATCTAAGAATCGATAATGAGATCATCAGAAGTAAAAATATTGATATTGCTAAAATGCTGGTTGCATGTGAGTATGATAACTCTAGGAGCATTAAGCTACAGAAGGAGGTCTCTAGGCTGAGTCTACTGGTCACTAAGCTAGAAATTGAGAATAAGAGCTTGTAGTCCACAATTAGTATGTTTAACAAATCATCTAAGGACGCAAGAGAGTGCATAAATCAAAACAGAAATCCTTTTGAAAAATCAGGCTTAGGTTACAAAACTCACACCTCTCAGGATACAACAAGTACATCCAAGGCTGTTAAGTTTGTTCAAGTTGAAACCACAATGGAGAAAAAGTTACTCTGTAACTCTGAGAAGATCTTGAACAAAACAGTTATGTTGGATAAGGGAAAGAAACCACAATGCTCAGCTGCAAGAAGTAAGTCTGCATCTAAGAACTGGCTACAGTAGAAGCTATCTGCTGTAAGCAGCAAAAGAATGCAGCAACCCACAAAGTTACAGTAAAGAAAAAACTTTCCCACCTATACTAAGACTTACATGTCTAAACCTCAAAGAGGATATACTCAAGGAAAATATGGTGGAAGACCATACTACAAGGGTATTGGCGACACATATATAACCTCTGCACACACTTTTAACAAGCAGTTTAAAAACAAAACTGTATATAGTCAGAGAACCAACAAATCTTACAGCAAAACAATGACTGTTAAGAAAGTTTGGGTTCCCAAAGTAACTAACCCCAAAGGACCCTTATGGAAGTGGGTACCTAAATTTGCTTAAATTTGTTGCAGGTTTCAGTACCAAGTTGCAGCAGTGATATATGGTATATTAACAGTGGCTGCTCAAGGCACATGACAGACAGTAAAGAAGCTCTAAAAGACTTTCAAGAATGCAAAGGACCAAAGGTCATCTTTGGAGATAATTCCAAATAAAGCACAAAAGGAAGTGGATGTCTAGTCAAAGGGAATATAAAGATCAATGATGTATCCTATGTGAAATGATTCAGATACAACCTACTAAGCATTAGTCAATTTTGTGACAAAGGTTACACAGTTGAATTCAACCTCAATAAGTGCTTAATCAAGGATTGTACATCAAATGAAGTCAAGCTTACAGGAACAAGAAGAGGAAATATCTATCTTACTGACTGGAACTCTTCTATTCAACCAACATGCTTCATTGTGAAGAGTCCACCAGAGCTTAGCTGGTTATGACACAAGAGATTAAGTCATCTGAACTTCAAGACTATCAACAAGCTAGCAAGGAAATGTCTTGTAAGAGGATTGCCAGATGTGGCATAGAAGAAGGAGAATGTATGTGGAGCTTGTCAGAAAGGAAAGCAGGTAAATAGCTCATTTAAGGACAAGTTGTAGAAGTCATCTCACAGGATTCTAGATCTTCTACATATGGACCTCTTTGGACCAGTAGAACCAGTAAGCATAAGTGGGAAGAAGTACTCACTTGTGGTAGTAGATAACTACTTCAGATACACATGAACAATCATCCTTGCCAAGAAATCAGAAACTCAACGCAAGCTACCCGACCTTATGAAGAAGATTCAGAATGAAAAGAGTTTGAGCATAGTGAAAATCAGATCAGACAGAGGAACTGAATTCACAAACAAATTCATTGAGAAATTCTTTTCTGATAATGGTATTCGTCATGAATACTCTGCTGCAAGAACACCTCAATAGAATGGTGTAGCTGAAATGAGGAATAGAACCCTCAAGAAAGCAGTAAGGATAATGATAGCAAAAGTAGAGATACCCAAGAGATTTTGGGTTGAAGCAACCAACACTGCATGCTACACACAGAACAGATGTTTGATCAACAAGGATCTAGACAAAACTCCATATGAAGTCTGGAATGGATATACACCAAATGTTTCATATCTGCATATCTTTGGATGTAGGTGTTATATCCTCAACAATGGAAATGAGCATCTAAAAACCTTTGATGCAAAGTCAGATGAATGAGTATTCTTAGGATACTCTGCTGTAAGTAGAGCTTTCAGAATATTCAACAAGAGAACCTTGGTGGTTGAAGAATCAATTCATATGGTGTTTGATAAACTAAACTGTGACACCAAGAAGCTAGAAGAGCTTACTGAAGATACAACTCCAAGAAAAGAAATTGATGTTCTATATGTTGAAGAAATTCTACATACAGGAGAAGACAAAGAAGAAAAAGCTGCACCTCTGGATGCAGCAGATAATCTTACAGCAGTAGAACCTCCAATCATACATCAACATGATGAGCAACCTAGACCAATACATGTCTTTGAGCCTGACAGGACATGGCTAAGGAATTATCCTAGGGATCTTATCATTGGAGATCCATCCATAAGAGTAAGGACAAGAAGGTCAATTCCTCATGAAGCAATGTTTGCATGCTACATATCTCAGACAGAGCCTAAGAATATTGAAGAAGCCCTGCAAGATAGCAACTGGGTATAGGCCATGCAAGAAGAGTTAAATGGATTTGAAAAAAAATCAAGTGTGGCAAACAATTGCAAGACCAACTCATTAAGGGGTTATTGGAACAAAATGGGTCTTCAAGAACAAGCTAGATGTAACATCCTCGACCAAAACATACACGTCATTGAGCATTCATTTCATGCATCATATGTATTTTGCATTATTTATATGCTATTAGGTAATTAGTGTTGAGATAACCCTATTATAATTGATTAAGACTCGAGTAATGTTCGAGTGCATAATATAATTATTTGATTAATGATGATATAAATTATGTTGAATTTTATAAAGAAAATAAATGTAAATTGTGTATATATATGTACTATATATATTAGTATATATGTAAGCTGTAGTATATATATATATATATATATATATATGACGTTACTTAATATTATAATATATATTTAAGTAGCAGCATATGTGTTGTACTCATATATATATATATATTAAAGAAATGTTATAATTAATATATATAATGCATGGCACTTGAATTTAATAATAGTATAGTTTGATTAAGTTTAGAAGTGGAAGAATGAGGCGGCGAAAATAAAGTAACAAAAAAAAAGAAAAATAATATAAAGCAGATAGAAGCAAACTGCAACAGCAAAAAGAAAAAGAACAAACAGCGAAGGAAAGAAAAAAAAAGAGGGAGAAGAAAAGAAAAAAAAGAAGGGTTTGTGAATTTTGATTTCGTTTCTTCACCGTTTTTCTTCAAAACTTGAGGGGGAGCTCGTGGGGACGTGTTCTTCGATTTGATGGGAGTGAATTCTCAAGATTTTTCCCAAAAGGTATAAAGAAATTAGTAAATTATATATATCTCCAGTTATTGTTATTCATTGGATGTTTTGGTAGCTTTATAAGCTGTATTAGGAAAAGCTTAAAACATGAAAATTATAGCCCTATCTCTTAGCTAAACTCAGGAGCAAACCGTGGATGACTCGGTTGAATATTGAGTCAGATAATGTAAAAATTACAGGGCTTGGTCAAGTTTGAAAACAGTTAATTATGTTGGGTTTGTAGCCTAATTTATGCAGGTTGGAGACTGAATTAGGAAACGTGTTAAACATGAAAGTTGTAGAGCTATATGTTAAGTTTCTATAAAATTTTGCCTTGCTCGACCCGGAATTTTATTACTCAAGTTATAATGAAAAGTAATGAACGTGATTAATTAAGCATACATGCATTGCATTCCATTGCATAATAGAAATATATATTAAAGGGACGATCAGATTAATTTGCATTGAATCGTATAGGGGCACGACCTGTAGAAAGGGAGAAGGAATTAGAGCGGCGAACGAATTCCTTATTCTAGCCGGGTGAGTGTAAACTATACATGTGACTTATATGCTATGTGATTTATACGCAATGAGATGCAATTTATATGCAATGTTTGTTATGTGAGTATAAACCGTATATGTGATTTATACGCAATGTGATGTGATTTATTTGCAAGGTTTGTTATATGTGTTCTATAAGAAATATGTATTTATATGAAACTGTCATTGGATCAAAAGATATATTGGTAAATGTATATCTGATTATATGTTCAGATGATTGATATGTTGCATTATATATGACATGAAATTAAAAGGTCTGTGACTGTCTTGCTATGGATCTGTATACAAAGTGGAGACCTTCAGGTCATATTCATATTGGAGACCTATGAGTCTATATATACAATGACATATTAGAAATCTCGGGACAGATCCAAGCTTGAGCAATTCACAGAATAATAAATCGGACATAGCGGCATTTGCACATGATGATTATATTGTTGATTAATGTTAATGATTGTGATTTGCTTGTTATTTAATTAAAGTAATGGTTTATATTCACTGAGTTGCGACTCATAAAAATTGCATATTTGTTTTTTTTAGGTTCAATTACTTTTTGAAGTGGGTTTGTATATATAGACGTCACTCAATATCAGGTCGGTCGATTGATGCCTCGTGCAACCTTCTTCTCCTCTGCATTTTACATTTTGGACACATGTATCATAAGCTGTATTTAATATGATTTATGTTGGAATATGGGTTGTGTGTTTTCATGTTATATGATATTAGTCTTTAAATAATATTTTTATACTTATATGGATAAATGAAACGTCAGCATGATTTGTCTATATGATGAATATTTTATTGTGAGATATACGTCATAGGGGTATAGGGTGTCACACTAGATGAATCTGGATTTGTTGTGAGGAACAAAGCAAGATTAGTTGCTAAGGGATATTGCCAGGAAGAAGAAATTGATTTTGATGATACTTTTGCTCCAGTAGCAAGACTAGAAGCAATAAGGTTTTTTTTGGTATATGCAGCTCACATGAATTTCATTGTCTATCAAATGGATGTAAAGAGTGCATTCCTGAATGGTCTTCTTACAGAGGAAGTGTATGTTGAACAACCTCCAGGTTTTGAAGATCAAGCAGAAGAGAAGGTGTTTAGGTTACACAAGGCGCTGTATGGACTTAAACAAGCACCAAGAGCTTGGTATGATACCTTATCTCTCTATCTGCTGGAGAATGGATTTAAGAAAGGAACAGTCGATAAGACTCTGTTCAGGGTACAAGATGGAGATAGTGTACTTTTGGTATAAATATATGTGCATGATATCATCTTCGAATCCACCAACAAAGAGCTGTGTGAGAAGTTCTCCAACCTGATGTAGTCAAAAATCGAGATGAGTATGATGGGGGAATTAAGTTTCTTTCTTGGGCTGCAAGTAGAGCAGCTGGTTGCAGGAACCTTTATTAGCCAAGTCAAATATACAAAAGAACTTATCAAGAAATTTGGCATGGAGAATGGTGTAGCGACATCCGTTCCTATGTCTACATCAATAAGCCTTGACAAAAATAAAGATGGTAAAGATATAAATATCATAAAATACAGACGACTAATTGGATCCTTGCTGTATCTAACAGTAAGCAGGCCAGACATCATGTTTGCAGTAGGAGTTTGTGCAAGATTCCAAGTAGCACCAAAAGAGTCACATCTTTCAGCTGTTAAAAGAATTATCAAGTATTTGAAAGGAACTCAGGAAGTAGGCCTATGGTATCCTAAGGAAGGAGGATTCAAGCTCAAAGACTACTCTGACTTAGATTATGCAGGCTGCAAGATTGACAGAAAAAGCACCAGTAGGACTTGTCAATTTCTGGGAAATAGACTTGTTTCATGGTTCTACAGGAAGCAAACATCGATTGCAACTTCTACAGCAGAAGCAGAATATGTTGCAGCAGGAAGTTGTTGTGCTCAAATTCTCTAGATACATCAACAACTAAGAGATTATGGGATTGAAGAAAAAGAGACTCCGATTCTCTGTGATATGAGTGCAATTGCAATTACCCATAACCCTGTATTTCACTCAAGAACAAAGCACATTGACATACGACATCACTCTATAAGAGATCATGTAGAGAAGAAAGATGTTGTGCTTGAGAAAGTTCATACGGATCTCCGGCTTGTAGATATATTCACTAAACCACTGAGTGAATCGAGATTTTCTATGCTCAGAAATGAGCTGGGAATTCTAAAATTATGAGTTGAAAAAGATGGTGCAGAAGCCTAGAGGGAATCTCTGCATGCTTGCGAGAAGCAGTAAGTATAGTGTTGTAAGCTATGTCTTCATGCAGCATTGGGTTCAAACAGCGCTGAATATTTTATTCTTACAGTACAATAGTAGATAAGAGAGTAAGCAGCACCTAGTTACAACATTTATTATAAAGGGTATTTATTACTCTGTAATCTCGTACCCAGGTTGCTGCAACCTTAAAAAAACATTCAATTAGATGGAAAATTGCATGTCTTTCAGTATTTAATGCATGTCTGCACGTGTCAGAAACCGAAGAGACGCGATCAGAAGCCCACGTGCCTAGTAATGATTATTGATGATTTGACCCCTCCGTCTTTTTCTAAGAACCGTAAGATCAATTTTCTTCGTTTAATCTCAACCATTGATCTTACTACACGTCCCTTCAGATCCTCCATAATCCCATAACTGCTCATTATTTGAATTTATTTTTGCCATCATCCCAGAAGAGAAGTTTACTTTCTCACGAAATTTTTTCTAAGTCCGAAACCTCCAAAACCTTCAAACCTTCAATCTTTCTCATAGATCATCAATGGCGGCCAGACAAACCATAGTTCTAGAAGGACGTCTTGTGAACCAGGAGAGCGTTTACAACTCCGATCTCTACGACAACGACCTTCTTAGAAGGATCTTCGATGCTCTGGAACAAACATGGGTTCTAGGGTTGCTCACCACTGTATACGCTGGTTACTCCGTGGAGTTTGTCCAAAGGTTCTATGTCTTTGCTAGGACAGAGGAGGAGAGACCGGACTGCATCATATTCAGGAGAATATGATGGATACAGATGAGGAGGAACAGTCTCTAACCTCAAGAGACGTTGACTCTACCTTCAGCATTTCTGCTGAGCGCTTGACCTCTGGTCAGTTAGTGACCTACGGGAAAGAAATCACGTAAGAGATGTGGGATCTCTTCCGCACTCGAGATGCAGGGGCTGACATAAAGAGAAGCGCCTCGAAGAAGCTCTTCAAACCAAAGTTCAAACTGCTCCATGACATCTGTGCGTACTTCATCGAGGGCAGGACGGGGAGTTACGATAAATGAATGGATCTCCGGTTTCGGATCATGTCTGCTATCATGGCCGGAGCAAAGGTGAACTGGGCCAGGTTCATCTTGAAGAGAATATGGGAGGAAATAGAGAAGATCACGGTGAAAAAGAGCTATGGCATCACCATCTGCTCTCTACTCTGCAAGCTTGGTCTCCAGCTTGCAGCTCCCATCCGTATTCTCATTGGAAAGTATCTCGGAGAGAAGAAGAAGGGTAAAACTCAACTGAATGCAGCAGGAGCTGGGGTTGTAAGGAAGAAAACCAAAGATAAAAAGAATGCAACCTTGGCTCTGCAAGATGAAGTTGTAGGCAGCGGGGGTGATAATGATGATGGAAGTCCTCATCCCGTCATCAAGAGGACACCAAGGGGGCTGAACCTGAACCTGAGTCCTCTTCCTCTGATGACAACACACCCCTGGCCAAGAGGGCCCCACGTAGCAAGAAGAATGCTGTCTCAGCTGTTGATTCACAAGTCTTTACTGCAAGCTTGGTTGCAGTAGATGACCTCCAGAGGATACAGCTAGATGAAGAAGCTCGTCTACAGGGGCCTACTAGGTTAGCCTCCTCGCGTGATCATGGAGCTGCTTCATCAGTGCTTGATCGAACCTTTTCAACTGCTAGAAATATGGAGCAACATTACAATCTCTGGAGGGAGATGAGACTGTCCAAGGGGGAAGTTCTTCTAAAGTGGAAGAATTTCCTGACAGTGGAGCAAGCAGTTCTAGAGTGGGCCAACTCAGAGGATATTCTGGCGCTCCTGCAACCTGAGTATGCAACATTGGTACAAGATCGATCTGTAAGCACTGCGCTCAGGGAGCAAATGAAAAAGGGAAGAAAAAAGCTCTTGCAGAATCCCACTCTGCAGAGCTGCCGATAAGAGCAGCATTGGAAGACATCCAAGTTTTCCTAGCCCCTGCTGCGGAGGCTGTCAGAAGGGGCGATGATGTCGTATTTATGTAGGAGCAAATTGACATCCTGGGAGTGGAGCAGGCTAAGAAAGCCATGCTGCAACAGGCGCTGTAAGCAAGTGTGAAAGAAATCAGGATGCAGCACACTCCTAGGAGGATGCCGGGAGAAGAAAGCTCGAGCCATTATAATTTAAGCTCCCCTGTATACGAGCAAGTGGTTGAAGGCCTCTCCAACATTGTCACTCTTGACCCATTGGAGGAGGAGGAGCCTCAACTAGTGGACTACGGTGATTCCCCAGTGAATATAGATGCTGCTGCTGCAGACTCTCAATGGGAACCAACCGCCATTATCAGAGATGTGATCTCTGACATTGCTGAGATCGTCGATGATGCAACCACGGAGGAAGTTGTAGAGGCTGGACTCCCTGTACTGGCAGAGACAGCAGTACAGCAGGCAGCCACCCTTGCAGAAGCTGTTGAAGAAATAAGAAGGGTGGAGACTGAGATTCTTGCAACGATCGAGTATGAGTCTAACATTCAGAGTAGTATGCGGGTCGGCGCCCAATTCCACGCTGAAACCATGATAGGTTTCAAGAAAGATCTCAAAGTGCTGTTGATCAATCTAGAAGAACCAGAAGTGTAGACGACCTTTTGAGAAACTTGGAGATAATAGTTGGACAACTGAGGGACATCATGGTGAACACATTCTCTCAGCATGCCCAAGGATCAAAGGAAGCCCCTGCACCAACAAGAAGACCACGCTCCAAGGTGGTTCCAGCAGCCCCTGCTCCGCCCCCGACTTTTGATGATGCCAAATAGGGGGAAGGATTTACTGATAGATACAGGAGCTCAGGAGAAGCTGATGAAGAAGAAGGAGAAGAAGAAGATGACCAATCTCTCAGCAGGAGAAGGAAGAGGTCTGGATCATCTACTGCTGCTGACATTCCCTTTGTAAAGCGCTGGCGAAGAGATGATGAAGGTGGAGCTGGAGGAGCTGGTGCAGCTGCTGGAAGTAGATCAGCAGTAGGTGCTACACAAAGCAGTACTGCAAGCAAGGATGCAGCACCTCCTTCTTCTCACCATTCTAAGAGAGGGAGAGAGAGTCAGCAGCAGGGCTCGAGAAAAAGGGTAAGCAGAGCCTAAGCAGAAAGACATTACAATGAGATGATGGCTGCTCAGAGAGCTGAGAAAGCCAGAGCTGAAGCTGAAGAGAATGCCTGGAAGCAGAGGCTTGGGCTAATTGGAGATATGACAGAGACCTCTACCAGTACCCTCCTCAAGAAATTCCACGACTCAACACAGACAACATATCTGCCGAAGTATTAGTGCTAATGGATCAGAGGCCATATGGAGAGAACATTGCATGGAGCTTGAACATTTTCAAGGCCATCAAGCTGCCTACTGACATAAATCAATCATTTGAAGCAATCACTCTGTACAAGAGATCTGAGTATCTTAGAAACTTTAGATTTCTATGCAGAAAGGGCAAATTCAGCAAATTCCATACATGTCAATCTGCACTTAGGAGATATGAAGAGCTTACTAGGTGTGGAGAGCTTGAAGTTCAAAATTACTACATCGACCTAGTGAAGCAAAGTAGGATAGTGCCTTTTTGTGAGGACTTCTAGCTGAGATGGATTCAGATTTCGAAGATGCAGTAGATACTTGAAGAATCCTATCAAGAGTCCATTCGAGATTGGTGGAAGGGATCAATAGAAAGAGCTGAGCAGGAAAGGATGGATACTGAAAGAAGACCTGAAGAACCGTCATCACGAAGGTCCCTGTTTTAGTAGCTTTATATACACGATCTTTTGTACTCTCTGTTGTATATCTATCCCTTGTAAAATTTCTTTTAGTTAATGAAGAAATTTTTAGTTTTCTGTTTTCAATCAAGTTCATCAATTGTAAACTCTTGCATGCTTTTGCTTATTCCTGAAGATATGTGATGAAGGAATAGTATGATACATCTCTGATGAATCCAGGATTAGACTTTATTTTATCAAAGCATATCAAGTATGTAATTCGGATGAAATATGATTTAAAGTAAAAATAAAAACTCTCGTCATGAATGAAATAATGTAAAGGTTTTGTCATCATAAAAAATGGGGAAATTATTGAGATTTCAGTGTTTAGATTTTGATGAGACAAAACATATATGTAATAAGAAGTTTTGTGTACCCCATTTTTCACGATGTTTAAGTGAAAGTATAGACTAGATTTGAGTTTAGATATAGGTGTTGAAAGATGGAGGTTTTCATAAGTTACAAAGCTGCATCGAGAATTTCAGAAAGAAGCTGTTGTAACAAAGCAGATACAGCATCGCTGCGAGAAAGCAGTTACAGCACTGCAGCTAAGTAAGAAAGAACGGCGTGCAGCATCGCTGTAAAAAAAGGATACATGAGTACTGTAAGAAAAATATACAGTAGTACTGTACGAAGATACTGCAAGTAGGTCTAAGTTACAGCAGCGCTGCAAAGAAGTATCAGGTGCAAGCAGACCTAGGATACAACACGAAGCTCACTGCTCAAACAGTCAACAATGTCAATAACAAACAAAGAAGTATCCTGCAATCCGAGAAAGGATAAATACAGTACAAGGAACAAAGATCCAATCAAAAATAAATAGAGCCGTTCCAGAAAAGATCAAAGTTGCAGACACGAAGCCAATACAAAGATGCTACATGGACTGACGCACTGCAGAAAGCTGCTAGCCGCAATTGCCGCATTAAATGCTCTGAAAGAGAAAGTTAAGTCGCATTAAATGCGATTCATGCCTTTGATCAAGTACTAAAAATTCAAAAGAGAGATATCACCTTCAACGGATATCTTCTCATACAAGTCTAAATGGAGGATGAGCAACCCTGAAGTTGGTTACTAAAATATTTGCGCAAAAACTCTCAAGCATCAAAGTTACATTCATTCAAGTCTACTCTTAGTTTTAGTCACTCAACCTCTGTGAAGTGAAGCAAGTTTAAAGTTGAAAGGTTCTTCGAAGGATTCAAAAGCTCACTTCACCGCACCAGTTGAAAAACAAACCATATACTTTTTAACCTTATTGCTGTGTCTAGTTGTTTTAGGTGTCGAACAGTTGATAGGAAAGATCCTTGCTATTTGTATAGTTGTCTAGAGTTAGGTAGTTTCTCTGTGTGGGAGTTTGGAATCCTGTATGGGTTAGCCTTTAGAGTTTGCAGTTGCTGTGTGTACGTTGGACTCTAGTAAGTGTTAGCTTTGTAAAGTTGATAGATTGTTAGGAAAATCCTGTAAACCAATCTTGCTTAATAAAGTTCCTGCTCGAGGTAGCAGTAGAGTGAACTTAGAAGGATTACACCACCTTCGAACCACTATAAGCTATAAGTATTTTATAGCTTTCTTATCTGTGCTTTACTTTTTTTATCTATCTTTGTCATAAGCATTAAACATTTTGAAAAGGATCATATTTGAGAAAACTAGCCTTGAGTTATAAAACGTATTTTTCCGCTGCGTATAAACTCTAGTTACAGCTTGTAGTACTGCATCCTAGTGCTGTAACCAGTAACTGCATGGCGCTGCAAGTTCAAGTAATTTGCAGAACAGTAAGTTTTTCAAAAGATTTGCAAAATCAACCAAGGTCCATTCACCCCCTCTGAATCTCAGACACCACTTGGGACCAACAATATTCACTTCCATTTTGAGGAGATCAACAAGAAAGGAATATAGAAATATCAAAGTAATTCTCTTTTGTAAACTTTCCTCTTTAGGAAAGTAGGTATGTTAGTTATTTTAGTTACCTACGTACCTTCCAATTAGGTTAGTTCGTAATTGTAATTTTAGTACATTTTTCCACTTCTATGCTTATATATATATATATATATATATAAATAAATGATCAACTAGTTGTAAACTTCTTCACTCAAAGATTGAAATAGACTCTTTCATTCGAGCTTATCCTTCCTTAATACTTAATTATACCTCTTGATTTATGTATCAACGCTATCATTCAAAGATTCTTATAATTAATTACAAAACCACTACACATTTTTTAAGTAAGAACTATATTTTAGTTTCGAAACATGACTCTTTTTTTGACACTATATATATATATATATATATATATATATATATATATGATTCTTTTTTAGGACGAGTGGAGTCATTTTTTTTTGTAAACTGCTTTTGGATTATGTTTGTAATTCACCAAACTTAAAACTTATAAATATGAATATGAAACACTATCTAAATTTAGTTGTAAAGTTTTAATTATTTTTCATTACTTAATGTAATACAGTACTGTTCGTGTGACTCGTGTTCTCACATATTTTTTGTCTGTCAGTTATTTGATCGATTGAAAACAGAAGGTCCTGTTTTTAATGGAATGGGAAACAATGTTTTTTATTTTCTTGGAACGAAATTTAATCAAAACTTTTAAAAACGAAAGAAAGTATACCATTGAGACTCTCAATTAGGCTTAATGAGCGGAAAAATATGGATTAAATGTAAAAGTCAACCTAAATTATGATATTTTTTAATTTAAAATTTAATTTTTTTTTCTATACAATTGCAATTTTAAATTTAGTAATTTTTTAAAAGTTAACCTAAAGTTTTTGTTGGTCCCAGTGGTATAAGGTTAACAGGGGGGTGAATTAACCTTATCAAATTTTCGACTTTTGCTCCAAAGAATGTTAAGTCCCTGATGAGCAGGTAGCTAGTAAGCTTACTGCTCGATAGGTTCCTGCTCAGGCAGTGACCTCAGGACTTAGACAGAGAATGTAATGCACAGCGGAAATACTTATATTTTTCGAAACACGCTTTTAATGCAGTATGCACAAGTGCAGATAGATGGATAGAAAGCTATAAAAGACACAAGCAAGCTTATAGAGGTTCAAGGGTGGAGTAATCCCTTTACGTCCTCTCTACTCCTTCACAAGGAGGAACTTTGTTAAAGCAAGTTTGATTTACAATAGACTCAGCTAACACAAACTATACTCTAAACAAACTGTCAGCTCTATCCACACAGGTAGCTGCACAGTGACCAACTATCGACCCACACAGGATCTCCACACAGGTTAACCGACCCACACAGGATCCTTTCTCTTCTTTAAAGAGATTACAACTTAGCAGTGTCAACTCCTGCCTAAGCGACTCCTATCAGACTTAGAATAAAGTGAAAGATTTAAACACAATCAAATGCAGCAAGCTCCTTGAACTTCTGAAAATCACAAAGGTAGCTGGCTTGCTGCTGCTCAGTCTGATAAACTTTGAGTGTATAAGCTTGTGCGTCTATATGTTTCTCAGTTCTCTCTTGGTTGCATATCTTCGTTGTATGTTATGTTGCGTTCTTGTGTTTTTTTCCCTTTGTAAATCAGACTCCTATATATAGACATCAGATAGTTTTTTGCCCGTTGGGAAGACAGTCATTTGCATGATGAGGTGTCTCTTCCTGATTGGTTCTGCCGATCTTTTGACACCTGTTCTGAAATGCCTTCATTCTGTTCTGCAACTACTTTGTCCTTTGTCTGCGCAACTTTATTTTGCAGACTGCTTGTACTGTGTCCTTGCTGCTTTTTCACACATGGCAGATTCTGATTTGTTGGAATTGGAGTGACTCTACTGGCTAGTCAGGCTGCATTGACTCTGATGTATCTGGTAGTATCCTCTTCGAGTCAGTCAGCTTCCTTGACTATCTTCAGGTTCCTTGTAGCATCCTTTTCGAGCGAGTAGGTCAGCTTCCTTGACTATCTCCAGGTTCCTTGTAGTATCCTTTTGAGCTTTGATTATTGGTTGCCTGATGCAGTATGCAGGTAGCAGGGACTCGGCTTCCTGGGTCCTTCCAGCATCCTTGCCTTAGCATATTTACATGTAAAACACATCCAGATAGCTAAAGATCTAGTCTATTACACGTTTAGTCTCATCAAAATCTATTACATTTTGTCCTATCAGTTTTTTTTCATCAACTTTTATGGAGAAATGCACAACACGTGACTTTCATAATGGTAAATATGTAAATATAAAAAAATTTAGGTTGTAATTTGTAACAATCATACTTTAGGTGTTTTTTTTTTAATTTTAACCGTCATATTTTTTCTTACAAAATCACTTGTAAGTCACGAGTTGTATAGTTAGAAAAGTTGTTGGAAAAAAGTCTAAAGTGCATTTTGAATTTTTTTTTTAACTTTAAATTGCAATCACATAAAAATATTAGATTGAAAATTAAAAATCATCCATAATTCAAGTAGATTTTTGCATTAAAATTAATGAAAGAATATCATAGAGGTTTTTCAAAAATTAAAAAAAAAATCTTTTTTCAACTCATGTTATAAGAATGATTCTCACGAGAATAAAATTGTGGTAACCACAATTCTTAACCAGTTCTATCCACACAGGTAGCTGCACAGTGACCAACTATCGACCCACACAGGATCTCCACATAGGTTAACCGACCCACACAGGATCCTTTCTCTTCTTCAGAGAGATTACAACTTAGCAGTGTCAACTCCTGCCTAAGCGACTCCTATCAGACTTAGAATAAAGTGAAAGATTTAAACACAATCAAATGCAGCAAGCTCCTTGAACTTCTGAAGATCACAAAGGTAGCTGGCTTGCTGCTGCTCAGTCTGATAAACTTGTGCGTCTATATGCTTCTCAGTTCTCTCTTGGTTGCATATCTTCGTTGTATGTTATGTTGCGTTCTTGTGTTTTTTCCCCTTTGTAAATCAGACTCCTATATATAGGCATCAGATAGTTTTCTGCCCGTTGGGAAGACAGTCCTTTGCATGATGAGGTGTCTCTTCCTGATTGGTTCTGCCGATCTTTTGACACCTGTTCTGAAATGTCTTCATTCTGTTCTGAAACTGCTTTGTCCTTTATCTGCGCAACTTTATTTTACAGACTGCTTGTACTGTGTCCTTGCTGCTTTTTCACACATGGCAGATTCTGATTTGTTGGAACTGGAGTGACTCTACTGGCTAGTCAGGCTGCATTGACTCTGATGTATCTGGTAGTATCCTCTTCGAGTGAGTCAGCTTCCTTGACTATCTCCAGGTTCCTTGTAGCATCCTTTTCGAGCGAGTAGGTCAGCTTCCTTGACTATCTCCAGGTTCCTTGTAGTATCATTTTGAGCTTTGATTACTGGTTGCCTGATGCAGTATGCAGGTAGCAGGGACTCGGCTTCCTGGGTCCTTCCAGCATCCTTGCCTTAGCATATTTACATGTAAAACACATCCAGATAGCTAAAGATCTAGTCTATTACACGTTTTGTCTCATCAAAATCTATTACATTTTGTCCTATCAATTTCCCCCTTTTTGATGATGACAAAACTCCTTAACAGGATCAAAGAACCATATATAATTAACTTGGAACAAAGATGCAGAGAGATATGATCATTTATACGCATGCATCAAGTTCACAAGATGTGAGCTTTTATCAACCAGAAGAATCAAATTTTTCATTGATCAGAGATAAGTACAAAGCATATACAGATAGCAAAACAAACAGAATCTTAAACAGAGAAACAACATAAACATAAGCAAAGAGCAAAAACATCAAGTTTTCAACCAACTGTCCTTCTTCTTTCTTTCGAACTTTGTGCCTTTCCACCAATTGGCTATTGAATCTTGATAGCTAGGTTCCATCCTTTTCACCATTTCTTCAGACTCCTCAAACCTGAGCCAGAAGTCTTCACTGTATGGTATGGGCTCCTTTCCAAGTTTCTGTTTTAGCTTCACTTGAATTGGAAGTCCACCTTTCTTCGTTAGCTCCAGGAACCTCTGCAAAGCCTCCTTGTTCGTCTTGAATCCTCTGAAAAGAGTAGATTCCTTGCAGAGGGTGGTGAAGTACTTCATCAGCTCCTTTCTTTTGAATGCTTCAATCTGGAAAAAAGATGGGTTGACCTCAGTAGGAAGAGTGACCTCCGGGACTTCTGGGGCTAGGAATCTGTAACTCCTGGGATCCGGGCTTGCTTCCAGGAAGCTTCTGAGAGTGGCACTTGCTGCGACATCAGGGCTCTGTAAATTTTTCTCCATTTCAACCATGTCAGGCAGCTTGTGTGGAGGGAAGATCTTGTCAAGGACAACCCTGGGATCTGATGAAAATACAGCGTCCAGGTTGCATTTCAGCTCTGCTTCAGTCCTCCTCCTTTTCTCTTCTCTCATATCAGCACCCTTCCTGAAGCCTGGATGAACAGACCCAGAAACAGCATCTGATTTTCTTTTAGCACTGCTGTCTGAGGGGCCCCTAGATCCAGCTCCCTTGTGTCCGCCATCTCCAGAGTCATCTCTCCTCCTACTGCTTACTACCATCTGTCTGCAGGCAGTAGGGTCCTGTCCAGCCTTCTGTCTGCCTTCAATCCTTCCTTCCCCCTTTTTGTCATCATCAGCACGTCCAACCGCAAAACTGACCATGGAGTGAATATCAGACAAGGTGCCTGAGTGATCCCGCAGAGTCTGTGTTTGGTTGAACTGCTCCCTGTCCATCCGGTTTACTGTAGTGACTAGAGCCTTCTGATTGGCCTCAAGAGAGATCATTCTCTCCTCTTGCCTGTTTAGCTTCTCCATCACGCTCTTGATCACTTCTACTGCAGCATCCTCCTTGGGGGGTCGGTAGGCGGCTATCATCTGAGTGAGCTTTGACAATGTGACGTTGAGGGAGTCCATGAAAGAATAGGTCTTCACAGAGTGGGAGCGGGTATCCTTGCGGATTTTCCTGCTCGCTTTCACCAAGAACTTCCCCATTTGTTCAATTGCAGCCAGCACCTCGTCATTTGATCTGGCAGGCTCCTGGCGTTCTCCTGCTGGTGCCTGTTCATCAGAGACAGATGTTAGTTCTTTGGATTTTTCGGCTCTGGTATCACCTTGTTCACTGGGTGACCCTTCATCGCTGCTGGAAGGGCTACTGGATCCTCCACCTCCTGATCCAGTATTCTTAGAGGGAGTTTCCTTTTCAGCATCCTCCTCATGTACTCCCAGCTTCTTGTCCTGTTCAGCTACCTTACCCTTGCTGAACACCATTTCGGCCTCCTTTTCCTGCTCTATCTCCTCTACCACCTCCTGCACTGCATCCTCCTGTACTTCAGCCTCCTTCTGCACTTCAGGCTCCTTTTCTCCACTTTTGTCTCCTCCTGCCTCCTGCACTTCCACCATCTTTCCACCCGCAGCTACTTCCTCCTCAGCGACCGTCTCTCCCTGGTCCACCGATTTGGCAGGTGTTGTCTCCTCCACCTCCATTGGAACAGCTGCATCAGGTTGCTCTTTCTCCATGGGGGCAGGTTCCTCTACCGCTTTAGCTTGAACAGGTGCCTCCTGCTGCACATGTTCCCCCTCAGCCTCTACCTCCATTGGTGTGGGAATGGTGGTCTCCGTGGTGTCATCGGCGGCTGCTACTGTGGTTGGAACTATCAGCTCGAGAGATGCCACAGCAGCGAGGGTCTCCAACTCCTTGGCCTTGGGAAAGTCAGTTGGCGTCGAGCTCCTCTCCTTCATCAGTGTCTGTATAGGTACTTCAGGAAGAATGATCAGGTCAGTAAGGTATGAGAATTCCTCACCGTTTTTCTCCGTTGGTGAAGGTGACCGCCTGCTGATAGGTTCAACCATCAGAGCTGAGCAGGAGGATCCTTCACCTAACTGGGGTTCCCTTACTGGCCTTCTCATTCTGGTATCTGCCAGGCTAATGTCAGCAGCCTGCTTCAGCATCCTCTCCATGGCTTCCTGCTCCCCGTACTTTGCTATCTGGGCCTCAGCAAAGCCCACGTCATCGCCTGCTTTGACCTGGTCAGCAGCAGCATCCAGTATGACCTCCTCCCTGTAGAAGTCTGGCTGGATGACAGTTTCCTTTCCCTTCAGGCTCCTGGGGCCAGGCAGCTGTGCGGTAGCTTCCTTCTGCTTCCTGGCCTCGAACTCAGCGGCTATCTCCGCGTTTTCAAGAAACTCCGGCCATTTCATCTTCCTGAGATCCTTCAAAAATTTCTTTTGGAGGATCTCCTCCAAATCATCCTTGGCAACCCAATTTAGCGCCCATTTCTCCTCAGTCTTCCAGTCTGCCCACTGGATGAGTTCCTCCCTAGGCAGGTGTCTGTACTGCCACCAGGTGGTGAATCTTTCCATCAATTTACCGAACTCCACCTCCAGCTTCGGTATGCTGATGATGAACTCAGCCACATCCTCCTCATCCACTTCCTCCACATCATCATCATCAACAGCTACATTCCCTGCCTATTCCTCCCTTGGTGAGTCAATCTCCACTTCCACTGCAGGCTTCTTAACAGCCCGAGTGGTGACGATCTCTGGTTCATCATCATCAAAGATGACCAGTCTCCTCTGCACATCTTTCTTGTGCTTGATCTTCTTTGGCACAACAGGAGCTGGTGAGGGCTCTGCAGGCTCATCCATCCTCGAGCTGTTTCAGACGAAGGAGAGACATTGTCGCGGAATGTCTTCCTTATCCTTGGAGCGCCCTTGAGGTCCTCAGAGACCTCTCTGGTTACTGGGAATGACCGAGCAGTGGTCTTCTTGGCAAAGACCCTACCCGCACCGATGAATTTCCCTTTCTGGATGGGCTTCCCCTGGGACAAATCCACCTTCAAGTGACCCAGGAGGGTGTTGATAATAAGCCCATAGGTAAGCTTACCTACCTTCTTCTCCACCTCCTCCACCAGCCTGGAAAGCAGGTAGCTGGCCCAGTTCACCTTCTCCTTCTTCACAATGGCCATCATCATCCTGTACCGGAAGTTGGTACACTTATCAAAGGAACCAGAGCGGTTCTCTATGATATGGCAGCAGATATCATGCAGCAACTCAAACTCCAGAAGGAAGACCTTCTTGCTGCAACTCCGGGACATCCCCGCCGTGTCCTCCTTCCCGGTGAACGTCATCCAGAACTCCTCCAGCTGGTCTTTCCGTAGGTGGAGAGGTCACTGGCATTCATCCCTTCAGTAGGCAGAGCGAACACCTCTTCCAGAAGACCGGTGTCCACCACCACTGTTACTCCACCAACTTTTGATGTGATCTCTAACCCATCTGCAGAGACCTTCGCCCTCCGGTAGAATTTCTCCACCTGCTCCTCTGCGTAAGGGGCCTTGTGATAGGAGCAGAGTCTGAGAAGTCCAGTCTCATAGAGGCATTGAAGGATATTCTTCATGACCTCCTTCGTGTTTCCTTCGTCCTCCACCATCTTGAGAAGGATCTTGCGGTCCACTAGCCTTCCATCAACAACTTGGGATGTTTTTGGTGCCATTTTTGAGAGAGAGAGAAATCTGAAAACTGGAAAGCTTTGAGAGACAGAGAGCACGAGAGATTAGGGTTTGCAAGAGAATGGAAATGTTTGAGTGTGAGAGATGAGTGAGAAGAAAGACTTCCTTATATTTGAATTTTGGCGAGAGATGATCTGACGGTTCTGATTGGTCTTGAATTTGAAAAGACCCTCAATCCAATGGTTGAGATTTTTGGTGCGGTGTACGTGTGCGTAAGGACTTGATGTGATATTTTGTGGATATCGAGGAGTTTCCTACAAAAACGGCTGCTAACCGCGGGGTAACTGTTCCTCTTTTCACGTGCTTCAGTTACTGGATCCTGCAGGTAGCTCAGAGCAGTAACATTGTATCCAGTAACTGTCCAGGAACCTTGAGTAGTAACCTTTAGGTTGTTGTTCTTCCTTCGTCCTGCCTATGGTTCCCCCTGAACATTATAGTCATTTTAATAGGGAAACATAGAGTTATATAGAAAAAAAAATTATCACAAATTGATTATCCCCAGCTCATTTCTTAGAAACGAAAATCTTGATTCACAGAGTGGCTTTGTGAATATGTCAACTAGCTGTAGATCAGTATGCACTTTTCCCAAAGTTATATATTTCTTTTCAACGTGATCTCTGATGAAGTGGTGTCTGATATCAATGTGTTTGGTTCTTGAATGTAGAACTGGATTGTGGGTGATAGCTATTGCGCTAGAATTGTCACATAGGATAGGTGTTTCCTTCTCTTCAATTTCGTAGTCCTTTAGTTGCTGTTGAATCCATAGAATTTGTGCACAGCAGCTTCCTGCAGCAACATACTCGGCCTCGGCTGTTGAGGTTGCTATAGAGGTTTGCTTTCTGCAGAACCATGATACCAGTTTGTTTCCTAGTAGCTGGCAGGTACCACTGGTGCTTTTCCTGTCAATTTTGCAACCTGCAAAATCAGAGTCAGTATAACCAATAAGCTTGAGTCCTCCTTCTCTCGGGTACCATAGACCAGCTTCCTGGGTTCCTTTGAGGTATCTGATGATTCGTTTGGCTGCGGTCATATGTGACTCTTTTGGAGCTGTTTGGTATCTTGCACACATTCCCACTGAGAACATGATATCTGGTCTGCTTGCTGTCAGGTAGAGTAGTGACCCAATTAGTCTTCTGTACTTTGTAACGTCTACTGCTTTGCCATCAGTATCCTTGTCTAGGCTTCCTGATGTTATCATCGGTATGCTTACTGTGCTTGCATTTTCCAATCCAAATCTCTTTATCAATTCCTTAGTGTATTTTGCTTGATTGATGAAGGTTCCATTGCTTAGTTGCTTGACTTGTAGACCGAGGAAGAAGCTTAGTTCTCCCATCATGCTCATTTCGAATTTGGATTGCATGAGACTTGAAAATTTTTGGCACAATTCTTTGTTTGTTGATCCGAAGATGATATCATCGACATAGATCTGAACGAGCAGTATGCTATCTCCATCTTGGATTCTGAAGAGTGTCTTATCCACCTTACCTTTCTTGAATCCATTATCAAGTAGATATTTCGAGAGAGTATCATACCAGGCTCTAGGTGCCTGCTTTAGCCCATAGAGAGCTTTCTTCAACCTGAAGACCATGGTCTCTGGATTTTCTTCAAATCCTGGAGGTTGCTCCACATAAAATTCTTCAGCGAGCAGCCCATTGAGAAAAGCACTTTTAACATCCATCTGGTAGGCTGTCAGATTGTTGTGAGCGGCATAGGCTAGGAAGATCCTGATTGCCTCTAGTCTTGCTACTGGTGCAAAAGTTTCTTCAAAATCTATTTCTTCCTCCTAGCAGTAACCTTTTGCCACTAGTCTTGTCTTGTTTCTGACTACTTATCCTTCTTCATCGAGTTTGTTTTTGAATACCCATTTTGTGCCGATTACTCCTTGGTGAGTAGGTCTAGGAACTAGATGCCACACTTGGTTTCTTTCAAATCCATTAAGCTCTTCTTGCATAGCTTGTATCCAATTGGTGTCTTCTAGAGCATCCTCTATGCAGCTTGGTTCTGTTTGTGAAATAAAGCAAGCAAACATTGCTTCATGGGGGTTGCTTCTTCTTGTTCTAACTCCAGAGGTGGAATCTCCTATGATCTGATTCCTTGGATGATTCCTTAGCTATTTCCTTCTAATTTCTTCAACCTGTTGTTCATTTTGAGTTTCAGCAGGTTGTTCTTGATCATCCTGTTCAGCTTGCTGATTTGAGTCAGGCTGTATTTCTAACTGTACTTCCAGTTGAATTTCTTCAAGGTGGTGTATTTCTTCTTGAATGACTGGTGCCTGCTGGTTTGGAGTAGGTTCATGTTCTCCATGTTGCTGTGTAGGTGCAGGTTGCTGATTCTGAGTTGATTCAATATTTTGGAGATTTGGTAACTCAGCATCAATATATTCAACACGAGTGTTGGTGATGTGAGTCTTTTCAAGATCTTCATTAAGTTCATTTATATCAGCCTTAGAACAGTGTGGTTCATCAAAGTCTACATGTACTGTTTCTTCTACAACAAGTGTTCTCTTGTTGAAGATTCTGAAGGCTTTGCTTACTGAGGAGTATCCTAAGAATACTCCTTCATCTGACTTTGAGTCGAATGCTTTCAGGTAGTCTTTTCCATTGTTGAGTACATAGCACCTGCATCCAAAAATATGAAAATGTTCAATATTTGGAGTATAGCCAAACCATAGCTTATAAGGAGTTTTATTCAAATCCTTGTTGATAATGCATCTGTTCTGGGTATAGCATGCTGTGTTGATTGCTTCTGCCCAAAATCTCTTGGGTAGCTGTGCTTCAGCTAGCATGGTCCTCGCAGCTTCCTTCAGGGTTCTGTTTTTCCTCTCTGCAACACCATTTTGTTGCGGCGTCCTAGCTGCTGAGCATTCATGCTTGATTCCATTGTTAGAGCAGTATTCTTCAATAAACTTGTTTGTAAACTCAGTGCCTCTGTCTGTTCGGATTTTGATAATGTTCAGGCTTCTTTCGATCTGCAGTTTCTTTAGTAGCTCCGGTAACCTTTGCTGAGTGTCTGACTTCTTTGTCAGGAATAGTGTCCATGAGAATCTTGAATAGTCGTCCACCACTACAAGTGTGTACTTTCTCCCACTCATGCTTACTGGTTCTATTGGTCCGAATAGATCCATGTGTAGTAAGTCTAACACTCTTTCAGTTGACCTTTGTATCTTGTTTTTGAAGGACCTTTTAGTTTGCGTTCCCTTTTGGCATGCTTCACATAGACTCTCTTTCTTGTACACCACATCAGGTAGCCCTCTGACCAGTCCTTTCTTGGCTAACTTGTTGATCGTTTTGAAGTTCAGGTGGCTCATCCGTTTATGCCATAGCCAGCTAGCTTCTGATGATCCTTTTGCAATGAAGCAGGTAGCTGTGGTCACTGAGCTCCAGTCAGCTACATAGATGTTTCCTTTTCTAGTTCCAAATAGCTTCACTTCCTTGGATTGGCTGTCCCTTATCAGGCATTTGTTGTGATTGAACTCCACTGAGTAACCTTTGTCACAAAATTGGCTTATGCTTAGCAAGTTGTATTTTAGGCCTTTGACATACGACACTTCCTTAATGTGAGTGTTTCCTTTGATGAGAGTTCCAACTCCTCTAGTGCTTCCCTTGGAGTTGTCTCCGAAGATTACTTTGGGTCATTTGCACTGTTGAAAATTCTTAAGAATTTCTTTGTTTCCAGTCATGTGTCTCGAACACCCGCTATCAATGTACCACACTTCCTTGCTGGTTCCTACAGTAGGTACCTCATCATCCTCGCTGTCCTCAGCTTCCTGTGCCATCAGGCAGATAGGTGCTTCATCTTCTGAGGACGAGGAGTCACTGTCATCATCAGAGGAGTTCGCATCTTGCTGAGCCTCCTTGAAAGGTTCCTTACGTTTTTCCATCTCACTTAGGAAGGCTTTAATTCTTCTCCGTTCCTCTCTTCGTTTTTCCCTTTTCTGGGATGACTCTCCATTGGGGTACCTGTTGAGTTTAGGATGAGGACACTCTTTGGCATAGTGTCCTGGTTTTCGGCAGTTGTAGCAGAGATCGGACATATCCTGGTTCGATTGCTGAACAATGGGTTGTTGGGGAGGTGCCTGAAACTTCTTGAAGTTACCTCTTCTGTTGTATCTGATGAATTTCTTGAAGTTTCTTAGAAGAAGGGCCATTTCTTCATCAGTACCCTCGACAGATGGCTCTTCCTGCTTGCTGCAGATAGCTCCAGTGTCTTTTACATTTCTGGCTGTCAGGGCAGTTACCTTTGTGCTAGATTCTTCAGCTTCCTTCTTCCTTCTGTTGATATCATATTCGAAGGCTTTTAAGTCAGAGAAGAGGTCAAAGGTACTCATTGATTTTAGATCCATTGACACCCTCATTGCAGTAGTCTTGCTATCCCACTCTGCAGGTAGTGCTCTTAGCACTTTCATATTTTTCTCCTTTTGAGTGTAGATTTTGTCCAGGGATTCAGGCTCATTTATAATGTTTGTAAATCTTAGATCCATCTGCTCCAAGGTCTCTTCAGGGAGCATCTCGAACAACTCGAATTTCTGGGTTGCTGTAGACACCTTGTTCTCCTTAGTCAGCTCTGTTCCTTCGCAGATTTGTTCAAGTTTGTTCCATATATCCATGGCAGTCTTGCATGTCTTGACCTTGCTAAAGGTTCCTTTATCCAGAGTAACGAATAAGGCGTTCCTGGCTACATTGTCCAGGTTAGCTCGTCTTCTATCATCGGCCGACCATTCTTCCCTCGGTTTGTCAATCACAGCTTGATGGGGAATGGCTCCTGCATCGCCAGCTTTGGCAGCTCTCGCAAATATTGGATTAGGTTTGGTGATCCTTGGAGGTCCATCTGTGATAACCATCCACATTTCGTCATGCATGGCTGAGAGATGTGCCTGCATTCTAATCTTTCAATCGTCATACTCTTCAATAGAAAACATAGGAAGCTTGTGCGTGTCCATGATATGATGAAAGCAATGTATGCAGATTTTCGAAAAATAGGGATTAGGGATTTGACCAGACAAGTTGGGTTTCTAATCCAACCTGCTTTGATACCACTTGTTGGTCCCAGTGGTATAAGGTTAAGAGGGGGGGGTGAATTAACCTTATCAAATTTTCAACTTTTGCTCCAAAGAATGTTAAGTCTCTGATGAGCAGGTAGCTAGTAAGCTTACTGCTCGATAGGTTCCTGCTCAGGCAGTGACCTCAGGACTTAGACAGAGAATGTAATGCACAGCGGAAATACTTATGTTTTTCAAAACACGTTTTTAATGCAGTATGCACAAGTGCAGATAGATGGATAGAAAGCTATAAAAGACACAAGCAAGCTTATAGAGGTTCAAGAGTGGAGTAATCCCTCTACGTCCTCTCTACTCCTTCACAAGGAGGAACTTTGTTAAAGCAAGTTTGATTTACAATAGACTCAGCTAACACAAACTATACTCTAAACAAACTGTCAGCTCTATCCACACAGGTAGCTGCACAGTGACCAACTATCGACCCACACAGGATCTCCACACAGGTTAACCGACCCACACAGGATCCTTTCTCTTCTTTAGAGAGATTACAACTTAGCAGTGTCAACTCCTGCCTAAGCGACTCCTATCAGACTTAGAATAAAGTGAAAGATTTAAACACAATCAAATGCAGCAAGCTCCTTGAACTTCTGAAAATCACAAAGGTAGCTGGCTTGCTGCTGCTCAGTCTGATAAACTTTGAGTGTATAAGCTAGTGCGTCTATATGCTTCTCAGTTCTCTCTTGGTTGCATATCTTCGTTGTATGTTATGTTGCGTTCTTGTGTTTTTTTCCCTTTGTAAATCAGACTCCTATATATATGCATCAGATAGTTTTATGCCCGTTGGGAAGGCAGTCATTTGCATGATGAGGTGTCTCTTCCTGATTGGTTCTGTCGATCTTTTGACACATGTTCTGAAATGCCTTCATTCTGTTCTGCAACTGCTTTATCCTTTGTCTGCGCAACTTTATTTTGCAGACTGCTTGTACTGTGTCCTTGCTGCTTTTTCACACATGGCAGATTCTGATTTGTTGGAACTGGAGTGACTCTACTGGCTAGTCAGGCTGCATTGACTCTGATGTATCTGGTAGTATCCTCTTCGAGTCAGTCAGCTTCCTTGACTATCTTCAGGTTCCTTGTAGCATCCTTTTCGAGCGAGTAGGTCAGCTTCCTTGACTATCTTCAGGTTCCTTGTAGTATCCTTTTGAGCTTTGATTACTGGTTGCCTGATGCAGTATGCAGGTAGCAGGGACTCGGCTTCCTGGGTCCTTTCAGCATCCTTGCCTTAGCATATTTACATGTAAAACACATCCAGATAGCTAAAGATCTAGTCTATTACACGTTTAGTCTCATCAAAATCTATTACATTTTGTCCTATCAGTTTTTTTTCATCAACTTTTATGGAGAAATGCACAACACGTGACTTTCATAATGGTAAATATGTAAATATAAAAAAATTTAGGTTGTAATTTGTAACAATCATACTTTAGGTGTTTTTTTTTTAATTTTAACCGTCATATTTTTTCTTACAAAATCACTTGCAAGTCACGAGTTGTATAGTTAGAAAAGTTGTTGGAAAAAAGTCTAAAGTGCATTTTGAATTTTTTTTTTAACTTTAAATTGCAATCACATAAAAATATTAGATTGAAAATTAAAAATCATCCATAATTCAAGTAGATTTTTGCATTAAAATTAATGAAAGAATATCATAGAGGTTTTTCAAAAATTAAAAAAAAAATCTTTTTTCAACTCATGTCATAAGAGTGATTCTCACGAGAATAAAATTGTGGTAACCACAATTCTTAACCATCTCTATTTATAAACATTTATTTTTGTGAAGTTATTAAATTTTATTCGTTTTTAGCTAAGAGAAATGACTTTTGTCAACTATACCCTTCTAACATTTGATGTGAAATATGATGGGATGAGTTACATGAATGATGATAAGAGTGTAATATGATGGTACGAGCTACATTATTAATAGTACGAGGTGTAATATGGTGGTATGAACCACATTCATTATGGTACAAAGATATACTATGGTGGTATGGGGTAGTACGAGGTGAAAAATGGTGGTACGAGGTTAATTTCATTAATGATACAATGATCCAAAAAAAAAATTCTCTTGGCTTAAAAAGAATAATTTCTAACTCTTGGTTAAAAAAGAATGTTTCTTTTTATAGTGGGCTACTTATAACACTACAATATAAATGATTTTATGTAACACTTAAAGTGTTACTTAATTATGAAAAAGTGTTATAATAACCATTACATAACACATTTATGAGTGTTACTATTGTTGTCGTTACGTAAAGTTTTATGTTACACTTTTGATGAACTTTATTAACACTCTTAAAAAGTATTACATTAGGATATCGTTTGTAACACTTTATAGTAAATTTAAAAATGTTACATATAAACTTTCATGTAACCTTTTAAATGTGTTACACTTTTAATTTAACAATTTTTAGACATTTTAAAAAAGTATTGCATTAAGACATGGAATGTAATATTTTATAATAACACTTAAAAAATGTTATATACAAATATTTGTGTAACACCTGTAACACTTTTTATTTGGAAAAAATAAAAATATAGCTAGCAACTCTTTGGGTTTGAGAACCCACAACCTTGAGGCTAACAAACATATTACTAACCACTGGACCAAGTTTGCAACTTTTCTTTTTGTTTGTATTGATATTTTTCGTAATTAATTGGTTGTGTTCATATTTTGTGTAATATCTATTTTGTTGCAAAGATGTGTGAATTTTAATATTGTTGTTATAATTTTTATTTTTGAAACAACGTTCTCTTCATGTTGATAATTAAACAAGTAGTTTGGTTCTTCTAGAGAGGGGTGCCTATTCTTCTGATGTTGTCACTCACAATTATTTACCAACTCTACATTATGAGCAAGCATAGCAATTGACGTTATTATATGATTGTTGATTTCTTGGAAATTGAATTGGGTGTGGACGTAAACATCGATGAGTCTTCCTTTTTATTTTAATCATATTTTATTACCCTCTATTCAATAAACTGATAGATAGATTGTTGCAACATATTATTTTTATGTTACAGAAATATAATTCTTTTCTTTGTTATTTCTCCGAAATATAATGCATATTTATAGTTTCAAATTCGAAGTTCCAAATTTTCATAGTTTATTCTCAATCAAATTTCCAATTCTTGAATTTACTAGTATGATCATGAACTAATACATTATGGGCACTTTCATCACTGAATATTGGTTAGAAAATTGGCTAAATCAAGTGAAGGAAATGATATTGCATGTGAATCAAGTCTCATAGTAATAAAAACTGAGGATGGATCAGATCTAAATATCGAAGGGAATGGACGTCACACTGCCGACCTCATGGTTCTCAAGCCAGTCACCATGGACTCCATATGTTCCGGGCCTTATGGATAGATATTCTGTCTCGACCTTGTACATGCAAATGAAACACCTTCCAATATATCGAATTGGTCAAAATCAAGCAAAAATTAGAATGCAATTTAGGAAAACTGTGTATTATAAGAATTACTTAAATGACTTTATAAGGACAAATGTAAAAAAGAAAAAAAAAACTTGAAACAAAACACTCTCTCAAGATATATAATATTGTACAAAAGTATTGTATTTTTATAGGCAAAACTTTTGATGCCCAAAATAAAAACCATAAACATCTTTGAAATATGTGACAAAAAATAAAAAGAACATATAAATTTCAACTTCTCTTCAAATTTAAAGGATATAAATACTCCATCACCTTATCAATATCATGAACACTATGAACTTAGTGTATAAGGGATCATAATATATATTCCAAAAATATCTGAACTGGGTAAATAGAAATGGAAAAGAAATGTTTCCAATTCATCAAAATGTGAAGCTTTATTTCTATCAAAGAAGCCTGAAGAGGCCGGCTGTTGGTCAAATGACGATTCGTGTATACGCTAGATCAATTTAAACCAACCCATTATGTATATGATTCAACATGTCAACTATTAAACAACTTATTAGAAATACAAGACAGCCCATTCGAAGCGTCACGAAATCCCCCGCTATTGGGGGTTGTCCTCAGCGTTGAGGAACATGTACTAGGGTGTATGTGCGACTCGTTTAGATCATGAGGTGTCACAAAAAAGTAAGAAAACCGCTTTCAGTATGAATGATCAGTCTAGTGAATATGATAGAATGGAAGAAGGAACCCCATTGACTATCTAAAAATAAGCAAATCGATCCCTCTATATACTTGGCAAAAAATAAATTGCATAACATATAAACACAAAAAGACATTACAATCATCAACTACTTCTCTTAAAATTTAAAGATATAAATACTCCATCACCTATCAATATCATAAGCACTATCAACTTAATATATAAGGGATCACAATATATACTCCAAAAATATCAATACTTGGCAAACATTCAATTGCATAACATATAGGCACAGAATAACATTACAATCATCAACCTATTACAGGCTCACAGCCTAATATTTTATCATAGCACGAGGTAATTGGAAACCAAGGCTACTTACAAAAAAATATGAAATAAATTATAAATAAAGATGAAACCAAAAAAAACAACAAAAACAACAACAAAAAATTTAAAAATGCTAATGTAATTATATCAAATATATGAGAAGATTACCGACGGTTAAAAACCTTTCCTCACTAATGAACAATTCTAGATTTTATTTTAATTACATAATCAATATCTAACATAGTATGCATGTTTTTAATAAATAATGTAAAAATGTATGTTTCATATTTTAATCTTCCTATGAAGATCAAAAGTATACAAAGATTTGGCTATGAATGAATAACATTCATATTCAATTTAATTCCAATTTAAAATTCTAAATTTTAACAACAATTCATTCAAATCCTAACCAACCATATTTATTATTGGAAAAGAGTCGTTACAATTTCAATACAGCTAATTCACTCAAATCATTTTCATATTTAAGTTATTATACAGAAAAACATTACATACAATAGAAAAACTTATTGTACCAGCAAACACATGAACGCAGCAGATGCAGACAAAATGAAGACAACAAAAACCAGCATGCAATGCCAGCCTTTCTTCGTCACAAAATCAATAAAAGGTATGCTAACAAGAAAATACCTACATTGAGAATTGATAGCATACACTTTCAGTGAACATAGTGCTATTTGATGAGTTTAAAATAAATCAATCAAATATTTTGGCCAATACATAAAAGCCATCATGAATTCCAGAAATTAGGACACCTATGCAATGCAAAATTGCAAGAAACAAAAGACTGAACATACGGAGAAATAAACGAACAGGTAGATTTGCCATGTCTTAAAATTTAACAATTCATAACTAGGATGAGAATATAATTCAAGTTATGTTTATATTTCACATCAGTGGTATAATTTTATGGTCTCTAACAGAGGCGGTAAAGAATATCAAGATAGATGGGGGCAAATATTTTGTTATTGACCAATGCAAACAGACAAGAGATGCAAGATGGAGGATTCTTAAACGAAAAAGAGCTACCACATTTTAACA
This sequence comes from Scutellaria barbata, assembly GCA_028654395.1. Classification (NCBI taxonomy): domain Eukaryota; kingdom Viridiplantae; phylum Streptophyta; class Magnoliopsida; order Lamiales; family Lamiaceae; genus Scutellaria; species Scutellaria barbata. Next base: position 22,872,918 of record CM053646.1, read on the forward strand.
GGGAACGATCCCTAAATAAATACAGTAACAAAGAATTATACTCATGATATCTTATTTTTTTAGGGACACAAAAAGGAGAAAACTCTAAAACAGGATCTTCATCAATTAAAGAAATCGAACAATTAAGAACACGAGGTGAGTAAACAAAGTTAAAAATATAATCTTCCCGATTAAAATCATTTAAAATGACAGAATCTCTCACATTCTTTTTCCGGATCAAAATAAAGAACCAATAAAAACGCAAGAGCTTCCACTGACAGAGATTTGAAGTGCTTGAAAACCAAAGGTCAACCAACTTGCAACTTTCAATTAAAAAATAACACAAATACATAAAAATAACTAACCTTTTTTTTGTTTTAAAAACAAATACACATAACCACAGACTAAAGTCATCAAAACATAACACTTTGTTAAAGTGTCCATTTTGCGATGCATTAGTTTGGATGGCAGAAAACTCAAGAAAGGATACTTCAACAGGAAAACTCCTTTTCATAATATGTTGCCAAAAAGGACGTGTAGACTCCCACGAATGAAGAAACTGCTAGAGATTTCAAAAAATCTTATAACAGAATCAGCTTCATTTTGCAGGAATATATGATCTTACAACTAAATATTAGCATTTACATCAATAGGAGCTAAGATAGACAATTCTGTGTCCTCGACAAATGGACCGTACACATTCAGAGTTCATGAACAAAATCACCATAATATGGGTTCATTACTGCCAATGAAAGGGCAAATGCCGCATTTTGCACAACTACACATATATGATACAAAAAATGAAGTGCAGAACCATATCAAGACACTTCCACAGAGACAATGTGTAGAAGAACTAGATGAAAATATAATTTAGACATTGATTCTGATGATGAACTCTAATAATAAACTAGCAAAGATATTTAGAATGATAAGAAATAGGTACGAATTAGGGGAAGTAGGAGAATTTTCAATAAAACTTATTGCGCAAAATCAAAAAGGAAGACAATACAACTGACTAAGCACTAATGAGCTTGCAGGCTTAATTGTTGGAGATATCTTTGACAAATGGGAAAAGAGACGTTATTGTTCAACATCAAACAACCCGTCTTTAGAGAATAAGCAGTTTGCACCCCTTATTTATAGCGTTGCAATGCCCAATATTATTCCCTTATGGTGAGAGCGGATTCCATGAACAAACTCCATATAGAAATTCAACGATAAAGAGATCATGTCACTATGCGTGAGTTCTATGCACATCAAATACAAACAAGGCTATCCGAGGGAACTACACTCATAAGGTCTGGCTGTCTATTACATCAATATGTAATCGATGCCTACACTATGATTGAACAACAACGACTGTGTTGGATTAGAAATAACCAAAAGACTTTAAGAGCATATGTTTACAATAATGTACGTGATGCAGTTGCAAGAAGTGACAATGATACAAAGTTAATGGAAAAAAGAGTTCTACTACCATCTAAATTCACTGGGGGCCTAAGATATATGTCAGAAAATTTCCACGACGCAATGGCAATCTGTAGATGGTTTGAAAACCCGAAGCTTTTCATTACGATAACACTAAATCCTAATTGGCAAGAAATAAAGGACCATCTACAACAATTAGGAAACGGCACAACCAACAACAGATCAGATATTGAATGTTGTGTATTCAAGATGAAGCTTGAAGAACTTCTTACAGATATTCAACAAGGAAGTTTTGGAGGAGCACCCTAAGTAGGTAACATTAGACTTACTATCTATTATTCATATCCATCTAAAATTAATAGCAATGCTAATAATTATACATACAAATTAATAATAAGAAACATTATTTACAAAAAACTTGTTTTCATTCTCAATATAAATCAGGATATTTTTTTATGCAGTTGTCTATGCTATCAAATTCCAAAAAAACGCAGCCTCCCACATGCACATATATTGCTCTAGCTACAAGAAAGCTCAACAATTCCGACTCCGACACTTATTGATTCATTAACAACACTTAATATAGTGCAACACACGGGTTCAAACCTAGTTAACTTTAATGGATGTACATTTCTACAAGATGAATGAGTGTTTACGTTAAGAATTTTTGAGATAATAAAAATTGTCGCTAAAAATTTATTTTTTCCAACAATATATTGTCATAAAAATTGATGATATAAATTGACATGTTACAAAAATAATTAAAAAAAATTGATGATATAAATTGACATGTTACAAAAATAATTAAAAAAACTTGCGACAATCTATTTGCGAGAATGTTTTGTGATAATAACTTAACTTTAAAAATATGGTCGCAAAATATTTATGAAACCTTATGTTTTCTTTTTTTATTATTTATTTATTTATATAAATTAGGCTATATTATTTATGAGTATATGCATTAAGAACCATGGGTGACACATAAAGTCATCAATTTTAGCCCAAATATGATATAAAAGTATTGTGAATAGTATATAGCCCAACACATTTATAGGAGTGAATTTATTTATTTATAGCCCATGTCTTTAGCTCATGCTAATAGAAGTGGAGATGATCCATAAGGTAATAATAGAACTCATTGAGGAAAAATTAAAGACAAGCCAATAAATAAAAAATATCCCAATCACCCATCCCTCTTTTCTCTCTATGAGGCAAGTACGAAAAATATCGGTACCTTAGTTTTATGAAAATATCGATGGATATATCGGTTTTGGTGGAAATATCGTACATTTAAAAAAAATTGTAAAAAAATTTGAAAATATATCTAGTAGTTTTCAAATTATTATAACTAACATTAATACATATATTGAACATAAAATTTCAATTAAACTGATGTATTTACTACAAATTAATATAGAGATAAACTACTATATAAACATTGTCTGCTATGATAACATAACAAATTTTGTACAAAATTAATATATGGACTAGTAATAACTTGAACTCCTATGAGGTTCAAATCAATAAGGTGACATGTCATCTTGATTCATACAATATTGATACCAACTTATGACATTAGACCAATTTTGAGTGTAATCACGAAGATGCTATTAGTGTTTATTATATTATTTGAACTACTGGAAATATATAGATTACAAGATCACTTGAAGAAATAAAATATTTAGTAAAGTATTTAAATTAACTAACCTTTAAATGATGAATCTTCTTGATATTTGAAGGAGAATTTGTAGATTCTAATTTAGAAGAACTTGTAGATTATGATATAGAAGAAGAAATGTTATGTTGCATAGTGGAAACTATCACATTTATAACAAAGTTAGAAGATAAAATTTATTACCAAAAAGTCAATGAATGACCTTGTAAAGATAAGAAATCCTCGAGGATAGATTTTGTGATAAGTGATAATAATGAAGAGAATTATTAAGAGATGAAACTTACACTTATAAAAAAAAAGCAAAAAAAAAAAAAATTCTATCGATATTTATATAAATCGATATATTACTATCGATATTTCGCCAAAAAATCAAATAAAAATTCTACTATAAAAAAATCAAAAAAAATTCTACTATAAAAAATTCACGCAAAAATGAGGTATTTTCACCAAAACTAATATTTTACCGATATATTATCGATATTTTACAAAAAAAAACTGCATCTCATTATTATTTTGGATCCATGATTTTAGTGATATTTCAATGATATATCACCGAAATATCATGATTTTTTCATCCTTGCTAAGGGAATGACACCTCAACTCTTAAAGATGCAATATAGGACCCGACTATCCACACCCCAACTTCTTCTAAACACACACCCACAAAATTTAAAAAAAAAATACAATGTGTAAAGACAATTATGCCCTTACTCTAAAATTATAAAAATAGAAAACAAAATAAAATCAAACTTCCAAACACACCCACCTAATTTCCACATACTAAACACACCACATTTGTCACTCTCATAACACACACCTTCTTCATCTTCTTTCTCACAACATATGTACATAATACTCCATATCTAACTTTAAACCCCACCTAAAAAACCTCTCTTGAAGTTCAAAAAAACATCATGGATCAAGAAAGAACACATGATATAGACAATGTAAGTCATTTAGTTTCATTTTACCAATTTATTTGTTTATTAAATTATGTAAAAAAAATCTTTGAAGTTCCCGATCGACCAATAGAGGCTGAACAATAGGGCTCTGTTCGACCTATATTGGCCGAACACATTGATATGTGTTTGACCGTGAATGACCGAATGGGACTGAAGGTGTTCGATCTATAGTCGAACGGTTCGGGTTTTTTTGGCCCGTTATGGTCGAACAAAGGTAATGTGTTCGGCCAATACAGGTTGAACATGTCTTTATATGTTCGACCTATTAAGATCGAACTGAGTCGTACGAATAACTTTTTTTGTAGTTAATGCATTTACTTGTACATGCTGATATTATTATTGGAAAATGATTTAAATGAAACTCAATTGAGTATTATGACCATATTGGATGAGTTGAACGTTGTCAATCCAATATATGAGCAAATTGATTTTTTGGAGGAGTTTCGAACAAATGAACTATTTGATAATCGTGAAGATTTGTTGAATTGGGCAACTAGGATTGGAATTCGTCTTAACATGATTGTATTGGTTAGATGATCGGATAGTGGAGATAGTGGTAGACGAGCTTGGATATTTTTATGTTGTGAGCGTGGTGGTCAGTATCATCCACCGAAAACAAAAGTTGTGAAAGGTACTTCTATTGACATGGAAAAGAAGTCTGTAAAAGGGTGGCTTACTGGCACTAAAGAATGTGATTGTCCTTTTATGTTAAAAGGAGTTGAAATGAAAGAGACTCGACAATGGATCTTAATGGTTGTATGTGGATCGCATAATCACCAAATGGGACTACATTTGGTCAGACACTCGTTCATAGGTCGACTAACGGTTGCTGGAGATCAACTTGTGTGTGACCTATCTATAAATAATATCAAACCAAAAGATATATTGAGCATGGTTAAACTTTCTTTTTCAGAGAATGAGTCGACACTGAAGACAATTTACAATGCTCGGAAAAAGTATAGAGTTGTTAAGCATGAAGGCCGAACTCAGATGCAGTTTTTGTTAGGGAAGTTGAAGATGAAGAACTATTACTACTTGGTTAGGAGATGTGAGCAAACAGATAGAGTTACAGATCTCTTTTATGCTCATCCAATATCTGTAGACTTGTTACGTGCATTTCCAAGCGTGCTATTAATAGATTGTACCTATAAGACCAATAGGTATAGGATGCCACTTTTGGAGGTGGTTGGTGTCACTTCGACGAATATAACTTTCTCAGTGGCGTGTGTGTATATGTCCCAAGAGTGTGAAGATAACTACAGATGGGCTCTTACTATCTTGAAAGGATTAATGTCTGACACTTACTTACCAAAGGTCATTGTAACTGACCGCGAGCTCGCACTCATGAATGCTATAAGTGTTACGTTCTCCAACTCCACACACTTGCTATGTTGGTGGTATATGAACAAGAACATTTTGGGCAATTGCAAGAATTTGTTTGGTAGAACGGAGAAGTGAGAATAATTTAATCACGCTTGGAATATGTTGATTTTTGTTGAGGATGAATCCAAATTCAATGAATTACTCAGGAGACTTGAGGCTGACTACCGTGATCATCCTAGGGCTGTGGCTTATGCCATCAAAAATTGAATTGAGCTGTCTAAGGAGAGGTTTGTCTCGTGTTGGACCAACAATGTTATGCATTTTGATAACATGATGAGTAGCAGGTAATATTTTGATTAATCTATGAACTAATTGTATATGCCTTATTTATATTTTATTTACTTAAGGTGTTTTGTACATATAAGGTCGAGAGTACATATGCCAAACTCAAAAAAACAATTAGTCTCGAGTCTGATTTGTGTATATCGAATTAAATTTTGAAAATATGATAAATTTTTCTCTGGAACCAAAATTTAAAATTTTGATCTCCAGAGGAGTTGAACCTCTATCAATAAAGACTCAAATAACCATTACACCAACTAGCACATTTGTTTGATATTGCTGCTAGCAGTTTTATATATTTACTCATAATTTAAATAAAATTAAAAAGCAACTCCAATCAAGAAAACTCTAAAACGAATACCCTCCTTCTTTCCCCCTTTATATTCGTGCTATTTTACACTAAGAAAACTTTCTCCTATAGTCAGATATGGAAGTCCATTGCCGCCTATAGATCACAAATGGGTCGTAGCTTTCTTGAACGCCAACAAAGCTTCCATCGAACATGGAAAAAGATTTGATTGTTTCAAAGCAAGTTTGCTTCCAAGGATCCCTGCCTCAATTTCGTGCTTGATCTCGATTCTTATTTTGACTCCACCACTGAGTTGCCCCGCTTCTGGACTCCCGAATTTGAGTGAGGGATCGATAATATCTCTATATTCGTCATCGTTTGGGCTGTAGGTTACCTCACCGTAATCCGCATCAGGCATTCTCTGATCGCCTCCCTCTCCTTGGTTGCTAAAAGGTACCCCTTTTTTTGGTTGGATTATATACATGTGATTGGATTGCAGATTGATGAGTATAATGCTCTGTTTTTTTTTAAATATTGATATATTCTTTTATTGTTTTTTTTAATATTGATATATTTTTCTGTTGATTGGGTTTTTCTAATTAAGGTTGATCTTGTTATTTTATTTGAAGATAGTTGAAAATTAGTGCTTCTAGTTACTAAAGTAATCGATTTCTTTAAAGTGTTTTGGATCTTTTCAATTCATGTTTTAAGAATCGATAACTGTTTCAAGTATAGGTCATTTTGGTTGTGGAATTGTTGATCGAAAAGGTTTCATATTTTTGCTCAATTAGTTGAAATCATCATCATTTTTCTCTTGGATTTCATTATGTTGATTGAGCCGAATTAAAATTAAGAGCAGATGATTCCATCCAATCAAATATCTTAGTGTACAGAGGAGCTAAGTGTCCTAGATATTTTATGTACAACTTACTTGATCTCAATTTGATTGATTTAGGTTGTTGTGTGGATGCGAAAATGAGTAATATTCTGAGAGTGGGGGCCCCGACAATGACCACTGGAGAGCCATTTAAGTAATAATATTTTTCTTTCTACTAAAATATATTATAATATGTATATATTATGTAATGTATAATATGGATTGATTAATTTCTGAATACTCATATATCTCTGTATTTCTTTAAATAAGAAAAGCGTACAGGTAAAATGAGTTCAGATCATGCGTGGATGTATGCACGGATTAAGAATGACTTTTTAACACAATAATTCATGGATGGACTTGAAAGTCTTATCCATTTCGCCATTAGCCAACCTAGATGGATGAATGGAGAAAAATTTAGGTGTCATGTAATAAACATAAATGCCAAAACACCAAATACCTAGATGCAGACACAGTAAGGATCCACTTAGCAAGATATGATTTTGTACCAAATTATTATGTTTGGATTTTTCAAGGGGAAAATAATGTGATGGAAGATAATGTCAATAGAGGTGGTGGGGTGTCTTATAATGTTGGAGAAGAAGCATCTGGTGCCTACCACACAATGATCATGGATGCTACTGGTCCTGAATTCATTTTGGAAGAGCCAAATGAACTGCCCAATCCCTAAGCTCAAAAGTTCTCTGACATGTTGAAAGCTGCTGATATGGAGTTATGGCTTGGGTGCCACAAACACTCTCAATTATCACTTGTAGCTCAACTAATGAGCTTAAAGTCTGAACACCACATGTCTGAAAGATTATTCAATCATATTACTGAGCTCGTCAAAGAAATAGTTTCAAGTAATAATGTAGTGACCGAAAATTTCTACAGTGTAAAAAAGTTATTAGGAGAAATGGGTTTTCCTGTCGAAAAGATAGATTGTTGTGTAAATGGTTGCATGATTTATTGGAGGATGGATTCAGACATGACCACTTGTAAATTTTTTGGTAACCCTCGGTTTAAAACTCCTCGAGTTGTAGAAAACCGGCAGAAGACCAATGTACCATTCAAAAAGATGAACTACTTTCCATTAACACCTCGATTGCAGAGGTTATATGCATCAAATACCATAGCGAAGGATATAAGGTGGCATGCAGACACAGTTGATGATGGGTACATGCTTCATCCTTCAAACTCACTTGCTTGGAAGTATTTTAACCAAACTCATCCTGAATTTGTAGCTAAAAGTTGAAATGTGAGGCTTGGTCTTAGCATAGATGGTTTTCAACCATTTGGACAATCTGGGCAACAATATTTATCTTGGCCTGTGATATTAACACCGTATAATCTACCCCCTTGGATGTGTATGAAGGAACAATACATGTTTCTTACAGTATTAGTTCCCGGACTAAGGAACCTAAAAGAAAAGATAGATGTGTATTTACAACCCCTCATTGCAGAGTTATTAGAGTTATGGGAGGTGGGTGTTTGTACATATGATATTTCCAAAAGGCAAAACTTTCAAATGCATGCAGCTCTTATGTGGACAATTAGTGATTTTCCTGCATACTCAATGTTGTCTAGTGGGAGAACTGTTGGGAGATTGGCATGTCCTTACCATATGGATAAGTCAGATGCTTTCATACTTAAGCACAATAGGAAACAATCCTAGTTTGACAACCATAGGAAATTCCTTTCCCCAAATCATATATTTCAAAGAAATAAAATAGAATTCACTAAGAATAAAATTGTTACATCAGATCCCCCACCTTTACGATCAGGAACCGAGATACTAGAAGAGATAGAAATCTTGGGTTCGATAAGGGTGAAAGAATTAGGAGCTGCTGAAGTAAACAATTCAATCTCAAGTTCTAGTGGTTAGAGGAAACGAAATATCTTTTAGGATTTGCCATATTGGAGCACAAACCTTATTCGACATAACTTGGATGTAATGCACATAGAGAAAAATGTGTTTGATAATGTGTTCAATACAGTAATGAATTTTGAAGGGAAAACAAAAATCATATATAAATCTCGAGAAGAGTTGAACGATTATTATCGTCGTCCTGAGCTAAAGAGAAATGATACAACTGGTAAATATCCAAAAACTTCTTATACTCTTGATAAGCTAATAAGGGAAGTATTATGCAAGTGGTTGATGAATCTCAACTTTCCCGATGGATATACATCAAATATGGGAAGTTGTGTGGATATGAAGAAACTCAAGTTGTTTAGAATGAAAAGTCACGATTGTTATGTTTTCATGCAATGCTTGATACCAATTGCATTCCATGAATTGTTGCCTCCAAATGTGTGGAAAACACTAATAGAATTAAGTTTGTTTTTCAATAACTTGACCTCCAATGTCATCAAAACTGAGGATATGATGTGACTTGAAAGAGATATTCCCGTCATACATTGTAAACTTGAGCGCATATTTCCTCCTAGCTTTTTTGACTCAATGGAGCATCTACATGTTCACTTAGCATATGAAGCAAGGGTCACTGGGCCTGTGCAATATAGATGGATGTATCCGCTTGAGAGGTAATATAATTTCCAATTTCACATATCTAATAAAGTTAATTTTATAAATAATATGTAGATAAAACAACCTAACAAGATATAAGATGGTTATGTAGGTACATTCAAAAGTTAAAAAATAATGTTAATAACAAAGCAAAAGTTGAAGGTAGCATTTATAATGCATATTTGGTTGACGAGACATCATCCTTTTGCTCTTACAACTTTGAAGATCATGTTAGGACAAAGCATCGAAATGTGCCTTGTAATGATGAAAATATTGGAGATATTGTAGATGAGGATGAAGGAATATCTCTATATTCATATATCCTGATCGAGCATTTGGTAAGGCAAGAAGAAGATATTTGAAAGATGATGAGTTCAAAGTAGCTCGTGCCTACATTTTGCACAACTATACTGAAGTTGAACCATATATCGAGTAAATACAAATTTTCTATATTTAATTGAAACTCCAATGCCTACTTAATCTTGACATTCTTTGTTTCAAGTGTTTATGCTGGACAGGTAAAAGAACAACAACCCAACATATTTGCTACTGATATTAATTCAACATATCTCCAATCTGGTTTGATAACTCTATAAGATTCTTCATTTAAAATTTTATTTGCACACTATAAACATAAGATTTATGTGTTAACAATATTAATCTAATGTTATACATGTAGGCAAATGATCCATCAAACAACATTTCTAACAAAATTATAAGGGATCTTGCAAAAGGGCCATTACGTGTTGTTTTGATGTATCCTGGTTATTATGTGAATGAATACAAATTTCACACTGTTGGACATGGTTCAGCTAGAGCAACAATGAATAATATTGTGCATGTAGTCAACAGTGATTACTATGGTTGCTTGGTAGAAATTGTGCAATTAGAATATCGTGGTCTGCCAATTAAGAGAACAATATTGTTCAAATGTGAGTGGTTTGATACATTGAGCCTAGGCACACGGGTCCATTCTGAATATAAGCTTGTTGATGTATATAAAAAGCGTAGATTGAATCAGTATGATCCATTTGTGCTAGCAATTCAAGCCACTCAAGTATTCTATTGCACATATCCAACTTTGAATTGGGTTGGGAGTGAGTGGCTTGCTGTTTGCAAAATCAAGTCTAGGTTCAATGTGGAACTCCTAGAAATGGCTCATGATAACCATCAATTAATTGTTCAAGAACCTTTTCAAGAAGAAATTATAAATATCCAAGATTCTGTACAAGATGATGATGATCCAACATCTTTGAATGACCTTCATTGTGGTGTTGAAGAACTTGCAGCTGAGCATGTTTACACTACCAGTGAGTAAGAAGAATCAGGACAAGAATCAAATGTAGAGACGATTCAGCCGAAGAAGATAGTGATGATGACAATATGTAGTTATACATAAATCATTGACAATTTTGGATAGGTTACCTGTAAATGTTATTATAATCTTGAATTACATATTATATTATTCACATGTACCAATATAAAATTATTATCAAAATTGTCATATTATGTTATATTCAAGTCACATAACTGATATATATTTAGCTTTCTATTTTAGATGGGACGAGATGGATATATGGGTGACAATGGATGTGGTCGTGTTACTTCATCAACTGCTCAGTCCGGACAGGTTGTTGAGCAACATCATTTTTATATTAATCGACTTTAGTTAGATTTCCTGTTTTATTACATATCTTATGTCAAATTCTCAATATTTATTTATTTTGATAAATGATATATTACCTTGATTGCATAAATTTTTTAGATCGCTTGAGGTAGAGGTTTAGAAAGGCAAGGGCAAGGTCGTGTGGTTTCACTAGTACCTACGTATTTAGCACAGATTACACGAGTGGAGGTATAGTATAACATGAGCGAGGTGACATCGTTTTCTCCTTGAGACTTTCTAATGTTGTCCCTCAATTGAGACAGGTTGATTGATATCATATATTACTATACTGATGCATCTTGAATATTAATTAAGTCCACTTTAAATTTTATGCGACACAAGGTGAAAGTAAAGGAGGACGTGGACAACGTCATATGATTTCTTCATTATGACTTCTAGATGTAGCAGCTCAAATAGGACCGGCTGGAAATTTCTACCTTATATATTTTTTCTAATATATTAACACATTTGCATTTACTAATTTAGTTATATTTTAGATGTCACGAGATAATGATAGTGAAGGGCATGATCAGGGTAGCAATCAATAGCCAAATGAGCTTTCTATTCCAAATGCATTAGCTACTTCTCCACTCACTTTTCCTATGTCCTCACCAAGCTACTCACTCAGAAAATGTTGGGGCTTTGACATCCACATCAGTCGCAGGTCCATCAACAAGTAGTGGTCAGATTCCGATTGTAATTTGTCATGATAGGTATTCTTGAAAGTATTTTTCATGAATTAGAAGTGATTTAGAATTATTATCAATGAAGTATACATATAAATCCAATTATCCAATTTTTTGAGATTTGTTTCGGGTCATAAGACTACTAAAAAGATGACTGATATATTTAAGCAAATGATCCATGAGAAATGTATTGAGTGGAAGTCATTGCCATCATCGTATCCAAAAAGATTTTATGAGGAGTTTCAGGTATGTTATGGTTAATTAATAATTATAATGAGTTAATAATTGCATTGATGGTGTTTGTAGTTTGTTTAGATTTAAAAGTGCAATTTTATTTGAATACCTATTCGTTTTTTTAAATATTTATTTTCTTAGTTTATGTCTTCACTATGAACATTGGTTTTGCAGAAGCACTTTAGTTGGGATGCCTCAATGGATCAATTCGTGGAGAAGATATTATACAAGCAAGCTCGGGCTAGCAACAGACATATGGTCCATGGATTTAAGAAAACTTGGCTCAAGAAAAGAAAGCAATCGGAATGTATGTCAGATGAGATATGGAAGATTTGGCTAGATTATTGAAACCTATCGAATATAAAAGAAAAGTTTGAGAATGCTCGTCAAAATAGGATGAGTGAGCCAGTAGGACCAGGTACTGGTCCTTCATACCACACAAAAGGGTCTAGATCATTTGTTGAGACTTGGAGGGATAATGAAAGTGACTACATATTTATATAAAGTACATCAAACTTTATATAATCAAGTACACATTTATGAAAGTTATTCCTTACTATATAGGAACTTAGTATTGGGAAAGAACCTAATAGATGTGATTTTTACAAACGTACCCATTGCAAGAAGGGAGGGGGATTCATTGATGGAAAAACAAAGAAAGTTGTTGTGAGTTCAGCTCTATTCATATTAAAATCAATTAGTTTTTTTTTAATAAATTTAACATTAATGTTATTTCTTACTTTATTTGGTAGGCTAATGTTGAAGCACGTATAGAGGCTGCTATGCAATCTAGTCAACCGATGTCTGATTCTGACCAATCACAGGCATTTATGGATGCTGCTGGAGGAGTATATAAGAAGCGACACGTTTATGGTCTTGGAGCTATAGGAAGTTCATTAACTTTGAAGAGTGATAGCAACTCAACCACATCAGCCTCGAATCAAGATCAAATATGGAAGAAGATTGAAGAGCAAGTGGTCCTTCGAGTTGAAGCATGAGAGATGCGATACAAGCTGAGTAGAGGCTCGGATGGATTCTCGAGTATAATCGACTGTCACACTAATGTTAGAGCAGCTACGAAATATGGGAGTGATTCCACCATTAGATCTCTCGCCCACTTTACAGGATCCACCTGCAGAAGATGATGATGTCTATTAAGGGGATAAGTAGACATTCATATCTTATTTTAGATAACTAGACTTTGAAACTTAAATTTGACTTACGTATATTTTAACTTTGTGCGTACGTTATTATGCATGACAACTTATGGTTTATTGATAACATTGGCATATTATGGTTTATTGATAACATTGTTCGGATGTATAAGCTTAGTACATGTTTAAAAAAAATTGAAGTAATAGAAAATAAAATATATATTTATTTAAAATTAAAAAAATAGTAACGGATTTTCTATCATAAATTATTTTTGTCAATTTTAGTGATGAAATTTTCTGTCACACAATTAGTGATGGATACTTTCCGTGACAAATTAGTAACAGAAATTACCGTCACCAAACATTGTGATAGATATTTTTGTCATTAATTTCGTCACTACTCAACCAGAAAGTCAAAATGATAATCGAATCTGGTGACAAAATTTTTCATCTTAGTGACGGAAATTCTGTCAGAAATATAGCTACGGAATAAAATCCATCACTAACATTTAATGATAAAGCTCATTTTGACCAGTTTTCTTGTAGAGTGACTCTGTTCGGCTAGTGGCTGAATATCTCTCACTCCGTTCGACCAATCTAGGCCAAACAGGACTTTTCTAGAACCGAGAAATATAAGCATGAATCGATGGAAAAAATGAATTCTCAACAAACCAACCATTGTTTTCCTTTAAAAAAATGTTCTAAACATGAATCCTAAACACTTACATTGTATTTGAAACAACATCAAACAAATTTGTAAGGATCATCAAGCGTTTTGCCGTTCCAATAATCCCCCCACAGTACCTGCCAGCCTCTCTACTCCAACAACCTTGGAACCCTCCGGTATCTGAACCACCATGACTCAGCATCTCGCCTCGCGCCATCATCATGACTCAGCATCATCACGCCTTCGCGCCATCCTCTGCTACGCCACACAGGCCATCTGCTATGCCACATAGGCCATCCTTAGCCACACAGACTATCCTCAATTCCAAATGACTCGGCATTGTCATGCCTTTACGCCATCCTCTGTTATGCCACCCAGGCCATTCTCAGTTCCAAATGACTCGGCATCATCACGTCTCCGTGCCATACCCTGCTATGCCACACAGGCCATCGCCATCCTCTGTTATGCCACCTAGGCCATCTGCTACGCCACACAGGCCATCCTCAACCACACATGCCATCCTCAGTTCCAAGGCCCTAATAGCCCCCACTACAAAGTGCTCCCAAGGGGATTCGAACCCGTGACCTGCTCTGATACCAAGTGTGAGGACCATCAAGCGCTTTACTGCTATACCAAAATGATATCCAGTGGGCATAAGGTGCAACTTTAATGCCTTATACTTATGTAGTTTTGCGCTCACGGATTCGAACCTGACAAAGTCGTGCCTCACACCAATTTAAGCTCCGACCTAAGGTAGGGTGCTGGGAAAATTCCCAACAAAATTTTACACATTAAATTGATAATTTCATCCTTAAAATTAATAACTTTACTTATTTGGAATTTCATCTTCTTGGTGTGGATCCATTATAAACTTTTTAGTGTCAAATTGAACTTACTAAAATTTGTTCGATTGAAGGTCGAACATAAATTTTCAAGTTCTTCTTCTTTGTTAGGGTTTGTGTTTGGGGTGTGTGTTTAGTTATTGAATTTATGTTTCATATTTTATTTAAATGTTTTATAATAAAGGGTATTTTTGTAATATTGTGGGGTGTGTTTAGGATGTTGTAAGTTATTTTATAATTTTGTGGGTGTGTTTAGAATTTGGGATGTGTTTAGAAGAAGTTGGGGTGTGGATAGCCGGGTCCTACAACATATCATATCCTCTTTTTCCAAAGGAAAAAAAGATAGAACCTAGATTAGGAAAAAAGGTTGTGGAAAATTTAAAAAGGTATTTATCTCCTCTCCCTCTTCCCTTCTTGTCACAACCAATGTCATTATAGATCGATATTTTTCAGCAAGGTAATTGGGCCAAATCGTAGAACTTGTTGAGCCAATCGTGGGTACGGACTCAGATCTTTGAACCGTCGTTGCTATTGCCATATACGGTGGTGGAGAGGCATGACTTTTTTTTTCTTTCTGTCAACCTTCCACACCTTGTTCGATAGGTTGGGTGCGTGAGCCGTCATTGTGAATAGCGACATGTGCTTGGTGTGTATGCGTGTTGGTGCGAACTGAGGTTTTCGAGGTGGCTGGGGTTAAGGTTTGAGGAGGAGACATCTTCTGAAAATTTGAGCAATTCAAGGACCAAACTGCAAACCCTAAATAAGTATTACATTAGAATTCCAACCCTCAACTTGCTGATAATTGTATATAAGACCCTGAAACTCTATATGGCTTGAATATCAACCTCATTACTCTTGAAAATTACAGAACTCGCCCTATAACTTGAAGAAACTACAAATTGCACCCTAGAGGTTGTTGGATTTATTGAATAGACTCTACAAGTTGCTAATATTATAATTTAAACCCAAAACTTAGATAGAATGACAAAGTGGACCCAAACAAGAGTATTATGTTTACAATTTAATCTTAAAAATGCTATAACATCGTAAGAAAGTACGATCTGGTTTTTTTTACCTCCAATCTAGGGTATAAAACCCTAGATTCTTGTCTCGTCCCTGTAACCCTAAGTTCAAATTGAATTTCCCACACATATGCTTCAGTCTCGTGTATCACATCGATAAGTTATCTTTTCTTATAAGTTTATCTTAAGTGCCTTATTTTGGAAACGAACAAGTGTTTCTTCCTCTTTCACCTTGAAATCTATCATTAATTCTACTCAAACTTCTGTTTACGAGAGAGAGCTTTAATTTAATTAAAGAATCTATTTTTATCCATGGATAGTTCGATTAGATTCTAAGATGAGCTCTTGTGCTTTGTAGGGAATACGAAAGGGAAATCGGGTTAAGTTCGCATAAGAATTAGGAGCTTTACGAGCACCTTTCTTGGAAGGTGGGGGTAATTTCTTTAAATTACGTTCTTATGAATTTTGTGCTCATAATATACACAATCTTAGTTATGTGCTATCAAATTTAAATGCAATTACGATTGATGTGATACCTGAGCTCCTCACAACTTATTGATCAATACCCTTCATGCATCATATAGATCTCTTATTATTTATGTGCTACTTGTGTTTTGTTTGTTTCCAAATGTTGAATTATTTATATGCTCTCACGAAATTGGTGTTGAGAAAATCCTATCATAATTGCTTGAGAGTTCAATAATATTCAAGTGCATTATGTAAATTATTAGATTAATGGTTATATAAATTAAGTATAAATTATGAAAAAACTAAATAATTCTAGGATTTATTATGAATATATTTACATGTATACTATATACTATATATAGATGTGCAAGTGTCATCAGTGTCATATTCGTATATTTAAGAATCTTAATATTAATGTATATATATGTGAAAGTTAATGTAATAAGTGTGCAACAAGTTTTATTATATAATATTATAATAACAAAATTAGGATAACAATAAAGTAAAATAAATAGAATAAATAAAAGAAACTTATCTAGGAAGTTTCAAAATGACGGTGATTAGAGATATCCATCATTATATTCATAATAAAAAAAGAATCGAAAGGGGAGAGCAGAGTAAGCTTGGTTAGTGGAGAAAATAAAAATAATTGTCTGTGTTTTTTTTATATTTAGCTCATGTACTTAATCGAATGATGTTATCATAATTACTATTAAGAAGGTTCGCAGATGATTTAGAAGCATACACTCAAAATCTTCAGAGATTAGGCAAGTAGAAATTTATTTGCAATTACAAAGCATAAATTACTGATTGTGTTAATTGATGATATGTGAAAATTTCATGTTTCACGAGATTTGATTTAATATTCAGTGAGTATTGCAAAATAAATGAATCTACTGGATTGTTGTTGTAAATTAAAGTTGTGAGTGTTATCGGTATTCTAACGACAAGAAAATGGAACTGTACTTTTGGGTTATATTTATGTTGGTCATATGGTGCTTTGTGTACGGAATAATGTGGTGCTTTGTGTCGGAATTGTATGGTATTTTGTGCACGTGGTGCTTTGTGCACTACATTATATAGTATTGTGTGCACATGGTGCTTTGTGCACAAAATTGTATGGTGCTTTGTGCACATGGTATTTCTGCATAGAATTATATAGTGTTGTGTGCACGTGGTGCTTTCTACACGGATTTTTATATCGAGATATGACCCTAAGGGTGTTGTGTGCACTACATATATTAGAAATGAAGATGAGTGTTGGAGTGTTAGAAATGAAATAGGTGATTCCAAAAGAGAATTTATGAGAAAGAGTTGTAAAAAATCATATTATCATGTATAATTTCTGCTTACTGAGATTTATCTCACCTGATTTATGTTTGTAGGTAATTTTAATAGCGTATAACGTTATGGACGTTCTGGACAAGCTGTGAGCTCCTGCAGGGTTTTGAATACTTATATACATAGATGACGACCTGTTGGGCATGAATGTGGATTATGTTGCTTCTACTTTTGGATATTAAGTTCATTTATATGTTCTGTATTTGATAACATAATGCGTACTAATGGGTTAAAATGAAGCTTTTTCGTGGGTTGCTATTTTGTTGAGACTTTTTTTATATGAATATGAACAGAGTGTTGTTGGATATGAGATGATGTTATACTGTTTAAAAAAAGGTTAAAGGATATAACGGATTTTCAGGTTGTGATATATATTTGAAATCATTCGTTTTATATTCATTTAAGAAAATATGATCGTGTCAGAGTGGTATCAGAGCAAGGTTTATGTTCTGTAGACTGTCTATGTACATGAGCTAAAAACTTTAGGAGCGCAGCTATGTGCATTATGTGCATCATAAATTTTATAATTCACTATGTGGTGCAGGACTGGTAGTGTTATTATACAAATATGGTAAGTGGTGAAGGTGGGAGTAGTAGAATGGAAGGAGCTCCTGAATCGGAGACCCCAGCTGCTGGTGTTGAACGTGATATTATCATTACATGATTGGCCCATTTAGTGGAGCATCAGTCTCAACAAATCCACAACTTATTCAACAAAGGGATGTGGATAGACAATCGCGTGATGAAGTGAATCAACCACAGCCCCGAGTAGAACATGCTGAAATGGTTTGTGAGTGATTTTAAAAACTGAACCCACCTATATTTGAGGATGCTAAAGATCCTTTAGTTGCCCAAGATTGACTGAGAACTTTGGATAACATGTTTCAATATAGCAGAATTCCTAAAGTAGAGAAGGTTTTATGTGCATCTTTTATGTTGTGAGGTAGTACTAGACACTGTGGGACATAGTTAAAAGCATTAAGGACGTTGTCAATATGACCTGGCAGAGGTTCGAAGAAATTTTCAGAAATAAGTATTTTAAGGCCCCTGTTAGGATAATAAAAATGAATGAATTCATACAGTTGAAATAAAGAACCATGACTGGTACAGACTATCTTTATAAATTTGAACAATTATCCAGGTTTGCTGAACATATGGTGAGTATTGAAGCTCTGAAGGTGGAGAGATTTCTTGAGGGTTTAAGGTTTGAGCTTTACAGGGATGTTAGCATGGCAAGGATCCAAGGTGCGATATATTCTCAGGTCATAGAGAGAGCACATATTGCGGAACAAGCTGAGATGCGGATAAGACAAGCACAAGAGGTTTGCCGTCAGTTTCAACAAAGACAAGCACCACCATGGAGTGAGGATAACAAAAAAAGGCCAATGCAATTCCAAAGACCAAGACCTGATCTTTAACCCAAATAAGAACAAAGACCAGAGCAAGAAAGTTCAGATAAATGTTTCAAGATCGATCAAAGTAGAGTACCATCACCACCACTTTTATGTCCAAATTGTAGCAGATTGCATGTTGGAGTTTGCTATTTGAGCCTAAGAAATTGTTATTCTTGTGGACAAAAAGGACATATAACCAGTATGTGTCCAAATAGTGGTAAACCAAAAGATCAAGGGAAAGGCTCAACACGAGTTTTTACGATGACCAAGGAAGATGCTGAAGACAATCAGTCGTCACAAGTAAACTTTCCATCTTTGGTATTACAAACTTTTATGTTATTTGATTCTGGAGCTACACATTTATTTGCATCCAGTAAGTATGTGAGGAGACTGGGTGAACTGCCTACCTTAATGGAAGCTAGGTTTGATGTGATAATCCCTTCTAGTGATTCGAAACAAACCAATGGGATTCTAGGAGGATGTATTATTTCGATAGAAGGTATAGAACTGTGTCGATTTGATTGTGCTAGAAATAAATGATTATGATGTGATATTAGGTATGGATTGGTTATCAAAATATGGTGCTACTATCGATTGTCAGAAAAAGAGTACTACATTTAAGCTAGTGGGTGAGGATCATTTCTCGTTTGTCGGATTAAAGAGGACTTTCAAATTTCCAATGATATCAGCAACTAGAGCACAAAGATTTTTGGAAAGTGGTTGTGAGTGTTATTGGTGAGTGTAATGAGGATCGAGGGACAACATGACTCAATTGTGAGTGAAGTACCAGTGGTGCAAGAGTATCCAGAGGTATTTTCGGAGGATCTTTCAAGATTACTACCAGATTGTGAAATTGAATTTGTGATTGAACTACACCCCGGAGTCTTTCCTATATCTAAATCACCATATAGAATGGCACTTGGAGAGTTGAAAGAACTAAAGATACAATTATAGGAATTATTGGAGAAAAGCTTTATTCGGCCTAGTTTTTCACCATGGGGAGCACCTGTTTTGTTTGTTCGAAGAAAGATGGTATATTGAGAATGTGTATTGACTATCGAGAGTTGAACAAAATCCCAATTAAGAATAAATATCCTTTACCTCGAATTGATGATTTGTTTGATCAACTGTAAGGTGCATCCCTCTTTTCAAAGATTGATTTGCAATCAGGATATCATCAGTTAAAAATAAAAAAAAAGACGTTCCTAAAACCACATTTAGTACAAGATATAGACACTATGAGTTTCTAGTGATGCCATTTGGACTGACAAATGCTCTAGCAGCATTCATGGACTTGATGAATCGGGTATTTAAAAAACTTTCTGGATAAATTTGTTATTATTTTCATTGGCGATATCTTGATTTATTCTAAGAATAAAGAAGAACATGTGGTGTATTTGAGGCTTGTGTTGGAAGTATTGAAAGAAAAATAATTATTCACAAAATTCAAGAAATATAGATTCCGGTTAGATTGAGTTGACTTCTTGGGACATGTGATATCAAGAGTGGGGATTTCAGTCGACCCAAGTAAAGTTGAAGCTATGATAACTGGCTACAGCCAACAAATTCGTTAGAGGTGTGCAGTTTTCTTAGTTTAGCTGGATATTAGCGAAGATTTGTAGAAGGATTCTCTAAGATTGGTTCTCCATTAACATAATAGCTAGTAAGAATGTGACATTTAAGTGGATGGAGGCATGTGAACAAAGTTTTCAGGATTTGAAGTAGCGATTGACATATCAACACCTATCTTAGCGATCCCAATTGAAAATGAAGGCTTCAAAGTGTACGGTGACGCTTCGAAGAATGTCTTGGTTGTGTATTGATGCATAATGGTAAGGTAATTGCATATGCATCCCGACAGTTGAAAGAATATGAGAAGAACTACCCTACCCCATGATTTAGAGCTTGTAGCAGTGGTAGTTGAACCAAAAATTTGGAGACATTATTTATATGGGGAACGTTGCGAGATCTACACTCATCATAAGAGTCTGAAATATATTTTCACCAAAAAAGAGTTGAACATGAGGCAACGAAGGTGGTTAGAACTTGCAGCGCTAACACTCAGACCTACTTTGATGGATAGAATTTACCAAGGGTAACAAATTGATGAATATTTTGGTAAAGTGAAGAAAGACATTATTTCAGGAGAATCATCTAACTTTCAATTAACATAGAATGACGTACTCCGATATAGAGGTCGGTTAAATGTGTCCAATACTGATAAAATTCATGAAGATGTGATCGCAAAGACACATTCATCACCATATTTAATTCATCCAGGAGCTACTAAAATGTATAGAGACTTGAAGTTGCATTACTGGTGGTCGGGTATAAAGAAAGATATTACGCTGTATGTAGTACAATGTTTAACTTGTCAGCAAATCAAGGCTGAACATCAAAAACCTATAGGCATGTTGCAACCCTTGTTCATTCTGGAATGGAAATGGGAGAATATAACTATGAATTTCATCACAGGTTTGCCCAAGAAAGTTAAAGGCTATAATGCAATTTGGGTTATTGTAGATCAATTGACTAAGTTAGTTCATTTTCTTCCGATTTGTACCATATATCCTATGGATCGTTATGCTCAATTGTATATACAGGAGATTGTCAGACTTTATGGCATACCACTTACTATTGTTTCAGATAGGGACACCAGATTTTTGTCTGTCTTTTGGAGGAGCTTACACAAGGCATTGGGCACTTAGTTATCTTTTAGTACAACATATCATCCACAAATAGATGAACAATCGGAACAAACGATTCAAATTTTGGAAGATATGCTGAGAGTCTGTGTGTTAGATTTTAAGGGTCAGTGGAGTAAATTTCTACCCTTAATAAAATTCTCTTATAATAACAATTATCAATCCACATCAGAATGGCTCTGTATGAAGCACTTTATGGTAGAAAATATTGATCTTCAGTACATTGAGATGAAGTTGGAGAGAAGAAAATTTTGGGTCCTGATATGATTCAGGAGATGAGTGAAGCAGTAGAGCAAATTTGAGAAAGAATGAAGACTGCTCAAAGTCGACAGAAGAGCTACGTAGACAAAACAAGAAGAAAGCTAGAATTTGAAGTAGGTGATCAAGTGTTTCTAAAATTGTCTCCAATGAAAAGTATAACGCGCTTTGGAAAGAAAGGAAAACTTAGTCCAAGATACGTTGGACTATTCCCTATCATTAAAAGGATTGGTGATGTTGCTTATAAACTTGATTTGTCTGCGTCAATGTCTCAAATACATAATGTGTTTCATGTATCTACGTTGAGAAAATATGTCGCAAATCCATCTTATGTTTTAAATAGTGAGCCCCCAGAGCTAAAAGCAGATTTAAGTTATAAAGAGGTATCGATGGAGATTTTACTACGAGAGGTAAAACAACTCAGGAATAAGAAAATTGCATTAGTCAAAGTGTTATGGAGAAATCAGCTTGTAGAAGAAGCCACTTGGGAAAGGAAGATGAAATGAAGTCTAAATACCCATAATTTTTCAAGTAAGTGAAATTTTGGGATGAAATTTTTATAAGGAGGGGAGGATGTGATACCCGAGCTCCTCACAACTTATTGATGAATACCCTTCATGCATCATATACATCTCTTATTATTTATGTGCTATTTGTGATTTCACATAATTATATTGTTTGTTTCAAAATATTGAATTATTTATATGCTCTCATGAAATTAGTGTTGAGAAAATTCTATCATAATTAGTTGAGAGTTTAATAATATTCAAGTGCATTATGTAAATTATTATTTTAATGGTCATATAAATTAAGTATAAATTATGAAAAAACTAAATAATTCTAAGGTTTATTATGAATATATTTACATGTATACTATATACCATATATATAGATGTGCAAGTGTCATCAATGTCATATTCATATATATGACAAACTTAATATTAATGTATATATATGTGAAAATTAATGAATAAGTGTCCAACAAGTTTTATTATGTAATATTATAATAACAAATTAGGATAACAATAAAATAAAATAAATAGAATAAATAAAAGAAACTTACTTGGGTAGTTTCAAAATGGCGGTGATTGGAGATATCCACCATTATATTCATAATAAAAAAAGAATCGAAAGGGGAGAGCAGAGTAGGCTTGGTTAGTGGAGAAAATAAAAATAATTATCTGTGTTTTTCTTATATTTAGCTCATGTACTTAATCGAGGGATGTTATCATAATTACTATTAAGAAGGTTTGTAAATGATTTAGAAGCATACACTCAAAATCTTCGGAGACTAGGTAAGTAGAAATTTATTTACAATTACGAAGCATAAATTCGTGTTCTACGAACTGATTGTGTTAATTGATAATACGTGAAAATTTCATGTTTCACAAGATTTGATTTATTATTCAGTGAGTGTTGCAAAATAAATGAATTTGTTGGATGGTTGTTATGAATTGAAGTTGTGAGTGTTATCAAGTGGTGTTCTAAGGACAAGAAATGGAACTATACTTTTGGATTACATTATGTTGGTCATATAATACTTTGTGCATGAAATCACATGGTGCTTTGTGCACGAAATTGTATGGTACTTTGTGCATGGAATTATATAGTGTTGTGTGCACGTGGTGCTTTGTGCACATAATTATATGGTGCTTTGTGCGCACGGAATTATATAGTGTTGTATGCACGTGGTGTTGTGTGCACAGAATTGTATGGTGCTTTGTAGCGCCCAGGATAAAAACGAAGCATAATTGGTTAATTAAATAAGTAAATCCTTAATTAAATATCTTATGTGTATTAATTCTTGAGTGTTTAATTTAATTACGTGTGTTTCTGATATTTGTGTAACGATCGGTTTTAGATGGATAAAATTTATAGACATGGAACATAGAACATTTTTAAACCATTAGATGTGTAACGGAAAAAAAAAGAAGATAGAAATGAACTAGAGGTCAATCGGACACCCGTAGCTCAAACGGCGAAGAAAAGGGCAAATTACAGAGTTTGAAAAACAAAGAACGGAATCTTGATGAACAGTAATCGAAATCTTATCGTGAATAATAACCTACCCACATGAACAGTACCTACCCATACATGAATAGTAACCTTTTCAATTTCTATAAATAGGCTCTCATTTAATTCATTTTTCACTGTTCCTTCGAATGAGCCAAAAAGTCGAACACACGTAAGCCTCTCTCCTCTCTCTTTCTCTCTTCTATTTTTATTCTGTCTCCGGCGCGCTGTCGCTGGAATTTGCTATAAAATTTCAAACTTGTCAGTTTCGGTCGATTTTCACACACGACATAACCCGCGATGAGATGAATGTAGGACAACATCCAAAATTCAATTCCGATTTCCCGTTCGCTGGAAAATGCTGAAAAACGATCTCAAATCCTAAAACCCTAACTTTTTGCCACCTTCTCTCTCTCCCGTTTTCTCTCTCTCACTCTCTTTTCTTTCGTGGGTGCAGGTGCCGGAGGGGCTGTAGGGGTTGTGGGCTAGCCGCTGGAGGGGTGGCACCGTCGTGAGGTGGCGGTGCCGGTGCAGGAAAACGGGTTGGAAAGGGGGCTATTAATTGGTGTTTGTGTGTGGGTGTGTGTGTAAAGTATGTGTTGTGTAGTGGTCGGCGCCTGATCTGCTGTAGGCCGGCGCTGGTGATGTGCCGGCAAAGACCTGAGGGTGGTGGCCGTTGGCTGGTGGTCACCGACCCAAGGCTGAAAGTTGTGGTATGTATGAGGTATATGTATGTGCATGCGTGTGTGACGAAGGGTGTCTGCGGCTGTTTTTCCAGCATGTTCATACCGGAATCCGGCGAGGAATGGCCGGAGGTAGGAGCGGTGGTGCAAGCTCGCCAGAGGACTAAGTGGCGGCGGCACAGGGGGTCGTGGGTCCCGGTCAAAGTAACCCTTCAACCAAATTACCAAAATACCCCTCAATCTTAAAACACTCCGTTCGAGCTCGTTTCAACTCCGATCGAGCTCATTCTTTTTTTGTTGTGATAAAAAATTCATTCTCTTTCATCTCAGCCTTATAAACTGATCTTTCTCTCTTATTTCTATAACCTCAATCGTTAGGCCTTCCGTTCCGATCCGTCTTATCTCGATCGATAGTATTCGATCCGATATCATTGAAATTTTTAATTATATTTAATAAAGATTTAAGAAAACACCATAAATTATGTAGGCTACCTATTTGATTGAAGCCTTGGGATACATGATATTTGACATTTGCTACTCATGTGGTAACCACCGAATAAGGTGGGGGTAATTTCTAACTCTTTATCTTTTTACAGTTTTCCCTATTCCAAGCATGATTGAGGAATACTAAATATTATGATTATATTTGTCGTGACATACTTATTATTGTGAAAAGGGTGGGCCCGCTGAGGTCACCTCTTCATGCATTCGTCCCTTACCTTCATTCTTCTATGAAAGGTTTGGTGGAGCTTTGAAACGCACCAACGGTATTGAGACATTTTTTAGGATAAGACGGGAGTACCCTGTACCTATTGGTCTCTTACCATTTCTAATATCTGCTGTGCATATTTCGTGTTGCGTTCCGTGATGATTATACTTATTTCTGATTTAAATATCTGTCAAAGATTAAGATGCAGATTTTATCCCCACGAGTGTTTTCAACGCACTTACCCCTTATTCTGTAGTTCACATTACAGGAGGTGATAAGCCCGATGAACCTTAGAAAGAGAGAAGTGGTGCTATCTTTGGATCTGTAAATTTTTAAGATGATATTTCTCTCATATTTTCAAACATGTTTTAAGGAATCCACATTTAGTAGTTATATGATGTGTATTTGGGATGTGAGATCCTGATGATATTTTCGCTGCTAATATGTTAAATTGGTTGAAACCGATTGTTGATATGTAATATCTTCTGTTCACCTCTTATCTCCTTCTTCTGTGTATGAAATGTCTCTTACCATTTCTTCCTGCACGCTAGTGTCGAAAACTCTGATAAATTTTATGTAAGAAAATAGGGCGTGATAGTTTTGATATCAAAGCCTTTGACATGATACCAGTTTTAAAAAAGGTTCAGAATTCACTGTTATCGACACACTGCTTTTGGCCGCCGCCACAGAGCCGCTAACTGTAGGCAGCGTGAGCTCGGGTGCGTAAATGGTCATTTGCAGGAGTTAGTGAAGTGAAAAAGGGTTGAGAATACCATGGGCCCTTGTCAATGAAAGCGTGAGCTAATCGGTGTGTCTCTCCTGGTTCGTAAGTATGATATGAAAAATTAAAGTTAATATTTGAGTTCGAGCTTGCTCAAACATGTTTTATAAAGAGAATATGAGAAAAATGTGTCTTTAAAACGTGAAAATGTTTTCGAAAAGAAATAAGATAAGCACAATCCTCTCTTTATAGGTGTCTCTCCCTGATCATAAGAATTGCGCAATAGAATGCTTATCTGTTATGTGATACTATGTTGGAATGATATAAACGTTAAGGTTAAGAGGGCTTTACGGGTTTAGTCTGATGATAATAAAACTTGTGTACTTATATTACATAGCATAGCTATGTCAAGAGGAAGACCATAAAGAAATCAAACCCCAACGGTTGATCAGCCGGAACTGGATGATAATGCAAGCACAGGGGATCTACACCGACCATAGAGTTGAAATACTTATTTGAACAGAAGGAGCTCAATATGAGACAAAGAAGATGGCTGGAGTTGGTGAGGGATTACGATATTACAATCCACTATCATCCTGGAAAGGCTAACGTAGTAGCTGATGCTCTCAGCAGGAAAAGAAAGGGAATGACAACGTCTATGGTCACCAATCAACACCATTTGATCGAAAAGATGTCTAAGATGAGTTTGGAGATAGTCACGTCTCTGAATAACATCGAAGCTAGAATGGTAACACTATTCGTGAAACCTACCATTCGCGAGAGGATTGCTGAAGCTTAGAGGGAAGATAGTTTTCTAAAGAAGATGAAAGCTCGTATGGACAACAGAAAGACGGAAGGTTTCTCTTTGGTATCTGATGGAGCTCTTATCTTTAGAGGAAGAGTGTGCATGCCAAAAGATGAGAAAATAAGAGAAGAAATTCTCGAAGAGGCACATTACACACCAATGTCTGCAAACCCTGAGGTACAAAGATGTACCGGGGTTAAAGGGAAAAAAATTTAGTGGAGAAACATGAAGAGAAGCATAAGGTTGTTCGTCAAGAAGTGTCTCATTTGTCAACAAGTAAAAGCAGAGCATCAACCCGGCTGGGATACTAACTCCTTTGGAGATATCAAAGTGGAAGTGGGAACATATAGCCATGAATTTTGTGGTTGGCCTGCCGAGCACTAGGTGAGGAAACCACGTCATTTGGGTGATAGTTGATAGATTAACGAAGTCTGTCCCCTTCTTGCCAATCAAGATGACTTTCAGACTAGATAAGTTAGCACAATTATATCTAGAGGAAATTGTCCGATTGCACGGTGTACCAGTTCTATCATATCAGATAGAGATCCTGGGTTCGCCTCCAGATTCTAGCAAAGTCTGCAAAAGGAGTTAGGGACCAAGTTGTCCTTTAGTACAACATGTCACTCACAAACTGACGGACAATCGGAAAAGACCATACAAATCTTGGTGGATATGTTAAGGGCATGTGTTTTGGATTTTCCTGGAAGTTGGTAAGACCACCTATGCTTGGTGGAATTTGCCTACAACAACAACTACCAATCGACAATTGGTATGGCACCCTATGAAGCCCTCTACGAAAGAAAATGTCGCTCACCTATCTATTGGGACGAAGTGGGCGAAAAGAAGATTTTGGGCCCGAATTGGTAGATCAAACGGTTAAGGTAATAAAGAAAATTTGGGAAAGAATACGAGTGGCCCAAGATCGACAAAAAGCGTATGCAGACACAAGACGGAGAGAGTTGAAATTTGAAGTGGGAGACAGTTTTCCTCTAAGTGTCACCCACTAAAGGATTTATCATTTTGGGAAGAGAGAGAAGCTGAAACCGAGGTATGTGAGACCATTCGAGATTTTAGATCGAGTAGGAAAGGTTGAGTACCGTTTAACTCTAGCATCGGACTTCGCTGGAGTACACGTCTTTCACATATCTATGCTTTGGAAGTATATATTCGATCCGAGCCACATAATCAAACAAGGAGATGTAGAACTTGAGAAAGGTCTGACTTATGAAGAAGTCCCGATAGCCATCTTGGATAGGAAATATCGTAGACTAAGAAATCGGGAGATGGCTATAGTAAAAATTCAATGGAGCCATCATAGAAAGAAAGAGGCGACTTAGAAACTAGAAGACAAGATCTTGAAGAAGTATCCCAACTTACCTTTTCTTGGTAAACGTTAAATTTCGAGGATGAAATTCTTTTAAGGGGTAAGGGATGTAGCGCCCAGGACAAAAACGAAGCATAATTGGTTAATTAAATAAGTAAACCCTTAATTAAAATATCTTATGTGTATTAATTCTTGAGTGTTTAATTTAATTACGTGTGTTTCAGATATGTGTTTAACGACCGGTTTTAGATGGATAAAATTTACAGACATGGAACATAGAATATTTTTAAACCATTAGATGTGTAGCAAAAAAACGAGAAGATATAAATGAACTAGAGGTCAATCGGACACCCGTAGCTCAAACGGTGAAGAAAAGGGCAAAATACGAAGTTTCGAAAAAACGAAAAACGGAATCTTGATGAATAGTAACCGAAATCTTATCGTGAGCAGTAACCTACCTACATAAACAGTAACCTACCCCCTACATGAATAGTAACCTTTCTAATTTATATAGATAGGCCCTCATTTGATTCATTTTTCACCGTTTTTTTGAACGAACCGAAAAGTGCCGAACACATGTAAGCCTCTCTCTCCTCTCTTTCTCTCTCCTCTTTTTATTCTGTTTTCGGTGCGCCGCCATATCGTCGTCGAAGTTTGCCATAAAATTTCAAACTTGTCTGTTTTGGCCGATTTTCGCACATGACGTAGCCCTCGATGAGATGAATTTAGGACAACTTTCGAAATTCAATTCTGATTTCTCGTTCGTCGAAAATGGTGAAAAACAATCTCCAAACCTTAAACCCTAACTTTTTATCACCTTTTCTCTCTCATGTTTTCTCTCTCTCTCTCTCTCTCTCTCTCTCCTTCTCATGGGTGCAGACGTCGGAAGGGCTGCTGGGGTTGTGGGCTAGCCACTAGAGGGACGGCGCCACCGTGGGTGGCAGTGCCGGTGCAGGAAAATGGGCTGGGAAAGGGGGCTGTTACAATGTGTTTATTTGTGGGTGTGCGTGTAAAGTATGTGTTGTGTATGCATGTTGTGGGGCGGCGCTAGTGGCGCCACTGTGATCTGCTGTTGGCCGGCGCTGGAGATACGCCGGCGAAGACCTCGGGGTGGTGGCCTGCAGCTGGTGGTCGCGGGCGAAGACTGAAAGTTGTGGTGTGTGTGAGTATATATGTATGTGCATGCGTGTGTGATGAAGGGTGTTTGCGGCTGTTTTTCCGACACTATTCATGTTGGAATCAGTGAGGGATGGCCGAAGGTGGCAGTTGGTGGTGCAGGCTCACCGAAAGACTAAGTAGCGGCGGCACAAGACGGCATCGCCGCAGCTGGTGGCTACGGAAAGGGTGCTGGTGGCTACGCCGGGAGGCCTGGGCACGAGCCTGGCCGAGGCTGCCGAGAGCCGCACCCCAACTGCCGAGAAATATGCCCCCGTGCGAGATGCCGTATTTTCGATTCGATTTTTGATACGAATTTCATTTTCTTTTCATCACACTTTATCATCGAGTCATCGTTAACGAGATATCGTTGACCAGGGGTCATGGGTCCCGGTCAAAGTCAACCCTTCGACCAAATTATCAAAATACCCCTCAATCTTAAAACACTTTGTTCGAGCTCGTTTTAACTTTGATCGAGTTCATTCTTTGTTTATTGTGATCCAAAATTCATTCTCTTTCATCTTAGCCTTATAAACTGATCTTTCCCTCTTGTTTCTGCAACCTCAATCGTTAGGCCTTCCGTTTCGATTCGTCTCATCTCGATCGATAGTATCTGATCCGATATCGTTTAAATCTTTAATTATATTTAATAAAGATCTTAAAAACACCATAAATTATATAGTCTACCTGTTGGATTGAAGCCTTAGGATACGTAATCTTTGACACTTGTTACTCACATGGTAACCACCGAATAAGGTGTGGGTAATTTCTAACTCTTTATCTGTTTACAGTTTTCCCTATTCCAAGCATGATTGAGGAATACTAAATGCTGTGATTATATTTTCCGTGACATACTTATTACTGTGAAAGGTGTGGGCCCGCTGAGGTCACCTATTCATGCATTCGTCCCTTACCTCCATTCTTCTACGAAAGGTTTGGTGGAGCCTTGAAATGCACCAACGGTATTGAGATCATTTTATGGGATAAGACGGGGAGTACCCGCACCTATTCATCCCTTACCATTTCTAATATCTGTTGTGTATATTTCGTGCTGTGTTTCATGATGATTATATCTTCTGTTCGTCTCCTACCTCATTCTTCTGTATATGAAATGTTTCTTACCATTTATTTCTACATGCCCGTGTGAAAAACTCTGATAAATTTTATGTAAGAAAATGAGGTGTTGTGTGAATGGATTTTTATGTCGGGATATGACCCCAAGGGTGTTGTGTGCACTAAATATATTAAAAATGAACTAAGTGTGTGTTGGAGTGTTAGAAATGAAATAGGTGATTCCAAAAGGCAATATATGGGACAAAGTTGTAAAGAATCATATTATCATGTATAATTTTTTATTATTGAGATTTATCTCACCTGATTTATGTTTTGTATGTAATTTTGATAAGGTATAACGTTATGTACGTCTTGGACAACCTGTGGAGCTCCTGCAAGATTTTGAATACTTGTGTACATAGATGATGATTTGTTGCACATGAATGTGGATTATATTGCTTTTACTTTTGGATATTAAGTTCGTTTATATATTCTGTATTTCATAACATAATGCGTACTAATGGGTTAACATGAAGCTTTTTCGTGGGTTGCTATTTTTTTGAAACTTTTTTTATATGAATGTTAACAGAGTGTTGTTAGATATGAGATGGTGTTATGCTGTTAAAAAAAGTGAAAGGATATATCGGATTTTCAGGTTGTAATATATATTTGAAATCATTCGTTTTATATTCATTTGAGCAAATGTGGTTGTGTCAATTGACAACCGATCAAGATGACTGTTTACATTGTTGAATAACATAAGCCATGTGATTGCTTGTGATTATTTATTTATTAAATCATACGATCGAGATCTATGTGATTGATAGAAAATCGGGTTAAAGCCTTGAGACACATTGGGTCATAGCCCGAGATATATCGGGTTAAAGCCTTGAGATACATCGGATCAATGTCCCAAGATAAATAATAAGTTGGATTAAATCCCGCACTTATGTGAGATAGACCTTCTAAATGTTGATTGATGTGATTTATATTTCATATATTATCTCTGTGTACCATTTCCTCAATGTGCAAAGTTGCTTCCACTGAGTGTCTTTCACGCGTTCATCCTTTTATATATTTTATTGTTATAGATCCTAGTTTTGGTAAGGGAGGCTGAAGGGACATGTCCTATCTTTTAATCGTAAATAAGCATGTTCTTCCAATGTTTCTCAAAATCTTAGTTTTGAGTTTTGTAAAGTTTAAGTCTATGGGGCAAAACTTAAGTTATTCTCCTCTGATTCTGTTAAACAATAAACGCTTTATTAAAGTTGTTGTTTGTGATGAATTTACGGTACAACAGGTTGTTAGATCTTTTAAAGTTAAGTTTATAATGAACTACTCGACATCGAGTGAAATTTTATGTTTTATAATGTTTTAAAAAAGGGGTATGATAATATTTTTGTTGGTCCCAAGTGGTGTCCGAGGTTCAGAGGGGAGGGGGATGAATGAACCTTGGTCGATTTTTCAAATCTTTTGAAAAACCTTTATATTCTGCAAGTTACTTGAACTTACAGCGCTAGACAGTTACTACTTACAGCACTAGGATGCAGTGTTACACGCTGTAACTAGAGTATATACGCAGCGGAAAAATACGATTTATAACACAAGGCTGATTTTCTCAAATATGATCATTTTCAAAATGTTTTATACTTATGACAGAGATAGATATATAAAATAAAACACAGTTAAGAAAGCTATAAAACACTTATGGCTTATAGTGGTTCGAAGGTGGTGTAATCCTTCTACGTCCACTCTACTTTTACCTTGAGCAAGAACTTTGTTAAGCAAGATTGATTTACAGGACCTTCTTAACAATCTATCAACTTTACAAAACAACCACCTACTAGAGTCCAGCATACACACAACAACTGCAAACTCTAAAGGCTAACCCACACAACGTTCTAAACTCCCACAAAGGAAAGCTGCCTAACTCTAGACAACTATACGAATAACAAGGATCTCTCCTATCAACTTTTCGACACCTTTATAACAGCCTAAGCACACAGCAACATGGTTTAAAAGTATATGGTTTGTTCTTCAACTGGTGCGGTAAAGTGAGCTTCTGAATCCTTTGAAGGATCTTTCAGCTTTGAACTTGCTTCACTTCACAGAGGTTGAGTGACTGAAACTGAGAGTAGACTTGAATGGTTGTAACTTGAAAGCTTGAGAGTTTTTATGCAAATGTTTCAGTAACCAGCTACAGTGTTGCTCATCCTCTATTTATACTTATATGAGAAGATATCTGTTGAAGGTGATATCTCTCTTTTGAATTTGGAGTACTTGATCAAAGGCATGGCTCGTATGTAATGCGACTTGACTTTCTCTTTTGGAGCATTTAATGAGGCAGTTGCAGCTAGCAACTTTCTACAACGCGTCAGTCCACGTGGCATCTTTGTATTGACTCTGTGTCTGCAATTTTGATCTTCTCTGGAAAGGTTCTATTTATATTTGCTTGGATCTTTGTTCCTTGTACTGCATTTATCCTTCCTCGGATTGCAGGATACTTGTTTGTTTGTAATTGGCGTTGTTGAGTGTTTGACTAGTAAGTTTTGTGCTGTATTCTAGGTCTGCTTGCAGCTGATACTTCTCAGCAGTGCTGCTGTAACTTAGACCTGCTTGCAGTAACTCAATGCAGTACTGCTGTATCTTTTACTTACAGTACTCCTGTATCCTTTTCTTGCAGCGATGCTGCACGCCGTTCTTTCTTACTTCGCTGCAGTGCTGTAACTGCTTCCCTGCAGCGATGCTGTATCTGCTTTCTTGCAGCAGCTTCTTTCCGGCATACTAGATGCGGCTATATAACTTATAGAAACCACCATATTTTAACACCTATATCTAGACTCAAATCTAGTCTATGCTTTCACTCAAACATTGTGAAAAAATGAGGTACACAAAACTTCCTATTACATATATATTTTGTCTCATCAAAATCTAAACACTGAATTCCCAACAATTTCCCCTTTTTGATGATGACAAAACCTTTACATTATTTTGTTCATGAAGAAAGTTTTCATTTTTACATTATATCATATGTCATCCAGATTACGTACTTGATAAGCTTTGATAAAAAATAAAGTATAATCGTGAATTCATCAGAGATGCATCATGCTATTCCTTCATCACGTATCTTCAGGAAAGCTCAAAAGCATGCATGAGTTCATAATCGATGAACTTGATCAAAACAACAATAAACTAGAAAATTTCTTCATTAACTGAAAGAAATTTTACAAGGGATAGAAATATACAACAAATAGTACAAAGAGCATGCATATATAAAGCTACTGAAATAGGGACCTTCGTGATGACGATTCTTTAGGTCTTCTTTCAGCATCTACCATTTCCTGCTCAGCTCTTTCTCTCGATCCCTTCCACCAATCTGGAATGGACTCCTGATAGGATTCTTCAAATATCTGCTGCATCTTTAAATCCTGAATCCATCTCAGCCAGAAGTCCTCACAGAAAGACACTATCCTGCCTCACTTCACTAGGTCGATGTAGAAGTTCTAAATTTCAAGCTCTCCGCGTCTATTAAGCTCTTCATATCTTCTCGGTGAAGATTGGCAAGTATGGAATTTGCTGAATTTGCCCTTCCTGCACAGTAGCTTGAAGTATCTGAGATACTCAGATCTCTTGTACAGTGTGATCATCTCAAAAGATGGATTGCGATCAGTAGGCAGCTTGATGGACTTGAAGATGTTCAAGCTCCATGCGATGTTCTCTCCATCTGGCCTCTGATCCATCAGTACTGATACTTCGGCAGATATGTTGTCTGTATCGAGTCGGGGAATTTCTTGAGGAGAGTACTAGTAGAAGTCTCTGCTAAAAAACTTTCTTTCTTCAATCAGCCCAAGCCTCTGCATCCAGGCATTCTCATCAGCTTCAGCTTTGGCTTGCTCCGCTCTCTGAGCAGCCATCTTCTCGTTGTAATATCTTTCAGCTTCGGCTCTGCTTACCCTTTTTCTCGAGTTCTGCTGCTGGCTCTCCCTCCCTCTCTTTGAATAATGAGAAGAGGGAGGTGCTGCATCATTTCTTGCAACAATGCTGTGTACAGCACTTGCTGCTGATCTGCTTCCAGCAGCTGCATCAGCTCCTCCTGCTCCACCTTCATCATCTCTTCTCCAGCGTTTTGGAGAGGGGATGCTAGCAGCAGTAGATGATCCAGACCTCTTCCTTCTCCTGTTGAGAGGTTGGTCATCTTTTTCTTCTTCTTCTTCTTCACCAGCTTTTCCTAAGCTCTTGTATCTATCTGTAAATCCTTCCCCCTTTTTGGCATTATCAAAAG